>JAJSOF020000017.1:138316052-138498552 GCA_025594305.2 Periplaneta americana | reverse complement strand
GAACTGGTTCATTACAGATAACAACTCATCACTTGGCCTTTAACTTCAAAAGATCAGTAAATTATTTCTGGAATAGTGATGTGAATCTGCAAGATGAGGCATTATCACTCCATCGTCGCCTCGAGAACGTCGGCGTGACGTCGGTAGCCATCGCTTCCTTCAGATTCTTTCTGGTTTCATTTTCTGTGAGCATTCGGTGGACTTCACCGTCTGCTGACATCCGCTCATTAGCATCATTTTCTTTCGCTTCCTGACAGCCGGAATTTGTTTGATAAGTTGAAAACTTCATTTGTCTCATTTGTTTGTTCAAATGGACTTCCATTTAACGTAAGGCTCGCCCATAATTATTTGTTTCCAAGACTTCTTTACTAACTTCTTTGTTCCACTGTCCCATAATTCAACTATGCTGTAGATGCGTTATTTAATCGTAAATTTCTTCAATTTTTGTAGTAAGGAAAGTGACATTTTCAATAAGTGTCAGTAGAAGCATTTGATGTAGTGCCCTTTGGTCCGTGGGCTATAGCAAAGGTGTTACGTTAGAGGGTAGAAAAATTGGTTTCATTTCCCGGAAATTTGTACTCGTTTTGACTGCTGCGACGGAGCATTGTCAGCTATGTGTAACGCCCAATCTAGTAACCACTTTTCATTTCATTGCTTTACATCTTGAAGAATTTCCTTTCCAAACAGAATTTTATTTGAAAGTCTGTGCTATCGAACTGCATAGTCTTATGTATTGTAAACACATTCGTCGCTCTTTTCGTAATTATACAATACTAGTGGCTTGTGCAGCAAATGCTGCAAACTAAGTTCATTAGACGTTCAAATAATCATTTTTCATAGCTATTTATTTTCAATGAAGAATTCCAGACATTCTGAAAGTTATTTGCTTCCATAATAATGAAAGATACTCTCTCTCGAGCCAATACTGAAGAGAACCACGCATATAAATATCTACACCATACCGTCATTAAATATATGAAAAAGATGCAACCCCACTTGATTAATAACTATAAAAATATTTGATTTTTAATAATATTATTATCTTACGTAAGTTTTATAGCTTTCAGTAACATACTACTGGGTGTTCAGTTCAAAATGTGTCTTGGCTCGCTGTATGCCGTCATGTGGCTAGCTGATGAGCCTAGAGAATTCAATCTTCCTACACTTCCGCAGCTCAGGTGTATAATCTAAGAGGCAGAGTAGTTGGCTAGCAAGTACGGCGTTCATTCTGAAGAGTACGTGCCGATACGTACGGTAACGCCGGTAGTGGCAGGAATGTGAACTGTTTGGAAATACGTACTGTCGGGATATGGGGAGAGGGTTAAGACGATTACTTACGTATTTGTTGACATTAACTTCGACGGTCAACATGAACACGGAGCATTTGATTTGTGTTGTGGAATGTTACCGTACGCAACCGATGATAACAAATACCCTGCGTACGACTTGCCGGCGCAAAACACAGTTCGAAAGAGGTTATGGTAGCACACAGACCGTACAGACCGCCATCTGTTGCTAAGACGTTCAAATTATACCGTACACGTTCTCAAGTTCAGATTGAAGAACGCCTTAAATAATAGGCAATTTCTCTAACATATCAGCTGAAACTCGCTTCAAATCGGTGACCCAACAACAGTGACGTCATGACACACTTTGAAATGAACAACCAGTATATATATACTATATAGCCGCCACTGAGTAAAATATAGTAATCAAAATCTAATTTAAGTTATTCTCTACATCTACTTATATAACCCCAAAACGTTTCACTTTCATATCATCAATATAGCATTAATATGTATAATTAATGAAAAATAGTCACATCATGGCATTAACTACAATAATATTTCATTTCTAATAGTAATAATATCATGAAACAACTTCAAGTTTTGTAGTTTTTAATATCCAACACACAGCTGTACCCAGAAAATTACACACCACAGAATCGAACCTGTAAATTATTTTTAGTTAGTTAAGTTTTTAATTACCAATAATTTGAGCTCTAAATATGTCAGCATTCTTGCAGATCATGGCCTTCGTGTAATATTGTTTACTGCAGTGTGTGTTTTGTTTTATTCTGAAATGCAACACGGCCGATTTGATGCTCGCTTCGCTTCTCCTGAATGCAATTAGCTAGTTCTCAAAACTGACGACAGATGGATTTTGGAAAACAGGAAAATTATGTAGAAAAATTGACATTTCACTGAAAACTACTATTTTTCCGAAAAACTATGGGTTCAAGCTTCAAGATGAGGGGTCATTTTTTAAAATCCGTTCAGCCGTTTTCCCGTAATTTCCATTACCAGTTCAAATTATATATATAGATGTTAGTTTAAGTTTAAAACTAGGCTCCCGAATTTTCATTCAGACCTAAAATCTAAAAACCTGCACTAAGTTAAATAATAAAATCTGCTGTTTGAAACGGGAAATTATATAAATCAATAAATAAACAAGTAAACAAACAAACAAACAAAATAAACAGAGAAATAAACAACTAAACAATTTAACTTAAATAAGGCATGCAAATAAATAATTAATTAAATAAATAAATAAAAAAGAAAAAATAAACAAACAAAAAAGAATAAATAAATAAGCAAATACATAGATAATAAATAAATAATGGCAATAGAATAAAAAGAAATATGAATTACAGAAGAGATTTTTAAGTAAGAGAATATTGTTATCTTAATCATGGAATTTATAATCTTGTGAAAAGAATATATATTATTTTAATGTACCGAAGTACATATGATATTTCCATGCAGATATTCTGCGTCATCATACGATGAAAGAGTAATGGAACGGAGAAAAATTCTCTCCGGCGCCGGGATTGAACCCGGGTTTTCAGCTCTACGTGCTGATGCTTTATCCACTAAGCCACACTGGATACAACCCCGACGCCGGTTAGAATATATATGATATGCGTAAATCACTTCGTGATTTAAGACGGCGCTTATTCCGTCGGATCCCGGCCAACTAGTCACTCATATCGAGTGCACCTCAGCACATGTGTGGACTTCGGTCCTACGTTCATAGACATCTATGACGTAGTGCAGAGGGCGGCCACTAGAGGGAACCCAAGAGTTTGAGCTTAATCTGAGACGATTCTAACCGGCGTCGGGGTTGTATCCGGTGTGGCTTAGTGGATAAAGCATCAGCACGTAGAGCTGAAAACCCGGGTTCAAATCCCGGCGCCGGAGAGAATTTTTCTCCGTTCCATTACTCTTTCATCGATTGTGAAAAGAAGTTCTCAGTGCTTAACAAGGCTTACTAAGTAGATCAACGGTGACCAAAACTCGAGCTGCAGTGATTACATGCAGAAGACAGCCTATGAAGTAAGGAGACGGAGGAAATGTACTTGGCATGAAAACTATAACCAGTGGTGGTTCCTGTACTAACATCTTGATCAATCCCGCGGATAAAAATCTCAAACTTTGCTTTATCAGTAATGTCACTGCTGTCATCAAGAGCCAGTGAATAATATACGATTTTTCTTGCTTCTTTTTCTAACCTTCCTGTTGAATATAATCAGGAATTCTCTAAATTCTTCTCTAGATACTTGGTCAAGAAATTTGTAGTTTTTCAAAATTAAAAACTTCTTATGGACAAGTTATTTAAGCTCTTTTGAGAAATCCTGTTCTATTAAAAGGCTTTAGAGCACGAGATATTTCAAACCCCATTAGGTAGCCGACTTCTTTACATTTATTCCTGCATTTTTGAAGTCTATGAATAACTGATGTACTGTACCCTTATACATCTATTTTTTTTCCAATATCTGGCGAATACAAAAAATCTGATCAATAGTCGATCTATTGCCCCTAAAACCACACTGATGATCCCCAATAATTTTATCTACGTGCGGAGTTAATCTTCTCAAAAGGATATTGGACAAATTTTGTACGACGTCAACAAACGTGATATTCCTCGAAAGTTACCACAGTTAGTCTTGTCCCCCTTCTTAAAAATGGGTACAATTATGCACTCCTTCCATTGTTCTGGTAGAGTTTCCTTTTCCTAAATAGTAAGTACAAGTTTATAAATTTCGCTATATAATGCACTTCCACATATAAAAATTGGAGATTTATCCTTCGAAGAGGTGGAAAAATTCAAATATCTTGGAGCAACAGTAACAAATATAAATGACACTCGGGAGGAAATTAAACGCAGAATAAATATGGGAAATGCCTGTTATTATTCGGTTGAGAAGCTCTTATCATCCAGTCTGCTGTCCAAAAATCTGAAAGTTAGACTTTATAAAACAGTTATATTACCGGTTCTTCTGTATGATTGTGAAACTTGGACTCTCACTCTGAGAGAGGAACATAGGTTAAGGGTGTTTGAGAATAAGGTGCTTAGGAAAATATTTGGGGCTAAGCGGGATGAAGTTACAGGAGAATGGAGAAAGTTACACGACACAGAACTGCATGCATTGTATTCTTCACCTGACATAATTAGGAACATTAAATCCAGACGTTTGAGATGGGCAGGGCATGTAGCACCTATGGGCGAATCCAGAAATGCATATAGAGTGTTAGTTGGGAGAGTGGAGGGAAAAAGACCTTTAGGGAGGCCGAGACGTAGATGGGAGGATAATATTAAAATGGATTTGAGGGAGGTGGGGTATGATGATAGAGACTGGATTAATCTTGCACAGGATAGGGACCGCTGGCGGGCTTATGTGAGGGCGGCAATGAACCTTCGGGTTCCTTAAAAGCCATTTGTAAGTAAGTAAGTAATGCACTTCCACATTCTTCTATTAATTCTGCTGGAATTTGGTCGATACCTGGAGACTTGTACTTTTTCAGATTTTCTATCGCAATTTCGACTTCAGAAAGTGTGGGTTCGGGTATAAATGGCTCAGCAGTTTGTATCTGAATTTCGTCCCGATAACTTGTATTTGACCTATGAACATTTAGCAGTTGCCCAAAATAGTTTTTCCATCAGTTCAGGCAAGAAAGTCACCATTCTCATCCTTGATCACGTTTACCCTTGCCTGATATCCGTTCTTAAATTCCTTTATGCCCTTATATAAATCTCGGATGTTTTTATTCTTACTATTTGTTTCTATACCGACCCTAAAATATGGCAGCCAAAATTGGTCGTTGACTAAAAAACAAGCATAGAAGATACAGGTATGCGAACGAAAAATGGAAATAAAGATTTTATAGATTAAACTACAGGACAAAGTAAGAAATGAAGAACTGAGATTAAAAAGCGGTATCGAAATGGCCTGCAAGACAGCGAGAAGACTAAAATGGAAATGGGGAGGACATGTAGCCAGACTACCCCCGACAGATGGGCATACGTCACTACAGTCTGGGACCCAAGGAGGGGAAGAAGGGGAAGGGGAAGACCAAGGAGATGGGCACAGGACTTCGTTGACGTGATAGGACCGCAGTGGATGCGCATTGCGAGAGACAGAGGAAAGTGGAAGGACATAATTTTAGATTTAGAATAAGCAACAGCAGAACACAAAACAGTGAAATGAAGTATAGTGAAGTGAAGTGAAGTGAAGTGAGGAGAAGTGAAGTGACTCAACTTTGAGTAAGGCCCACAGGGACTAGTTCACCCCGTGAGCAAAACTAACCGATGGTAGGAGGCCCTTGCCTGCTAGGGATGTAATGGGCTTTTCTAATTCTAATTCTAATTTGTTTCTACCTCATTCAGTTTTTCCTTCAATTAACCCTCTTTTTATTCCTAAGTGTAGGCCTACGGCTTGCTTCCTGTCTTTCATTGAAATAATTATCTCTATTCTTTCAGTTTACCTACACTGCCCTCCCAAGCCAAAAGGCCGTATCTCAAAACTTGAATATTTTTCAGTATTGAGGATTTAGTGAATGATCAAAGCGCGCCTACTTTTAAAGTTAATTTATTGGAATTTTCAGCGTATTCATTATAGAAATATATTCAAAATATATAGAATACAATTTTTAGGCTAATTAGTTTACATTTTATGGACAATTTGAGATACGCCTAATTTGCTAAGTATTAATATTAATTGTTGAAGATACTGATATGCTTAGCAAATTATGTGTATCTCATATTGTACACAAAAAACCAGTAAGTGAAATTAATTCTGTTTTATTTTATTAATTATTTTTATTATTTTAATAAATTACAACACATACTAAATAGCAGTATTGTAAAAAATACTGCAATCTAAGACAAATATTATCTAGAAAATTAGTGAAGAGACAGCAATTTATTTACCAATCATTCTGTCTAATTTGACTAGAATGGCAAATAGGAAATACTAAGCGAAAAGAACGTATGTCTGAGAAACGGCCTTTTTGCTTAGAAAAATGAACTTCCGCCAAATTCGCTTAGGAATTCATATTAATTTTGAGATACGGCTTTCATTAAATCTCATTTTAAAGGCACAATTTATTGAGAAACGGCCATTTCCTTTAGGAAATAGATATATTAGCATCTGAACTATCCAATTATTTCAAAAACTGATTTTCAGAAAATCCTTGAGATACGCCCTTTTGGCTTGGGAGGGCAGTACACTTTTTCTACACTTTCAATTTTCTTCATTAAGTTTTTCGACATACGCCATATATCAAAAGCGTGTTCTATACTAGATATTGAATCCTGACTAAATTTCTGACAGTTTTCTTCCTTCAGCAACCTGTTTAATAATTTCTCACATATATTCATACGTAGGTCTCCTTAACGTGCCCTTTGTCATACCCTTTTGCACTAGTTAAAAGTCTATCCGTATGCAAATCCAGGGCAGAGTAGGCCTATGCCGTATACTTGCAGAATATCCGTGTGAATCGTATTGTCCATCTGCTGCTAGCCAAATATCATTCTCCTAATGCTTCGTACGTCCTATTTTTTCTTTTCTGTCACTTTTTCACAGCTGCTTAATTAGTAGAGCAGCAAATCTGATCAAATACGTTCTAGAAATTATTGTCATGTTAATAGATTTACAGAAAGATAGACATGATGTAAAAAGAGTATCAGAAATCAACAGTGCAGACGCAATCAATATAATCCTTCCGGGCGTTTGCCCTTCATGGGTTTAGATGTCCAAGCATAAATATACCATATTCACAAAAAGTTTTAACATGCAGCATTGTACCTGTCGTACACAGTACAACACAAATCTTGAACATAATAACAGACTAATCCAAGCCACGTTAAAATAATCAAGTAATGCGTAATCCCACAGTTTCATTTCTCACATTGTTATTGTCACCACTAAACTCATAATCACCCATTTTTTCATCACTTGGACATACAAATCATCATCTAAATTCGACTCGTTTGTATCTGAATCACTGTAAAGCACTGAGGATGGAAATTCTGCATAATAGCGAAACATTTCGAAACCCAATTCACACTGAATTTCTTCATTATGTTGGGAAGGTTGGACATACGCAACAGAGTCTATGTAGTCTATAGTTTCTTCTTGGTTACGGTATCTAAAATCTGTTGCGCTACTTTTTCTGCTTTATTTTATATTTCTCAGATCGCATCTGTTTTGTCGTTGACGATCCATCACAGTCATTTGAAGCTGCAGACTTATGTCTATTTTAATCCTTAATATTAATACGCAAGATTTTAGGTTACATATCCATTTTAAGCCATTGTGAGTATTATATGTGAATTCTATAGTGCCTCTAATTGCCTATTTCACTAGTAAATGCCTATTTGCTTATAAATGCCTAAGAGTTGCCTAAATATCCTTACTACATATTATATTTCACTATCTGAAAGTACCCGGCGTTGCCCGGGTTTTCATTTCTGCTTCTATTTTTAATTAAACTGGTTATTAAATTTTCGGAAATCTCGGAAACCTAACTATACACAACCAAAACGAATTGTCTGTACTAAGCTTTCCTCGCCCATAAAGATGATTCTTTACTTAACGTCACTTACATGAATTAATGAACTCCTTAGCCAAATGCCTGCCAGGGTTAACTCAATTTAAAACAGTTGTAAAACAGGCACCGAAAAAAAAACATTTCATCATGTGCCTCACGTTAAACTGTTGTTTTAAATTTATCTATTTATTTATTTGTTTTTATTTATTTATTTGTTTTTAGTTACTTATTTATTTATTTATTTATTCATTCTGGTGTAGTTAAGGCAATTAGGCCTTCTCTTCCGCACAGCCAGAAATACAAATAAAGTAATAGAAAAATCAAACTATATACAAAATAAAACCCAACGAAAATATAATTCCTTCTCCTCTTTCTGATCAGTTTCAGCATTGAATCAATATATACATATATAATTTAATTTATATTGGAAGATTCTTTTTACCTCTTGAACGCTGTACACCCACTTATATCATATCCAGTTTTTTTTAATATAACTTGAAACTATATCTCATAAATTCAGAACATATTATATTAATTCTAATTTTACACACAGAATACAGATACAATATAAACTCGCAATAAGTCATTTTTTAACATAAAGACTAATATTCTCAGAAACGCATAGGCCTACCGGTATTTTAGAAATTAAGAGACTTTTATTTCCACAACGCTTAACATACTAAATTTGCAACGTGAACAACAATATTTTTAGAATTAATACAATGTTATTTTCAGTAGGCTTATGTACATTCACATACCACATTAGCAACATGACAAAAGTATCATTGAATTGCCTATTGATATGTGTAAAATCTTTTTTTTTTCACTTCTTTGTATAAAATATAGTTGAGGATGTGAAAAATACGCAGTTTTTAAGTTAATGCCTGCAACTTTGAGCAACTGTCCTTGAGCTTCATTTTAATATGGCCATTACAAATGCTTGTGGCATTGAAATTGCAGTTGAATGAGTATCCTAGCAATACGTGGAATAAAAACATCTTTTATTTTTGCAGTTAATATTGCCAATTCTATTACGTTTCGTATGAGTTTTTCACACCAATTCTTATTCGTGCATAATTTTGGTGGATCAATATTTCACAATAGCTATTGGTTATTCAATATTAAGTAAATTATGTGGTAGCAATCCTTGTAGTTTCAAAGAATTCTAGAATTCAGTTGTATAAAACAGTTTGCTCA
Source organism: Periplaneta americana (assembly GCA_025594305.2). NCBI lineage: Eukaryota > Metazoa > Arthropoda > Insecta > Blattodea > Blattidae > Periplaneta > Periplaneta americana. Next base: position 138,489,523 of record JAJSOF020000017.1, on the reverse strand, counting down.
CTATTTACAAAACTGCATCGAGGAATTCATAATACGGTCCTGGACTGCGTAAAGATACTTATTGTATGAATTATCTAGTTTTAGCCTTCATGATCTGTAACAACAATGTAATTTAATGTGATGTTAAAATTTCCATGGCCTCGTGAAAGTCGATGTTGAATATAACAGACAATAATAAAAAACAATTGACTGTAGAAGATTTTGCGTTTTAATATTATACATGAAAATTTGATCCATTTATTTTTATTTTTTATAATTTTAATGAATTTAACTTCCATTTGCACAATTTTAATGTAGCCTATGTTCTTCTCCTGGTTATGAAGATTAAATGTGCAAAATTTGGCACATATCGGTCAAAGCGTGTAGATTTGTGTAGAGAACATACACACACACACACACACACACACACACACACACACATATACATACATACATACCCACATTCAATTTTATATATTAAGATATTTATTGACTATTCTATCAATATGTTTTAAATCTGTAATTTGTTTCTTTTTTAATCCAGCAAAAGGCAGTGATGCTTTATAACTATCGATAATTTGTGTGTTACGTCTTACTGCCACCAGAGCGCGGAGAAATCGAATAATTTAAATTCCACCTATAAGAAAAAATGAATCGAAACCGCGTGAATCACTGGTGGTAGCAAATACCTTACTACAATAATATCGGACAGCTGTATACTAGCAGCATTGACGTGAGTGCGAAATATCGCGGACCTGACATCTAGCGGAGCGGCGTGGAATTACGTCCACAAATACAAATATTAACATAGCGAGATTCGGACTATTGTGTAAAACGTCAGTTACTAATGTGGAATAATATATGAAACACTTAAGAAATGTTGAATTATTATCTTATATCAAAGCTGCATTTATGAGAAATATTGCATACTACATATTACTTTCCGTAATTAATTGTTACATTTTTTTTCTTTGGTTTAGTGAGAAAATCAATTCTGACATTAAGAATGAATTTACAATAATGCTTTATATACGCATTGCTGACAAATCCAAAGATAAAATTGATAGTAATTTGATGCTTGTAATAATTAGTACAGTCATGTGCATAACAATAAAACTTAATTTGATAAAACCTTAAAATTTCAAATACATTTTCAACTTATATTCATTTATTAGGTCAAAATAAAAAACATAATTTGAATTTTTCTATCAACACAAAGACGAAGGAGTTTCTGCCAATTTAAGAACATTCTTACAGACAACAGGCATCAGTTCTCATTACAACATTTGGACGAATATTTAATTATTCACTGTCATAATGACATTAGTATAGAAACTATTGCATAATGCTACGCTATGGTCGTGTTAGCCATTAAGAATTAGAATTTGTTAGTGCCTTTTTAAATGCCTATTTTAGAATTTTGAATGCCTATTTTGCCTGCCTACTTCAACTGTTTTTAGTGCCTAAAAATCCGCAGCTTAGTCATTAATACTTGGTTTGAAATTATGATTGTCGCATTTCACATTACGCACAGATCCGGGTTTTAGTTTAGGACAGTACAGTTTTTCGTCTTTCATTAATACAATTTCATTTTTAGTAATTGGGACCGGCCGAAGTAATTATCAGTGAAATGTAACGAACATAATTTAGTTCCAGGTTCAGGGCGAAAAATTTTTCTTTTGCAGTATCCCCTCCATTTTCTAAACCATGTCGCTGAGGAATTAGATTAGGAAATGTATGAACGTAATATATTCCCAGCTTTTTGTTATCAGGAATGAATTTTTTAAATTTAAATGAATAATATGTCGTAGAGAAAGGCACTAAGGGGAGTAATCAAGATCCAAAATGGAAAAAAAAAAATTATTTTATACACTTTATGAAAGCATCGTTCATTCTGCTTAATTTGGTGTTTGGTTTATGAAAATACTAGAATATTTACTATTTCAAATATATTTTTAAAAATATTAGCGTATTCATGTTTTAGAGAAGAAATTTACATTTTTTTACAAAAAATATTATCTCAGGAACCAATTAAGCCTGTGTTTCAAGATCTTGCCGATTCTGATTTACTAAAAAGAATGTTTGAGAGAAAAACTCAGAATACTAATGAATCATTCAACAAAGTTGTTTGGTAGTGTGTCCCAAAAAATGTGTTTGTTGGTATGTCAACATTGGAACTTAGTGCACTACTTGCTGTACTCACATTTAATGATGGATACACTGCAAGAATACAGGTGTTAAAGGATCTAGATATTCAAATAGGATATGTTGTTGTTTAGTCAACTGTGCGAAGACAGGTCTGAACCTCACAAGTGATACTAAGAAGGCACCACTTATGAGAAAACTGGGTAGGGTCGCCAGTTTCTTTCCACCTCCATTGCATACATCGCCAACTAGCTACATATTACACTAGTGAGACTTCAGATGCATACAAACAATAATTGTTCTTCCACTGACACATATCGTCAAGTGAGATGTACTGCCTGATAATAGATGTGCATATCAGCCAGAACTTCAATCAGAGGATCAAATGGGATATAATACCTCGAAAAACATGGCGAACTTGGACATATTGCGGATGAGATAGCGGTAACAAACACAACCAAAGATTAAGATCCAAGAGAAGAAGGGTAGTATTAGGTGAGAAGGATAGAGATGAAGATAAGGACTACCAACCGGAGGGTTTTAAATCATTTTCCTGTAATAGGTGAGTTCTTATGGAAATTTTTAATTTAAACGAGATTTACTTAAAACTACATTTTTCAACATAAATAACCCGTTTTCTCAAAAAAATATTAGGTCTATCTACATGAAATTTTTACCATACATTTCAGATAGCACTGTAATTGTGTGGAATTGCTTTGAGTTTTCTGTAATAGGTTATTAAAAAATTAAATGCATATATATTTTTAATGTCACAGGTTTATAAAAAACCATATCTTTCGTTTCTATTAGATATAAAAACGAATCAGGAATGCATAAACATCCAACAAAATATCACATTTCTATACCTAGTACGTTCTGAGATAACGGGTCATTAATATTGCTGTTTTAACATTAGTGAAATAGGGCTTGACGAATCCCCTTAATTGGAAATTAATACCGCAGTTAAGTACTCTGGAATCAGACTGCATTAAATTAACTATGTTTGTGTTCATACTCTTCGTGTTTATTAATCATCCCATTTGTGTACATATTAGTGTCGTGCATTTCATACTCTATGTTTTGTTCGTTAGTCGAGCGTGACAAGAACCGAAGTCTGCTTTGAAGAAGCGGATCTGTATTGTATTGTATTCTATTTATTAACATTCCATGGTATTCATACATTGCTTTACAACTAGAATATGAAACAAGTCAAAAATCTTAATACTATTATAAAATCTTAATTTATAGTCACAGTCTAGATGAAATATATACAGACGAGATTTACAATATAGTCTACTAGTACAACACAAAGTTTTAGTATCAATTTCATGAAGTGTTATTGAATGTCATGAATTCACCTACAGAATTGAAGGCGTGAGAAATTAGGTACTTCTTTAATTTGGCCCTAAATAATCTTATGTTTTGAGTTTCATTTTTTATATCGATAGGGAGACCATTAAAAATATTTACTGCCATATAACGCACTCATTTTTGATACCATGATAAACTTGCCGATGGAGTATGAAAATCATTTTTTGACGTGTACTTATGCTATGAACAGTTGAATTAGTTACAAAGTTTTCACGATTACATACGAGGAAGATTATTAATGAAAAGATACACTGACAAACCATGGGAATTATTCGTAGTTTTTTGAAAATAGTCCTAGAAGATTCCCTAGATTTGGCACATACAATTCTTTTTTGTAATAGGAATATATTGTTACTACCTGTGAAATTTCCCCAGAATATTATTCCAAAACTCATTACCGAGTGGAAGTATGTAAAATATATTGTTTTTAAGGTACTGATATTTACTATCTTTTGCATTGATCTAATAAGAAAACAAGCTGAATTTAGTTTGGGGGTAATTTCTTTAATATGATTTTTCCAATTTAACACATTATCGATTTTTAAGCCAAGAAATTTGGTTGTTGTTGTTTCTGATAGGGATCTATTGTTAATTATTGGGCTAGTAATTTGAGAGGTTGAATTTGGACACGATTTAAAATGAATTATGTTAGTTTTGTTACAATTTAATACTAATTTATTGACTGAGAACCAGTCACATATTTTGAAGAGAATTTCCTCTGTTGAAGATTGGAATGTGTTGGAGTTATTGGCTGTAATTACTATACTTGTGTCATCTGCAAATAATATGGGATGACCTACATCTTTTATTATGGGGGCAAGATCATTTATGAACACTAGAAAAAGTAGGGGACCTAATATTGATCCTTGAGGAATTCCATTCTTAATAGTTCCCCATGCCGAGGCAGATTTCATAGTTGTATTGATTTCGACTTTCTGTTTCCTATCTATGAGATATGAGTAAAACCATTGGTGTACAACACATTTAATTCCATAATAATGTAATTTATCTAGCAGCATTTTATGATTTATTCAGTCAATGGCTTTGGACAAATCACAGAAAATCCCTCCAACTTGTAATGTTTTATTAATCTCGCTCGCTCGGTCTTGCCCCTTGTATGATCTGTGCCCTTTAAGTTCGCTGGCCTCTCCTACACTCCTCTCCCAACCCTTCATGCTTTTAGCTGAATAAGGATTTTAGAACACATCTTGTGAAGTTTTATTTAGATGAAAGGACAGGTAATTTTTATTACAAAAGTATGATTAAACTTCGATAGAAATAGGCTGTACGTACATATAGGAACATCACATTATGTTTTTAAAATACATTACATATCTAAAGAAAATAACTATAATTACATTCTTCACATAATATTCAAATAAATCACAGTTGCTCGGTAACAATATTTGTGTGACTATACGGATGATGAAAGCTTTACAGGCACTAAGTTCGATTCAAGTTAGTCGAGTATGACGAAGTTCGACATTCGTCGATGTTCGCTCTGCAGAAGAAGGCCTGTCGTGTTTGCTCCACTTTATTATAAAATATTCGCTGTCCTCCACTTCCACCCCTTCATGTTTTAGCATAGACCTTGCGACTAGTTTTCATATAAAATAAGACGAAGTTTGTAATGTCTTGGTTGCCGCTCTCATGTTCGAACATTGCAGGACACTATTTTAAACCGCTTAAGGATTTGAGCACATATCTTGCGATTAGTTTTTTCATATTGTGACAGCGACGTGAGATTCGAACTCACGACCAGCGTCCGGCAAGAGAGCAGACCGCGCGTGAGCCGACACAGACTCCACGGAGCACTGAGGGACGGCGCGCGGCGGAGAGAAGAGAGGGGAAAAGCCCTACGCGGCCAGAGAAATTGCGCGCGCATCTGGTGCTGGTAGAGAGGAGAGGGCTCTGGATTGTTCTGGAGTGCTATCTCTGGAGACGCGTTGAACTTTCGAGGCTACGTCGCTGTTGCTATAAAAGAAGAAACGCCAGCGAACTCGAGCAGTTTTCAGTTGATTAGTCAGCCAGTCAGTGAGTAAGCCAGAGCAAGCAAGCCAGTCTTGCGTACCGGAGTTCGACTCGAGTGTGCGTCCGCAACTGCGTCAGCATCCGAAGGCCTGAGTTCGAGTGCAGTGGACCGCAGCCGAAATTTTTCTGGTAATTTTCGATTTTACCAAAATAATTGGTCCTAACATATATAATTAACCATCCTGAAACCGAAAATAGCTTTTTTTGAAATTTTTGTTGGTATGTCTGTCTGTCTGTCTATGTTTGTTACCTTTTCACGCGATAATGGATGAACGGATTTCGATGAAAATTGGAATATAAATTATGCTCGCTGTAACTTAGATTTTAGGCTATATGGCATTTAAAATACATTATTTAAAAGAGGGGTTATAAGGGGGCCTGAATTAAATAAATCGAAATATCTCGCTTATTATCGATTTTTGTGAAAAATGTTACATAACAAAAGTTTCTTTAAACATAATTTGCGATAAGTTTTATTCTTTAAAAAAAATTGATAGGACTGATATTTAATGAGATAAATGAGTTTTAAAATTAAACTATGAAAGATAGCCTACAGACAATGTTTCTGTGTTTGTATGAAGTAATATCGGAAGCTAAATTAACCGATTTATATAATTAATTATTATTTCACCATTGGAAAGTGTAGTTTCTCTAGATGGACAAAATGCTATAATGTTATTACAGTAACTTCTGATATAATATAATATAATATAATATAATATAATATAATATAATATAATATAATATAATATAATATAATATAATATAATATAATATAATATAATATGTAATATTATATAATATAATTTAAGTTATTTGAAGGGTTCAGAACCATAGTGGGCCAAGCGCCATTTACTGAATACGTAGAAAACAAGGGTTAAAATTAAGTTATTACCATAATTCAATGGAAACCTATAACAAGTAAAATAAAATATACACATTAAATCTAAATGATGTCAATCTTCATTAAACTATGGTTGCATGTAACAAAAATTAAGAAACATGTTAAAGGAATTGTCATTGCACCAAATGAGTGTCTCTGGACCAAAATGATCGCATTTTAATTATTTGGATGCAATTTAAATTAAGTTACATATTAAACGATTTATCCTTCTATCAAACACGAATGTTCCCTGGATCAAATGTCCTATTTTAATTATGTAATTACTTTATATTTATTTCTAACGGGTGCAGCGGTGCGCACGGGTACGGCTAGTTTACAAATAAATATATAATATATAAAATAAATAATAAATGTTAGAAAAATTGACAACAATCGAAATAAAGCAAAATATTACAATTTTTCAATATTATAGTCTTTCGTTACTTTTAAACAGTGTTAGATACGGGTGTTTTCAATATTGACCCCAATTTTGTAGTTGTCATTGTTCCAGTAAATCTTTTCCAAGTACATACTACAGCTGATGTCGAAATCACAGATCTACAGCAAATTTTTGACATGGCCCGTACTATAAAGATGTAAATCACTTAAATAAAGAAGCGCCAATGTACATTGTTAATTTATTAATTAATGTGTCACAGTTATTGTTGGAATTACCAATAAAGAGACGACACACCGAATGGATGGGTTGTGTGCGCATTCCATTTGACCAGTTGCATTAACCTGGGCCATGAACGAACAAATGAAGCCCCTTAACTAACATGCGCATTGCGGGCGACGCATCTCCCATAAGGAATAATGCTGCAATTTGCGTTAATGTTTTCCTCGAATGCTACGCAGAAAAATTTCCAAGTTAAAAACGTAGGTGAAAGGTAGGCCTACCATCTCATTGCATGCTTTATTTGTCCCACATTGATCGACTTGGACTATTATTGATTAATAAAAAATAGTTATTTTACAGAAATAATATAAACTCTAGCTACTTAAATATACAATGTCATTTTGCTATATCAAAACAGGGTTTTATGCTGTTTGCAGCTGAAAGGAACAGTACTGATCGTAATGAAACATCAGTTTCAGATGTTCGATTGCTGCCTTTACTAAAGTTCATAATAGAAAACCGTTGCTCACAAATATAAATGTTGTGCCAAACATAGCAATCACTTTCATAGCCAGCTTGTGTAGTCGTGGATATTATTGCTGAGGTTTAGTCTTGTAAAACTCAACCAGGCTAGTAGTATTATTCAAACGGTCTTTAGCCCTTACGTCACATTGAAGATCAATAAGTTCAAGCTGTAATTCGTATGACACTGTTTCAACTGGTGTTGAAGGAATTTATTGTGATAACTTTAAATTTATTTCCAATTAAGACAAGATCTTGGAACCTAGAATTAAATTCATTTTGAATTTCAATTAATATTTGCACATAATCGTTTCACATAGATTCATCACGAGCAGTTTCTATCGTTGGAAAGTGAGCCATATTACCTTCCCGAAACTGACTTAAGAAAAGTGTAAGTTTACGACTGAAATCCCGTAATTTATTCAACATATCAACAATGACCTGGCCTTTTCTCTGAAGAGAGATATTTAAATTGTTGAACGTACCCTACCTCATCTAATAACGCAACGTTCAACTCCTGAATCTTTTATCTTCACCAACAAAACCATCGTATCTGTATCTGTCGACTAATAATGACGCAATATATTATGTTTTCCTATTTCTTTCAAACTTTTGTGGCAGATAAGACACTGAGTAGTGACTCCAGCTGCTGTGAAAAAATAAAGATTTTCCCATGCAATATTGAAAGAATTTGTCTGATGATTTATTTTTTATTTTAGTAGGTTATTTTACGACGCTTTATCAACAGCTTAGGTTATTTAGCGTCTGAATGAGATGAAGGTGATAATGCCGGTGAAATGAGTCCGGGGTCCAGCACCGAAAGTTACCCAGCATTTGCTCATATTAGGTAGAGGGAAAACCCCGGAAAAAACCTCAACCACGTAAGTTTCCCCGACGGGGAATCGAACCCGGACCACCTGGTTTCGCGGCTAGACGCGCTAACCGTTACTCCACAGGTGTGGACTGTCTGATGATACTTTTCCGTCTTTTAGATTCCTCCATTATGTAGCCGTAGATAGGCAAAATGAAATAGCTACTGATAATACACACTACACCAGATAGCTGCGTGGACTATCCTCTACCTATAACAGGCGTACGTCATTCCGACGTACCTTTCCGGCTCCGAAGGTGAAAGGTGAAAGTTGCTCGCTGTGCTCCTTTTTTACGACGCTTTTGGATATTTAGCGTATGAATGATATTAAGGTGATAAGGCCAACGAAAGGAGTGCGCCGGAAGTTACCCAGCATTTGCATTTAACGGATTGAGGGCAAACCCCGTATAAACCTCAACCAAGTAATTTGTCTCAATCAGATTTGAACTCGGACCCGCTCGTTTCATGGTCAGACATGGCAACCGTTACTCCACAGCGGTGGATTGCTGTGCTTCTTGACCAACTTACGATTTGACAAGGGGAGCTAGGGCTTGTGAGAAAACATCTTGCACCACGCGGGGCATAGTAAAGGAGAGTACAACAGTGTATCTTTATTTATAATAATCCCTTTAATTTAAATCAGAATTATACATGATAATTCCTTGTTCATTATTCCCGAAATAATTGACTCCAAATATGAATATAATTAGACCAGAAATGCAGGAGATATCACTGTGCGGATACAGATGTGTGGCATGAGGAAAACCACTGCTTCGTCGTCATAAAATGGGCTTTTTCGTGAAAACTTGTAATCGAGATTTTGCAGTATCAAAATAATTTCTCTTCGCATATCTTACGATCAGAAATAAATAAAATATGTATCATATACTAAAGAAAATGTGCCTGAAGTTTTCATGATATCATTCTACAAGGAATAGAAATTTATGGACGAAAATGAAGGAAGAGGTATTTTCAGACTACCACAAAGGCATAGAATTACAACATTGTATGCACAAAAGCGGTATCTTGTATAGATGTAGCCATGCAGGGAGACATCTGGCCGCGCATGTTTATTTTCACCCAACTTCCACTCTTGCCGTAACCCCACTTCAAAGTAGCCTACCAGTGTAAAATGTTATCAATTTTCTATTATTTTTGGTACATACATACATACATACACACATATATACATACATACATATATGGGTTTATGTACAAGTTCCTTTATTCTTCTTGAAAGTATGTACGTACCATGTGACACAAAAGTTACTTGCCATTTTGAAATGACAACTGCAGGACCATGACAAAAACAACAACGGCCACTATAAGGGTCACAACAGAGGCACCCAAGGATCACGATAAGAAAAAAGATAAGGACAATGAAACGACCACGGTAAGGATCACGACAAGTACCACGAGAAGGATCACGATAAGCACAATGAAGAGAATCACAAAGAAAAGGACCTTGATAAGGATCACGATAAGGATCATGAAAAGACAATGACAATAAATAGTGGTGGTGTTATGGTTCTTATCGTGGTTCTTCTATTCCTTGCCTTTGTCGTGTTCCTTGTCGTAGATCTTTTTCTCTTTGTCATGTTCCTTATCGTGGTCCTTATTGTCGTTGTCATGGCCTTTATCTTATTCTTCGCTGTCGTGATTCTGATAGTGATAGATGTCACGTCGTCCATGGCATGCTCTTCATCCTGGTTCTTGTTGTGATTCATGTCGTGACCTTCACCATGGTTTTGTCATGGTCCTTATCGTTGTCGTTGTTGTGGTCTTAATTGTTTTTGTTGTTATTGTTTAGTCAGCTGTCCGAAGACAAGTCTGAATCTCACAAATGATACCAACAAGACATCACTTATGAATGATCCTATAATTGCTATTTCGGCCGCTACGGTAGTAAAGTTACTAAAAAGCTCGATTTATAATCCTTTAGATCCGAGTTCAATCCTAGCAAATCTCCGATTTATGACGTGTTCGACAAGCTGTGTTAGAGGAAACGCAGGAGTTTTCTTCGGGAGCTTCGATTTTCCTGTTGCATCCAAACAAATCTCCAACATCATCTCGTTTTATCTCACCTCGGATGTATCATAGACCAGCCTCGTATGTCGCACTCTGAGCAATGATTCAGTCGGTAAATTGGTCTACACAACTTTCAAGTACCCATTAGAAAAAAATGGGAAGTATTTGTAATTTTAATATCATATTGCTTTCCTCATTTCACAAGTGCCTTTTGTATCTCATGATAGTAAATGTATTCTTCATCGCCAAAGTCTTACAAAGCAGTACGGCAGTCTGATGATCACAGGGTTACTCAGGCTCTTGTGCGTCTGGGCCATGAAAATAATATTAGAGATAACCTGTACGTGTTCCAAAGCCTTCTGGAGGAGAAGTGGACGCTCTTACTTGCACGTTTCTCCTGTCGGGTCGTCTTTCTAAATGGCTCAGACTATAAATATTCCGTGGGTAAAACGTACAAGCAATTAAAGGGAATTAACACTTATCAAATTACTGGTAAAAATGTTACAATTTTGTTTATTTGAAATCTTTAGATACAGCCTGTAGTCAATGTGGCTTCAGCAGAAACATCCTATATGCGATAGCGAGATTAATACGGAATTCTGCACGTTGGTGTTTAGTGCTATTTCACGAAACAGCCACTCTGCGGCGCTTCTCAGTATTGTCACCATTAGTATAGGATTGATTGCATTGTGGATCAGTTGTGCTGCAAGTCTCTGTTTAAATAATTTATTAGCTATCGGTGACGATATTGAGATGCACCATTGATTTGCTGTGAGTGAAATAATATTGGAGATTGCGCGATATGACCTTTGTGTAATCTCTCAGAAAACATATGAAGGGTACAGGGAAGAACAATTTAAAGTCTATCTTTAGCATATGGGCTATTCCATCTCAAATCGACCGAAATATAGACATAATTGGCCTTGGAATTTTTAAATACAATGAAACTTTTTCTGTCCGTTGACAATTGTGATACAATGCTTTGTGCAAAGTTTGAGGCATCACAACTTCATAGTGTTTGAATTAAAAATATTTAAATTTATCGTATTTTCATAAAATTAGCAACTTTAAACTGTTGTGGCTCCGAAACCCTTTCACTCAATGATCAAAATCATGGTTGATTTTGATGCTGAGATATTAAAGTTTATATTGATATGTAAACAGTTTTTCTTACTTTTTATGGAAATGATGAAATTTAGATTTTTCTTCATTAAGACCCCTTCGACCACGAAAAAATATTTTTAAAATATATGGTTAGATTCCGCATTGAAAGTACAAATAAACACACATTTTTTACTGGTGCACCGTTGATAAGAAAGTAGTGAAAATATCAAATAAAGAAAATAAATAGTACGCGCGTGAACTAACCAGCTGACTGTGAGACGGGAGCTAGCCGAGACAAGCAAGGCCAGGAGACAAACAAGTGATGTTTCGTCTAGTAGCGCATAGCTGGGCTAGCTTTATCACAAGTTTTCATAAACACAGGAGTAAAATGACGCCCAATGCTGGCTTATCTTCAGCTCTCGGCCAGTGCGTTCAAGTCTACGCGTGTGAAAATAATGTATTTAATACCCTCGAAACTTATTGCCGAGCCACTACGCAAACAATGCCGAATCGTTCTTAATAATGCAAGGTTTTTCCTTAATATTTTTTACATTTTTACAAATTGACAAAAAGCCTAAAAGTAAGTAAAATCAGATTATCTCTCTCTCTCTCTGTATACAATAAAAATAAGGATTACTTCTTAACATAACCTACCAAATGTCAGCTTCAAAATGAGCTCCCGTTCAATGTTCTGCAGTAAATGGTTCCAGAGTTCTGAGCGCTGAAAGAGGCTTGTTTTTATAAAATACGCTAAATTTGTCGCTCAATAGTACGAAAACCGTTTGACTTTCGATAGTATATTTTTGAAAATGCATTGTCCTCAGCACCTTTTATAAATAGGGAAAAAATTAGAGTATTAAAAAAATGCGAGGTTTTTTTACTGATCGATTTCATATGAAATAGCCCATATTCTTTCTTTGTATGCCAAATCTAAACTCTGTTACAGCACTTAGACTGTTCACATTATCACAGCGTTTCATCCGTGGGATTGAACTACATGGAATCCTACACGACACAACATGCATAACTCATTTTTTCAAGTGGAAAAAGTTCATTATTTTCCTGTAGTCTTCATATATCATAGTTTGTGTTACTTTGACAGAAATATTTATTTCGGAATATGTACTATATAACTTTCTCGTATTCACAGCATACCAACTTTTTAGTATGAAGTGACATTGTGACATTTGGAATATCAGCAGAGAATTGAGCATGTGAGTACTGGTGATATAGGCTAACTGTAAAATTTAATATTTACGTAAAACTCTGCGGATGCATGAGAATGAATTTGAAGACTATCAATAGAACTTACAGTCCAATGTGGAGTAAAGGTTAGCGCATCTGACCGCAAAACCAGGTGGTCCGGGTTCGAATCACGTTACCTGGCAAGTTACCTGGTTGAGGTTTTTCCGAGGTTTTCCCTCAACCCAATATGAGCAAATGCTGAGTAACTATCGGTGCTGGACCGAGGAATCATTTCACCGGCATTATCACTTATCACATTCATTTCATTCTTTATGACGTATACTGAATACATTTGACCTACACTATATCATACTCTATTATTTTGACATGTAAGAAGACAAATGACAATGAAGTCGTTCAAACCGACTTCCAATAATCGTGAAAATTTGTAACTAATTCAACAGTTCCTAGCATAAATACAAGTCAAAAATGACTTTCATACTCCAGTGGCAAGTCTATCATGCTATCGAAAAGGAGTGCGTTATATGGCAGTAAAAATTTTTAATAACCTCCTTATCGATATAAAAAATGACGCTCAAAACATAAGATTATTTAGGGCCAAATTAAAGAAGTACCTAATTTCTCACGCCATCTATTCTGTAGGTGAATTCATGACATTCAATAACGATTCATGAAATTGATACTAAAACTTTGTGTTGTACTAGTAGACTATATTGTAAATCCCTTCTGTATATATTTCATCTAGACTGTGACTATAAATTAAGACTTTGTAATGGTTTAAGTTTTTTGACTGTTCCATATTCTAGCTGTGAAGCAATGTATGAATACCATGGAATGTTAATAAATACAATAAAATACAATTCAGATGCTAAACAACCTGAGATGTTGATGTAGCATCGTAAAATAACCCACTAAAAACAGAGCTTATAGGTCATGTCATTATATGTAAACTTTGTACTAGTTATCAAGTGAAATTATTAACTATGTCGTGCTGCATTCGAGATTTTTTATAAATAATTTACACAAAAGCACAATGAAAATGTTTATGCTGTAGGCTACAATTAAATTACAACACAGAGCCTGGGCAGTTTTAAAGTCCAGAACTATTGCTCGGCCGGTCGGCTCCCGAGCCCCATGGAATTGCTATAGACGTTTCCGAACTCAGAGATATACATACATACGGAGAGTTTTGGACTATCACCAAAAATAGACACGCCCCTTGCATCAGTGGCAGAACTAGTGATCTTAGAAATAAACTCATAACTAGACTTCGTAGAATTGCCACGAGAATCGTAAGGTTTACTACGCACGCGGTATAGACTGTATGAGAAGGGGACGTGCACGAATGGAGTATGCCTCTGATGTAAACAATGAGCAGTATACTGCGGTTACAATAAAACCTGTATCCTGCATTCAAGAAATATAATGAATGATCATTGAAGTAGGAAATGTCTAAACATGTAAATACATAATTATTTTGTACTGAGATATATTAAGTCTTAAAATTTAATGTAATATGCTCACATCATTTTTGAGTATGTGCATTGCAGTGAAGAGTTACGTACATTTTGAGGGACTGCAAAGTGAACCTCCTCCGATGGTCACTCAAACAGTTTTTATATTGGGAAAATGTACGTTCAACATCACACGATGTAATAGTGCATATTCGAAGAACGGAAAGTCACTACTTTTTAGTACACCAACTTCAGACGTCTTGTCGTGACCTGATGGTACATCATTTATAATACGAATTTGAGAATAGGCACAATTTTTAGCAATAATGTTTCTCAACTTACATTTCACTTTTTCTGAAATTAGTGAATTGTTATTTTGGATAACTGTTTGTGAGACTTTATCCACTATATTAAGGGCTTCTGAGAGTTGTAGTTTAGATGATTCTAATAGGGTGATGCTTCTGGACACGATTTTAAAATCAGAATCAATGAACAGAATATCTTCCAATAGCTGTTCAGAAGGCAACAACGGAACTGTCTGTGCTATCCAATACATCAATTACCTCCATTATTTTTCCGTAATGTTCTGCATAATAATTAACAGCATCCAACCACGTTTTCCAACGGGTCAAGACCGGCTGCAGGGGTAAGGGTATTCCAGGGGCAATTGTTTGGAACAGCAACACTCTTATTGTAGTATGTTTAATTTAATTCTTGTCTGCAGTGAACAAATGTTAAGTTTTGACTATTCCAACCACAGTAATGCAAAAACACGTGCTTACATAGGTATACATTAGTTGTAGCTGCTCTATCTATTTGGACAGGTCACAATTCTTAACATGAACTGCTTATACTACGAGACCGGGCGGTCGCTTACCTCCCCTATACTACCGTACATCGGCAACCTGATTGCATGCTGCGTGTGGCAATTCAACGACGTCTACTCATAACAAAACTCAAACTCAGCGACGATGATAATAGAGGTGGTGGCGGTAACGTTATTACTAATATTAACAAAATGCTATTCCCTTGGATTGATGAGGGCACAGACGTTCTGTTTCATAATAATGAGATCGGCCTACGAAGATCGATAATGTGACGCATGTAAAGGTCCGCTGTGCCTATGGCGATCCCCCGAGAGTGGGGTACGATGAGTCTGATAATGGAGTAAAATGATGTAATAGAGATCGCGTCCGTGATTCCACACTTGAGTGCGTCCGTATCGGCCATCAGACTTCATCAAGGGAATAAACCCAAACAAATCTGCTGTTTGTCACACATGCGGCATGCTACTAATTCACTTGGAAGGAATTCGTTAGCGGCACCGCACAGACGCTGTTCAGTGATCACGGACAGGCAGGCCCTATTTATTTATACGTCGTCTACGCCCACTCTCTGTCTTTAGTCCTGAAGTTCGCGTGCTCTAGCCTGACCAAAGAAAATTAGTTTTAATTGCGATAAAGGTATAATAAGGGCTTTCTTTGATAAATAATTCGAGCCGCGTAAGTGGCGTCGCAGATACAGAGCTTGTAAAGAAAGTGTGTGTAACATAATAGTACATTATGCAACGAGCCTATAATGGTAGTAATTGAGGACATCACCCGAATAAGGGCGTATACAGCAAAATGTAGTTCTGATATAAACTGATTTCAATGTTTGTAAGCTGTCAGGTTCATCATAGTTGCGTCGAAAAACCTTTTCATTACTGTTAAACAGTTTCGAGGATATTTAAAACAAAATTATTGAAACATAACAGCAAATAGTACGTTCTGCTATTAGTAAATAAATATAATATGAAACTCTGCATACGCCTTTTTCCGGCGACAATATGTTTTAGTAGTGTTTTTAATTATTGTGATGTTCTAGATGTCTAACTTTGCACGAAAATTAATTATGTATGAGAACATCTCGCACTTTATTAATAATTTTGTCCCCAAAAGTAAAATAAAATAAATTCACCAAAATAAAATATACATTTACTATAACATATTAAATAAAAATATTGAATAATTACGCAAGTAGGCCTAAAAAATAGCATTACATTTTGAGTTTATGGTTTTCTTGTTCTTATATGTTCTTTTCTTCTTTGTTCATCATCTATTGTTGCTAGAGTCATCTTCACCATTGCGTGATGATGTCCCGGCTTTGTTCAGAATTGAGTTCAGTCAACTTTGGGCATCTTCATCTAAAAACTGTAACAGTTCTCTTAAGTTCTTCGCCTTGGAGGGTTCCAAAGGCACTGGATTCATTTGTGTTGGACTCAAAAGTTTCAGCTGCGAAACTTGTTGAAGAAAACAAATGATGCAGATTATGAGATTCATAGTGACTTGATTTAAAGAATGAGCTAAGATACCACCTTGTTTTAATGACATGTTTAGTCGCCTGCCATCGCTCGTTCATGTTACATATTATGACAAACAGAAGTATTTATTTATTTATTTTTTTTTTTTTGCATTTGGAATGGAATTGAATGGGATTTTTGGGAGTGGGGTACTATGACCTGCACTGTGATCTTTTACTCTAATCCTCAAGCTAGGCGTAATCCCAAACCCACACCGGCTGACTGCATCGTGTTTCGATACCCCTGATGTACTGCATTGAGATTGTTTATACTTTCGCATCATGATTGTATGAGGATGATTTAAGTGTGTATCTCTTTTATCATTGAAGATGTCAGCTGAAACCACTTTATTCTGTATTGTTGTTAAAATTTGCAATAGAGTTATTAGAAAGTTTTGACACACATTAATTTTTTTACCCCCATTATAGAAAACACTATATTTCCACAAATTATCCCTATTCTTGAATGATTGAAGTTTCTTAGTTTTTAGATTCACTCTTTCAAGGCAAGAAGTAATAAAATGATATTGTTCTAATTTCGAACCCATGTCCCAAAGCGTTTGAAAATAGAGATTGATCGTCCTTTGAAATTTCATCTGTACACATTTTCATACATCATCTTCTTACCGGTGTAAATGACTTCTTTTCCATTTCCTTGCCTGTACAAGTTGTGTATGACTTGCCACTGTTTCCGTTTATTTTCCTTTCTTCAGTTTTCCATTTAGTTTTGTTCACAAGCTTGTTTTTTCCCACATTTTCGGTCATGATTCGCTGCTACAACTGACAACCTGAAGTAGGCCTAAACATGGAATACTAGCCTACTACAGTACGGCTTGCAACAGCACGTGGCTGCCGCTGTAGTAGGTGCGTCCATCTGTTCAACGTAAACAGTAACATTGTGTCTTGTGTTAAGTACTGAAGCTAGACTTACGAAAATTTGCTACAGTGTACTATACGCATTCAGCTATCTAATCCCTTGATCGTCGGAAAACGGGCGTATAAGGGTATACGCCGTTATTCGGGTGAAGTCCTCAATTAAAACGCGAGTATGTTTATGAAACGAGCGCAGTCGAGTTTCATAATTTTCATACGAGCGTCTTAATTACAACTATAGGCAAGTTTCATACGACTTTTTATGCTCGACCATATTTCTAACTTGAAATTATTCATAAGTACTCATGTTATTCTTATCTGACTGGGGAGCGGAAGTGACCTTGTGCAATATCTCGTAAATTGTGAGATGTGCGCAGACGCGAAGGTATTGATTTTTTCCGAGAAACAAATGTCAATGACCTTGATATAATCTAGAGAGTAAAATAAATATTAATCTTGACATAACCTTGAAATTGATTTAGACATTGAAAAACGAGATGACAAATTGAATTTATTTGAATATTATTTACAATTGAGGATCGATAGATGCAGAAATTTTATAAAGTGAATTACATATGCATATCGTATGTTTTCTACCTCCGGAATCGATCTATGAAATCAGATTTACTAAAACTTGAATCATACCGCATGTAGAGACTACCAAACCTTCCAGGTTTTTTTCAAAACTCGATAGATCCTGTCACTTAGTATAATTTCTGTAAAATCTTGATTTCTGCATCTATCGACTTTTGCAAAAACGCTCCTCATTTAACGCTAATTATTATAGTAACAGAACATATCCTTCTGCTACAGTATTAGATTTCCAGCCTCCGTGACATTTCGCTAGTTGTCTTTTGATTGCATATCCGAGAATAATCGATACTTGCGCTTTCATATTGCTACAAGGGTGTTTTCTGATTGGTGGAACACCTGAAATTTAATGAATAGGTGTACTTTAATGAGGTCCATTAAAGGGCTGCTACCAGGTGTATAATTACTACATTTCGGCATGGTCGAACATAAAGTCTTTAGTTTTTCTGAACCGACGCATGCGAGGCCCACCACGCACAAATCCGGACTACACGAGAGATTTCTATAGCTGTGAAGTGCACAAGCCTCGCAACTCTCAGCCATAGAAACCACTCACTATCTCTGGGGTAGTCCGGATTTGTGCGAGGTGGGACTCGCTTCTCGCATGCGTCGGTTGAGAATAACCAAGGTTTAAGAGAACTTAAATTCACGTAAAATTTTCTTTGCGCTTCAAAATTACGACTTCGTTCCATTGTCATTGCAATGCCATGCATTATCAAGTACTGAAGCTTGTTGTCGATCTAATATTGGAAAGAAAGGAAAACATAATTGGGGAAAAGTAAAATAATGACATACAATTAATAATACAACTCAGATATAATGTACGCTATATGAAATATGTCTTTAATAAAGACAAGTAAAGCAATTAACATGGATGCAATTTGTATAGAGGTTAAAATATATGTACACCCACAAAACGCAAAAAATGATGGAAAATTAGAATTTTCAAAATATAACTATTTTAATAGAGAATTTTCTCCCCTTTAATTTGATATAAGAATTTTCGATTTATGCCTTATGGTTTTCCAGATAAGTCCCATTTTCCAAAATGCTGCGTCATCAGCCACGGACACTTACTTTTGGAGTGCATTACTTTTGGAGTGATCTTCGTAGCAGTCAATCTCCTCGTCCAGCATTGCTTTTAAATCAACTTCTTTCTAGTTCCGAAATAGATGCAATAGATATATGGTATATTATTTTAATGTACCGAAGTACATATGATATTTCCATGCAGATATTCTGCGTCATCATACGATGAAAGAGTAATGGAACGGTGAAAAATTCTCTCCGGCGCCGGGATTTGAACCCGGGTTTTCAGCTCTACGTGCTGATGCTTTATCTACTAAGCCACACCGGATACCACCCCGGCGTCGGAGAGAATCGTCTCAGTTTAAGCTCCAACTCTTGGGTTCCCTCTTAGTGGATAAAGCATCAGCACGTAGAGCTGAAAACCCGGGTTCAAATCCCGGCGCCGGAGAAATTTTTCTCCGTTCCATTACTCTTTCATCGTAATAGATATCTGGGTATGATCATTAGATTGAAAAAACTTTTTTTACATAATGAAGTAATTTATAATCTTTTACTGTTAGTCATAAAACTGTAAATTTGTGTGTCAATGATGTTGTACGTCATTTTAATAAGAGTCCAAAAGTAGAAATTACAATTCTGAGGAGGATGGGCATAAACCCTGGGACAAACACCATCGCAGGATTTGTTGCATCAATGGAAATAGGGACAAAAATGCCAAGAAAAAACATTCAACACCTGAAGTTAAAACAAGGCGGAGGTATTTGAGAGGCAGAAAGAAGCTGAAACTGGACCGACATGAAGCTGCTTAAGGGGTGACATATGATAATGGAGTCTTCTAGGCTCTGAACGTTTGTAAATAGTAATTTTGGATTATTTAATTCTTTAAAACATGATATCTCTGCCAAATATGGTGATACGAAGAAGATATTGGTGTCATTTTGAAGCTTGAAATGTCCCCCAGTGCCTGACAATGAGTAAAATAACATTAATATAATTAATAATTATCTATGGATTTTTACATGATTTATGCAACATAAAATATTATTGTAAGTTACATATATGTTAATATTTAATTAATGTAAATAAAAATTAAAAACAGCTCTATGTCAGGCACTAAAGAATAGTTTAAGCATAAAACAAAAAAAAGTGTGGCTCTATCTTAAAAACTGCATGAGCTATCATGTTTCAAGTTGTATGTCAAAATTATAAACAAAATAATTTTTAAAAACAATTTAGACATAATTTCAAGGGATCTGTTCACTTCATTCTCTTTCTGGTACCATTCTCAATTGTATAACAATTTAGAGCAAAATTATACAAAACAATTTTTTTTTGTATGTAAAGATGTAAATATACCTTAATAAAATATCATAGTTAATTCTCAATGTTTACAACTTCAAACACAATCCTATATTTTACCAAACCCAATGTCGTATAATGAGATTGAAGTATGCGGGCTCACGTGAAGTTATCCTTATAAAATTAAACGATTTTGTAATATTTTCTTGTTAAAACGAATGTTGAATATAGCTGGTAAGAGCAGTTCAGCGAAGGTTTAAAGATTTACATATTTTGATTGTGTAGGCCAAGATAACTGCCCACGTCATAAACAATCTGTTAAAGACTGTACAAGAGAAGACAGAATTGAAAATACATACATTAGACAGGACCTTGAAACATTTGCAATAACAGACGAAATACGGTGCATACATTTTATCTTTCCATGTCGAAAAACTACTTGCAATGAATTTGAAAAGACTATTACACTCTTAATACGTCATACTACTTTTGACCAATAAAACGGTACGAAAGGCCGTATTTCAACCAATCATGGCTGCTTATCGCACAATTTTATCGCGTCCCTAGCATTTGTTTCTTTGTTTGCCAACATTTGAAACTGCGCTGGTCTGGACGTCAAAAAAATATATATATATATATATATATATATATATATATATATATATATATATTACAAACCACTCCAGTCGATGCACAGCAGTTTCAAATATGACTCGCATTGGCATTCAAGAACAAGAATTAATAAAAATCACTTATCATACCTATGCATCTTCTGAAATCTGATTTATAAATAAATGAAGAGCACCATTCGGAAATCCTGAATAAGTTGAATATACCATGTAGGCCTAAATCAACGAGTTCCACTTCTATTACGCACACGTCCAATATAGCATCAATTGAACCACCAACCACATTAAAATTTGAAAATTGTACATTCAATAATTATTCCTTTTAAAATTATTCATGTTTATTTTTATGTCATCGTCGGTAATTAAAACTTTTCTAACACTTGTGTATATTAGTTAGGTTATGTTATAACTTCTGCTATATGATATTATGAATAGTCACATATCAGAGATTGTTTAATATTAAGATTTATTGAAAATCATCTGTCAAGTGACGTTGATTACTGGGATTCGGATAATTGAAGTGGAATGTTGGATTTTAATAAAAATGAAACTGAATCAACAAAGCCTTCTTGACTAGTAACATTGCCATCGTGTATAAGAGATCGAGAACTTCTCGACGAGAAGGCATTGCTCACTACTGCCATCTAGCATGCATCTAGCGTAACATATGTAATGTTGAGATAGTACAATAATACATTTGAAGACAGTTGTATTTTCGTAAGTCAATTAATATTTTATTGTATTGGAGTACTTCGTTACTTCTAATCTTTATATACTTTCTTCTAATCGTGTAATAATCAATTAAATCCCACTTGAGTTTTGATTTTCTCTAGATAAATCAAAACGTCTAGTGAGATTACTGTTGATAAAATATATTCCCTGTAGAAATATACAGACAAAACTGTAAAAATAACATAGAATAAATGAATAAATACTGTATATATTATTCTAAGCAAATAGTGCAATAGAAACCAAAAGAAAGACGAGATGTTGTTGGGCCTTGGAAGCGATGGACTGAAGTCGGAACAGATCTAATGACTTAATCCATGAATGAATATGATAATAATGATGATGATGATGATGGTGATGATGATGAAAATGATCAAGAAAATAATCAAATCGGTTCCCCTACAGTGATCTTGTCCATAAGACGTTACCTTATATCATAATGAAGCTTTCTCTCTCTTTCTCTCTTTCTTCTCTCTCTCTCTCTCTCTCTCTCTCTTAACAGAGAGCGACTGATCCTCATCTTGTGACTATGTAGTTACCGGGAGAAGCAACCTCTCATGGCTTCTGTTGTAGGGTCAGAGCGCAAGTGCTTAAGAACATTAAGCCCAGGAAACATTACGGAACCAAATTTACCATTCTGGGACATATTACAATTAAAACATCCACTCATACGATATATCGTTACAGTACTAACACAAAGACATGAGAGTCGTATCGTATGTCAGTCCAGTATGAAGGGAAACGAAATGTGAAATCCTCGAAAACACAAAAGTACGACAGGTTAGGAAAACGAATGAAAACTGCATGAAAGGAAGTGATGATGCATTGCTGCCAAATTAATGTCTTCTTATGTTAATTTTATTTATAAATTTTAATAACACGAGAAATTTCTTGATTTGAAAGGAATCTGACACGACGTCGAAAGATGGAAAACAGGAGAATGGTTTGTGTATCTATTTTCTCCTTTGATCACTCGGAGCTAAGTTGAAATACAATCCGTGAAAGACAAGGATTGATTTAAAGCGAATTTTCTCGACGGACTCTTTGCCCTTTTCTTAAATTATAATTTATTCAGTATTATCAAAACAACAAATATGGGAAGCGATATGCCCAGTGATCTGATATCTCACAATAGTAGCAAAATTTGTCTCTCGATCTGAGATGTCGGTGAGTTCAGTCGTGATCGAGGAGGTTAAGATCTCGGAGGAAAAAGAATTATTAAGTTTGGTGCCAATGGGACGACTGCTAGCCTCGTCTAGAATAGAGGTGAATATAATCAAATATACAGAGAGATTCACTTATAATTCTAGAGCAGTTGCAGGGCGCATCGATGCAATAGTGATCTCCTGCTCCCGTGTCAGCTGAGTCAACGTTTCGTGGAAGCAGCTCGAGATCGCCAAGTTAATCTAAGGCAGTCATGTCAATTGGTGCCCATAGGAGCAAGCGCGCGCTTTAGAGCTCAGGAGAGCCTGAGCGCTTTACAGGGGAAAGGAAAGAGACAGACGAAAGAGGTAGTATATGCCGCTTGGTCGAGCTATATTCAGGGATGGCCAGCACTGATTCAATGGATAAGGGGAAGAGAATGCATTATAAGAATGTAAGTTTTAATTTTAATGCTCATTTTTACAAGTTTGATTTTTTTATTCAAAAGAAATATTTTCTCAA
This sequence comes from Periplaneta americana, assembly GCA_025594305.2. NCBI lineage: Eukaryota > Metazoa > Arthropoda > Insecta > Blattodea > Blattidae > Periplaneta > Periplaneta americana. The sequence goes on along the minus strand of JAJSOF020000017.1, from coordinate 138,466,155 downwards.
CTTCTTTTTATAGAAAAATGAAATTTTCAGATATAGGCCTATTTATCTAGTAGCCTTACAGAATGTTTTCGTAAATCTAATATACCGTAAGTACTTATTACTGAAGATAATATATTGGCAATTTTGAAAATATTCGCATGGAAATTGTTTGTAAGGAAATAAATTAACAAAGCAACTACTGTTACATCATAAGCAAAAGATACGTGCCCATGTGTTGTAAAAATGTCAGCTCTATAGCTTCAGCACATTTCGAGAAAATAATTTAATATTCTGGTGATAGGAAGTTGCTCACCAATATCACCTTAAAAGCATAATGCGATAAGAGTTTTGTTATGTAATATTAGTTACACTTAAAACAGATACAGTACATAGGTAACTTTGCTTTGTACTATAATATTGTTTTGATTAATTTATTGATTACTTTTATAAGGCTAAAGGTATCATCAATATCAATTCCAACTTATCATGTCATACTCAATCTCTCTTTTTTTTGGGGGGGGGGGATATCACTTTCTTTATGAATGATGTGTTTCATCCATTTAGTACAGTATAGTTGTACTACTATGAAATTTATGTGAATATTCCTTCTTAACTTTTTTATTACGTTATTAAGATTTAAAACACAAGTGCAATATTAAGAAATCAGTGTTAGTACTTTTGTTTTACAGACAATATAGATAATATTAAACATATAAAAATAACGACATAACATTTCAATTTCCGTTTGAAGTTTGTGCACCACTGTTTTCTTAATCCAACAGGCTGCTTATTCATATACACAACCCTTCCTCTTTCCATACTTAGCGCTTGATGCCCTCTCACGACGTCAAGGTCAGAAAAATGCGCTTGCTTTGACATCACTGATCTAAGGCAATGGTTCATTGTAGTTTTAGGCAGATAATATTTAGTGAAAGTTGTTTACGGAATAAAAACTCTGTAAACGGCGTTAAAAATGTATTCGTAAGTTTTGTTACTCATATCCCGAATCTTCCCAAAGAACCAAGTCATATGTTTATCCACATATTCGAAATTGGTGTAATAAGGCTTGTGTTAGACGAAAAATATTACGACGAATAAGTCTACTGACAGAAGATTGTGTTGCTTATATTCAGGTAAGATTGCAGTAAATCCTCGAAAATCACTCCAGAGATTATCTCAGGAAGTTGGTGTCACGTACACTTCTCCGCATAGACCGATAAAAATGTTACATCTCTGGTCATACTGCAGTCGGGTGGTTCACAACGTACTACCCAGAGATTTCACTGCAAAAGCTAGATGCTGGAGTTGAGCAATAATTTAAAAAGTTCGTAATGGCACAATTGAACCAGTTTTGTTATTCATGAGTGATGAAATATGCTTTCACTTCAACTAATAAATTAATTCATAGAATAGTAGTATCTTAAAATATACAATGCAGTGCGCACAATTTAATTCACAAAACAATAGTATATGAGATACAGAAAATTCACATAATTTCGATCTTAGTCGTATGAACGACGTAAAAGTGGGAAGGTGGTATGCTGTGAGTGTTTGCAAGATAATTGGTCCGACATTTTTAATGATACTGTAAATTCTGAAAGACATGCAAGATATATTCTTGAATCATTCTTCAGAGAACGGATAGAAGGGGAAAACATTTACTGTCATTCCCAGCAACAGCGCAGACCGTTCACTTACTCCATACCATATCTGTGGCGCGTATTTGACGACGAACAAATAATCATCCACAGTTTATGATCGTCTCTATGCCTCCACCTTTTTATTTGTGATTTTAGTTCTGGAGTAATCTCAAGGCAAAATTTATTAAACATAATCCACGTGACCTTTAGTAACTTAAAAATTAAATTTAAATAGAACTATAAATGATTGGAATGACCTACCTGCAGCGGTCTTTGAGGGCTGTCCTTCCTTAAGGAGATTCGAGAATAACATTAAACGTTGTGTATAAAATTTAAATTAAAATTAAGGTGATATTTATTTTTAAGGTGACATGTATTTATTTAGCCTGACGAGTTACTACCTTGGTTTGAATTGTAAGTTTAGTTTAAATGTTTATAAGTATGCATAAGGGCGTAATTGTATGTCTTATTTGAACTGTTGTATCAGTGAAGCGAGGTGAGTCAGTGAAGTTATGGTTTTACAGTGCAGTGAATAGTTCCGATCAGTGATAATTTATAGTGTCAATGAAATGTGTTCTATAGTGTCAGTGAAATGTGTTATAGTGCCATTGCAGTGAGTGAGATGAGAGTAAAGTGAAAGATTATTGCCAGTACCAATGTGAAACTTATGTAGGGCCTATACATATGTAGGTTGTAATGTAAAATTAGGTTTCCATTTATTAATAAAAATAGGTTAATTTATATATTATCATTAATTGTAATGATTGTGTATTATTGTATTGTGTATTGTAATTTTATTGTGTATCTAATTATATTGTACTAGTGGCTTGTGCAGCAAATGCTGCAAAATAAGTTCATTAGACGTCTAAATAAAAATTTTTCAGATTTATTTTCAATGAAGAATACCAGATATTTTCAAAGTTATTTGCTTGCATAATAATGAAACATACTCCCTCTGAATGTTTTTTTATGCCAAATGCTTTTTCTTGAACCTATCCACCTTCGCTTTTTGAGTTTCAACGCGAAAACGCAAGTAACAATGTCAGGACGATCAGTGGGTTTTTCATGTGGGAGTAAAGCAATAGCTATTTCAGGTTATTGTGGATTTTAGGTGAAAGTATAGCTGCTGCATGTAGAATCTGAAATGTAGATGATAAAATCATTTTATCCTGCTAAGAGATCTTGCTGAAATGAACGGAAGACTACAAAATTTTGTACGGCTCTTATTTTATCAGTAAGTACTACCTTTTGGTCTTTCCTTAGAAACTGTAATTTTTGTGCTCTCTCGAGCCAATACTGAAGAGAATGACGCATATAAATATGTACATCACACCGCCATTATGTATATGAAAAAACCCAATCCCACTTGATTAATAACTATAAAAATATTTGTTTTTAATAACAATATTATCTTATGTAAGTTTTGTAGTTATATATATACTATATAGCCACCACTCAGTAAATTATAGAAATGAAGATCTAATTTAAGATATTCTCTACATCTACTTACATAACACCAAAACGTTTCACTTTCATATCATCAATATAGCATTAATATGTGTAATTAATGAAAAATAGTCATATCATGGCATTAACTATAATATCATTTCATTTCTAACGGTAATAAAGTCATCAAACCACCTCACGTTTTGTAGATTTCAATATCCAATACACAGCTGTACCCAGAAAATGACACACCGGAGAATCAGACCTGTAAATTAATTTTATTAAGTCTTGAACTTTTTAATAACCAATTGAATTTGAGCTCTAAATATGTCAGCAATCCTGCAAGTCATGGCATTCGTGTAATATCCCATTGTTTATTGTAGTGTGTGTTTTGTTTTATACTGAAATGTAATTACTTAGTTCTCAAAACTGACGAAAGATGGATTTCGGAAAATAGGAAAATTATGTAGGAAAACTAACGCTTCACTAAAAGTTACTATTTTTCCGAAAATCCTTGGATGCCAACCTTCAAAATGACGGGTCATTCATTAAAATCTGTTCAGCCATTTTCCTGTAATTTCCATTACCAGTTCAAATTATATATATAGATATTGCAATTTTATTGTGTATTGTTTATATTGTTTGCACCACTGCCACCGGGTGCTTGCCCACTTGCAGTGTATATAAATAAATACATACATGCAATACACAAGAACTTTAGAGAGTTTCGAAACTTCTAGTCTAGATATGAAACCTATACTGAAGCAGAAGGTGATCTGTTCGATATTTTATACGATTTTGGTAAGCTTCAAAATGTCATATCTCCTTCATTAAATAAAGCAGACTAAATTTGATTATTCATAGCTTGCCCATAGGTTACATAGTATGAGCCTATGGCTATTTGCGACGAAACTCACGAATGCAATTCGAACAAGTTTTACAGAGCTTTCATTCCGCAAACATATCTCCACTAGAAATATTCTTTGTTCAATATTGTATCAGATCATTTACATTAAAACGACAGACACTATCGGACATAAGCTGTTTCGTCGTTAAGGTGGTTCAGCTGAAAGTGATGAAGTCCCGGTTACTTATAGCATGGATTATGTTTATGTTATGTTTTTTTTATTTAACGACGCTCGCAACTGCAGAGGTTATATCAGCGTTGCCGGATGTGCCGGAATTTTGTCCCGCAGGAGTTCTTTTACATGCCAGTAAATCTACTGACATGAGCCTGTCGCATTTAAGCACACTTAAATGCCATCGACCTGGCCCGGGATCGAACCCGCAACCTTGGGCATAGAAGGCCAGCGCTATACCAACTCGCCAACCTGGTATAGCATGGATATTAGCCGCTCTCAATTGAGGGGATCAGAGGCAAAGGGGTACAAGTGATATTTCTATTTTTTTAGTAGGTTATTTTACGACGCTTTATCAACATCTAAGGTTATTTAGCGTCTGAATGGGATGAAGGTGATAATGCCGGTGAAGTGAGTCCGGGGTCCAGCACCGAAAGTTGCCCAGCATTTGCCCATCTTGGGTTGAGGGAAAACCCCAGAAAAACCTCAACCAGGTAACTTGCCCCGACCGGGAATCGAACCCGGGCCACCTGGTTTCGCGGTTAGACGCGCTAACCGTTACTCCACAGGTGTGGACTGATATTTCTAAGAACATGAATTAAGTGCATCTAGGGCAAGCTAAATCACTTAAAATTTTAGTGGTAAAAATTTTAACCACATCGCACATTAAAATTGAAATAAAAAATTTTACGGAATTTACGAAAGCTTAAGTACTAGGTATTTTAAGACAGTTTCAACTATGTATTTGCCTGCTGATGGGAGCAAAATTTCATTTTTAGAAAATAATTGAATCGTCTGCTGTGTATGTGACTCCATACATTAAACCACAACATAAAATATCACCATGAAGATGGTTTCATAAGATTGAAAATGAGAGTAATATTGTAGGCTATCTCTATGAATATTTTGCAGGAGATAGAAGGGTTTTATGTTACACTACGCATACAATTTCCGAAGACTGTAAATCGGACATAATTCAATGTATCGATATATTTATCGCATTAAAAGTGTGTGTTAGTAGTACTGGTCTATTAAATGCATACAAAAATTTCAAGCCAATATAAAAATACTGTATTTTGCGGTGTTTGCTTTTATTCGCACGTAATGTACTATGTGTATGAAAAGCAAAGATGTTCACCGGTACATTGCTCACAATGTATGTATATTTCTCTCTTTGCGTGAAATGCACGCCTCAAAAGGGAAAATCACTGTTCGGTTCACTAATACTTGCTTTCATTGAGCTGCACAACTGCCGCGGTTGTCTATCCAATACGCCTACGAGCTTACGGGAACGAACGTCTAAATAGAGAAACACCTAAACACACCACAAATTGCATCGGCGAGGTGAAAATGAGAGGTGTCACATTTTGTAACCCGAGCTAAAAAATTATACAGCCACTATGCTACACCAAACAATCCTAGAATTGTATACCACCCAGAAGTGGAACATAACTCCAGTATAAAGTAAGCGATTCAAAATTGACCAGTCGCGAATGAGGATATACACCGTTCAAAGAATCTATGGGGCAAGTACATTATTTTTGCTTTATTTTATACTTCATAAAAGAAACATAAATACTAATTATATTAATTTTATCTAACTTTATCTCAGAAACAAGTTTAAATGACTTATTTTTATTTTCAGCGTTGAAAACTAAACAATAACTGAAATTGTTACACGTTCAGTAAAATGGAGAGAACAGTTTAACAGAATAAAATGAATAATGTCGAACAGCTTTAAAAGAATCAATGTAGTTAATACAGAGTATTTCCTCCTCGAGCATTTAACGCTACTTAATATCGCCTTCACATCTGCAAAGCAGATGATCGATGTCTTCTTGTAGAATATTATCAAAACCTCTAATTAGAACAGCCTGAAGTCACCAACGATCTCCACACCCTCCATGAAGGGTGTTACAGTCCTATGAAATTTATCTCATAAATAATCTATAGGACTAAGATCTGGTGACTGGGCAGGCCAGAATAATAAATAAATTTATCCAGCTGAAATCATTTACAAACCGCTTGGGTAGTATGGGCACAAGCGTTTGCATGCATGGAAGTGAAACCTTCAGCAAATGGTGTCACAATTGGTTGCAAAGAATTCAAGTAAAAATTATGATTCGTTGCTCTCAGTGGTGGCTCGCATTAAGGGCACATGGGCACGTGCTCCCCCATTCGTTTTATTTTCCCACAAAAAAAAAGCATTTTAGCTTAAAATTATTGGCTCAAAACTTAATGACTTGAGAGCTTCAATTCAGGCATAAACATACTGTGATATGTGAATGCTTTCAGCCGCGGCGAGCGAGTGGAATCGTGGAATCATTCGGCTCGGGCACCGTTGTTAGAGTGCCCATCCTTTGCACATGCGCACAGAATTTCAAGTGCAAGAAGATCGGTGTGAGATGATGAATGCGGGATCGAGAAGATGAGAGGGGAAGCGTCGCCAGGGCTCAGTCATTGGCCTGGTCATCCTGTGCACATGCTCAAATGGATTTAAAACAACGTGTAGAACGCGATGAAAGTTGATAGTTGATAATATGTACACAAATAAAAATATGAAGTAATGTTTTCTGGATTGAACACAAAACGTATTCTCTGTTACTAAAAATTTATTAATTCTGTGATTTGAGTATACGTGTGTAATTAATTTTGTACTTATTTACATAAAATATTTACAGTAGATACATACTGTAAAAATTTCTAGAAATATTTCTGTATTTACATGAATTAGAATTTTAGTTGACATAAGTTAAATTTGTGAGTAATAAAACATTTTCTTATCGAAAAGTTTTCCCTAAATATTAACTCGACTCAAATTTTAAATTTGTTCTGCGTAGTATAAATAAAAGGATGAAAAACTTTTTCCTTGTTTAGAACAAGAGTTTCCTTATGCGTTCATTATATAAAGTGATGACCCATTAGTTTGTCACTGAAATTATCAAATTCCATTTATTTGGAAAGAGTGCATATTACACTCTTTCGATTTGAGATAATGAAGCAATCAAAATTCCATTATGATTGGAATATATACTGTAGAAAATGGTGAATACAGGTTTCAGAATTAAAACTACCTGGAACCATAATTACAATTAACCACGTCCGCAATAGATTAATATTAATTAATACTTGATATCGTTAGGATTTATGACCTACAAAAACACATGAATTCACATCACAATAATAATAATAATAATAATAATAATAATAATAATAATAATAATAATAATAATAATAACCAGAATATAATTTAGGTATACACAAAATGAGACAAAACCAACTGTGGTAACTTTCGAGGAATATCACTTTTGTTGACGTCGTACAAAATTTTGTCCAATATTCTTTTGAGAAGATTAACTCCGTACGTAGATGAAATTATTGGGGATCATCAGTGCGGTTTTCGGCGTAATAGATCGACTATTGATCAGATTTTTTGTATTCGACAGATAATGGAGAAAAAATGGGAGTATAAGGGTACAGTACATCAGTTATTCATAGATTTCAAAAAGGCATATGACTCGGTTAAGAGGGAAGTATTATATCATATTCTTATTGAATTTGGTATTCTCAAGAAACTAGTTCGATTAATTAAAATGTGTATCAGTGAAACGTACAGCAGAGTCCGTATAGGTCAGTCTCTATCTGATGCTTTTCCAATTCACTGCGAGGTAAAGCAGGGAGATGCACCTTTACTTTTTAACTTCGCTCTAGAGCATGCCATTAGGAAAGTTCAGGATAACAGGCAGGGTTTGGAATTGAACGGGTTACATCAGCTTCCTGTCTATGCAGATGACGTGAATATGTTAGGAGAAAATCCACAAACGATTAGGGAAAACACGGAAATTTTACTTGAAGCAAGTGAAGCGATCGGTTTGGAAGTAAATTCCGAAAAGACGAAGTAAATGATTATGTCTCGTGACCAGAATATTGTACGAAATGGAAATATAAAAATTGGAGATTTATCCTTCGAAGAGGTGGAAAAATTCAAATACCTTGGAGCAACAATAACAAATATAAATGACACTCGGGAGGAAATTAAACGCAGAATAAATATGGGAAATGCGTGTTATTATTCGGTTGAGAAGCTCTTATCATCCAGTCTGCTGTACAAAAATCTGAAAGTTAGAATTTATAAAACAGTTATATTACCGGTTGTTCTGTATGGTTGTGAAACGTGGACTCTCACTCTGAGAGAGGAACGTAGGTTAAGGGTGTTTGAGAATAAGGTGCTTAGGAAAATATTTGGGGCTAAGAGGGATGAAGTTACAGGAGAATGGAGAAAGTTACACAACACAGAACTGCACGCATTGTATTGTTCACCTAACATAATTAGGAACTTGAATTCCAGACGTTTGAGATGGGCAGGGCATGTAGCACGTATGGGCGAATCCAGAAATGCATATAGAGTGTTAGTTGGGAGACCGGAGGGAAAAAGACCTTTAGGGATGCCGAGACGTAGATGGGAGGATAATATTAAAATGGATTTGAGGGAGGTGGGGTGTGATGATAGAGACTGGATTAATCTTGCACAGGATAGGGACCGATGGCGGGCTTATGTGAGGGCGGCAATGAATCTTCGGGTTCCTTAAAAGCCATTTGTAAGTAAGTAATACACAAAATGAAAAAAAAAAACTGCTATTGTTAAACGGATGTGAAACCTAAGGTATGACTGAAAGCGAAAATACTAAGCAAAGAATATTTAAAGGTACCTATTTACAATAAAAGTATATAAGGTAGTAAATGACAATATAAATTAGGACATTACACAAACATGAATGATTGTACGAGTATCTTAGCTTTGGTGGACTTGACATTTGTAATGGAGTCAAAGCAATAGAGTTAAACGGTGGGACATACCTTAAAGAAGGTTGAAAGTTATTGCTCACTCACCCTTATAGAAACAGAAGAATTGGACGATCCTCACTAAGATGGTTGGGAAATTTTGAGGAAGACCTTTTAACCCATCATATATGAGAGAGTGGTAAGAGAGGACGCTGAAGAGAGATAAAAGGAGGAAAATCATTGTCGTAGTAGGTCGGAAAGGGGCTGTAGAAAACCGAAATAAGAATATAATGGAGTGCGGGGTTATATAAAAAAAATAACGAATATCAAAGTCCATTTGAGGATTCCAAGAGAGAAATCTACGAATAAAATAATCATAGAAGAAATATAAACATAGCAGATGGAGAGAATAATGGATAAACGCCAACTTTAACGACAGTGAATATAGCTGAGTAGAATAGTATAAATCCGTTTAATATTAGAGAAAAAATTTCCGTATGATAGTTGTGCTGTGCCTCAAGCTTATAAACGTAGAACTACGACTGGGTTCCATAGAAAATAAAAGTCATGCATATTATAAATTAGGCCCCATACATTTATTTTGTTCTTTATTAAAATTCTTATATTTGTACAGCTTGTACAGGTGAAGATAGAATGAATTCTTGAACCGCGAGTAATGGGTGATGATGTCCACCGCTGCGGAGTAACGATTAGCGCGTCTGACCGTGAAACGAGCGGGATTCAAATCTTGATTGGGACAAGTTACCTGGTTACGGTTTTCTGGGGTTTTCCCTCAACCAATTGAAGCAGAATTGCTGGGAACTTTCGACGTTGGACCTTGAAGTCATTTCGCCATCATTAATTTACATATCATTAACATCTATACCAGGCCTGCACAAGGTTTGCGCTCTCCGAGCAGGCTCACAGCTCATGAGCGGAATGCAGATATTAGCTGCGCTCTGTATAAGGGTGGACTGAAAGAAGGGGCGATCTCGTACAAAATAAATACAAAAGGAAGTATTGTTACGAGTGCTTATGAAATGAATTCCCGTTCAGTGTTTGCAGAACTGTCTTGGACTATTATTAATTAATAAAGAAATATTTATTTTACAGAAGTACTAGAAATTCTATAGCTACTTAAATGTACAATATAATTTTGTTATATTTTTATTTATCAGTACATCAAAACGAGGTTTTATGCTGTTGGCAACTGAAAGGAACAGTAGCCTACTAATCGTAATGAAACATCAGTTACAGATGTTCGATGCCTGCCTTTATTAAAGTTGTTTTTATAGAAAACAGCTGCTCACAAATATAAATGTTGAGCCAAACAGCAATCATTTTCACAGCCAGCCTGTGTAGTCGTGGATATTATTGCTAATGTTTAGTCTTGTAAAACTCAACCAGGCTAGTAGTATTATTCAAACGATCTTTAGCCCTTAGGTCACATTGAAGATCAATAAGTTCGAGCTGTAAATTGTTAAATGTTAAATGTTATGTTCCGTCTTTTAGATTCCTCCATACTGTACTGTAGCAGTAGGTAAGCAACGTGAAATAGTTACTGAGAATAGGCCTACACACTGCACTCCACTAGATAACTGAGTGGTCGTTTCCCTCTCCTCTACCTATATCAAGTCTATGTCATTCTGACGTAGCCTATCTTCCTCTCCGTTTCAGCGAGCGGTGAACACCGCTCTCCCGCTCCGAAGGAGCGCGCGCGCGCTCGTCGAGCGCTGTTTGTGCAGGCCTGATCTACAGTATACCACTTTTGTTAGCCTGGAAGCTGCTCACCAACATCCTAGCTGCCAGGCTAACAAAAGTATTGGAACCACAAATCCCCGCGCAACAATTTGGTTTCCGGAAGGGGCGCTCGACCCTCCAAGCAGTGACGGCCCTCCTCGGAGATATCGAAGAGGCCCTGAGAGTACCGAAGCAGAAGTTCTACGTGGTCTTCGTAGACTACTGCAAAGCATTCGACAGTGTAAACAGGCAGCGGCTAATGGACAAGCTGAACAACATGCAAGGTCTGGACAAACACGTCCTCAACCTGGTCCACAATATATTAGCGCAAAACTTCATTCAAATAGACGATACAGTCCAGAAGTCCAAGGAAGTCTGCCAAACTAGAGGGGTACCACAGGGAGACCCTCTAAGCCCGCTCCTTTTCAACGTCATAACAGCGGACGTAGTACAGACACAGGCTCCCTCAACAGTGATGTACATGTACGCAGACGACATGGTTCTCGGGTCTACCAACATAAGAGAGCTACAGGTCTCCATGAACAACCTTTCAGCCTGGGCTGACGAAAACGGTCTGCTCATAAACCAGTCGAAAACTGTCCAAATGGTATTCAGAAAGGGAGGAAGAATAACAAAAAGTGACACAATCTGGATACAAAATCGAACCCTGCAAATTACAAATGCATTTAAATACCTTGGTGTAACGATACAGACGACAGCAAAATCCTTCAGAATCCACACTCAAGAACGAGCAACGGCCGCAGTAATAGCTATCCACGACATAACAGACATTACCCAACTAGCACTCTCAACAGCCATGCAGCTTTTCTATGCCAAGATACTCCCTATACTGTCATATGGACTGGACATCACATGGACCCGGCTAAACTACAATGACCTCAAGACCATGGAGAACGTCAAAGCAAGGTTCTTAAAAGCAGCACTGGGAATCTCAAAATATGCACCCTCCAGAATGGCGTACGAACTCGCGCGAGAACCCTTCCTGATAGAGGAACTACGAAGCAGACTCATGCTGCCATCTACCGCAGCAGAACTTCGACTACGCATGGTCATGCAAGAGAAGAAGGCGGAAATAGAAAGTGAATTCTATGGAACGGACGCGATGATCAACCGCAACTGGACAGGGCCGAACAACAAGTTACGAAGCGCCATAACAAGGCTAGCAGTTCACACAAACTGTGCAGAAGATCAGAGTACCACGAACCTTCCCCCGAATGCGTGTGCAGACTGTGCAACGAAGTGTGTCCAAAATATCATTTTAGTAAATGTGTGAATAGAACGAAGTCACTGGTGGAATATAGTAAAGAGAAGTAACTCATACCAAACTAAATTGCACGTTAGTGCGCACTTCTTTCTTATTAATAGCCCGGGTTAAATTCACTATGCGGCGTGCTGTACTTATACAAGAGCGCTGCCGTTCGGCTACTCAATCAGCACAAAAAGTCTTAGGCTCTAAACCTTCGGGTCTCTCCTCCTTACAAAATAAAACAAATGAGCAATGACAGGAGAAGTATCAGGTATGGCGAGTGCATGTGGTCCCTCCCAATGTCTCACAAAAACCATATCTATACAGGATTCGCCGAGATTAACTGGTTCTTTGGATGATGCGAGTTATAGCCCAAACGTGTCTCTGATGAAGTTTAGAAATTGAGAGTTTTCATTAACCGTCAAATCCCAGTTGAAATCGCCAAAGAGTGTGATAGACATGTCACGTTCTCCATTTAATTAATTTGTTTCTAACAACCACACAAAAATAATAACTATGAAAATCTAAAGCACAGAAACGTCTTAATATCACTTCATATAGAAGCCACCTGTATTTACAATAATTACATTCAACTACACCAGTAGTGGGCAAAATGAACGCAACCCACAAGACAGGATTTAAATGGCAACTACATACTGTGGGAGGGGTTGCACTCTACAGTGCAGTGACGGATTTACAGACAGTTGCGCCTCTACACTCCTACCTACCATATGTAATTAGTAGAGCGGTGCAGACGGAGCACATGACAGACAGAATGGCATCATAGCAAGGGTTCCGACGTTACCCGGCGTGTTCCCTGTGTGCAAGCGACGGTCAAGTACACGATGTGTTGACGTACAGACGACACAATAGAAATGACACAGTTCCCTAACGTTTCTGCAATTAATTTTCTACAGATACTTTAATAAGATATCAAAATTGCAAAACTAATTAACCATTTCATCCTAAACAAATAATATATACTTTACATGTATGATTTCATACAGAACGCAAACAAAATCACTGTTTATTTGTAACGGCTTCATGATATTCTATTCGAAAAGCACTTGAACAATTGTTTTTTGTCTTTTTCTTTTCCTTACAATGAGTGTGAGTTATTAATGCACATGTTATACGTTATCACTTCTCTTCCAAATATTGTTATAGTGCACAACAAATGACATTTGTAAGTTATTAACAGAAAACGATTATCGTCTATCTGATAGCATGGCCTTATATGTGGAGAAGCTTCTTTCTACGTCTGTTGAAACAACTGGGGCATACGTAAAATCCTGTGCAACATCTTTTTAAACTTCTGTTAGTTCTTCAAAGGAATCCTTATCTCCAGAAATACTGTCACTAATCTTGCAAAGTTTATAATATCCACCATTTTTTTCAACATATTTTTTATTTTCGCAGATATTATTTTAGCAATTTTATCGTCTACTTACTTGAGTCACTTTCTTCCAGATATTTCGCAATAGGAAAAACTGATCAACCAGTTTTGTACCAGACTTTTCTAAAGCTGTTATGCAATTAGGAATAAACCCGTAATTCGATTCAATGTATTCCAATTGTTGTTTTATGCTTGAATCAACCAACAGACGTTGGGCTATTGGTATTGCAAATGCATCTTTCACATCAAATGATTGAATAACATTCTGGACCTGGTCGAAATATTTACAGTAATAAATGCAGGCCTTCAATCAGGAATCCCATCGAGTAAGTATAGGAGAAGGAGGAAGAGATACACCAGGACATATCTTCTATAATGCTTAACAAAACGCATCACACTTTTCTTCAAGGAACACGGATGAAGAACTATGACTCTGCTCACATTTTTCGCCCTTTTTTTTTTTTTTCAACTTCATGAGGGCACGTTTGTGTACATCCCTATTTACATGTCTTAGAATATTACATGCTCTATTTACTGAAACTGATATTTTACACAATTTGCAGAATAGTTTATCTTCGCTGCAACAAAAAAATATACCATATTCGGAAATAAGTCTCTTAAACTTCGCCGAACGAATTTTCTCCCCCTCAGGCATCGTAATACTAGAACCGAACTGTTCTCATGTTCCTTCAGTATTGACGTTTGCTTTACCAAGCTGTACCTACTGCTTGCAGCTATCCTGTGCACTGCAGAGTCAGACCTCTGCGGGTACACAAGGTGAATTTACAACCCTTGCCCTGTTGCCGTTGTGTCGAAAAACTGCTCCCTTTGCACTGCTCTAGTAATTAGAATAGTCCATTCACGTGATATTTAATTAAACATTTTTCAAAGCAATTTGTTGGAAATTGGGATTTATATCTGTGCATGCTATTTTCAGTTGCGCAAGGAGATGCGGGATCTGTGGCTGGACTTTATAAATTTCATTTTAGAAAACAGCTGTTCGCGTTGGTAGGTTGATGAATACATACCGTCATTTCCCATAACTATGGTCCTGGATCACAACTATGGTCCACGATACAACCATTCAAAGATCATTGTTGAAGTAACATAGACCGTTCGTAGATAGCTGCAGTGACTTGAATTCAAACTACAGTACAGTAAGAATATAGACAAACGACGTACTACGTTCTGGAGTACAAAATTTGAATAGTTGTATCGTGGACAATAGTTATGTTCCAGGACCATAGTTATGGGAAATGACGGTACTCATTATTTTTGAAGCAAACTGTCTAAGCAGTGGATATGTAGTATTGGACATCTTTTAAAAAAATTTAGCCCTCAATAGACCTTCACATTCTGCTTTCAAGAAGCCATCATTCTGCAAATCCAGTACCTCTAACTGCAATTCTGGGATAACATTTTCAATTTAAACATGAAAAGGAGTGGCAAAAATATTGAAATCTTTCTCCATCCTTTGAAAATCACTGAATCTGTGTTCTTTGAACTCGTATAACAGGTGATTTATTTTAAGAATGTACATATTTAAGTTCGCGTCCTGAATATTTGTAACTGATCCTAAACGTGAGAAATGAAAGAACCGCCTTTCTTGTAAGTGTGATATCCTCTCGATTCATATGATTCTACGAAAGACATTGTGTCACTAATGAAGCTCCGAAGTACAGCAATCCAGTATAATCCACCACGTACACGCGCAGTATTTTCATAGAGTGGGGGAAGGGGAAGGTAGGGGGTAAGTTTAATGCTTCGCTGAGGTCTGACGTCACTGCGGCAATGCCGCAGGAATGCCCGCCATTCAACTACACATTGAAACCTATTCCCACTCTCGCTGGCGGCATTCACCTTGGCGCTGTACCCTCGTTTTCTGAATCCTTGTACCATCGACCACAGCTTTTAGTGCATTTCACCGGTCACGACGGTATTTTCCTCCGAATTTCTGGGTCATACTTGCAATTTCCATAGACTGGGTCTCGTAACTCTCGTAATTTAGCTCGCATATAGACCTAAGTAGTATTTTATCCACTAACAGCGTTGTTTAAGGTATAGAACGAGGTACTAAACGCTTCCGCATCTCAAGTCATACTGACGGAATCGGCCCTGACTCATACCTCGTTTAAATCGCTAAAAACGGCCATTATAGCCGAGCCCACCACCCTCACCCATCTAGTCAAACGGTTTACATAAATATTATATGAAGCGACTTCTGTTGTCTATGAAACTTATGGGGAGGCAGGAGGTGAATATTTCAAAATCCACAAAATTTATCCGATTTGTTTTGAAATTGATCATGGATACTAAGTACGTTATTAGTAATGGACATACCTAGTTTCAACTTTCTAAGTACAATAGTTCTGTAAAAGGTAAAGGTATCCCCGTAACATGCCATGAAGGCACTTGGGGGCATGGAGGTAGAGCCCCATGCTTTCCATGACCTCGGCACTAGAATGAGGTGGTGTGGTCGGCACCACGCTCTGACCGCCTTTTACCCCCAGGAAGGACCCGGTACTCAATTTTATAGGAGGCTGAGTGAACCTCGGGGCCGTTCTGAAAGTTTGGCAACGAGAAAAAATCCTGTCACCACCTGAGATCGAACCCCGGACCTTCCAGTCCGTAGCCAGCTGCTCTACCAACTGTGCTACCCGGCCGCCCACAATAGTTCTGTAATAGTTATATAAATATTAATAATTTTATAAAACTATATCGTTTGATATAAAATGCTCCATGCACCATATTGTAAGAAATTTTCAGTATTTCTTTTTATTTATCTGTTCAGAGAAGGTAGCCTATATAAATAATGATAAGTATTAGTTTATTATGGGAATAATATAGTAATACAGTTATCTTGGTTTTAATTTCATAGTTTTAAAGGGCACAAAATCAAAAACTAACATCGAAATATGAAAATAAAGACAATAAAAATGGAAAAAAAAAAACAAATTTTAATTTTTTCTTCAGTTTTTTTCGAAAATTTCACCTCTTGCCTCCCCTTAAGGCTAAATAAATCAATAACGTAAATCTTATAGTTTCCGTGCAGTAAACATTTCAAATTTTCCACTTTTGGGACATCAGAAACTGCGTACGTGCTTCGTCAACCACACTCAGGGAAGAATGAAGTTCTGTATCAGAAGATAATAGAACGATTGATACTAATCAGTGGTGGAAGAGAGACTCAATTAAGACGAACACCAGGAGCGGGTTTTGTTTGTTTCTCTTTTCAAGTTTACAAACATCGTTCTGGGTGGTTGGAGGTTATAATTTAATTATTACATAAACTTCCTTTATCTAAAGACCACCATGACTGACAAAATGTTCTACATATTTATGAATGTGAATAGATATAAATAAGAAACATGTAATTTGAAAATAATAAAAGAGGAAATAAAGGAACCTATGTCATAAAATATATTAAACAAGTAGAATAGAGTAAAAATACAGAAAATAAAAATATAAAATAATAATAAATAATTGATTAAATGGCGACCTTACTCGTGTTAATTATGTAAGCACGTGTGGCTTACAGCTGTGGCTTACACACCAAAACACACCCTGATCAAATTCTCAACACACAGATCAATTTCAGAACACACACACTACTTGACACCACATTTCAACACTTTTCAACAATCGAACGCACCCACACAACAGGCAGCGAAGTTCGAGATGACGCCGAGATCTAGTAGGCTTTGAGGATGGTGAGAAGAAACACCGAAACAGCTGTAAGCCGCACATGCTTACACAATTAACACGAGTAAGATCGCCATTTAATCAATTATTTATATTCAAGTGTTAAAAGTAGTGTACGAAAGATTCAACATGGATGAAATAATAAATTTCCAACGTTGTTGCTATACTGGTGATTCCGTAAAATCCGAATGCAAAATGAAATTATGCTTCATTTAACGACGCTCGCATTTGCAGAGGTTATATCAGCGTCGATGGTGTGCCGGAATTTTGTGCCGCAAGAGTTTTTTTACATGCCATAAATCTACTGACACGAGTCTGTAGCATTTAAACACAATTAAATGCCATTGACCTGGGCCAGGATCGAACCCGCGACCTCGAGCACAGAAGACCAGCGCTATACCAACTACGGTACCCACGTCGACTGTAAAATCCGAATGGATCCCTTTAAGTCACTAATGGCTATTTACCCCATAACGGTGTTGTTGAGGACTAATTTTTTTCATGTTCTGGCAAAGAACGAGGTTATGGTTCCCCTTGGTCCTACCATCAGACCGACAACCTCGATTTCTGAAAGGTGATATTTTTCTGGTTTGGCCCTTAGGAATATCTGAATAATTCATAAACCTGTGCGTTTATCGTAATTTATTTACTGTGAATGTGGGATGGTACGATTTATAGAAAGGAGTTATTTTTCCATTTTATTTGTAACCTGCTTCGAAATTGTATTGAGCTAGTCTTCATTTCTCAATTAGGGGAGACCCGGGCAAAACGAATAACCCGGGCAAAGAGAATAATCCCTATTTCTTAGAAACGCCAACAGGTAGCGCTTTCTGCTATGTTGGGGAAGAATCTCTACCAGATTTTGCTGCTGCAACTGACTTGTCGTCATTCTAGCTAGTAAGAGAAGAAGTGAGCGTGTGTTTGAAGAAAATTGACTGTTTTCTTAAAATA
The DNA here is from genome assembly GCA_025594305.2 of Periplaneta americana. Taxonomy (NCBI): domain Eukaryota; kingdom Metazoa; phylum Arthropoda; class Insecta; order Blattodea; family Blattidae; genus Periplaneta; species Periplaneta americana. The sequence continues at coordinate 138,448,173 of JAJSOF020000017.1, read as the reverse complement.
TTTCAAGATAAGAGAAACATATGTACAACATACAGTACTGCAGAAACTCTTTGTTATGTGATAGTAATACAGGCGATAGAATTAGTTCTAAAATGCCGTACTTACGAAGAAGATTATTGACGTTTATGTTTGTATAACCTTAAATGAAAAGCTAAATAGCGTCTACGGGCAAAGTGAATAGGGCAAAGTGGATAACTTATCCACTATATAAGTGTCAGCTGTATTTTTGTATATATTTGTCTATTGTAATAACGCGTGTTAGATCATTTTTCATAGTGGAGGCATTAAGCCACTAATTAAATTATAAATCAGCAACGCTGATCTTAATTTTTAGATAGTTTAATTTTTCAAGAGGAACACGGAGCAAACTAAATGGTCGGAAGAAGCCATGAAGAAAGCATTTGAAGAAATAAAATCTTCCAATCAGTGGTTCTGCTATCTGGCCATACAACAATAATGTGTTTGTTGATGAAGATTTTGCTCCAGATGAACTTACAGATCGCCCACTTGAGGCAGAAATCAGCGAAACGTTAGCTGGCTCAGATTTAACAAATTCTGCGGTGCCAGCTTCTTCAGCGGCTGAAGAAACAGTTATTGCTCACTCAGAATCAACCACCTCTGTGATGTCGGCATCTTCAGAGATTGACGAAATATTCAATAGGCCCTACATCAATTACACTCATTAACATCGTGTTTATGTGTGGATTTAATTTTATTATCAGTGAATAGAAATTAAATAGAAAGGTGAAAATGTTATAGGGATATTCGCTTTGCCCGTGTATCCGGGCAAAGCGAATAATCAACTATATTTTCTTTCTCAAATCATATCACTGTCCGTAGGTACGACAAACGAATTGCTGTTTTGTAGATATGTGGACAACATATGTCACAACCAAAGTCATGAAGTTTTTATTTCGGGAGCACCAAAATATAGTCTGTGGCACTGTTTATTCTGAGCTTATCGGGTTTGCCCGGGTTTCCCCTATGTCCATTTTATATCGTATTTATATTTGTTTTTTGGTTCCTGTAGATGTTAGACTGCTTCCCACACATGTGTACATTACACAGGATATTGTAAAATAATGCAGTCTCCAGGTATACGACGTTCGACTTCGATTTGTTACTAGATATAATTTGGCGAAATGACATTGACTTAAAAGAATTCTAATATTATATGTTCAGAAAAAATAATTGATTTTTCATATGTGCCGTTAACATAGATTGAATTTTCAAGGCTTTCGGGTCTCAGTGGAAGACTGGTTCCTGTTGTGTCAAGTTGATCCTCCTTTATTATGTGCAATTCGGAAAACTTTAAAATTTGAAAACATGTGGAATAATTGTATCCAGTGGCGGCTCGTGATAAAATATTATGTGTTCACAATTTTGTCTTCCAAAATCGAAGAGAATTTGAAATCGTACGTTTAGCCTAATATGAAATGTCATGACTCCAATGTTTCACTATCGAAAAAAGAGTATATAAATTCAAAACAACATATAATAATAATAATAATAATAATAATAATAATAATAATAATAATAATAATAATAATAATAATAAAACTTAGCCTTTTTATTTCCAATTTTTCCTGGTAAGCCAGTTTACCCAATTCTTTACTGTTCAAAATTACTTGAACAGAGTTCATTGTTTATGTTTGTTAAAAATTAATACATATCACAATTTACAAAAGCGTGTGTTCAGTAATATATTTTGATTCACAACACACTGATACACTATAGCCTATACCAGTACTGTAATCCCATTCGCATAGATTGATTACTATAAATACATGCCAGTAAATATTATTCTTGAATAATATACACCACCATACAGATATTTAAATTCATACCACCATCACATTGAAAGCCAAACTATGCTATATGCCGACACTGAAGTATAGTAATTCACAAACAACACTCTCGTAGCAGCACTGTACACACATCCACATAAAGTAAACGTTCCGACAGTGAGATACTGACACCTACAGGCTAAAATACAAACATTACATTTCCTCCTCGAGATATAGCACGTAAACGATAGGTATAGATACACCTGAAATCTGTAGGATAGATTCACTTTGTGCTCTTGACGAGTCATAAGTGGCCAGCGAAAGACAATTTTCTCCCGCGCATGCGTGAAATTCCTACAACATTCTTGAAAAGACCACGCGTTTGTACGTGAACTGATGTTGCTAATGAAAGAGTAATGGAACGGAGAAAAATTCTCTCCGGCGCCGGGATTTGAACCCGGGCTTTCAGCTCTACGTGCTGATGCTTTATCCACTAAGCCACACCGGATACCCACCCCGGCGTCGGACAGAATCGTCTCAGATTAAGTTCCGACTTTTGGATTCCCTCTAGTGGCCGCCCTTTGCACTACGTCATAGATGTCTATGAACATATGACCGAAGTCCACACATGTGCTGAGGTGCGCTCGTTATGAGTGACTAGTTGGCCGGGATCCGACGGAATAAGCGCCGTCTTAAATCACGAAGTGATTTACGCATATCATATATATTATTTTAATGTATCGAGGTACATATGATATTTCCATGCAGATATTCTGCGTCATCATGCGATGAAAGAGTAATGGAACGGAGAAAATTCTCTCCGGCGCCGGGATTTGAACCCGGGTTTTCAGCTCTACGTGCTGATGCTTTATCCACTAAGCCACACCGGATACCCACTCCGGCGTCGGACAGAATCGTCTCAGATTAAGTTCCAACTCTTGTGTTCCCTCTCCGTTCCATTACTCTTTCATCGCATGATGACGCAAAATATCTGCATGGAAATATCATATGTACCTCGGTACATTAAAATAATATATAGAATGTTGCTAAGTTTACATAAGAAGTTTATGCAAGATGCGGGAAGTTTAAAATACTCGATTCTGATATTATACATCCACATTATGCCAATACGGTATTGAATAATAAAACTAGTCGTGCATTAATGGAAACAAGGTGTTCACGTGCTCTTATTGACGCACAACCGCTGTATCATTATTACAAGAACAAGTTACATCGATAAACGAACCTAAGATCGCTTGCGATTGGGTCGTCAGGGAAATAAGCTCCCTCCTTGTCTCGCATACTCTACTCGTCACTGCATATCAGAGACTTCCCTCGTGTCATCCGGTTCCGTTCTATTAAATGCAGTCAACAAAAATGTTGCAAAGTGAAATGTCCCTAGTAATACTCTTGTAGCCTCTCCTCTGTGTGAAAGAGCCGTGTTTTCATTCGTTTTCCAACTTCAAAGGAACGCAATAAATCCTTTCGTATATTAGCTTTCTTTTTTCATGGGAAAACTTCAGAATACAAATATTAAGGTCATGTATGAGGACGTCTACTTTTATAATTGAAAATGACAGCTCAATAAACACATAGGCTACACGAAAATGGGGAAAATATTGAATATAGATAGCGTTATTTTACCTGTTTGTGCCTTTGATGTACAGAAGCTGTATTGTGTACGGAAGGAAATATATCAGGAGGAATGGTAATTTTTAGTATAAGAGAGTAAAATTAGATTTATCCGCGAGTGGAAAGTTTAGCGCCCCAAGCGAAGTCGAGAGTGATAATTTCCACGAGAGCATAATAGGGTAAACATTGGTAATTTCGTGGCAGTGGTTATTTCTTGATACTTTTTCTTTGCTCTTTTGTGAACTAACCAATGGTGTTACGAGATTCAAATTTCCGCCAAGGGAATGCATATGTTGTCCAGTTTCCAAAAACATACAGCTACGCTTTGTGTGACTATTGTAGTTGCTTCAGTGAGCTTTTAATTTTGGAGAGAGCAAGTTAGCGTGGACTTCTTAAGCGTACAAATTTTGTGGATGTTTGTAATTACATTACAGGCTTATTACTAAAACTAAGCATATGATATTTGGTACAAAGATTTATTATATCTTCATGAAATTTTAGGAAATGTTTTTGCAATTTTAGATACAGCTGTAGTCGCCATATAGGCTTAGCTTTACTGATAGAAATCTTAGCTGTTTGAGGCGAAATTTTGTCGAGTATTAAGCGTTACATCTTATACTATTTTAAAAATTGTATTACAATACGAATTTTAGAAATCTTAAGATAAGAAGTGATAACAAAAAAGAAAAGGGGAACGCAATGGGTTCAGTGTAGCTTCTGTTTGATTTGTTATCATGCTAAGTGCCAATGATAAGTGCTAGATGACTTACTTGCAAGAAATGTGACAGAAGATGAAACATGGCTCCGCCATTTTGGACCATAGACAGAGGCAGACAATGTAATGGCATCATGCAAATTCACCAAAGAAATAGAAATTCAAAAGTGCACCTTCGGCAGGAAAAGTTATGGCTACTGTGTTTTTCGATTCAGAAGGACACTTGCTTGTGGACATCATGCCACATGGAACCACCATTAATTCTGACGCGTATGTGGCAACTCTCAAGAAACTTCAAGCTCGACTGAGTAGTGTTCGACGACATCGAGAGAAGCAGGATGTTCTGCTATTGCACGACAACGCACAGCCATATATCAGTCACAAGACCACAGACCAGATCAGAAAATTAGGTTAGACAACACTGAAACATCCGCCTTACAGTCCTGAACTGGCACCGTGTGATTACCATCTCTTTGGTAAACTGAAGGATCCCTTCGCGAAACGAGGTTAGAAGATGTCTCCCTTGTGCACGCCGCTAAAGAGTGGCTCAGACATGTTGGTCCTGACTTTTACCGTGCTGGTCTACAGACCCTCGTTCCTAGGTTATGTAAGGCAGTTGAAAGGGACGGGGATTATGTGGAAAAGTTACATTTTCTTCCTAAAGCCTGTATCTACATTCTGTGAAAATATCAAAGCTGTAGGATAAAAATGTAATTTTTAAACTAATGCTATCCATTACATTTTTTAGTTACCCTAGTAATATAGGCTATAGTAAAGTCCGTAATAAAAGTGTTTACCCTTTCAGGGCAAAGAAGATCCCTTTTCAATTTCAATGTTTACTTTGATTTCATTCTTATTATGTTTTGATATGTATTTCTATGTTTTCTTGCTATGAATATTAGACGGAATTACTATGTTGAAGTCTTGTAACAATAAATGATAATTTAATTTGACTTTAATGAATTTTTCCACAATTCTTCTATCTCTCGCGAAATTATCAATGTACTATCACGAAAATATCAAGGTTATCACGAAATAACCAACCTTTCAGCTTAAGTTGTAAAAGTGGTTTTTGGCACTTGTTCAAGAACGTGTCCAATCTTTTATGTCTCCAGATTTGTACAGCAAATTATCGTCTTTTAGATGAAAAAATCGGAATAAGGATATATTTACACATTTGCATTTTAAATTAATTTTCATGAAATTATCACGAAATTACCCATGTTTACCCTATAATCTGTTTACATTCCTGTGCTAGGCAACATTTTAACCATTACTGGTACTAAATTTCGTAACTAGTATCTAAATTTAATTTTAAATGTATATCTTTTCTTTATAATGTTTTGTTTGTGAAGAAGTTATACATGAATGAATGTATGGTTTTACGTGTTAAAAATGTGTTGGTTGTCAACGAGAGAGTTATTCAAAAATTGTAATTTACATGTGTATTAAAGCTTTCAATTCTCTGTTATAAATAAAGTCATTGTGAAATAAAGACCAGTTTAGATACCAGTAATGGAAAAACATAATAAAATTTATTTGAAATTATGCTAGCATTTGAACGTGGGAGAACAAAATGATATGAAGATGTATGAGGAATAGAGATAAAGATATGTCAGTTTCTGTCAGATACGTTTCCAATTCACTGTGGGCTAAAGCAAGGAGATGCACTATCACCTTTACTTTTTAACTTACTCTAGATAGAGTATGTCATTAGGAAAGTCCAGGATAACAGAGAGGATTTGCTGCTTGTCTATGCGGATGACGTGAATATGTTAGGAGAAAATCCATGAACGATTAGGGAAAACACGGGAATTTTACTGGAAGCAAGTAAAGAGATAGGTTTGGAAGTAAATCCCGAAAAGACAAAGTATACGATTATGTCTCGCGACGAGAATATTGTACGAAATGGAAATATAAAAATTAGAGATTTATCTTTTGAAGAGGTGGAAAAATTCTGATACCTGAGAGCAACGGTAATAAATATAAATGACACTGGGGAGGAAATTAAACACAGAATAAATATGGGAAATGCCTGTTATTATTCGATTGAGAAGCTTTTATCATTAAGTCTGCTGTCAAAAAATCTGAAAGTTAGAATTTATAAAACAGTTATATTACCGGTTGTTCTTTATGGTTGTGAAACTTGGACTCTCACTTTGAGAGAGGAACATAGGTTAAGTGTGTTTGAGAATAAGGTGCTTAGGAAAATATTTGGGGCTAAGAGGGATGAAGTTAGAGGAGAATGGAGAAAGTTACACAACACAGAACTGCACGCATTGTATTCTTCACCTGACATAATTAGGAACATTAAATCCAGACGTTTGAGATGGGCAGGGCATGTAGCACGTATGGGCGAATCCAGAAATTGATATAGAGTGTTAGTTGGAAGGCCGGAGGGAAAGACCTTTGGGGAGGGCGAGACGTAGGTGGGAAGATAATATTAAAATGGATTTGAGGGAGGTGTGAAATGATGATAGAGACTGGATTAATCTTGCTCAGGATAGGGATCAATGGCGGGCTAATGTGAGGGCGGCAAAATGAACCTCTGGGTTGCTTAAAAGCCAGTAAGTAAGTAAGTAAGTAAGTAAGTAAGTAAGTAAGTAAGTAAGTAAGTAAGTAAGTAAGTAAGTGATAAAGATACGGAAGTGGAATCACAAATATAGAAAAGATGTTTACGACCGGCAAGTGATTGAAGAAACTGTGACAGAGATTAGAATACAAGTAGTCCATTGAGAAATGTCCATAGAGGAATTCCGTGCATCCCGAGACGTCCATACAATTTAGTACTTTATCTGAAGCCTGATTAGTGTAATATATAGCTAGTCGGCGATGTATGCAATGGAGGGGGAAAGGAAGTGGCACGCTACCACATTATCTCCTGGCCTAGTTGTTTTTTTAGCTGGTTATTTAACGACGCTGTATCAACTACGATGTTATTTTGCGTCGACGATATTGGTGATAGCCAGATGGTAGGCTATTATGGAGATGAGGCCGAGGATTCGCCATATTATATTACCTGGCATTCAACTTACGGTTGGGGAAAACCTCGGGAAAAACCCAACCAGGTAATCAGCCCAAGCGGAAATCGAACCCGCGCCCGAGCGCAACTTCAGATCGCAGGCCTTAACCGACTGAGCCACGCCGGTGGCTCCCTGGCCTAGTTATCTCATAAGTGGTGCCTTGTTGGTAGCATTTGTGAGCTTCAGACCTGTCTTCGGACAGTTGAATTAAACAGCAATAATGTTCGTGTTGTAACGCCCATGACTGAATAGTGTCCATATGTTAAAATGGTCCACACAATAAATATATCGTCGTTGTTCCTGCAGTAACTCCTAGGTGACATATTTATCGATTTTCAATTTTTGCTCTATTAAATAACTTAAATAGTGATACAGCAAATAATAAAATCTCCTATATGTAATTATATTTCTTTGTTTCGAAAATGTAAAAATTCACAGTCTCCTATGCACTACCGGCATAGGAGAATAAATGTGTTTTTTCTTCCTACTGAAAAATGTCATATTTTGCACAAAAGGAGTTACTGCAGGAACAACGACGATATGATCAGTACTTAGAAAACGTCCATAGGTTTTAATAGCCAAAGATGTAACGTCCATGCTTAGTTCAAATATTACTTCGGAATATGTATTATATGACTTTCTTGCGTTAAATTCTATCGTACCTGGTTTACATGTTTCGACCTTTTATGGATCATCCTCAGAACTGGTCGTTGTTGGTCTTGGCACTTCTTGTTTTGTTTCCTGTGAGAGTGTGTTCGTGTGGTGTAATGTAGAGTCAAAGATTGTGTGTGCTCTGAAATTGAGTTGTGTGTTGAGAATTTCATTGGGGTGTGTTTTTGTGTGTCTGTATATTTCATATTGTTCTAATGAGTTTAGTTTCTGGCTTTTTGGTTGGATGTGTAGAAAGTCATACTGGGTGTTCATTTCAAAGTGTGTCATGACGTCACTGTTGTGAGTCATCAATTTGAAGCGAATTACAGTTTTTATGTCAGAGAAGTTGCCTATTAATCAAGGCGTTCAATCTGAACTTGAGAACGTGTACAGTATAACTTGAACGTCGTAGCAACAGATGTCGGTCTGTACGGTCTGTGTGCTACCATAACCTCTTTCGAACTGTGTTTTGCGCGGGCTAGTCGTACGCAGGTTATTTGTTATCAGCGGTTGCGTACGGCAACATTCCACAATACAAATCAAATGCTCCGTGTCCAAGTTGACCGTCGAAGTTAATGTCAAGAAATACGTAAGTAGTCGTCTTAACCCTCTCCACATATCCCGACAGTAAGGAAAAAACTCACCTCAGTACGTGTTTCCAAACAGTTCACATTCCTGCCACTACAGGTCTTACCGTACGTATCGGTAAGTACTCTTCAGAATGAACGTCGTACTTGCTAGGCAACTTCTCAGGCACATACGTAATACGCCTCTGCGGAAGTGTAGGAAGATTGAATTCTCTAGGCTCAACGACTAGCGACATGATGGCGTACAGCGAGACATGACACACTTTGAACTGAACACGCAGTATAATACATATTCCGAAGTGATACAGTGTTAAAAGTTGTGTAATCAAGATGTATAATCAAATATTACATTATGTTTGTTGTGGAAATAATAGTCCTAGTTTTATTACCAGGCAATAATTATTCGTGACCTTACGGGAGTTTTTTCTTAATTTAAAGCGAATTATGGCAGAAATTATCTACTTTCAACATGAAAAGCTATAATGATTTCTGCTGCTGTTTCTATGCTTTAACGATCGTAGGAGGAATCAATGTTTATAAATCCTTTCTGGAAAGTGATTACAGGACTAATAACGTAATACGGGTAGAGGCAGGTTGGCCCACTTGTCAGTGTCGAATTGACTAATACCATCTAGGCCACATGTCGTACTTGGACAACCATCGCATAGATAGGACGCACAATGGACCAAAACATGCCTGAATGTAAGGGGCCTTCCCGGGTCTAGCCCTCGAAAAGAATGCAGTAGAAAGCTGGCACAAGCTCTTCCAAAGCTTCCGTAGTCCACCATCCTTCAATTTAAGATTTATCGAAGATTTAACGAATGAACGGCATAGCGATATAGTGATACCAAAATACGTTATGGACGATTAGAACAAGATAAGATAAGGACTATTTTTCATGCCCCAAATAATTATATACGCTGAAAGTTTCAGTAGATCATTTATCTTGGAAGAATGACAGAAGGCATGTTAAAGGAGGAATAACATTACACCGTCTGATAAGTAACGTCGGTTTTTTAAGCTTGCTGTTTTGTAATATTTTAATGATTTTCTTTAATTGGACAATGAAATTTGCAGGGCTGTATGCTCATTATTTTAATGATTTTCTTTAGTTCAACAATGAAATTTGCAGGATTGTATGATCATTATTTTAATGATTTTCTTTAGTTCAACAATGAAATTTGCAGGATTGTATGATCATTATTTTAATGATTTTCTTTAGTTGGACAATGAAATTTGCAGGGCTGTATGATCATTATTTTAATGATTTTCTTTAGTTGAACAATTAAATTTGCAGGGCTGTATTCTCATCATTTCAATGATTTTATTTAGTTGGACAACGAAATTTGCAGGATCGTATAGGGGAAGACCGTGTATATTGGACCACCTAAGTTTGAATGGCCGTAACTCACTTATCATATTGAGAAAAATGTCCCTGAATTTTTTATGATGGTAGATTGCCATAATAAATCCCTAAATAAAATATGACTTCACTTATTTTAATTCTAATACTTCAAAAATAAAATTTAATCAAAATTTCGAAGTCGTGTAACTTGAGCCAGGGTCGTGTAATATGAACCAGAGGATCGTGTAACTTGGACCAGGCATATTAAACACATTTAACTCCTATAATGTTGTTTATTCAAACAAAAATTTGTGTCAAGCAATTATTTCACATACAACAGTAATAAAATAGTTCATCTGTAATTGTTGCACATTCTTCGTGGGCCCATTTTCCACACCGATTGCACTGAATCCAGTCTTTGTTCTCACTTTCACCACAAATAACACAGCGTGTTTTGGATGTCACCTTAACTTTCAAATCAAATAATTTTCTCTTCTTTGCGGCCTTCCCATCTGATTGTTGCTGCAGAGCATTCTTGTGTGGCGTAGCCGTCAGCACCACGCCAGATGCATTGTATCTCGTTCCGGATTTTCTCTGTCCATATTTGGAAGACGAAGGCAAAGGGCTTATTTCCTTCAGTGATACATATTCTGTGAGACCAGAAAGTAGCTCCACATTGTCTCCCTTCTTTTTCTCTGCTGATGCTGCTGTTGTTGCTCCTTCCACTTCTTCTGCTGCCCGAGATGCTGATGCTGATGGCTCACCATTCGAAGGCCGATCGGTCACCAAAGAAGGCGCGAAATCAGCCTCTGAAAACACATTTCGGTCGACAGGCCAAAGACCAGTGTGCCTAAAGCCATTCATTGCAATCTGCATATTTGCTGCTCTGGGGAATGTCACTCCTACCAGTGAGGCAATGTGCTGGATATTCAGCCGCTGTCCTGGAAGTTCCCTCATCTTCGTTGATATGGCAGCTGACATGAATGTGTTCAGAGGTTTGAAGAACGACACATCCAGCGGTTGGAGATGGTGCGTGCAGTGCGACGGTAGAGATAACATAATCACACCGTACTGACGGCAGATCTCAATCGCTTTCAGCGATTGCGTATGGCTACTGTGACCATCTAAAATCAACAGTACTTTCTCCTGAGGGCTGGGTTTGACAGTTCTAATGAAGTGTCTAATCCATTCACAGAATGTGTCAGAATCCATCCATCCCTTATCCTGACAGCGGAAGATGGTGTTAGGAGGCGCTCCAAATGTGAGAGACTCCATCATTTTTTTCCTAGCGTATATCAGCATAGGAGGTACAAAGAAGCCACTCGCACTCATGGCATACACTCCTGTCACATTCTGACCTTGCTCACAAGAAGAAATGGCTCCAACCTGAGGTTTTCCCCTCTGTGCCAAAATCTTCTCTTGGCGTTGAACGACATTGTGGGATGTCTCGTCCATGTTGAATATTCTGGCAGCAGTTAATTTGTGTTGGTCGACAAGGTGTTCCAATGTGTCAAAGAACTTGCCGACGACAACCCTGTTGAATCCTGAAGCCCTGGCAAGTGATGTGGCTTCTGGCTGCCTAAGGCTAAGTTCGGGATGGCGCTTCATAAAGCCGGAAAACCATTCTTTGCCGGCAGACTTCGTTTCCCTGTTGAACCAAGTGGCCAGTTTATTCTTCTCTGCAATCTCGTATGCTAATGTCATAACACTTCTTCGTGTCAATCTGAAATTAAAGAATAAGCAGACTAAGAATTAGGCCTATATTAAGTTTGATTGAATTAAGTTGTAGGTCTATAGTAGGCCCTAATATACATTTTGCTGTAATGTATTTACCCATAGAACATTTTTTCTAGCTGCAGAAGATGTGTCACAAGATCATTTTCCACCTCTTGTGGCAAGTCAAGTGGGTGACCGGGCTGTCTAATTTTAGCGTCCTTCCTTTTGTTGTATCTTTTAAGTGTGGCACTAGGTATATTATATCTTCGTGCAGCCTCAATGACGCCAACCCCTTCCGATATTGCAACTAAAGCGAGTTGCAGATTTTCTTCTTTCCACTTCCCATACACTCCCTTCGCTTTTCTTGCCTGTCTTGTAGTCATCTGTAAAGTAATGGCGAAAGCAGAATTTGTTAAAAAGTTGTAATTGTCGACCCACCAAATGAAACGGAGTCTTATTACAGAATTTAAGAAATAAAATATTGAAATAAACTAAAGTAATGTTTTATAATATAATTATTTATATAATATTATATAAATAATATTTTAATTATATGTCCTTACAAAATTTTCATCCACTGACCTCTGATTTTTGGAAATTCACACTAGTGAAGACATAATGGACAATTTTATCTTCTAAATTTGTTATATTATAAGGGTAGGTACATTTTAGCATTGGCTCAAGTTACACGCTTTGTGATGGTTCAATTTACACGCATTGTAAAAGAAACACTTAAAAATTATTTACGTAAAAACTACTTTACAAACATTGATATAAATTTCACTCAACTTACCTCCAACACTGGTATTTCTTCGTATGTATAAGGCAGTCTTGTATTTCTAAACGTCTTCGCACAACACGCTGTCAAACTAATGTGAAAAGATTTGAAGAATTTGGGGACAGAATGTTCGACACCGTTATGACCGCGTCAAGCCAACCCTGCATAATGAGATTTATGGACAGTTGCCTACCATGTAGAAGGTTCAAAGCGCTGTATAAAGTACCTTGCAAACTATCCTGGAAATAGTGATTGCATCATTGGATCAAGTTACACACTGGTCCAAGTTACACGGACTTCCCCTACTCATTATTTTAATGATTTTCTTTACTTCAACAATGAAATTTGCAGGACCGTATGCTCATTATTTTAATGATTTTCTTTAGTTGAACAATGAAATTTGCAGAACCGTATACTCATTATTTTATGGTTTTATTTAGTTGAACAATGAAATTTGCAGGACCGTATGCTCATTATTTTAATGATTTTCTTTAGTTGAACAATGAAATTTGCAGGACCGTATACTCATTATTTTAATGATTTTCTTTAGTTGGACAATGAAATTTGCAGGACCGTATACTCATTATTTTAATGATTTTCGTTTTATTTAGTTGGACAATGAAATTTGCAGGACCGTATACTCATTATTTTATGATTTTATTTAGTTGGACAACGAAATTTGCAGAACCGTATACTCATTATTTTAATGATTTTTTTTAGTTGAACAATGAAATTTGCAGGACCGTATGCTCATCATTTTAATGATTTTCTTTAGTTGGACAATGAAATTTGCAGGACCGTATACTCATTATTTTAATGATTTTCGTTAGTTGGACAATGAAATTTGCAGGACCGTATGCTCATCATTTTAATGATTTTCTTTAGTTGGACAATGAAATTTGCAGGACCGTATGCTCATTATTTTAATGATTTTCTTTAGTTGAACAATGAAATTTGCAGGGCTGTATGCTCATTATTTTAATGATTTTCTTTAGTTCAACAATGAAATTTGCAGGATTCTATGATCATTATTTTAATGATTTTCTTTAGTTGAACAATGAAATGTGCAGGACCGTATACTCATTATTTTAATGATTTTCTTTAGTTGGACAATGAAATTTGCAGGACCGTATACTCATTATTTTAATGATTTTCGTTAGTTGGACAATGAAATTTGCAGGACCGTATACTCATTATTTTATGATTTTATTTAGTTGGACAACGAAATTTGCAGAACCGTATACTCATTATTTTAATTTTTTTTTTAGTTGAACAATGAAATTTGCAGGACCGTATTTTTTATTTTAATGATTTTCTTTAGTTGGACAATGAAATTTGCAGGACCGTATACTCATTATTTTAATGATTTTCTTTAGTTGGACAATGAAATTTGCAGGACCGTATACTCATTATTTTAATGATTTTCTTTAGTTGGACAACGAAATTTGCAGACAATCATTATTTTAATGATTTTTTTAGTTTTTGCAGGACCATCATTTTAATGATTTTCTTTAGTTGGACAATGAAATTTGTATACTCATTATTTTAATGATTTTCGTTAGTTGGACAATGAAATTTGCAGGACCGTATGCTCATCATTTTAATGATTTTCTTTAGTTGGACAATGAAATTTGCAGGACCGTATGCTCATTATTTTAATGATTTTCTTTAGTTGAACAATGAAATTTGCAGGGCTGTATGCTCATTATTTTAATGATTTTCTTTAGTTCAACAATGAAATTTGCAGGATTCTATGATCATTATTTTATTGATTTTCTTTAGTTGAACAATGAAATTTGCAGGACCGTATACTCATTATTTTAATGATTTTCTTTAGTTGGACAATGAAATTTGCAGGACCGTATGCTCATTATTTTAATGATTTTCTTTAGTTGAACAATGAAATTTGCAGGACCGTATGCTCATCATTTTAATGATTTTCTTTAGTTTGACAATGAAATTTGCAGGACCGTATGCTCATTATTTTAATGATTTTCTTTAATTGGACAATGAAATTTGCAGGACCGTATGCTCATTATTTTAACAATTTTCTTTAATTGGACAATGAAATTTGCAGGACCGTATGCTCATTATTTTAATGATTTTCGTTAGTTGGACAATGAAATTTGCAGGACCGTATACTCATTATTTTAATGATTTTCGTTAGTTGGACAATGAAATTTGCAGGACCGTATTATCATTATTGCGCATGGCGAGCAAGTGAAAGTCGTCAATTTATTGTTAATACAAAAATATAAAAAGTGGTAATAAAGTTTAACGTTAGTCCTTCTAAAGCAGTACTGGAGGCAATATTGTTAAGCTGCCGCCACGACTCGAAGAATATGTGAATTCTAGGGTAAAAGTGTCGTTAATGAGCGTGTAGTACAACGTTGATTTAAGGATTTAAATAATGGGGAAGGAGACATTAAAGGTTTACAACGTCCTGGAAGACCTAAGGTATGGAATGTGAAGAATACATACGGAGGTTTGGAAGAAAATCCACAAAAAAAAAATACTCGCAGATTGTGAGAAGAATTAGGTTCTTCAAAATATTGAGACGCTTGGAAAATCGTACAAAAATTGCAGATCTATACTTGAAGAATTGACATGTGAACAGACTCAACGTGGTCCTGATCGTGGTCTTTGCTATGGTCTTCATTGTGAGACTTGTTGACTTTTTTATGATCTTTATCGCGGTCTTGGTCTTTGTCGTGTCTTTATCGTGGTATTTGTCATGGCCCTTATGGTGCTACTTATCATGGTGTTTGTCGTGATCCCTATCGTGGTTTTTGTCTTTGCCCTTTTCGTGGTTCTTATCGTGGTCATTGTTGTCTTAGTTGTGGTTCTTATTTTTATCATGATCCTTATAGTGGTCCATATTGTGGTTCTCGGCGCGATCCGTGTGGGGATCCTTATCGTGGTCAATGTCGTATTTGTTATTGTGGTTCTTGTCGTGGTCCTTATATTAGTCATTATATTGTCATGGTTCTACTTTTATCATTTCAAAATAATATCGTTTCCTCCTTATGCGAATGACTTTCGTGTCTCACGGTATCTTCAATAGTGTCATCAAAGATAAATGATGATAAAGCATTGCACGTAAACAGAGATATTATACTAGAAATTGCAAGACAATTGATAATATTTTTCACTAGTGTGTGCTTTAGAATAAAGTTGCGACAAGAGTGGGAAGTAGGTGAAAATACGCATGCGTGGCCGTCTCTCTGCATAGCTAGGACTAAATACACTAGAAACACTTTCTATCACTAACTTCTTCGCATCCATTTGGTTCTCCATTTTCAATCTTTCATAGAAAGGAAAATGGTATATCAGTGGCACAAATTTTTTCGACAGGGTTTATGATATCACATGTGTGTATGTGTGTATGTGTGTGTGCCGCAGGGCCGCTGAGAAGGGGGGGCAAAGGGGGCGAGTGCATATGGGCCCGTGAGCAATAAGGGCCCGTCAGATTAAGTGAGTACGATTACTTTTTATTATCACGAATAATTATTCGTAGATACATATGAAAACTATAAAGTTTTGTAAGAACATTTGTTACATAAATTTGACATACTATTAACTCAACAATAGTAGAATTAATACAAATTACCACTTCATATGTAAATATTTGACTTTTATATAATAGAAAATCGGTTTCCCGCATTAACGTTCACCTACACGGCACTTGAGAGCCCCGGCATTTGCCTGAACTAAGTTCCCGTCACTTGTACCGAACGCGTTCAATTATTTATTGGCTTGTCCTTTTTAACTACCAACCCCCGCTGGCCCAGCACAATATGCTAGTGGACTCTCCCAAAGCGAAGTCACAGGATCACGTTTCCTTTCCAGTACATTGTATGTTTCGTGTCGAAACTTTCGTCTTTTCATGGTCGTTTGTCTAGTTCATTAGTGTTACCGATTACAGTTTAACTGAACAATGGACAAGTACAGACCTAAGTCGGGAGCTGAGAAGCACAAGGAGAGACAGAAAAAATTAGAAGATATTAATATGGCTGGGAGACTGCTTGAAAGTGGTCCTCCAGCTTGGGGGTTGGGCGAAGGGCATAAACATAAGAATTTATAAAACAGTTATATTACCGGTTGTTCTGTATGGTTGTGAAACTTGGACTCTCACTCTGAGAGAGGAACATAGGTTAAGGGTGTTTGAGAATATGGTGCTTAGGAAAATATTTGGGGCTAAGCAGGATGAAGTTACAGGAGAATGGAGAAAGTTACACAACGCAGAACTGCACGCATTGTATTCTTCACCTGACATAATTAGGAACATTAAATCCAGACGTTTGAGATGGGCAAGGCATGTAACACGTATGGGCCAATCCAGAAATGCATATAGAGTGTTATTTGGGAGACCGGTGGGAAAAAGACCTTTGGGGAGGCCGAGACGTAGGTGGGATATGATGATAGAGACTAGCGGGCTTATGTGAGGGCGGCAATGAACCTTCGGGTTCCTTAAAAGCCATTTGTAAGTAAGTAAATAAGGTAGACTGCTTGAAAAGGTTGGTCCAGGGAGCATCCGTTTTTGGTGTAAAGATAATTAATTCGTTTGGCGTTTCTTAATTGAAATTACGAAATGGCATTTCTGTGCTTAACATTTAATCTTGAAAAAATTATGAAGACATTAACAAAGAGATCAGTGTTGAGCCGAAATATTTAAAATCAATTCAAGCCTCTAATTTAGAACCAACCCCACTGAAACCCATGAATCTCCTAAATAATCTCAGGGAATTATTTCGAAATATTTGCATAGCCATTAGAATATTCTATACAATTCCTGTGACAGTTGCTGATGCTGAAAAATCCTTCAGCAAAATGAAGGAAATAAAAAATGTATTCAGATAAACAATGTGTCAAGACCGACTGAGTAACCTTGGCCTTCTTAGTCTGGAGAGCGACCTTGCTAGGTCTTTAAATTTTGATGATATAATTGATGATTTTGTATCAATGAAGTCAAGGAGAGTAGTTTGTTGATGTTGGAGTGCAAGTTAGAAATTACAGGTGTTTAGGAATAATGTTTTATAAATATCTAATGTGAAGCTTTGCTAAAAAGTCTCATGCAATAAAAGTGTATATTTTTAGGTTCGTATCTCTGTACGGGGTTATCTTTTATATATTTTACAAATAATTATTATGGTTAGAATAACTGGTTACTTGTAATTGTTACTTTTTTCAACGGGGTCCGAGTACAGTATTGCATAGGGGCCCATAAATTCTGTCAGCGGCCCCATGTGTCTGTGTCTGTGTGTGTGTGTATGTGTGTGTGAGTGAGTGTATGTGTTTGTGTGTGTGTGTGTGTGTGTGTGTGCGTGTGTGTGATGGAAGACTCGTTACATGTTATGCGGTTTGCGCAATAAGAGTGTCAGTTACTAGAGATACCTTCAGAAATGAATATGTTCATTTCAGTTTCCAAGAAATTACGACAACATATGACGAGCGCTTCACATGGATGACTGTCATCATAAGGAAATAATTCATACTTTGAAACAGGAGATTGTCTTTTCTTCAATACTGAACTTTTCTTACAGTACTTCAGAAAATTAGTCCTCATATCCAATGTCTGATCTCGAGAATACGTGGTAGACATGAAAATCTCTCACATAGGGGCTACAATGTGGCATAAAGTCAAATTTATTATGGACTATTCTAGAGACCTTTCCCTTACTTACCAAAAATACGTGGCTAAAAGAGTAGTGACGCACTCACAAAGCTAAGGAAAACGTAAATGTATTGCAGCGCTGTTTCAAGGCCCACTGAATAACTTGATGTAACACACGTTTAAACAAAGAATACTGAAGTTAAAGAGAAACGTTGTAACATAACCTCAATCAAGATGAAGGCAATCAAATCAGCCAAGTCGCCTAGTATCGTTCAATTTCTTTACTAAAAATTGGAAAATTTATCTTTAAAAATTAATTATTGGCTGTCAGTTCAGCAATTGAAAGGCTCAGTGGAAAAGAGGCCCATGCCACAAAAGCTGAATTTTGTAGGAGAAGCATTTATTCCAAGGTTTATTGTATGGTTTCGTAAAAAGCTGTTTTTTTTTTACAGTGATGGCTTGTTAGCCCTTCTTCCATCCCCCAAGCTGGAGGAGCACTCCTTATCGGCTGTCCGCGACTGCTTATTCAATATATTCGCAGCTACCCTCCATATCCAAGCAAGACTCCAGCCATAATTATTGGACATAAGCGTTTAGTTAACTCCTTAATAACAGTAATCTTTCAGTTGATACACTTAACAACACGCTAATCCCTTATTCATCTGTCGTAAAAAATCTTGGCTTCTTTTTTGATAATGATCTAAGTTAGAATTTTCAAGTTAAAGAAACGATAAAAAAAATCTGTTCCTCCATTCACTGTTTGAGTCGCTTAAGAAACTTCTTGCCCCAGCAACTAAAATTTACCCTAGTAATGCCGCACTTCGATTATTCTGACGTTTTGTTAAGTGACCTAAATTCTGAACTGTCAGTCAAGTTACAGCGAGTTCAGAAATGTGCGTCAGATACGTGTGCAACATCCGACGATATGATCACATATCACCGTCCTTCGCAAGTCTTTCGTGGCTCCGACTTAAAGAACGTAGAACTTTACACTCTTTGTCTTTACTCTTTCGAATTCTGCACACTTCAACACTAAATTACCTTTCGTCTCGTTTCTCTTATCTATACTCTAACCACGACGTAAATACCAGATCACTTATCTGTGGCGCGTTAAGTATACCTCTTCATAGAACGTCTCGTTATTCATCATCTTTTACAGTATCCACCTCGCGACAATGGAATTCCCTGTCACAAAGTATTAGGGGCTCCAAGGCAATAAAAACTTAAAAAACAGCTTAAAAGATAACCTTCTTAGCATTTCACTCCAATCATACTGATTTAAACTATCACTGTCTACATTGTTACTCCTTCCTTTAGACATGCATCCTGATAGTGCTGTATTTTCAAAATTGTCTCATAATAATCTCTTTCTATTATCTAACATTATTTCAAATATATTAACATTCTATGTATTTTAGCTTAATTCTGCTACATAGTTTGTATTTCAGTGTTTAATTAATAGTTCATAGTATTTTGTTGTTTAATTCGTGAATAACTCTTGTATACATGTAGCTCATATCTAAATCAAATTGTTGAATTCTTTGTAAGTTCATACATATGTATGTATACTTTTTGCTGGTTGAGTGGAAGAGAAGGCCTTATGGCCTTAACTCTGCCAGCTAAAATAAATCATTATTATCATTATTATTATTATTATTATTATTATTATTATTATTATTATATCTGGAGGCCGTCTCCTCTATCCGCAACCTGAGAACGCGCCATGCCGTGGTGATAGGGACACACAAAACATAAAATTATTGGGGATCATCTGTGCGGTTTTAGGCATAATAGATCAATTATTGATCAGTTTTTTTTTTGTATTCGACAGATATTTCTATCGTCATCTGGCAATCTGGATGAGGAAATAAGACATTTTAAGGATAACAACAGATTCGCAGCGACTTTGGTCAATGTATGTATGGTCACAGATACAGTACATTGGTCTCAGACATTTGAGTCACGTTTCTTCTCTCAAAGTTTTACTTCGGTCACTGGATATTGGTCAACATTTTTATTTCACTCAGCCCAGTTTGATGACGATTTTTCGGTCAAATATTTGGGTCACTGAAATCAGTAACTCATTTCTCCGGTCAGAATGAAAGAAGTTAATTTTTTTACTGCATTTTATTTTTGTGGTATGAATAATTACATATATTTTTGTGGCATAAACACAAGTTATTCGTGATCGTCTTCACTATCAGTTTCTTCGATGTTCTCGCTTGGATTGAATTCCAGTGTGTATGCTACAGTTCTTAGGTAAATATCCGTCTGTCTGCCATCTTAATATTCTTCATACCTTTGCACTAAGCCAGTAGTCTCTTCTGGTTGTTAACATACTTCTTCATCAGAACTCGTCTCACGTGTCCTGTCCTCACAACGCCAGTAACAACGAGGTTTCTGTTTGTTGCACGTGTGAAATTGGTAACGAAAGAATTTAATACAAGCATTGGTTTGCTCTTCGTGGACTGAATTATTTGTGCCGTTTTCACTATAGTAATTCTATTATAACTCAGGATTTTCCAAAAGTAGCGACGGTATGAGAATTAAAGTCATTCTAAACCGAATACGAATGATGTACATTTCTAGGATACAGACAATACAATCGGATGACCATTATGTTCGTATGCCGAAACGTTGTATTACCCGAGTATTGTTGCACCGTAATGTCGTACTAACCGAAATGTCTTATTGGCCGAAATGTCGTATTGACCGAAATGTCTTATTGGCCGAAATGTCGTATTGGCCGAAATGTATAACAAGAAGAGCAAGAAGTAACCCAAATTTACCAAGAATTATTTCAAGTGGCAAAGTGGACTAAACTTATATTAGATGTAGACCAGCTAGTGAAAGGCGTGCATTCATACCTTTATTCAATCCAGCAATATACAGGGTTAGTTCAAAGTCCCGCACCACCTAAATAACTTTTGAAGCATGTGGTTTAGTGACATGAAACTTGGTATGTGAGGATAACTATATACTAAGAATTCAATAATGGTATTACCGAGTTTCTTCTACTTCCGGTTTAACCGGAAGTAACTCCAACTCTCTTATTTTAAATGGAACACCCAATATATTATTTTATTTTTGACTAGTACTCTTTAAGAGGTTTTCAAAACTTACCCACACTTGATACTTCTGTACAAATTCAGTGCTGCTAAGTCAAGAAAACTGGAAAGTGTATCGACTATTAAAATAATGAAATATTCCTTCCTTAACAAAAACAAAACAAAGCTAGCTCACCTTCTAAATTATGTGTTCAAATTGGTAGCCCTCAGCTGCTTTGCAATGTGTCACTCGACAATAGAAACCATTTAAGGAATGATTTAACTAGGCTTTAGGAATATCTTGCACCACTTCCATTTTTATTTAGCAACACTGAATTTGTACAGAAGTATCAAGTGTGGGTACTTTTTAAAAAGCTCTTAATGAGCTTTATTCAAAAATAAAAAAAATATATTGGGTGTTCCATTTAAAATAAGAGAGTTGGAGTTACTTTCGGTTAAACTGGAAGTATAAGAAAACTCGGTAATGCCATTATTGAGTTTTTAGTATATGGTTATCCCCACATACCAAGTTTCATATCACTGAACCACATGCTTCAAAAGTTATTTAGGTGGTGCGGGACTTTAACTAACCCTGTAGAAGCATAAACCAAGTTTAAGACTGTTTGCATCGAACTACAAACAATGCAAAGAAGAGGCATATTAAATTTCAGATGCTTTACTTATCATCTTTCATTATAGAGATTCATAGAGTCCACACACAAAGACCTCAGATATAATTACATATTAATCACATTATACATTAACTTAAAACAGCTGGAAACTGGGATAATAAATTACAAGGAAAGCAACGGAGTAGGGACTCAACTTAGACATAATAGCGACTGAAGCTATTCTGAGAATGTCGAAGAAGATGAAAACTGAATACAATGGCATGTACAAAATTTCTGCCCAGTGACCAATAAAATAATGAACAGATATTTGTAGATCATACGATATGTAGACATCTTTTTGTAAATCTATTAAAGCGTAGGGTACACCTTTTTATGTGCAGATATTTTCCTTTGGATATTTTGGTACAGACCAGAAAACAAAGATATTCTGCCTGTAGACATCAGTTTTGTAGGTAAAGTGACAGTGAATCCTGTTCTGCAGTGGTGGGGATGGTGGTGGTGGTAATAATGATAGTAGTGGTAGTGGTGGTGGTACCAGTAGTATTAGTTGATGTGAACATCCCTTTTTCGATCTTCTTATATTTCTTTTGTTAATTCACTCATTGGTTTAGTTTCTGCTTTGATAATCTTTCGCTAGTGATACGTTCTAAATGCTGAATGTGCTGCAGAGATGTTCGGCCGGACCGAAACCTAGCACACCATTGTTTACAGCTGATTTCACTAGACATGATTGCATTTTCATTTACTGCAACCATTTTGCGATGATTTCAGCAGGGCACAGCCTTTTGCAGTCAAGAAACGGCGGATTACAGCACGCTGTTCATTTTTGGACACTTCCATCTTTCACAATACATTCTTCTTTTTTTCTTTTATCCCAAGCAAAAATGAAGGTTATGCCAACCACACCTACCAATATAAAATCTATAACCACTGTTGTTGATACACCTAAAGCGAACCAGGATTGATACTCCTGTTTGTCATAGTAAAACTGGACTGATTTTCGTTTCAACCAACCATTGTGTATATAGGGTGGAAGTGAAATAATCCGTCAGATTGAAAGGGACGTTAAGGTACACTTAAATGAATAGAAAACCTATATTACGTTTTGTAATTAAATGGACGGCTAATTAGAAACTTCGGTTGGAAGTTTCAACAGTCTGACAACATCGCCGCTAACACACTTATTTTTATTCTCGTAATACAGATGTAAGAGGTCAACGAACTAAGGTCTGCCTGTCTAGGTAAATTCTCTCCCACCTCCCTCTCTGACTACAACGTTGCAATTTTTCCATCGTTCAGTGGCTTGAATAGTGGTTTGTAAATTAAATTTACCCGAAAACCGTCCATGCTATTCAAATACACCAAAGAGGTACATGATTCTTTATTAAATTTTCTATCGATATGGATAAAAATCACGATCATACCCGTAATAGTTACCAAATAAGAGAGTGTTAAAATTTGGGAGTCGAAACATTTCCATCAAAAGTAATCTCATTAGAGGTTTTGATTTATCTAGAGAAAATCAAAACTCGAGTGGGATTTAATTGAGTATTACACGATTAGAAGAAAGTATATAAAGATTAGCAGTAACGAAGTACTCCAATACAATAAAATATTAATTGACTTACGAAAATATAACTGTCTTCAAATATATTATTGTACCATCTCAACATTACAAATATTACCCTAGATGCATGCTAGATGGCAGTAGTGTGTTATGATTAGCTGTTATCTTGCTATCAGTTGTGCTAACTATGGAATCTTCATTGAACTCTGTAGACCAGTAGTTGTAAGCTCCGAAACCGGTTTGGAGATAGAGACGTCCAGTCGGAGCGTGAACTTGCTTATGTCTGTGCAAGCACCGGAGCTCGCAACGAGTTGTAGTGGAGCGCTCCGCTCCGTTTAGGCTGTGTCTGACAACGCTGCTGTAGACGATTACTAGCAATGCCTTCTCGATCTAGATCACGATGGCAGTGTTACTAGTCAAGAAGGCTTTGTTGATTCAGTTTCAATTTTATTAAAACAGTTACATTCCACTTCAATTATCCGGATCCCAGTAATCAACGTCACTTCACAGATGATTTTCAATAAATCTTAGTATTAAACAATCTCTGATACGTGACTATCCATAATATCATATAGCAGAAGCTATAACATAACCTAAATAATATATACAAGTGTTAGAAAAGTTTTAATTAACGACGAGGACATAAAAAATAAACATGAATAATTTTAAAAGGAATAATTATTGAATGTACAATTTAAAAATTTGAATGTTTTAGTGGTTGGTGGTTCAGTTGATGTTATATTGGACGTGTGCGTAAAAGAAGTGGAACTCGTTGATGTAGGCCTACATGGTGTATACCTCAACTTATTCAGGATTTCCGAATGGTGCTCTTCATTTATTTGTAAATAGGATTTCAGGGAAGATGCATAGATATGACCAGTGATCTTTATTAATTCTTGTTCTAGAATGCCAATGCGAGTCATATTTCAAACTGCTGTGCATCGACTGGAGTGGTTTGTAATTTTCTGGTTTTTTTTTTTTTTTTGACGTCCAGACCAGCGCAGTTTGAAATGTTGGCAAACAAAGAAACAAATGCTAGGGACGCGATAAAATTAAACAAATGCTAGAGACGCGATAAAATTGTGCGATAAGCAGCCATGATTGGTTGAAATACGTCCTTTCGTACCGTTTTATTGGTCAAAAGTAGTGTGACGTAGTAAAAGTGTAAAAGTCTGAGAAAACTATGAACTTTCCATCAATATGGTATTAGGCTTACACTTTTTGTTACATACAATATGAGCTATTCACTTCGAAAATCTAGAGAGTTATTTCATTCCCCTCTGTATACATTAGCAGTCTTACTAATAAACAGTGTATAGTTTTTATACGAGCCTTATGCAGAGTTGAGACAGAAAATGTTACTAATAAACCATGCATAAGCGATGGATGTATAAACAGTCTGTAACTATATAATGGGAATTGTTTTGCAGTAGTTATATACACGAAACCCCTTGTTTAAGCGTTGTATATAGAGAAAAAATGGCCGCTCCTCTAAGAGCTGTTCGTATCGACTGTCATTTTATGATGGTTACCTTGTAACCACAGAAGAACAAACCAATGATCATAGAATTATTAGAATAAAATTGCTGTAGCTTGTACTCTTTGACCAAAATGTAGTGTGGTAATCGATTAGAGCCAGTTGTACAGTACTATCGATATTTAACACGCCACACTAGAGCGCTCTACCGGATGCAGTAGAGAACCTCAGATACTCTATTACCTTTCGTAACGAAGTAATGACGAAACTATGACGTAGCTGTGTAACAATTATACTCTTATACACGACGTATGTAGTGATTATTTGTAAGGAATTTACACACGACTTATAAACGAGCTACTCATTGTATAAGTACAGGGACATCATTTTATTTTTACTTCAATTTTTATTGTACCTGAGTTTTTGAATGTACTTCACTCCCACCCCTTCTACTAATGAAGTTTCAACTGTCCTCCAGACAGAATCAAGGCCGCTTATAGTAAACAGCACTGAGTTACTGAGTATAGTACGTTCCAGAAATATCTTCGCATTTTCCAGTGACGAAAGGACTTTTAATATTGAATCATATTTTCGCACAGGTATTGTCCGTTTGCCTACGTCGCATCCCGATTTCCCCCACCTGCTTCTGCACGCCTCTCTGTAAAAGCAGGGCTGTCTTAGCTCTTTTCTGAAAACATTAATTTCTGTTAGGAATTGGAAGTTTACGTAATATTATACAACTGTTCAAAATAACTTAAATAAAAGGGCCTCGTTAAGTAATTAACTGTCACGTGATTTCCCCCCTTTCTACGATCCTGCGGCATAACCACTTGGACGGACAGTAGATAGCATGTCTGAGTAATTTTATCTGTGCGGGTCGGGCAGAAGTGAAGATTGAATTTACAGTACATAAGGTGCTCTTTTGTAGAGTAGGTGCAGAATTATTTCAACATGAGTTACTAGTACGAAGGACGAAACTGGTAATTGGAATTAGATGCAATAGTCTATAGTGCGGTAATATGCACAAAAGAACTGAAGCCTGTAGGCTATCGGAATGAACGGCTACCATTTTCAAAAAT
The DNA here is from genome assembly GCA_025594305.2 of Periplaneta americana. NCBI lineage: Eukaryota > Metazoa > Arthropoda > Insecta > Blattodea > Blattidae > Periplaneta > Periplaneta americana. The sequence continues at coordinate 138,422,523 of JAJSOF020000017.1, read as the reverse complement.
ATGTTTAAATATCCATATTATGATTATTTTTCAATTGAACTTCATTCTCTATAGTGTACACTAATGTGCTGTAGACAGTATAATATACACTGCATAATGAACACGTTCGCATGGATAACTCAGTTCGTGAGTAAAAACACTTATTCTTAATACAGTACTGCATTTTGATGAAATAAAAACCTAATGAAAATGATCGAACTCAAAATCGCGATATTTCCTATTTTATGTAAATGGATGAAGTACTTTTCTTCCCTCCTATACCTAGTAAAGTGATTTGTTTGCGTTTTACGCCAGTGTCATCTAACTCCAGTTGTGGAAGGGGGTAGCGAACGGTGTTTCCGGTTCTCTAAAGGTATAGCCAGGTTAATATTAAAAACGTTAGTAAAAATAAAATGATGTCCCTGTATAAGACAGTTAAACGTCTATATGTAGGGTTTTTATAAGCAAGACCGTAGGCCTATGTATAAATTTACTCATTCTTTTTATTTTCTGTTTATTTCCGTTTCTTTCTATATACCCTTCATTCTGGCACACCCTTGGAGAATAAAGAATTAAGCTATCATGATTTATACTTCACTGTACACATTCTAATGATCTCGTAACTATGGCCACTACAAAATGTCTGACAACAGTTTCTGTACATCGGGTCGTGTACACACCATTTGTAACACATGCAGTATCATCGACAGGTGCGTCCCAAGAGCGCAGAATAAGTGCCAGGCTCTCAACCTCTGCTATCGCGATCAAACTTCTTCACGGCTCTTGTTATGGATGGACCCGAAATACAGTCAATGTTTCCGGACGAACCAAATCCCCCGGCAAGCCACCCCCGCGTCGTATCGATCTCAGATTCACCCTCTCCAGCGACGTCTGGTTGCCAAAAAGATGTTCCTCCATCTCCCTCCAAGCCGACGAAATAACAGGGGTGTACAATTCACTAGTTCAAAGAGATCTGTAATAACTTATCTGCTCCCCAAAGTCAGGACTGTGGTATTTGCGCCTTAATCCGTTAGAATTTAACTTATTAAACTGATTCTCAATAAATTTTCTCTCGTTTCTATTCGTTTCAGACCACGATATTTATATTTGCCACTATATGATTATTATAGTTAATAAGCTTAACTTTTCTGGGTAGATGTACTGTAATATGAAATATGAAAAGCCTGAAATCTCGTAAGGGCAACGGCCTCCTACAGTAATGTAGGATGTGCTGAAAGTCTACTACACTTGGGGAGCCAGTCCAAGAGAGCTTACACTATACACTTACAATCTAAACACACAAACAAATTTTTCAAATTAACATGAGAAGCTGTAGAGACTAAACACATAAATTAAACAAACTATGCATAAAACTATACAAACTGAACACAAATTATACAGTTTTCACATACAAACAAATTATCCAAACAAACACACAAAAAAGACTATACCAACTAAACACATAAATTGTACTAAATGAACACGAACTATCCAAACTAAACACACAAACAAACTATCCCAACTAAAGACACAAAAGCTATACAACTAAACATCTAAATTATGCCAACTAAACACACAAATTCTACCAACTAAACACACAAACTATCCAAATTAAACACACAAAAACTATACAACTTAACACATAAATTATACCAACTAAACACATAAATTATGCCAACTAAACACACAAATTTTACCAACTCAACAAACAAACTATCCAAACTAAACACAGAAATAACTAAAAAACTAATCACATAAATTATACCAACTAAACACATAAATTACGCCAACTAAACACACAAATTTTATCAACTCAACACACAAACTATCCAAACTAAACACACAAAACTAAACAACTAATCACATAAATTATACCAACTAAACACATAAATTATGCCAACTAAACACACAAATTGTACCAACTCAACACACAAACTATCCAAACTAAACACACAAATAACTAAACAACTAATCACATAAATTATACCAACTAAACACATAAATTATGCCAACTAAACACACAAATTTTACCAACTCAACACACAAACTATCCAAACTAAACACACAAAAACTAACAATTAATCACATAAATTATACCAACTAAACACATAAATTATGCCAACTAAACACACAAATTGTACCAACTCAACACACAAACTATCCAAATAAACAGACAAAAACTAAACAACTAAAGACATAAATTATACCAACTAAACACACAAATTGTACCACTCAACATACAAACTATCCAAACTAAACACACAAAAAACTAAACACATAAATTATACCAACTAAAAACACAAATTGCACCAACTCAACACACAAACTATCCAAACTAAACACACAACTAACTAAACAACTAATGACATAAACTATACCAACTAAACACACAAATTGTACCAACTCAACACACAAACTATCCAAACTAAACACACAAATAACTATACAACTAAACACATAAATTATACCAACTAAACACACAAATTGTACCAACTCAACACACAAACTATCCAAACTAAACACACAAAAACTAAACAACTAATCACATAAATTATACCAACTAAACACGCAAACAAACTATCCAAACTTGTAGACACAAAAATAACTACGTAGATAAACAACACAACTATACACAGTTTACACAGTGTTCGTAATTTCTTCCAGTCTTTTCCATGCGTGCCTGTCCCTCGCTGTTCTCGTCCCCTGCGCCCCAGACTCTAGAGGTAATAGCGCCTGTATAAAATTCCAAGGCTGAAATATCTCCATGAGATAGAGTCTGGTATACGTTGTGATAATTCAGGAACAATTTGACATGCAGCTATAGTAAGAGGTAAATACAACAGTATAACTTCAATATTCCGACATGCCTTGGATGTACTGTATGAGAATTATACGAAAATTGGATTACAAAGTGGTAAAATTTTAATGAAAATAATCATTTTTAAAGGGTATTGTATTCAAAATAAGAAACCTGCTGGCAATTAAATACCATCTCGTGGATATATTCTTGATGTCATTACTAGAGCCCTGCTTTTGGCTACGTAAAGTCTCCAAGCGACCAGCAGCAGTGTAGGCGAGGTATGTATGGAGTATAGATCGACGTCACCGCGTCACCCGACCCTGCTACACAGTACAGATTTGCTGTTTAAGCGAAAATGCGGTAAAAGAAAACAAAACAAAACAAAACTGGGCCCTTCGACATCAGTACACTAGTAGGAGAATTTTGTCAGCGAGCACTTCATTGGGAAAGAAGAAGATGTATTTTATCAGAAAGAAGACGAAAATTTTCATTTGGAGCACTTAAAATGTTTAGAGTGTCTTAAAGTGCAGAGGAGTGTTGTCAAAGCAAGCGCATTTTTCTGACCTTGACGTCGTGCGGGGCATTAAGCGCTAGATGTGGAAGGAGGAAGGATTATGTATATGAATAAGCAGCCTGTTGGATTAAGAAAACAGAGGTGTACAAACATCAGACGAAACTGAAATTTATATGTCGTTATTTTTATATGACTTCCTTCTGTTTCAGATTACCTACATTGTTTGTAAAACAAAAGTACTAACACCAATTTCTTAATATTGCAGTTATGTTTCAAACGTTAATAAATAATAGAGAGTTAACCCTAATCTGCCTGGTTTTCTGACAAGTGGCGATTTTTGTAATTTCTTCAATATTTGTTCAAACTTACGTCCTTATTATGGAATTAAACTCGGTTTTTTTAAATCATCTACTTTCAAAGATAAGGGGTGGTATCATACGGTACCGCTAGGCAGATACGGGTGCAAGTTTTCTTGTCTTCAGATTTCATCATTTTAAATCGTTATTTATTGGAATGACAGAAAATATTCACTATATCATTCACTATTTTTTATTATTTTATTTCTTGTACGATAATAACAGGGCAATGGAGCTAGCTTTTACAAATAGCAAGGGTTCGCACCTCAATGCTCCTGGGTTTAGTTGCACTTCCTAATAATTTACATATCATTTTTCAAAACATTTTACACAGAGTCCCACTTCACTCGTAATGCATCGTGCGAGTATACGAGGACAGACAGACAGCCAGTCCTCGCAGGTTATCAAAGTACGTACAGTCGGAAGTGTAGGCTCTTCATATCATATGGTAAGTTTTCGAGCATTTCAACGAGAGGTGCTGCACATTTACCATAATCAAATTCAAAGTGATCATTTGAACTTATCCTCTTCCCTTGGCATATTTCAAAAGATATCAGATATGCCCATAAGCAATATTTAGGCACCATAATTGAAGCCGAACTTTTTCCCTGATGAAATGTTTGCAGGATGACGTCTATAGGGAATCATTCATTCATCAAAATTTATACATTATGCCAGAATGTAATTTTTCATAAATCTCTCCTTCATCAGATTTACTAGAGGTCGGAGCTTTCACATTTTGTCTTGCCGATCTAAAATTTGGTATTATCGGCACAATGGACAAATCGCACGATTTTTTCAAATCGATCACACCACATGCAATTGTAAACTAATTCATTGCGTGTCCAGTGCTTCTTCCTAGTAGCATCTTCTGCTAGGTACAAAACTGTAGCCATTGGAGAGAAGAATTCCGATTAAGGACTTCATTTCTAAAGCCGTTATTTGTAAACCTTGTACATTTATAAATAAAGCACAATCCTGGGTTTCTGTTACAAAATAAAATGAATAACATTACAGTCAAAGAATACTTCAAATAATTCTGTAGGCTATTTTCCTCTATAAAACTCGTAATGAACTACAGGAAAAATGCTACTGTTAGAAGGGGGATGTTCATCATGTATCTATGAAGTTGGTTTTCATGTGAGTTTGATTGTTTCCTTCTTGGTTACGCTTTCCTTCTGTATTTTGTGAGCACAAAATTGAACTACTTGTCCTCATCTCATCTTCATTCTTAAACTCAAACCTCTTTCGATTCTTCAAAGTAAAAGTTTTCTTATGTTTTCTTATTTCTTCTAACGTTCTTTATTTGTCACATCACTATCTTCATCACAGTTAGATAATTCATATGCCTGTCATCGTAATAAAATTGATTTCCTAAGAGGTTATGAAGTAAACCGCCTGTATCATCCTCTCTATAATCTTCATCAGAATTCACTGTGACGTCTGGTGGTTCAATATAGATAGTACTTAGATTGTTATACTGTCAACCTCTATGATTCTTACAGCTTCAGTAAGTGTTATGTCCCAGGAACCATAATAAATTATCAATATGAATGCCATAAAGAGAAAAAACCGATTCCTTACAAAATGCTACGGCATCTGCCTAGTGGTACCAGACTAACTCTACGTCATATATATTTGGCAGTTCATATATTTATAGTGAAAACATGAATTGAATGCTTTACTATAAGCCTTTTTAATATATGAAATCAGAATTTATTCAAAATTATAATCCTAATTGAATGTATTCAAATATTTACTTCAAACAGATACCAAAATTGTGTGATTCAAGAAAATGCGTATAACTAGCGAACGTCACTACGCATACCAAGCCAAATAACTTCAAAATATTCTTTTCCTAACAAGGACTGGAATGTCAGTGAGTAAATTAAACAATGAGAAATTGTGAAAATAATCATTGTTGCCAACACAGCGACTGGAAACTACTATATGTACCTATGGTACCATACGGTACCGCTAGGCAGATTCGGGTTAAGAAGGAATATTCACATAAATTCCATAGTAGTACAACTATACTGCACAAAGTGAACGAAACACATCATTCATAAAGAAAGTGATATCCCAAAGAAGAGATTGAGTATGAAATGGTATTGATATTGATGGTATCATTAGCCTTATAAAAGTAATCAATAAACTAATCGAAACAATATTATAGTACAAAGCAAAGTTACTTAGGTATATGTTTTAACTATAACTAATATTATATAACAAAACTCTTATCTTATTATGTTTTTAGGGTGATATTGGTGCGCAACTTCCTCTCATCAAAATATTAAATTATTTTCTCGAAATCTGTTGAAGCTATAGAGCTGACGTTTATACAATATGGGCACATATCTCTTGTTTATGATGTAACAGTAGTTACTTTTTAATTCATTTCCATGCGAATATTTTCAAAATTTGTAATATACCATCTTCAGTAATACGTGTTTACAATATATTAGTTTTACGAAAACATTGTTTCAGTATCTGTAAGGCTCTAAACAAACATATCTGAAAATTTCATTTTTCTGTAAAAATGTTGATAAAATATTCCTTTTGAATAAAAAAATCACGCTTGTGGTAAATGAGCATTAAAATTAAAACTTACATTCTTATAATGCACTTATACTACTCAGGCAAATCTAAAAATTATCATGGTTACAGTTTTAATAAGTTCTCTTCCTTTATCTATTGAATCAGTGCTGAATATAGCTCGACCAAGCGGCATATACTACCTCTTTCGTCTGCCTCTTTCCTTTCCGCTGTAAAGCGCTCAGGCTCTCCTGGACTCTAAAGCGCGCGCTTGCCCATATGGGCATCAGTTGACATGACTGGTGTACAGGCTCGTAAAGCACGCGTTCATAATTTGTTTTATTTTAAGTTTGTGCCGGCATTTATGTTTTTAATTTAACATCAACCTTTAATCAAATCGAAAGTATCTTGAAGCGTTTCTACTTATTGTAAAAATCAGGGATCGACAAATTCCGGGCAGCATGTGCCACAGCGACCAAAAATTATTACATGGTATCTGAATTGTTTATTGAGTTCAAAATTATTTAAGACTTCGATTTCTTTTATATCACTACGACTAATACATAATGTTAACAAAAAGGTTGTATGAAGAAATCCGAATGTGCTTCTTAGAATAATGTTACATTTGTTGCGTATCTCAAGATATTGACACTACATAGCTTCAGCGACGGGCACAGAGCTTCTATGAGAGTGAATGTATTGCATAGATATTTATTATTATTTCATATATTTCAGTAAATGTATCATCATAGCTCGAATGGTTCTTTTATTGCCTGTGTGGGCAAAATGTAGTTGCTCCCAAAAACAAAGGGGGTAGCTCTTGAAAATGTTTAGTTTTGTCTAACTGTAATAGTACATTATGCAACGAGCCTATAATGATAGTAATTAAGACGCAAGTATGTTTGTTTATGAGACGAGCGCAAGCGATTTTCATAATTTTCATACGACCATCTTAATTACTATTATAGGCAAGTTTCATACGACTTTTTATGCTCGACCATATTTCTAACTTGAAATTATTCATAAGTATTCATGTTATTCTTATGTGACAGGGGAGCGAAGTGACCTTGTGCGATCTCGTAAATTGTGAGATGTACGCAGACGAGAAAGTATTGATTTTTCCGGGCAACGAATGTCGACGACCTTGATATAATCTAGAGAGTAAGATAAACGTTAAACTTGATATAACCTTGAAATTGAATTTAGACATTGAAAAACGAGATGACAAATTGTATTTATTTGAATATTATTTACAATTAACGCTAAATTATGGTAACAGAACATAACCTTCTGCGACAGTATTGGATTTCCAGCCTGCGTGACGTTTTGCTAGTTGTCTTTAGATTGCATATCCGAGAATAATCGAAAACCTGAACTTTAATGTATAGGTGTACTTTAATGACATGCATTAAAGGACTGCTACCAGGTGTATAATTACTACATTTCGGCATGGTCGAGCATAAAATATTATATTTTATTGCATATAAACTGCTTCTATACTTCATTATTATTTTTATTAAATTCAAGTGGTATTTCGTACATGAGTACTATTTCTGTAGTAAACGAATATAGACACAGGTACACTAATAGATGTGAATACACAGGGTAGCGTGTGGGGAGAGACCGCAGCGTGAAGCTAGTGTGATCGAGGTACACCTAACTGGTATTCAAAGTAACCAAACGCAGGACTCTAGTCATTACACTACCGATATTTCTTACCACCACCATCACCACCACCACCACCACCACCATCTATATCACTTTACTCATATCTGTGTCTTCCGTACGTTCCCTTCCGGGCAGGACTCGGCGATGCCACAGAGAGCCAGAAACACTTGCACATGTCCTGGGCTCTTGTCCGCACGGTGAAGTACTCACGACACCATAGAATTCGTTCGATGATCGCCGAACAGTTTAGATCAATAAGTTTTCAAGTGTTCGAAGAAGTTTACGGACTGGCAGACAATGGCAGTACAAGAAGAATAGACATGATTGCCATCCCACCAAATAACAACAATGGCTACATCATCGATCCCACCGTTAGGTTTGAAAAACAAAAGAGCCAATAGGGAAAAAAACGACATCTATGTACGTACTGTTCCACATTTCATGGACAAATACGGTATACAACAAATTGAAGTAATAGGCCTTATGGTTGGAGCGAGCGGAACTATTCCCGGTTTCTTCTTCCAGACCTGGCAACGTTTCGGCCTACAGAGGAAGGCAATTGATGACATCGTTCTTGCAGCTCTGAGAGGATCAATATTTATACTCCGCAACCATCTCTACGGTCTTTGTGGCAGCCTGTTAATACAGGGAGATGTTATAATAAAATAAATAATTTATGGTCACCTCCATTATAATTATTATAAATCGTACAACTTATACTCACTTCTTTTGACCTCACAGAGCTTAGAATAATCTAAGACTGATCTCTCTATTGCTTTTTTTTTTTTTCCAACATTCTCTTTTCTCTATACTTGTATATACAGCACAAATTTTTAAGGGTACTATTATGTACTCTTATTTTTTGTATTTATATATGAGCAGGAATATTTTAATTTCGAAACTGGAGCAGTAGTACAGTGTAGTATAGCACAAACTGCTGCTGCTACTGCTACTGCTACTGCTACTGCTACTACTACTACTACTTACTAGCTTGAAGAAGCTCGGAGGTTCATTGCCGCCCTCACATAAGCCCGCCATAGGTCCCTATCCTGAGCAAGATTAATCCAGTCTCTATCATCATATCCCACCTCCCTCAAATATATTTTAATATTATATTCCCATCTAAGTCTCGGCTACCCCAAAGGTCTTTTTCCCTCCGGCCTCCCAACTAACACTCTTTATTTAGTTCTAGATTCGCTCATACATGCCCTGCCCATCTCAAATGTCTGGATTTAATGTTCCTAATTATGTCAGGTGAAAAATACAATGCGTGCAATTCTGTGTTGTGTAACTTTCTCCATTCTCCTGTAACTTCATCCCTATTAGCCCCAAATATTTTCCTAAGCACCTTATTCTCAAACACCCTTAACCTATGTTTCTCTCTCAAAGTGAAAATCCAAGTTTCACAACCATAAAGAACAACCGGTAATATAACTGTTTTATAAATTTTAACTTTCAGATTTTTTGACAGCAGATTGGATGATGATAAAAGCTTCTCAACCGAATAATAACACGCATTTACCATATTTATTCTGTGTTCAATTTCCTCCCGAGTATCATTTATAATTGTTACTGTTGCTCCCAGGTATTTGAATTTTTCCATCTCTTCAAAGGATAAATTTCCTATTTTTATATTTCCATTTCGTAGAATATTCTGGTCACTAGACATAATCATATACTTCGTCTTTTCGGGATTTACTTCCAAACCTATCTCTTTACTTGCTTCAAGTAAAATTCCCGTGTTTTCCCTAATCGTTTGTGGATTTTCTCGTAACATATTCACGTCACCCGCATAGACAAGCAGCTGATGTAACCCGTTCAATTCCAAGCCCTCTCTGTTATCCTGGACTTTCCTAATGGCATACTCTAGAGCAAAGTTAAAAAGTAAAGGTGATAGTGCATCTCCTTGCTTTAGCCCACAGTGAATTGGAAACGCATCTGACAGAAACTGACCTATACGAACTCTGCTGTACGTTTCATTAAGACACATTTTAATTAATCGAACTAGTTTCTTGGGAATACCAAATTCAATAAGAATATCATAATTATAAAACTTCTCTCTTAACCGAGTCATATGCCTTTTTGAATATTACTAACATATGCAATATAAAGTAGGTATTATAAGCAAATTTATTCAAAATTAAATTCGTATTTACTGCATACAACTTAAATACATACTGCCGTATTATTAAATTAAATATTCCTCTTTCGTGCAGTATGTAAGCTTAGAGCTTAATATGGTTAATTTAATAAGGTAAACAATAAATAATTAATTTAATTAGGTTACTAAATATTTTCAATTGCAGTCGATGAAAATAAATAACAAATACGACTATCAACGGTAACTTGGTAAAAAAAAAAAACAATGTTTTCAAAAGTCTGAAACTTATGAAGGATTCCATGTCGTCTGTTTAACAGAAATTGATTTCTTAACATAATGTATAAACTTGTTTCCTCCATGACCTGATTTTCTCAATTAATTCAGTTTGTTCCCTATAGTATGAAGTAAGCTTCTCACATGCTGATTCTTATTCGTTCTGTTCCTTCTTTCATCTTCATATTCTATTTTTAAATTTTCACTTTCTGCCCTTTACCTTTATGTTATTGCTTTCGATTCGCTCCTCACCAAAATTGAGTATCAAGATATAAAAAAATGCCGATTCCCTCCCATAAATATAAACCAATCAAATAAATGAATAAAGGACTTAAATTGTAAGAAAGATCACAATAATAATTTTTAAAGAATACTGTATTCAAAATATTGGTCGCATATTATTTTTTAACTCTGAATTCTATAATATCTAATATATATACGCGTAACCTTTGACATATTTTCTTAGTGAAGAGATCTTAATTCTGAAAGGAAAATCATGAAACGTTCACAGTTTGCGTGCCAGATCTGTACAACGTTTATAAAAGTATCGTATAGAGAAATTTTCTTTTAATAAGGTAATAGAAAAAGTATATCTACACAAATTCACATATGCTGTCTTTTGTACCGAATTATAACGTAACCCTCATTGGTCCAGAGTTATATGAGAGTACAGTAATGTGGGTTTCGAAATAAGGCGATTAGAAAAACAGACGAAACAAAGTTCATGAGAAGTAGCCAAAAGAATATGAAGCTCAAAGCAAAATGAGGACTTGGTGAAACTCTATGTTCAATCAGCTTTGAGGCACTTTCTAATCGTTAATTAGTTTTTGAAGTCCTCAAGGAACAGGCGAAAATATTCCGAAATCCATGATTGGCTATTTTGCCATAAGGTAGAAGACTGTGGATATAAAGTTTATTAGAAGTAAAATAAATATGGAACCAAAAAGAATGACGAAGTTCATTACATGCCAAATAATTTCCCTCAAAATGTTGATGGCTTTGCTAATCGAGAGTTGTACCCTGGACGAATCCTCGCTCTTAGACTCGCTTTGCTCATTGTAAGCCCGATATACAGGGTTAGTTAAAAGTCCCGCACCACCTAAATAACTTTTGAAGCATGTGGTTCAGAGACATGAAACTTGGTACGTGGGGATAACCATATACTAAGAACTCAATAACGATATTACCGAGTTTTTTCTACTTCCGGTTTAACCGGAAGTAACTCCAACTCTCTTATTTTAAATGGAACACCCAGTATACTTTTTATTTTTGAATAAAACTCATTAAGAGCTTTTCAAAAAGTACCCACACTCGATACTTCTGTACAAATTCAGTGTTGCTAAATAAAAATGGATGTGGTGCAAGGTATTCCTAAAGCCTGGTTAAATCATTCCTTAAATGGTTTCTATTGTCGAGTGACACATTGCAAAGCAGCTGAGGGCTACCAATTTGAACACATAATTTAGAAGGTGAACTAGCTTTGTTTTGTTTTTGTTAAGGAAGGAGTATTTTATTATATTAATATTCGATACACTTTTCTGTTTTCTTGACTTAGCAACACTGAATTTGTACAGAAGTATCGAGTGTGGGTACTTTTTGAAAAGCTCTTAATGAGCACTATTCAAAAATAAAAAATATATATTGGGTGTTCCATTTAAAATAAAAGAGTTGGAGTTACTTCCGGTTAAACCGGACGTAGAAAAACTCGGTAATACCATTATTGAGTTCTTAGCATATGGTTATCCTCACATACCAAGTTTCATATCACTGAACCGTATGCTTCAAAAGTTATTTAGGTGGTGCGTTTATTATTTTAATATTCGATACACTTTTCTGTTTTCTTGACTTAGCAACAGTGAATCTGTACAGAAGTATCGAGTGAGGGTACTTTTTGAAAAGCTCTTAATGAGCACTATTCAAAAATAACAAAATATATTGGGTGTTCCATTTAAAATAAGAGAGTTGGAGTTACTTCCGGTTAAACCGGAAGTAGAAAAAACTCGGTAATACCATTATTGAGTTCTTACCATACTGTTATCCTCACATACTAAGTTTCATGTCACTGAACCGTATGCTTCAATAGTTATTTAGGTGGTGCGGGACTTTTAACTAACCTCTATATATGATTATCCAAATCTCAGAGGTGGCCTGGTATTCGTCAATCCGATGCTGACAAGAGGGCTATCATGTCTCAGACTAGACAGAGCCCAAGTCGCATCCTCAAAAAAGCACCTGATAAACCCCAGGGCTCGAAAGTGCAAGTTTTTCCTATATCAGCATCGGAAATCCGCACTAACCCCAAGTTTCCATCCCAGCTTATTTCTAACCATGACAGACGATAGATGAAATGAAGGAAGGTGGAATGATAGAGAAAAATCCTCTGCAACGTCTATAATAAATTCATGACCTAGCCGGGAATAGAACCGGAGCCTTCCGGGTGAAAGACAACGCACTGGCGCTTCAGCTACAGACATGGTAAAACTGTCCATACTTTGGTATTAATTTTAGTATAATTTACGACGAAAGTAAATACAAGTATTAAATTTTACAAATTTAGATCCCAAATAATTTTGCATGTAGGTCAATCACTCAATGTAGGTCAGATAATGGAGAAAAAATGGGAGTATAAGGGTACAGTACATCAGTTATTCATAGATTTCAAAAAGGCATATGACTCGGTTAAGAGGGAAGTATTATATGATATTCTTATTGAATTTGGTATTCCCAAGAAACTAGTTCGATTAATTAAAATGTGTCTCAGTGAAACATACAGCAGAGTCCGTATAGGTCAGTTTCTATCTGATCCTTTTCCAATTCACTGCGGGCTAAAGCAGGGAGATGCACTATCACCTTTACTTTTTAACTTCGCTTTAGAATATGCCATTAGGAAAGTTCAGGATAACAGGCAGGGTTTGGAATTGAACGGGCTACATCAGCTTCTTGTCTATGCAGATGACGTGAATATGTTAGGATAAAATACACAAACGGTTAGGGAAAACACGGAAATTTTACTTGAAGCAAGTAAAGCGATCGGTTTGGAAGTAAATCCCGAAAAGACAAAGTATATGATTATGTCTCGTGACGGGAATATTGTACGAAATGGAATTATAAGTATTGGAGATTTATCCTTTGAAGGGGTGGAAAAATTCAAATATCTTGGAGCAACAGTAACAAATATAAATGACACTCGGGAGGAAATTAAACGCAGAATAAATATGGGAAATGCGTGTTATTATTCGGTTGAGAAGCTCTTATCATCCAGTCTGCTGTCCAAAAATCTGAAAGTTAGAATTTATAAAACAGTTATATTACCGGTTCTTCTATATGGCTGTGAAACTTGGACTATCACTCTGAGAGAGGAACATAGGTTAAGGGTGTTTGAGAATAAGGCGCTTAGGAAATTATTTGGGGCTAAGCGGGATGAAGTTACAGGAGAATGGAGAAAGTTACACAACACAGAACTGCACGCATTGTATTCTTTACCTGACATAATTAGGAACTTGAAATCCAGACGTTTGAGATGGGCAGGGCATGTAGCACGTATGGGCGAATCCAGGAATGCATATAGAGTGTTAGTTGGGAGACCGGAGGGAAAAAGACCTTTAGGGAGGCCGAGACGTAGATGGGAAGATAATATTAAAATGGATTTGAGGGAGGTAGGATATGATGGTAGAGACTGGATTAATCTTGCTCAGGATAGGGACCAATGGCGGGCTTATGTGAGGGCGGCAATGAACCTTCGGGTTCCTTAAAAGCCATTTGTAAGTAAGTAAGTAAGGTCAATCACTCACAGAATAATATAACGAATGTGCTTTTTAATTACGGTACACACATACGAGCTATTCCATCTCAAATCGACCGAAATATAGAGAAAATTGAACTTACAATTTCTAAATACAATAAAACTTTTTTTTGTGCGTAGAGAACTGTGATGCAATACGTTATGCAAAGTTTGAGGCATCAGAAGTTCATAGTGTTTAAATTAAAAATATTTAAATTTATCGTATTTTCATAAAATTTGCAACTTTAAACTGTTGTAGCTCCGAAACCCTTTCACCCAATGATCAAAATCATGGTTTATTTTGATGCTAAGAAATTAAAGTTTATATTGACATGTAAACAGACTTTCTTACTTTTTATGGAAATGGAGAAATTTAGATTTTTCCTCATTAAGACGCCTTTGCCAAGGAAAAAATATTTTAAAAATATATAGTTACATTCCGCATTGAAAGTACAAATAAAAACATATTTTTTAATGATGGCACATTGATAAAAAAGTATTGAAAATATCAAATAAAGAAAATAAATAGTACGCGCGTGAACTAACCAGCTGACTGTGAGGCGGGAGCTAGCCGAGGTAAGGAAGGCCAGGAGATATAAACACGTCATGTGTCGTCTAGCAGTCATGGCTGTGCTAGCTTTATCACATGTTTTCATAAACACAGGAGTAAAATGACTCCCAACCCTTTTATCTTCAGCTCTCAGCCGGTGCGTGCGGTACTGCGCCGTTCAAGTCTAGGCGTGTGAAAATAATCTATTTAATAACCTCGAAACTTATTGCCGTACCACTAACCAAACAATGCCGAATCCCTCTTAATAATGCAAGGTTTTTTCTCAATATTTTTTTACATTTTTACAAATTGGCAAAAAGCCTAAAAGCAAGTAAAATCAGATTATCTGTCTCTCTGTATACAATAAAAATAAGGATTGCTCCTTAACATAACCTACCAAATGTCAGCTTTAAAATGAGCTCTCGTTCAATGTTTTGCAGTAAATGGTTCCAGAGTTCTGAGCGCTGAAAGAGGCTTGTTTTTATAAAATACGCTAAATTTGTCGCTCAATAATACGAAAACCATTTGACTTGTATAAATAGGGAAAAAATTAGAGTATAAAAAATGCGAGGTTTTTTACTGATCGATTTCATATGGAATAGCCATACGCACAACAACGAGCGCAAGCCTGCGGACAGAAATACAGAGAGAGAAGCTAAGTTGTAGACGTCAAGCATTTGAACCAATGATCTTATTCTATGAAAAACATGTTCAATCATTTAGGCTAATCAATATGTATCCCTGAGTGTAGATGGTGTGTTTACCTGAATTTGTGTATGGTACAGCAGACGAGGTGCACTGGCTTCCAAAGGAATCAGCATTCGAAATGCAGCTAATACTATAAATTATAAATATATCTATACTAATAATAAATCTGTAGCCGAAATTTTTCAGGTAATTTTCGATTTTCCAAAAATAATTGGTCCTAACATATATAATTAACCACCCTGAAACCGAAAATAGCTTTTTTTGAAATTTTTGTGTGTATGTCTGTCTGTCTGTCTGTCTGTCTGTTTGTATGTTTGTTACCTTTTCACACGATAATGGCTGAACCGATTTATATGAAAATTGGAATATAAATTAAGTTTGTTGTAACTTAGATTTTAGGCTATATGGCATTCAAAATACTTTATTTAAAAGGGGGGTTATAAGGGGGCCTGAATTAAATAAGTCGAAATATCTCGCTTATTATTGATTTTTGTGAAAAATGTTACATAACAAAAGTTTCTTTAAAATGATTTCCGATAAGTTTTATGCTTTGCAAAATTTTTATAGGACTGATATTTAATGAGATAAATGAGTTTTAAAATTAAAATAACGCCATCTAAGACGGTGCAATGAATTAAAAAACAAATGACTTCGTCTATAAGGGGCCTTGGACAGTAACAATCGAAAGCTATGAAAGATAGCCTAAAGAGAATGTTTCTGTGTTTGTATGAAGTAATATCGGAAGCTGAATTAACCGATTTGTATAATTAATTATTATTTCACCATTGGAAAGTGTAGTTTCTCTGTATGGACATAATGCTATAATGTTATTACAGTAACTTCTGATATAATATAATATAATATAATATAATATAATATAATATAACATAATATGTAATATTATATAATATAATTTAAGTTATTTGAAGGGATCAGAACCATAGTGGGTCAAGCGCCATTTACTGAAGACGTAGAAAACAAGGGTTACAATTAAGTTATTACCATAATTCAATGGAAACCTATAACAAGTAAAATAAAATATACACATTAAATCTAAATGATGTCAATCTTCATTAAACTATGGTTGCATGTAATAAAAATTAAGAAACATGTTAAAGGAATTGTCATTGCACCAAATGAGTGTCTCTGGACCAAAATGATCGCATTTTAATTATTTGGATGCAATTTAAATTAAGTAACATATTAAACGATTTATCCTTCTATCAAACACGAATGTTCCCTGGATCAAATGTCCTATTTTAATTATGTAATTACTTTATATTTATTTCTAACGGGTGCAGCGGAGCGCACGGGTACGGCTAGTAAATAAATAAAGTTATAAACTAATGAATATTTTAGAATGCGATTCAATTTTCATTTGTTTGTAAAATCGATATAGCTGCGCAAATAAATTAGTGAATATTTTAAAACGCGATCCAACTTTCATCTGTTTCTGGAGTCAACAGAGCTGCGCAAATGAATTAGTGAACATTTTTGAATGCGATACAATTTTCATTTGTTTCTGAAATCGATAGTGCTGTGCAAATAATTTAGTGAACGTTTTGGAATGCTTACCAACTGTAGTTGAAAAAAGCGGTAGCCTTAGGCGTTGACTTGGTTACTTGGTGAAGAATTGATGTTGAAATAAGCTGTGTGCCTGAAATGGTTCGAGAGGAAAAGTGTATGGTTAATGACAATTTTAAATATAGTTAGTATTTTATATTAAATGGGGACAGATGATTTCAGTGTACTAATAGTAAAAGTGTTGTACTGAATGGAGAAATTAGTAAGATTTAATCACAGTGTACATCAGGGTTGCTAGATAAAGGATTCGAAACTGTCGTACTAACTTATAAAAATTGTCGTACTTCAGCATACAATTGTCGTACATTTCGCAACTTCCTAATATATTTCTAGTCCACCGCTGTGTAGTAATGGTTAGCACGTCTGACTGTGAAACGAGCGGGCAGGAGTTCAAATCGTGGATGAGACGAGTTATCTGGTTGAGATAGTTTACGGCTTTCCCTGAATCCATTAAGAGCAAATGCCGGTTAACTTTCGGCATACATACATACATACATGCGCACTGTTCAAAACATACAGAGGTGAGCCTGCCTGGAGAGAAATAAAAAATAGGTTGCATCCGCCAAATTACTCTTCAAGGAACGACCACTCATATAAATTGAGGGAAAGAAGGCAGAGGACGGACACTGGAAAGTTTTCTTTTCTCAATCGTACTATCAGGGACTGGAATGCTTTACCTGCAGACTTACTAAAGGCTTTACCAATAACCAAAAATGTATTTAAAAATAGGCTTAAGGACTTTACTAATAGACGATAATTATATACAGTATTTAAAGGATGTAATTGATATTTTGTTATTGAAGTGTTCTATCAGTGAAGAATTATGTTGTATCAGTGAAGTGTGTTGTGTAAGTGAAACGTGTTCCTGTCAGTGAAGCTTTATAGTTTATAGTGGCAGTGCAAAGAATTTGAACAGTGAAATGTTTTGAAGTGTTAGTGAAATCAGGATAGAATCAGTGAAATGTGTCGTAGTTCCAGTGCAGTGAATGAGTTGACAGCGAAATGAGTGTAATGTTGAAAGGTACTTGTGCAGATATGAACATATCATACTCGTGGGTTTTAGTTCGAACATAGGTTTAAGGTACAACTTAGATTTATTTCAAATGTTATTTTAACCGATCGTGCTTCATTTAATTTAGGATGTTCCCTGTTATTATTATTATTATTATTATTATTATTATTATTATTATAATAAATTATTGTTAGTATTAATTATTAGTATTATTAATTGTATTTTTTATTAATTGTGTTTATTATTGTCTTTATTGAGTGTAATTAGTTACCACTGCCACCGGGTATATACCCATTGCAGTGTGCATAAATACATACATACATACATACATACAATCATACATACTGTAGCTATGCTATATGTCTACCAGTAAATTTTAGTTACAATTAAAAATACTAATTATTTATAGTTCACATCCACAATGACATTCAGCATTGAAACAAATCACTACCCATTTCTTCATCATCAACACTGTCATCGCAGTAAGGCGTGCACGATGACGCTTGGTTAGAAAAAACTTTCTTATATTTAAGGTATGCATTAACGTTTTGGAGGAAAATCTACATTTTTTAACCAACTTTTTTAAGATATTCATCAGACAACATATGAAAGTAGACTAACATAACCATATATCAGAAACTTCAATTTCACTTTTTGATTCCTTAAAAAATAATTAATTAAAAATTATTCTATTTCTTCAAAATGCCATATAATTTCTAAAAATTACTCAATTTTGAAATTTCTTTGACTGAGTTATTGCTGTTTATGCGTACAATGCTCTGTACTAGGATTTTGCAGCTAACACTATTACAACGAAAATTTTAGTAAAAAAAAACGCCATTTCAAACGTTAATACATACCTTAAAGTCAACAGAAATTTGGACTTCAGCTGGCTCGGCGGCTGAAAATTATATCAAATTAATTCATCTACAGTCGACTCAAACCCGACACTTCTATGATGTCGGCGCGTTCAGACTTCTAAATGTTACTACGGTATTATTTAGGCTTAATCATTGATAAAAGATTTCTTTTATCGAACAAACAAGGAAGTTCATAAAATTAAACTCTTATTACTTTGATAAAACTGCGCCGTCTACGTGAAACCTAGAGCTCGAGATGACAAATTATGACTTTCATGGCAAGGATGGTTACAGATCGATTTTCAAAGTATTTTTCCCCTTAAAAGCATGCTTATTTCATATTAATCCAGGACATACTAAATGAAGAAAATTTGTCTAGAAGGAACGAATTAACTATCAATTTTATTTTAATTATAAGCCAACATTATAAGATCCCAATTATTTTTTCTCAGTGAAACGTATAGTAGAGTTCGTATAGGTCAGTTTCTGTCAGATGCGTTTCCAATTCACTGTGGGCTAAAGCAAAGAGATGCACTGTCACCTTTACTTTTTAACTTTGCTCTAGAGTATGCCATTAGGAAAGTCCAGGATAACAGAGAGGGTTTGGAATTGAACGGGTTACTTCAGCTGGTTGTCTATGCGGATGACGTGAATATGTTAGGAGAAAATCCACAAACGATTAGGGAAAATACGGAATTTTACTGGAAGCAAGTAAAGAGATAGGTTTGGAAGTACATCCCGAAAAGACAAAATATATGATTATGTCTAGTGACCAGAATATTCTACGAAATGGAAATATAAAAATTGGAAATTTAACTTTTGAAGAGCTGGAGAGGTTCAAATATATGGGAACAACAGTAAGAAATATAAATGATACTCGGGAGGAAATTAAACACTGAATAAATATGGGAAATGCATGTTATTATTCGGTTGAGAAACTTTTATCATCCAGTCTGCTGTCAAAAAATTTGAAAGTTAGAATTTATAAAACAGTTATATTACCGGTTGTTCTTTATGGTTGTGAAACTTGGACTCTCACTTTGAGAGAGGAACAGAGATTAAGGGTGTTTGAGAATAAGGTGCTTAGGAAAATATTTGGGGCTAAGAGGGATGAAGTTACAGGAGAATGGAGAAAGTTACATAACACAGAATTGCACGCATTGTATTCTTCACCTGACATAATTAGGAACATTAAGTCCAGACGTTTGAGATGGGCAGGGCATGTAGCACGTATGGGCGAATCCAGAAATGCATATAGAGTGTTAGCTGGGAGGCCGGAGGGAATAAGACCTTTAGGGAGGCTGAGACATAGATGGAAAGATAATATTAAAATGGATTTGAGGGAGGTGGGATATGATGACAGAGAATGGATTAATTTTGCTCAGGATAGGGACCGATGGCGGGCTTATGTGAGGGCGTCAATGAACCTCCGGGTTCCTTAAAAGCCAGTAAGTAAGAAGGAAGTAATTATTTTTTCCCTTCAGTGAAATAGTAATACAAAATTGCGCAGACATAGAGTGCGGTTGTATCTCGTACAATTGGTCAAAATAGTCGTATGCGTACGACTACAGTCGTACGTATGGTAACCCTGGTGTACAGAAACACGCGAAAATACCCGGTGCATTTTTGACAGCTCAAGGTGTAAAAGCTGTTGTTAAAAGAAGTGCTATTAAAGATTTAATGATCAGACCAAGAAAAATAACATTAGAAGAGAATCACTGAACAAAATAAATGCGGAAAATGTTACACTCCGACATGGATCCGATCCGCCAATGCACATACAGGTTGGAAGCGATATAACCCTGCGTATTGGAAGGAGAGATAATTACTCGTACATGAAAGTAAACAGGAAATCTATTATATTTATATTCTGATATTAAGTGTATGGTTAATTAAATAATTGGTTCGAAATTTTAAATTCGTTGGCAACGTCGCAATGCCCGAGATTCCGCACGGGCAGAGCCATCTTCAGTTACATGCCGGAGCATGGGTAGGTTTGGCAACACCGAGTGAAGGCGGACGGAGGCGAAATAAAGGCATGACGTTTGACGTTTTAGTGCTTTGATTTCGTTGTCACATGTACATTTTCGATATTAATTGATACAAAACTAAGTGCATATGATCAAGATTCAGTGTATTGATGTACAGTAAATTCTCTGTGATCCGTTGCTATGTCGTCCGTCCGCTTCGTCGTCCGGCATTCACGTGATTTCATAGGCCACGCCTTACTGCAAGACGGTACGGAAATTAGTTAACTATCCCTCCATCGTCTGCATAATTGATATGAGTAAATGTGATAAGAAAATATTTGTGAACATTTGAATAATACAGTAATTAAATCACCGAGTACAATAGTTACAATCAGTAATTTTTAAATTTATTCCAATTAACATCAAGGGAAGCTTATTTGCCCCTGATGCGTTGGAGCAAGCTAATACAGTCATACGTTCTTTTTGGATTTTGAAACCAAGCGCAGTTTTGTATGATGTAGATTCTAAAGTTCTTTTCGGTAAACATTTGATATTTTAATCGGTTTCGTCACAATTGTATATCTGCTGGAGAGATAATTCTAGTTTACTCACCAAATCTCGGAATGTAGTTTTATATTCTTCAGCTGCAACGGTATCAGCTGACATCCTCTCTCCACAAATTGCAAGTGGACGAACACCATACTTTTCCCTCTACATTGACAACCACCCATCACTAGCAGAGAAATTATCGCCTCCATGTTTCTTAAGCATATCAAGCGCTTTCTCTTTCAGAATCGGACCAGATATTGAAGTACCTTTCCTTCTTTGTTCTTGAAGCCATAGAAACAGTTCCTCATCGTATTTGAAAACACTAGGCTGCTTCAATGCACGGCGCTTGTCATTAGAGCTCGTGGATGCACAATATTCTTCCAGTGCAGCCCGATTACGCATCCAGTCATGAATTGTACTTCTTGGGATAATTACCAGAAATAGTTTCCCCTTCATCCAGCCACTTCAAAATATCCAATTTGTCTTTTAAAAAATAACTAAACTTCGAGCGTTTATCAGTAAATGTCTTACAAAGCATGGTGAACTTCTTCCACACACAACCGGTGATTTACTGAAAGCACGACTGGGTTGCAAATAGAGAGAGGAAAAAAATACATGGCGGGGAGGAAGAAGGCACGTACTGTACTGTGAGTAGCCAATAATAATTACCTACCCTACTGTCCGGATGAGAGAGAAGTTTCTGTACGTAATTTATTACGGAATCCGAAATGGTATTTTATTTGTGTTTCAGAATACCGCGTAAGTACTTGCATACAGCTACTTATAACTTAAAAAAATTAAAATCATACGTGTTTTCAATTGATGGTACTAGGGAAAATAAATAAATATTTAAAGAAATGTTACTTCTACCGAAAATAAATAAAATAACGGCGTACTTTCGCAATACCCTATTCCATTCAATTAACCATTATGTGGCTAGTAAATTGACAATGTTTTGTCTGACGTGAAAGGTCTAGAATATCATATAGGTCTACATTTTAATTCCATGTCATCTGTCGTGCTTTTCAATAAATATTTCAGATACCCAGGAAGCCAGTTTTAGTTTGAACCTCGCCAGTCATCATAACAATACTGTTGTTCTAAATTATTTGTTACTAGCCATACCCGTGCGCTCCGCTGCACCCGTTAGAAATAAATATAAAGTAATTACATAATTAAAATAGGACATTTGATCCCGGGAACATTCGTGTTTGATAGAAGGATAAATCGTTTAATATGTTACTTAATTTAAATTGTATTTAAAATATTAAAATGCGATCATTTTGATCCAGAGACCACTCATTTGGTGCAATGACAATTCCTTTAACATGTTTCTTAATTGTTATTACCAATTATTTTTGGAAAAGCGAAAATTAACAGAAAAATTTTGGCTACAGATTTATTATTATGTTTATATTATATTATGAAAAAATGTGTTGATAACGGATGTACTCGAATTAGAAAGTTTTTAATTTGTTGTGGGAGCTCTTGAATCTCAGGAGGAACAGGTTTTACAACAGCGCAACATAATCTGCTTGGCTCATTACCCAATTTTTTTGCATTGCATTTATTGCATATATATTTTATGTATTTTAACACGATTCAATTGAGCATAGTTAAAATTTGAATTATACAATAATGGATTACTAAGCTAACGTACTATTAATGCATACGAAATCAATACACTCTCGTTGTTCGTTAATTCTCCGAGATAAAAATGAATATATTCATAAACATTATTTTAAGAAATACATGCAATGAATATACAGACTAACCTATCAAGTTTTCTGTGTATAAGCAGCTATTTTAATCTTACCTGTCCTCAATTCACTCACAAGTTACTGTAATAACATTATAGCATTATGTCCATCCAGAGAAACTACACTTTCCAATGATGAAATAATAATTAATTATACAAATCGGTTAATTTATCTTCCGATATTACTTCATACAAACACAGAAACATTGTATGTAGGCTATGTTTCATAGTTTTCGATTGTTGTGTCCAAGGCCCCTTATAGGCGAAGTCATTTGTTTTTAATTTCAATACACCGCCTTAGATGGCAGTTATTTTAACTTTATAACTCATTTATCTCATTAAATATCAGGCCTATCAAACTTTTTCAAAGAATAACACTTATCAGAAATCATTTTTAAAGAAACTTTTGCTATGTAACATTTTTCACAAAAATCAATAATAAGCGAGATATTTCGATTTATTTAATTCAGATCCCTTATAACCCCCTTTTAAATAATGTATTTTGAATTCCATATAGCCTAAAATCTAAGTTACAACGAACTTAATTTATATTCCAATTTTCATATAAATCGGTTCAGCCATTATCGCGTGAAAAGGTAACAAACATACAGACAGACAAACAAACAAAAATTTCAAAAAAGCGATTTTCGGTTTCAGGGTGGTTAATTATATATGTTAGGAGCAATTATTTTTGGAAAATCGAAAATTACCAGAAAAATTTCGGCTACAGATTTATTATTAGTATAGATACATTTTTAAAAATATAATTTTAAATAGGCCAAGGCCAAGTATTAAGATCTATGAAAAAATGAAGAAACATACCTTCAACATAATACGTAACAAAACACATCATTATCTATTAAGTATGTGCCAATTAGCGTAAACTTAGTGAACTTTAAATCCTGTAAATACGAAGTGAAAAGAAAAATGTTTATAACTAATTTATTACAAAAGGAATAATATTAATAAACAAACCTTGAAAACCAGCAAAGTGAGTGTATGCACCTACAGATTATAGATAGTTCTGACATATAGCAGGCATTCTGAATCTTCAAAACTGCAACTTATTTTATAGGATCACAAAACAGCTGTTTACAATGAACTTGAAAATCAACGGCGTAACTTTATTGATATAGCAGGCGAGACCCAACAATTCGGCTAGAATTCTGATACACCACAAACCACAAGTAAGACTATAAAATAGTAATATGCGTTACAAGAGCGGTATGTTGACGTTTTCATGGTCGAGGAAAAGATTGAAAAAGCGAAACGTAGTTGAGCTTTTTTAATTTCCGAGAACATGAAAACAAATATACCGCTCTGTATCGTACATTATTTTGTGCGAAGATCGTTTATTACATACCTGAAAGACGAATTTATAATTAGTTGCAATGAAATCTCCATGTTGGTTTCTGTTTAATGACGGAAACTTCGGAACACCAAAATATCTTTCTTCGACATTGTTGCTATAAAATGTTTTCTGTGTTTACTACTGTATACTCCAGCAGGCCGTGATGTACGTCTGTCTTTTTTTTTCCCCCAGTCTATAAATGCGAACTTAAAACAAACGGTAAGGTTATGTAATGATTTATTTTTCATTTTAATATTTTAACAATATTATTTATGTAACATATTGCAGTAATAACATCGGTATCTGGAATCTTGTTGATTTTTTCACGGCTTCCTTAATGTTACTTGTATCAGGAATGCAATAAGTTTCGTGGAGTAGTAGACTTTACTTAATTTTTGCAAATATTTAAAAACAATAATTAACATTGCAATTTAGGTGAAATTGCAGTGGTAAGTTTCCAATTTATAATTACTACTATGTTAAACGTCTCTAAAAATAATATATTAAAAGCCTAAAGCAGTAAAATGAATGTCGCGCTTAAACGGCAAGAAGAGGGAAATTGTTATGTGTGTTACGTTGGGAATACTGAACGTGGTATTTCACACTTGCCGCGTATTGGTTCTGTGTGGAAAACAAGCAAATACGCACGATCTCGCACAAAATTTATTGCATTCCTGATGCAAGTAACATTAAGGAAGCCGTGAAAAAATCAACAAGATTCCAGATGCCGATGTTATTACTGCAATATGTTATATAAATAATATTGTTAAAATATTAAAATGAAAAATAAATCATTACATAACCTTACCGTTTGTTTTAAGTTCGCATTTATAGACTGGGGGGAAAAAAGACAGACGTAAATCACGGCCTGCTGGAGTATAGTAAACACAGAAAACATTTTATAGCAACAATTTTGCAAATAGATATTTTGGTATTCCAAAGTTGCCGTCATTAAACAGAAACCAAGATGGAGATTTCATTGCAACTAATTAGAAATTCCTCTTTCAGGTATGTAATAAACGATATTCTCACAAAATAATGTACGATACACGAGCGGTATGTTTGTTTTCATGTTCTCGGAAATTAAAAAAGCTCAACTACGTTTCGCTTTTTCAATCTTTTCCTCGAACATGAAAACGTCAACATACCGCTCTTGTAACGCATATTACTATTGTCATCACCAACAGTAAAAATTTCCAAGGACTGCAACCATTTTATTTTCATTTATTGTCTTGTTGTTATCGCCAACGCGCACTTAGTTTATAATACATCAACAATTAACGTTTGGTACGACCGCGAACATAATTCCATCGACACACACTTGTATTGTAACATTAATTTACATTGAAAATCGGCATTAGCACAAACACGTGTTGTGTGTGGTAGGCCTCCGGTTGACAGTTAATTGCAGTGTTGCCACGTAGGGCTGCGCTTGTAACTGAAGAAGGCTGTGGCAGCGGGCATTGAACTCCTCCGAAGTGAAATTTAAACAATAGTCTACGTATTGTAAAATCAAGCGAGTGCTTCGGCTCGGGTTTTTCTCGATCAAATTTAAAATCTCCTCTTTCATGTCAACAATTTCGTCAGCCGTTATCGACCCCGATTGCGAAATGTTGGAATTAAGGGAAAGGACCTACAGGAATGACCAAATAGGCCCTAAGTTTCAAAATTAATATTTCTTTAATTTCTAGCCTAAAAATACTTAATGGTATGGACTTCATAGTATTTGAGCAAAATTTCAAAGTCGTTAGTAAGAAAATAATTGCTTTTACGCAATTTTTAAATAGCCACTGCGCCCAGTCTCTTTATTCTGTGTTCAAACTTCTCTGTGAATATTCGGAGTTTGTTCATTTTACGTTTTTCAACATTTAATATGTAATATCTCAGACAATCATAGAGATAATTTAATAAAATTTTCAGGGCATATTCTCACATTAGACATGAATAATTCTGTAAGAGGAAATGGTCAACTTGCAAATTAAAGAATAAGACAAAAATAGACGTGCAATTTTTCTTCTGTTCATAAAAATACAAAATATAAATAAAATTATGAAAATTAAAATTTCTAAAAATCATCACACACAATTGATTTACAGTCTTTTAGCTTTCATTTAAGACAATAGTTGTGATTCTGTGATACTCTTCAGAGAAAATATATAATTTTCTTTATAATACTGCATTGTTTGCATTTTTATGTCTGTGACTGTACCATAAGGACAAAAATGAAAATACAAGTATATTTAAAAGGCTTCGTACATTGATATGAAACTATGTTAGGGAAACAGAGGCGCTACTTAAAATAATATGAGACAAGAGATTTCCTGTAAATCCTTCCCCTTAAGCTGCCTGTATCACGGACCAGCAAGTGCTATCACCATCTGAAATGGATTGAGTTTTAAAATATGTGATTAAAATTGTAAATTCCTTCAAAGAATAAGCATTGCAGACTTGTATTCTCAGCAAGGTTTGTGAAGACATGGGTTCGTTGTATGAAATCTTTTTTATCACACGGAAGTAAGATGGCTTTCGTGGGGAAACTTGTTGAAAAGAGTTTGCCAGTTAAGAACAAAACTTTTAATGTACTGGTACACCCCAAGACAAAAAAATGGAAAGACTCTTGATGTCAGATTTCATCTAAGTAACACTCGGCCGTGTGCCCAGTTCACAGTTGACTGAAGTCTGCTCTTTGACATGTAGTTGACCTGAATTGCGATATAAGGAATGAACTCAGTGATATGCCTACATGGTGCGTTAGCTCAGTGGTAAAGTACGGAGTGAAGAGTACGCAGGTTTGAATCCTCTTGATGTGATTTTTCATAACATTTCATTATTATTTATAAAATGACTTTAAATCAATACTTAGTTTCCATCTTAATTGCTTCATAGCATCAACTCCCCTTCTTAATACCAGTAATGGGGCTACTTTGATCATTTTAACAGTATAAGTTGCCACAACTTTTTAAACATTTTATTTTTTAATATTGAAAAAATTGTCATAATATTGCACCGATTATAGATACTCATTAATTATAAGAGCATTTTATTTTAGGGGAGAGTTGGGTAGTATCGGACATCGGGTAATATCGGACAGTGAGTTTCTTTCATCTACAACCAGATGATAGTACCTGAATGACATGGTTAAGTTTCTGTGATGTCGCATACAGTTACGTAACCACTTCATTCAGGTACTACCATCTGTGGTAGATGAAAGAAACGCACTGTCCGATACTACCCAACCCCCCAACTGATAATTTCGTAGAAAAACAAATAAAATCATAATGATCAAAGTCATACCCTGAGTGGGGCGACTATGATACCCATGGTTTTTGTACGCTATTATCAAAGTCACCCATCAGAGAACTACTTCAGTCGAAAGAGAAATATTCCCCTTTTTTATTTTATTGGGGGCTTAAACTTTATTATAAGATAGAATGACGGATGACTTTGATCATATGATTATTCATACAAAATAGAGAACAAACTTAATTAATATTACTGCTCAAGGCAGAAATAATGACAGTAAGTGAATTAATAATGGTAATATATAGTATACTTTAATTTAAATAATCTTCCTCAACTTGCCAAAGACAAAGAATGTTCAACGGTAACATTTGAAATGTCTTACAAGGACTTTGTTTACAACAAACTGAAATTTACAGTAGATAATGTTTTAAAATAATGAAAATTTGCTGTAAAATAAAAAACAGATAAAAAATAAAATAGAATGAGAACATTCAAGTGTATCTATCTGAACCAAATGCACATAAAAATGTAGAAAATAATAAAATATAAATACCGGTACTATAAATAAATAGTTTATAATATTTATGCCTGCTAGACCTGGAATTCTAATGTGGAGATTATTAAACATCGGTTCAAATTAACATATCTCATTTATATCAATGTTCTGGTTGAATGTGTAAATGCTTTTTTCATTTAGAATGCTTACACTGGGGTCAGGAAGAATTATTAAAATGTCCTCTCTGTCCACTACTGGTACATCATTCTCAACAGCTTGAAAAACATATATTTTTCCATGTGACTTGAAACCCACTATCCTCACATCACCATCCAATACTTCAAGAACACTGCACACGTATCTGTAGATCTTATTCTTTTTGGAGCCAGTACAAAATTTTACGAGAACAAATTTCCCAAACTTAAGTGCCGGTACCGGTATCTGATTGTCTTCGTGGGGTGTAGGCCTACTTACAGTTTCTTCTTCAGAGTTGTTTTCTTCTGAACTTGTCTCTGCATCTTGTTCTTCACGTGATGAATCTGGAATATCTATCTCACTGTCACTTGAAGATTAAGCAGGTACTTGATGCTTCGTCCTGGTTATATGTCAAGAAGACTACGCTTTGTCCTTGTTGATGGGGTTAGAATTTCCCTTTGAGTTTTAAGAAATTCTGTCAAAGAATCTTTATATTTTGTGTTAACCCGTTTTCACCTACCGTTACAATATGGTAACGAAGTGCAGAAAGATCGGTTTTTTGCGTTAACGTGTTAAGGATATGTTCGTGGACAAGTTTCGACACAAAACTGGTCCTTCTCTCGCTCAGTAAAATTGTAACGAATTCTCAAGAAGTACTATCAAAATATTATTAGTATCACAATATTACCAACCTCTACTCTACGTAGATAATACATGTATTCAATGTAAATTATGAAGAACTCATTGTATTTGTGTGGTCTTGGGTAATCTACGTAAACCTTTTTGACTTACTGCGTGCAGGCAGATGATTAGATGATAACATAAATTTGCTACATCTTGTAATAATCAGAGAATAATATAGGAGTGCAATCGAAAGGCATGAGCGAATTGTACCTATCATACCATTGAATAAATACAGAGTGAGTCAGCCAAGGCTAGACCGGCGTCAGCGGAAAGTCGTATGCGTAGTAACTGGTGCAATACCGCAGTGATCAGACCTCTTGCTCGCGTACGTTTCGTATTTAGTTACGTAAACATGTTCACACAGTGAGGGTGCAGCTGTACTTATGCCGTACATTTAGAGTGAAGTAGTGTGTCCATAATGAAATATAGCCTTGAACAACGAGTGAACTTTGTGAAATACGAATCTTGGTTAACAGTTGTAACAAACTTCCGTCAGTAATTCCCCGATTCGCTAGAGTCTTCTAAAGCAATGATTTACAATTTGGTAAAGAAATTTCGTACAAATAGGTCAGTTTTGGATAAGAAACGAACATGGTGTGAAGCATGTTCTAACTGAGGAGATGTCATATGAAATTGGCCACAGAGTAGAGAGAAGTCCTACGACATCATCCCGTCATATAGCTCAGCAGGAAGGGGTGTTACAGTCTTCAGTGATAAGAGGTACGAAACAATTATTAAAACCTTACACAATTCGTGTAGTTCAGAGTTTAACGGATCCCGATTATCAGAGCAGATTTAGGTTTTGCATATGATTTCAACAGTCAGTGTATGATGGACTACTTGACCCCACCTTAATTTTTGACGGTGACGAAGCATGGTTCCACCTTTGTGGTTACGTGAACACTCAAAACAATCGTTACTGCCACAGTAAAAATCCACAACGTTTTAACTAACAACCGCTACATGACATAAATTCGAGCAATTTTCGAGAACGAACTACGGCGAGTTGCTGGACATGTAGCTTGCCAGATATCACAAGGACGTCATTTCGAACATGAATTGTGAATTCGGTAAGTACATCATTACCGCAATACTATCCGCAAAAGCGCGGAACGAATCCTGTGCATATGGTAGAATCGTTACGTATGAATCAGCTGCCGTGAGAGGTAGTATACTTAAGCAAACCTGAGTGAATAAAGAATTTTATATACTTCGACTATGGTATGGGCCAGAGTGCTTCACTGGAGTTAAATCGCTCGCTTGAACTCGGTCGAGTGTCGCACCCTCGAGTGAGATATGATCGGTCGTGGTACGCTCGTAATAAATAGAAGCACAGTACAAGGTCATCTCACCGACATGTCTTATCTTGTATGGAAGGCGACAGATAAGATACGCATATGTTTTGCTCACACGGTAAAAATAAGGCTTTATTTTCTGCCTTTATGACAAACCTTTAATGGAACAGTCAATGGAACGTACCAAAACAGGAACATGAAGTTATAAATAAAATATTATGAAAAACTTAGATATACAGTTATTATTGCTAATTAATAATTATTCAATATTTGATTTACCACATACCGTATATAATATGAAAGGTCCATACATAGTGTTCCGCCTATATACTGCGACAATGTAGAAACACTTTACAAAATATTATTGATATAGCAGTAGATTAATAACAATATTAGTACAGAGATAACGTCACAGAAAATATAATAAAACGAATAATCATGCTGCACAACTGTTACAGACGCAAAGATTGATACAGTAATTATTATTATTATTATTATTATTAGTATTATTATTATTATTATTATTATTATTATTATTATTATTATTAGAAAACTTGATACGGTTCTAGCATTATCGTGATTGTGTTCTCCGTTTATAATAATTACATTTACATCCAATAACATCTATCAGATATGGCAAAAACAAAATCATTTGTGTGTGGGGGGGGGGGGGAAACATTTACCTACAACATTTATATTACATTTTAAAGCCAGTTTTGTAGTTGTACTATGGAGAGGTTAGTTAAACACTGCAAAGTTTTGAAATGATAAACATCTATGATGTTACTACACAGTTCATCACTGTGACAAGAACGAATGTCTAACGCTCGGCTTATACCGTTCGAGGATTTATCGCTCGTGACAATTTTACCCATCATGCATGTGCGCTACCTATCGGATAATTATATGAACTACTTGGCGCTCGAGCGAAAACGTCCGATGCAGACCTCTGGTATGGACAAAGAATAAGGCGGGTTTTAAGACTGTGTGAAAATTATGGTAATGCGTTCTTTTCTAGTCAATGAAATTACAGTAATTTCTGTCTGTTGTTAATGCGATGGATTTTATTGCCATACATAGAGGACGGAGTACCAATTCGAAATTATAGACACTGTGTTGTATTGATTCTAGACTTAATTGAGAAGGCATATAGGTGTGATTTTAGGCAGAGTTCCACTCAGGACTTCACACATATACATCCCCTGGAAAACAGTTAAAGTTATGAATGATTATCTAAGACATCCTGGCAACAGATGCATTTTTGCTGTTATCAATATTCAATTTAAACTAGTGGCTTGTGCAGCAAGTGCTGCAAACTAAGTTCATTAGACGTTCAAATAAAAATTTTTCAGACTTATTTTCAATTAAGAATACCAGACATTTTGAAAGTTATTTGCTTCCGTAATGATGAAACATATTCCCTTTGAATGGTTTTTTTATGTCAAATACATTTTCTTGAACCCATCCACCTTCAGTCTATGAGTTTCAACGTGAAAACGCAAGCAATAACAATGTCAGGACGAACAGTGGGTTTTTCATGGGGGAGTAAAGCAATAGCTATTTCAGGTCATTGTGAACTGTAGGTGAAAGTTAAAAAAATGTCAGGTTTTCTGTGCTTTCGAATAATAGATATAGCATCTTGGTATAACTGCTGCATGTAGAGCTTGGAATGTAGAGGGTAAAATCATTTTATCCTGCTAAGAGGTCTTACTGAAATGATCGGGAGACTACATAATTTTGTAGGCTTCTTATTTTATCAGTAAGTAATACACTTTTAGCATCCCACCACAACCGTGATACACGTTCACGGCATAACCATGTTCTATCAATTCCATTCCATCAAACATCTCTCTACTCTGCTTCCTTCACAATACATACAGCCCGTTCCTGGAATTCCTTGTCACAGGAAATCAGGAGCAGTCGGAGTCTAAAATCTTTTAAGCACACTCTGCTTAGAAATGCTTTTAATGAACAGAACTAGACTGTTGCGGAAGTTTCTAAGTAGTCTTAAATGACCAAGTTATTTTTTTCTCCTCTCTCTTCTTTTTTTTTTCTCTTTTCTTTTTTTATTATCCTGATATATTTCTTAATCATTTGTGCTTTTATGCCATTTAGTACGAATTTGCTAATCAACATTTTTTGTCTTGTAACTCACATGAATTCTCCTATTAGTATATTAACTGTATAATATATCTCAAGTGAATTAATCGTCGTATATATCTCGGGTATTTTAGGTCTTATAAATTATGTTTGTGTGTGTGTGTGTGTGTGTGTGTGTGTGTGTGTGTGTGTGTGTGTCTGTGTATTCCCCTTTATGTTATGTAACTGATTTTGATTATGTGTAATTTTCTACTTTATTTTATATATTATATAACCGATGTTGACTATTTGTAATTTTATTTTATGTAACTGATCTTTTCTATTGTAATTTTCTACTATATTTTATGTAATTTCTAAGGTATTTTCTTTTGTGTTGTTTTGTAATCAAATTTTGTATTTCATGTATATTATTGAAACCTGGCTGAGTGGAAGAGAAGGCCTCATGGCCTTAACTCTGCCAGGCAAAATAAAACAACTGTAATTTTTGCGCTCTCTCGAGCCAATACCGAAGAGAATGGCACATATAAATATCTAGGGGAACTAGGCCTAAAATGACATACCTTAAGGAAATCTTGAAAAAAATATGTATTCTTACCAAATTTGTTTTGGTCAATTATATATAACTAATACTACAACATTAACACATATATTAAGATCAACAGAAAGTGGAAAATACTGACAATCTTTAACCGAAAGGTATGTCTGAAAATAGACTAACTATGTCATTTTACCTTAGTTACTAGGGTAAAATGACATAGTTTAAAAAAAAATTGTTCTCTTAGATACACTTGCACATTCATTGTGTGCTCATGAGAAACATTTCTTGCACTGTAGCCATGTTTCTTCTGGTTTATATTGGCTGTAAAATTCATTGCAGTACAGACAAAGTGCATCGTTCTCAACATCACCATCGAAGTCACTCCCTTCATCTTGGTCCCCATTGCTTACATCAAACTGAAGCTGTGTTTATCCTCTGTTTGCTGAACACCTTTCTTCTATAGCTCTTCTTTCAGCTTCCTTTAATTTTAATTGGTTAATAAAAGAGATGCTCGATTTGGGACCCTTCATGTGTTCTCTTTCTTCTCGCCACAGATCTAGTGCCAGAGGGAATCGGGGAGATCTCTTGCTGTGTTACATGAGGTGAGGGCCTCGTTTGTGACGTTTCCGCTGCTGGAGCAGTTGTTGGTGATGGCTCTATCATATGTTCTTTTGCATTCCTTGTTGTTGAATTGCTCTTCTGTGTTGCACCCTTTGGCCCATTTGTAGGGACTGCATTCGTTAGAGGTCTGCCTGTGGGCGCTGCAGGACTAAATAAGTGATCAGGAAAAATATCTCCGAATTGAGTGGACAAATTCTTGTTGAAGAAAATCCACCCAATGCATTGGTGATGGTTGCAGATTTTTCCATAGACTTCAGAAAATAAGTCCGCAATTCGAAACTGTGTTATCACCCATTCAGGATGGTTCCTCAGCCACTTTGTAACGGCCTGATCATATGTTTTCAAAGGCCCGAAGAAAGAGACATCAAGTGGCTGGAGTCGGTGGGTTCAATGACGAGGGAAGGCTAACATGACGTGTAATCACTGTTGCCAACTTCTCTGCACTATAGAGCTGTAAATCCAAACTCATCTTACAATGCTTTCCACAAAAGCGCTTTTTGGTGAAGTAGGTGCAAGTAAACTTCAGACTCAAAGCCTAGCTCATTCATAAGAGGATAAATCAGAGTAACAAAATTCAGTGCATATACATATTGAAAATATATTTATTTTAGGAACTTTAGGGTTTTATATATTTTAAAGAAATACCCATCTTACCTATTTAAAATCAGTTAGCTTTACGAAAAATTCAGTCGAAGAATGAGAGAGATGCCACTATATATTACATAATTTCACAGAAGTAATCACTAATCAGCCATTGTAAACAAATTTGACAGCAATTTTGCAAATCGCTATCGCCCGTAATATATGGCTTCTCATTTCCAGTCAGAATCATGCACTTGGGTACAAGTAGGTGGTATGTCATTTTACCCGGAATGAAGAAGAATAAGAAGTAGTGCTAGTACGACCTAATCTCTTTATGAATTTGGATATTGTAATGCTTTCTATAGAGGGAAATATTCATGTTTTCAGTCATGAACTAATATCTGAAGCTTAAAAGGACAAAAAATACATAACATACCTCAACAATATTATATCGCATTGCAGTTTTTTCCTTTAGTTGCACCTGCTTCACCAAAAAGCGCCTTCGCTTGCTGAAATTTGGATGTAACCACTGTTTCCAGCTTCTGTGCACTATAGACTGTAAATTCAAACTCAGCTTACAGTGTTTTCACAAAACACATAGTATGTCATTTTACCCAAGTATGTCATTTTAGGCCTAACTCCCCTAAACCACACCGCCATTAAGTATATGAAAAAGACCCAACCCCACTTGATTAATAACTATAAAAATATTTGATTTTTAATAAAAAAATTATTATCTTACGTAAGTTTTGTACACACTATATAGCCGCCACACGTAACCACTGAGGTGGAACCATGCTTCGTCACAGTAAAAAATTAAGGTTGGGTCAAGTAGGCCATCATACACTGACTGTTGAAATCATATGCAAAACTTAAGTCTGCTCTGATAATCGGGATCCGTTAAACTCCGAACTACACGAATTTTTAAGGTTTTAATTTTAATTGTTTCGTACCTCAGTAAATTATAGAAATGAAAATCTAACATAAGATATTATCCACATCTACTTACATAACCCCAAAACGTTTCACTTTCATATCATCAATATAGCATTAATATGTGTAATTAATGAAAAATGGTCATATCATGGCATTAACTATAATAACATTTCATTTCTAATGGTAATAATGTGATCTAACCACCTCACGTCTTGTAGATTTCAATATCCAATACACAGCTGTGCTCAGAAAATTACACATCGCAGAATCAGACCTGTAAATTATTTTTAGCAAGTCTTGAAGTTCTTAATAACCAATTTAATTTGAGCTCTAAATAATATGTCAGCAATCCTGCAAGTCAAAGCATCCGTGTAATAACCTATTGTTTATTGTAGTGTTTTATACTGAAATGCAATTAGTTCTCAAAACTGACGAAAGATGGATTTTTGAAAATAGGAAAATTATGTAGGAAAACTAACGCTTCACTGAAAGTTATTATTTTTCTGAAAAACTTTGGGTTCCAAGCTTCAAAATGAAGGGTCATTTATTAAAATCCGTCCAGCCATTTTCCCGTAATTTCCATTATCAGTTCAAATTATATATATATATTATTTTTTATTTATTTTATTAGGTTATTTTACGACGCTTTATCAACATCTTTGGTTATTTAGCGTCTGAATGAGATGAAGGTGATAATGCCGGTGGAATGAGTCCGGGGTCCACCACCGAAAGCTACCCAGCATTTGCTCATATTGGGTTGAGGGAAAACACCCGGAAAAACCTCACCCAGGTAACCTGCCCCGACCGGGAATGAAACCCTGGCCACCTGGTTTCGCGGCCAGACGCGCTGACCTTTACTCCACAGGTGTGGACTATATACATAAAGATTTCCAGATTCCGTGTTACAAACTTGGAATTTTCTTAATGGTTTTGCATGAATTTCTTGCATTTCTGTATAAATTGAAACACAGGCATGTGAATTATCATTTCATATATTTTTCTCTATCCAGAAAGAATTCTCAAATGGGAATGTGTTCTAAATATAGTCAAAGCTATTTAAATGTAATATGAAAATACGTTTGAAAGCTGTGCCAGATTCAATTTG
This sequence comes from Periplaneta americana, assembly GCA_025594305.2. Lineage (NCBI taxonomy): Eukaryota > Metazoa > Arthropoda > Insecta > Blattodea > Blattidae > Periplaneta > Periplaneta americana. The sequence continues at coordinate 138,386,378 of JAJSOF020000017.1, read as the reverse complement.
CCCCAAGACCTGAATAGCCATTGAGCGTATATTTACGACTTGATCAACAATGGCCCTCTACTATGTACATTACGGATGGAAAATAGAGTTTCCGCAGATCCTATACGCTCTCATTTATTTTTATACGAACGATAAAGCTGTCCATTGAAAAGCAGATGGCTATTATACGTAATGCTAATCAAAGTTCCCTTGCGAGGCTGCAGTGGAAGGGCTCGCTATCTGGCGGACACTCTCTGATGTGGGCAGATATAATTGCTGATTCGGCGCAATCGTTCATTCGCCAATTCACTCAATTTTCTACCTCAATAAATCCAATAATTTCAACTAATTGTGTAAACCATTCTGCTCGCCTTCACAAATGAACAACACAACCCACTCCTAGGCTATAATTACAACGGGGCGACAAACAAATAGGCTATATGAATGTGAAAAGCAAACCTCAATGTTTTATTAATGCTAATAAAACTATAAAACTATGAGGGAAAGAAGACAGAGGACGGACACTGGAAAGTTTTCTTTTCTCAATCGTACTATCAGGAACTGGAATGCTTTACCTGCAGACTTACTAAAGGCTTTACCAACAACCAAAAACGTATTTAAAAATAGGCTTAAGGGCTTTACTAATAGACGGTAATTATACACAGTATGTAAAAGATGTTAATGATATTTTGTTTAAATTATATAAGTTAGGTCAGATGCAACAGTGTTCATGAGTAGAATAGTTATATACAATAAAAGTAATTTGATACAGTTATATGAACACTTTTTAATGATTGAACAAAATTAATAAAATCGGTTAAAAACCATACATGTTTCGGAGGAATGCTCCTCCATCTTCAGTGGTAGTACCACGACTGTAACAAGAACATAAATTGTGTAAAGCTCGTGGTTGATAACAAAACTTTTACAAAGATACATAATTTAAAAATCAACAATTGTTAAAAATAAAATGATCTATATGTTGTAGAGTTCGCATGCATATTATAAACTTAAATACAAGATAATTAAAATAATTATTTAAAATTTTTAAAATGCAATGTCTAATCGTAAAAATATATGTATTAAGTACAAAATGATTAACCAGAGAATAAATAATTAGTGTATGATGTTGAAATTAACAAAAAGTAATGTAAAAATATCAAGATTATTAAAAATGAAAAAAAAAAATGTGACAAAACCTAAGTATTAATCATTTCAAAGTGTTTGGTAATTAAGATTAGTGATAAAATTAGAATACGAAAATTGACATTTAAGATGTCTTAAACTATACTACCTAGGTAAAACTTGTGTTTATGTTAATAAATACAATGAAAGCTAAGTGGGAAGAATGGACAGAATTACAATCAAGATGTTGAACTCACCGCTGATGTGGATGTACGACCGCGTAATGTAGCTTAAGGAAGACTAACTACGGTAAAGAACATGATGCAGATTGCGTGACCAATACTATGTTGATCGTTTCCTGTCTAACTCGGAAGTGATGTAAAGATCAAAAAGGATGTTATTATCATATATAGCCTTATCGTTTAAATTTTTAGGGTTAACCAGTTTATCTTTATAAATTTCAATTGATTCCAAAATGTTTAATAATTTTCCTTTCCTGTTAGTGTGCAAGATATCCATATCAGAATTAATGTCTGTGAAGAAATGTTGATTATTAAATATATGTTCACTGAAGGCTGAATGCGAGACTTCATGAGAAATATTTTTATGTTCTTTGTATCTTATATTAAAGTTACGGCCTGTTTGACCTATATATGTGGCCTCGGGTTCTGGAAATTGACACATTAATTTATAAACACCTGAAGTATTAAATTTGTCGAAGTTACTTGTGGGAAATTTATTAAACAAGGTTTTGCCTAAAGAGTTCTTTGTTTTATACGCTATGTTAAAGTTAAGCGTTTTGAAAATGGAAGCAATATTATGAACATGTGGGTTAGTGTAACCGAAACTAACGTAATCCTTTCCCTCTTTGTTGTTTGAGAGATGGGTATAATTTTTTAATTGTTTTTTCCGATTGGTCTGATAAATGATTTTGTCTACTATTTTCGTATTGTAGCCATTATCTAATGCTACAGAATAAATTATGCCTATTTTGTTATTGAATTGTTGTATCAGTGAAGAATTATGTTGTGTCAGTGAAGTGTGTTGTGTCAGTGAAACGTGTTGTGTCAGTGAAACGTGTTCCTGTCAGGGAAGCTTTATAGTTTATAGTGGCAGTGCAAAGTATTTGAACAGTGAAATGTTTTTGAAGTGTTAGTGAAATCAGGATAGAATCAGTGGAATGTGTCGTAGTTCCAGTGCAGTGAGTGAGTTGACAGCGAAATGAGTGTAATGTTGAAAGGTACTTGTGCAAATATGAACATATCATACTCGTGGGTTTTAGTTCGAACTTAGTTTTAAGATACAAATTAGATTTATTTTAAATGTTATTTTAAGTGATCGTGCTTCATTTAATGTAGGATATTCCCTATTATTATTATTATTATTATTATTATTATTATTAACTGTATTTTTAATTAATAAGTTTATTATTGTCATTATTGAGTGTAATTAGTTACCACTGTCACCGGGTATATACCCATTGCAGTGTGAATATATAGACTACATACATACATACATACATACATATATACATACATACATACATACATACATACATACATACATACATACATACATACATACATACACAGTATACTTCGCACGAAAACATGACGATCTTCCCTCATCCCCTTCACCAGTTAACTGCAGGCACGCGCAAGGGATAAACCCTTAGCCGAGTTGCCAATTCTTGAAGTCATTGTGATTTGCGAACGTTTTTCAAACTGTGTTCCGTGAAACCGCGATTTTCAGAAAGACTAATATTATCTTTGTAAATATACCTTAATTTATAATTACTAAAACAAAATTGGTATAAAAATGAACAAACTTATTTTAAAAACACTTTATATTTATATTTTCACTAACATGTTTTGCCTAAATAAACAAAAAAATGCAGACTTCTATAATAAGTGTTAAATTCTCATGTTATTGAAGTTCCAGAATTTTATACTTAATTAAGAATGTTGCGCTGGTAAAATTTTCTGAAACTATGATCACTGAATAGTTATATAATTTATAGTACAAAAGAGTAAAGTTAGATTTTATCAGCTTCGCCTTGGGTGATAATTTCCACGAACGCATAAAATCTGTTTACTCTAGTGTGCTATACAATATTTTATTCATTACTGGTATGTAAATTTAATTTTAAATTGTAGGGCTTTTCTTTGTACTGTGTTGTTGGCGAAGAAGTTCATATATATTCATTTTACTATTGCTAATATGTTGGTTGTCATGTAGAGTGATTTAAAAACATTTAATTTACTGCTGTAAGTTAGAAAACTTTTAAGCACTGCTGTGAATAATGTCATTATTTAGTTGCTAAGGACGGTCTTGCTGTTGGCGATATCTCTTTCGCGTACTGTTCACATACTTTTCGGCGAAGTAAATCACGTATAAAATCGTCTATCTTACCGAATTATGTTTTAATTTGTTTATTTTCTCTTTAGTTGGTGAACCGTAATTCTTAATTTCTATGCCCCATATATCCAACTCCGCCGGTTGCGTCCGATGTTAAGTGATTAAGATTTATACTTATTAAACTGCCTGAACTTTCGATTACTTTATGGATAGAATTTCTAACGTTGGACACAATTTTAACACTTTGGTTTCTTAGCTGCGCTCCTCTCCAAATAAGATATTCTGTTTTCTTCGACGGTGTTATTTGTTGTTCTTGTCGTGATCTTCAGGTGTATCAGGAGGCCTGGCTGCGGATCATCTGCTCCAACACTCATTAATCATGGCCGGAATAAATTAAACATATTGAAGCGCACAACGGTATAAAACAATACGTCGACAAAGACACTGAGAATGGGTGAAACCCAAAAGGTAGAGGCAGTGACTGCTAGATTTGGCAATGCTGGGATCTATTGTATTCCTGCCACGCGGCTAGGGGTTGAGTAGAGGATGGGGGTTTATGAGGGATTACCAATTCCAAGAAGAGAGGCCGTCATGTTTCCGAGCCAAGTATACGTCTAATTTGATTTGTTTGCTTTTCTTCAAGTGTATTTTTCAGAGAATTAAGAATATTCACCACAAATGAATGTGCAATGACTTTACAAGTGACAATTGGAAATAACGCTCACGAGGTGATGAGATTTAAGAAGTACGCGGTAAGCACTCCAATAATAATTACACACAGAACTGCGAAACAAGTAAACGACAAATTTCGATTTGCTACGAAAAGACGTAACTGCAACTTAAAGAAGCATTAAAGAAACAGATTCTATTAACACCTGAAGTAATATAAGGAATTGCAGTTGCAAAGTTTAAACGCCAATGCTGGATAATAAAATACCAGTAGATCAGCCGTGGCGAGAACGTGACTCGCGAGACATTGTGGCTCGCAGTGATAGCTGTGCTTGCTTCTAACCTCCGCCAACCCCCACCCTCTCTCTCACTGGAGTCAAACTCTGTTACATTTGTATTTGTCTCTGACCTGCGAGTGGCATATGTCTCTCTCGAAACCATGTACGAAAGTTCCAAGTAGGATGGGAGGACGCATTTTTTTGCTGTCAATATGATCAGAATATTAAATGTATGATTTGTTCACAAGTATTACGAGGAAAACGGTTGTATAAAATAAAACGGTATTATACTACAGGTTACTGATGAAACATTAAAAGTTTAAGTATCATCATCATCATCATCATCATCTCTGTACGTCGACCCTTTTCCAGCAGATGTACGAATAATGCGATTAGCTCTTCAATTTGAACTCACTGATTTACTATGTGATGTCAAATGAAAGCTAGATGTAAGGACTTGACAAATGTTGAACTTTCAAATCTTTGCCAAAAAATAAATATCCGAAGCTTCGTTCTTTCGCTTGCTCTGTTGAAGCCATGTTCGCTACAACTTACGTTTGTGAAAAATTATCTTCAACAATTAAAATAGTAAAAACCAAATTTAGATCACGACTGACAGACAAATACCTTCGTGATCAACTACGACTGGCAGTAAGTGACATAATTCCTGATTTTGAAACTTTGTCGCAGAGACATTCTGAAGACAGTTAATTTTAGGTTGTGATATTGTTCATTTATTGTTCATTTCTTTCTTCGTTACACGTACTAAACATAGTTTGTAACCTTGTACTGTATAAAATTATATTTAAGTGCTTGACGTAAAGAAAATGAAAATCCGTTAATAAGTCAGACAGTTGCTTCACTTCCTCTTCGGGTGTCCGCCTCCATCCATAAGTGCTATGCACGTTGCAGGTTACACAGTGGCTCGGCGCAAGATTACATTTTCGCCACCGCTGCAGTAGATGATACGAACCTGTGCAACGGTTGGAGCAACCAGATCGGGTCGTCGGGTATTACAGGTAGTCTATATTACCAACACGAGTGAAGAAATAGAATTGAATGTCCAAGATAAACTGCTCATTTAATTTGATACAAATCATTGTTTTAATTGCGACTGCTTTCTTAAATAGTTACTGATATTTAAGTGGTGACATATTTTAAAAATATTGGCAGAATTTTTTATTTCAGATTAAAATAGGCATTAAAAATAAAAAAAACATGTTTTAAATAAGTAAGCCTAATTATAGAAGTTTTAAAATTTTGGCAGATATATTTTTATTATTTCAGATTTGCACCAAAGGGGAAATCTATAACTGAAACTTGATTAATATATTTCAGTATTATTTGTATTTATCCTGGTAATAATGAACAGTTTGACTCGTAGACACTTTGTTTTTCAGCATTAACTTCCCAAGATTGTATGAGAAAATTTGAAGAGAACGTCAGGATGTAGCCCTTCGGCTCCCCCTCCTACCAATAATGCATAACACAATGTCAATACGGCGGTTGCTGTCGTCTGGTGATTTTTGAGTTTGTTATTTTTTATTTCCTGATTATTATATGCTTATATAAGTTGTGTTAACTCTCGCTAAGTGGTTTTATATTTTAATTTACGCTCGACCATGCCGACATATAGTAATTATACACCTGGTAGCAGTCCTTTAATGCATGCCATTAAAGTACACCTATTCATTAAAGTTCAGGTTTTCGATTAATCTCGGATATGCAATCGAAAGACAACTAGCAAAACATCACGCAGGCTGGAAATCCAATACTGTCGCAGAAGGTTATGTTCTGTTACTATAATAATTAGTGTTAATTGTAAATAATATTCAAATAAATTCAATTTGTCATCTCGTTTTTCAATGTCGAATTCAATTTCAAGCTTATATCAAGATTAATTTTTATCTTATTCTCTAGATTATATTAAGGTCGTCGACATTCGTTTCCCGGAAAAAATCAATACTTTCGCGTCTGCGCACATCTCACAATTTATGAGGTAGGCTATTGCACTCACTCACATAACAATAACATGAATATTTATAAATAATTTCAAGTTAGAAATATAGTCGAGCTAAAAAGTCGTATGAAACTTGCCTATAATGGTAATTAAGACGCTCGTATGAAAATTATGAAACTCGCTTGCGCTCGTTTCATAAACATCCTACCGTCTTAATTACTACCTTTATAGGCTCGTTGCATAATGTACTATTATCAGTCTTAGTTATTATTTTTATTATTGTTAATATTTATGTTTTATTATTAGACCTATTATTAATTAATTAATTTGTACTACTATCTTTGTATTATCTCCGTCACTGTTATTCTATTATTATTATTATTATTATTATTATTATTATTATATTATTATTATTATTATTATTATTATTATTATTATTTCTATCATCAACATTATTATTGATGTCTCTAAAATTTATGTAGACTACTGGACTGTACCCGAGCACGAGCATATGCTCATTTCGGGTATATATTCAAATGTACCATTTCAAATGTAAATTGTAAATAAATTTGAATTTGAATTTGAAATAATGAGAATTAAAACAAACCACATAGCCTATTTCAAATAAGTAATTGTAAAGTTTTCAAAATGTTTTCACTTTTTCTTTCAGATTTTAAATATTAATAATTTACTAAACATACTTTTAATAGATAATTATAGAGGTTTTAAAATTTTGACAAAATGTTTATTTAAGATGTTAATAATAAACAATAGAAAGTGCATATTTTAAATAAGTAATTATGGAGTTCTTAAATTTCGGAAGAATTTTTTATTTCTGATTTGAAATATTAAAATTAATATATATATATATATATATATATATATTTTAAATAAGTAATTACAGTGGTTTTAAAATGGTGTCATATTTTTTATTTAAGATTTTAAATAACTTAATAAGAATTTAACAAATACAAGATTCAACTAGGCCTAAGTACTTAACTTACATAAGTTTTAAAATAGTGGCAGATTTTTTCTTTCAGTTTTTAAATATTAAAAATGAGAAGAGCATATTTCAAATAAGTAATTATAGAGGCTTTAAAATTTTGACAGATTTTTTTTTCAAATTTTAAATATTAAACTTAAAAAAACACTTTTTAAAGAAGTATTTATAGAGCTTTTATAATTTGTTAAGAATTTTATTTCACGTTTTAAATACAGTACTAAAAATTTAAGAAATAATTTACATGTTTTAAATAAGTAAATAAGAAGTAGATTTGGAAAAGAAAAGACATTATGAACCCAGCTTTACTTATCTGGAAGAGAAATAACACATACCTGTTTGTCGCTGGGAAGTAATTGGCTTACTCTTTGGTGCAAGGGGCACTATATCAAGATTTTATATCAGTTTCTTTCATTGTTTCCATATTGATATTTTGGAACTTCTAGATATAGCCATTAATGTTTTAAGACATTCCTTGTTAATTGTAAATAACCATCTGTACACTTCTATATATGAAAAATAAATTATTCCTGTCGAGGATATCTGCCCCCCAAAATAAATAAATATAAAATTAAATTAAAATAAAATTAAAGATGGAATATTGTTGATCTATAATTGATTTAGGTGCTGTTACCGCTCGGTACCCTTTTCCAAGGCCAGCTATCCTTTTTGGATTCTTTTGTCTAGAGATTTTGAAGAACAGATAAAGTTTTCAATAGTAATTGAAATATCAACTAATGATGAGAGGAATATTCATTATTAATAAGATTTTACTTAATCAACTACGGTATATCTTATATCAAGAATCGAATGCAAATTTTCATAGTATGTTAAAAGACAAATTATATGAACTTAAAATATTTCTTTACTCGACGAAATAGGAACTAAATTTACAAACAAAATTAAACAGTAGGTAATGTTTTGTAGCCTGCATCGTACTCAAACACTGACATAAATATGTGGACTCAGAACTCTGAAGAAAACAAGATAAGATTTTACGAAGATCCTGTAGGAATATTATTTTACGTCTATCAATTAAATACAGTAAACACATTACATTTTCAAACATGGTGGTCCAACTGGTGCCCTTTGAGCCCGGGACAACCAGAATTCTGTAATAAACTTACGTCGAACTCCTTTATACATTTTGCACTTCTTAGGAAACAGAGGCACTCTTGTTTCAACCAAAGAGTTCGAAAATACTCAAATTCCATGCGGGGTCATTTGGAAAGGCAAACGAATTCCTTTCCGCAATATTGAGTAACATATTCCTTCCCTCTTTACAAACTTAGAACGGCTAGCAAAAACATTAATTAAGCATAAAATAAAGTAAATTTTATTGATAATCGCTGTTGTGGTAAAAATCGTTACTTACTTTTATACATAGTCACTGCTAGAATTACATTCTCATTAAAATATTAGGCCTACATATAAGCTATGACACAATGTCATTCGTTATCTCGTGAAATTACCACTGGATGGCGTGCGCCGTAACAGAGAGTAAGAACCCTATGGTAAGGGTAAGTGAGCTCGCCAGCTACAAGTAGAAGCGTAGCAAGGGAGGCTTTTCTTTTACTTGGTTATTTAACGACGATGTACGAGGTCTGTCTAAAAAGTATCCGACCTTAAATTTTCCCGCGCGAAGTAGTGATTCTAAGGCGGCGCCAATGTGCACGGTGGAAGGAGGAACCGTAATGCACATGCTTGAATTTTTTCACTACATTCGCTTGTGCCAGTCACTGGCTGGTGGTCGCCAAGTAAGGTGCTGTTCTAAGTGTTTGTCGGATTTAGTTTTCTCGCAAGATGACTGAACGAATTGAGCAAAGATACTGCATCAAATTTTGTCAAAAGCTTGGTGATTCTCAAAGTCAAACAATTCGTAAGATTCAGCAGGTGTTTGGGGAAGATGCGATGGGTGTAACACAAATTAAAGAGTGGTTCAACCGATTCAAAGATGGCCGCACATCAGCGGAGAGTGAGCAGCGTTGTGGCAGGCCCCAAACTGCTCGGAGTGCAGCTGTTGTTGAGAGGGTGCGAAATTTGGTGATGGCAGATCGTCGTTTGACCGTGCGGGAGATTGCCGAAGAGGTTGGAGTGAGTAAAGATTCGGCACATGCAATTTTGCGTGATGATTTGAACATGAACCGAGTGGCTGCGAAATTCGTGCCCAAGTTGTCCCCGGAACAAAAAGACCTCCGTCGTGACGTTGCACAGGACCTTCTGGACACCGCCAACACTGATCCTGGGTTTCTGAACACCGTAATAACTGGAGATGAGTCATGGGTGTACGGGTACGACCCAGAAACAAAAAGACAGTCGTCGCAATGGAAGCATCCCGAGTCTCCAAGACCGAAGAAAGTGTGGCAAGTGCGAAGCAAAATCAAGGTGATGCTGACTGTTTTCTTTGATGTCCGTGGAATTGTGCATCACGAATACGCATCGGAAGGACAAACGGTGACAAAGGAGTACTATCACGATGTTCTCCGGCGACTCCGTGATTCAGTTCGGCGCGAAAGACCAGACATGTGGACGGGGAACAACTGGCACTTGCATCACGACAACGCCCCCGCACATTCATCCCAATTGATCCACACTTTCTTGGCCAAACATGGAATTACAACCGTTCGCCAACCTCCCTACTCTCCAGAAATGGCTCCTTGCGACTTCTGGTTGTTTCCAAAATTCAAGACACCACTGAAAGGATCCCGTTTTGAGAGTAGAGAAGAGATAATGCGGAACGCGACGACGGAGCTGAACACCATTCCAAAAGAAGACTTCCAGAGGTGTTTCCGGCAGTGGAAGGATCGGTGGGCTAAGTGTGTGCAAGCACAAGGGGCCTACTTTGAAGGGGATTATGGTCACAACCCCGTCAGGTATTTGAAATATTTTTTCTGGCTAAAGGTCGGATACTTTTTAGACAGGCCTCGTATTCACTACGAGTTATTTAGCGTCGATGGGATGGGTAGTAGCGAGATATTTGGCAAGATGAGGTCGACGATTCGCCATAGATTACCTGATATTTGCCTGGGCAGGGCATAGTTGCGCCACACGGTCAGATAAAATGCAGCATATAAAAAGGGTCCCTGTTTTGTGGGCATATTTGCGCCCCGTTCCCATCAGGTAGAGAAAAAGGCATGACATAGTCGCGCCCCGTTCACTTCAGGTAGAGAAAAGGTCATGGCATAGTTGCGCCCCGATGAACTAGGTAGAGAAAAAGACACTACGGAAACTCGAGCCTCGTAATCAACCAACCTTAATGATTTCTTATTCGATTTATATTCATTATCGGTACCGTTAAAATGAACACCATGAAATTGGCAGTACTTTATTAACTGTTTTTCTACTGTTTATGCAGTGATTATCAATAGTCTACCGTTAAAATGAACACCATGAAGTTGGCAGTACTTTATTACCTGAAATATTCAAATGAGTGAGCCGTTGGAATATGGGGCCTTAGCAGTCTTGACATTTTATTAGTGATTTTCACACCGTCTGTGGCGTATAGTGAGGTTAATTTAAAATGAATGTTAAGTTTAGTGAAAAGGGTGAAGAGTTAATAATTGATAATGGTTCTAAGTTTCAATTTTCGAAACCCTGTACCGTAGGGTTAAGATATCGATGTAGAAACAAAAAATGTAGTTCATTTATTGTGTGTGATCAATAAAAAAGTGTTATTTTAAATAGCAAAATTGATCATACGCTAGGCCTACCTGATTTCAATACAGCTATCACTGTAATATTTTAAGTAATTTATTTATTTTATGACAATCACTTTCGTGTGTACTATGCTCATCGGGGCGCAACTATGCCATGTCCATCCTGCTACCTGATTTCTTCGGGGGGCAATTATGCCATGCCTAGGCGTCCCAATTGACCGCGGGGCGCAACTATGCCATACCGATTCACCTTACGGTTGGGGAAAACCTCGAAAAAAAACCCAACCAGATAATCATCCCAAGCTTGGATCGAACCCGCGCCCGAGCGCACCTCTGGATCGGCAGGCAAGTGCCTTGGACGACTGAGCTATACCAGTGGTTGAGGGAACCATCTCAGTCGACTTTTTTCTTCCCCTGACGAGCAGGTAGGTTTCACGGGATAATGAATGGCCTATATAAGAATTCAAATAAGCTTTAAGTTACTAACGTCACATGGTGCTTTCTGAAACATTGATCAAACACGCTCATTAATTTTGGAGATGTCCGCAGCATACTCCCTCCAGTCTCATCGTCTGCTGTCTACACTACTGAGTAATGTGATGAATGATCCACGCTGTGGAGGAACGGTTAGCATGTCTGATCGTGAAACGAGTGGACCCGGAGAGAAATCCTGGTTGGGATAACCGATTGAAGCAGAATTTCTAGGTAACTTTCGGCGTTGCACATCGGATTCATTTCGGCATCATAATTTTGCATCTTTTTTATTATCTCAGTTTCTTTCCCTTTTTCGAGCTTGCTCGAGTGTAGAATCGGCTGCTGACCCCGCAGTATATGGCCATTTGTTGCTGGTGCTATGTACAGGGCCCTTCTTTGGGCTCATAAAACTAGTGGGACCGGGAGTTGAGAGATCGCGGTGTTACCTATGTGGAAAGATAAATTAATTCTGTAGGCGGCCTGCAGGGGAATCTGTAGCGCTGGTTGCTTTAAGACCCATACACGGTCAATCAAACTGTGAAGCTTATATCATGTATGACGTCATACCTGACAGATTACTTGCGTAAACTGTGCAGTTCGTAGTGGTAATAACGCAGACCTCAGACCTGCGCTAGTGGAGCCACTTTTCAGACGATAATCTGTGCAGTTCACACAGTTAACCTGTAGGTTTCCTCAGTCTACGTTCCACCGCGACTATAAATGGAACTGCTACCAAGAAAGAGGCTATAGCCTACTCACTTTTATTCAGTGTCGTTTTAACGCATTGGCAAATCCAGCGGCCACCAGGTGCCTCGGGTTATAAGGAGATCTCAAAATAATGACATTACTAAAAATAATAATAATAATAATAATAATAATAATAATAATAATAATAATAATAAATAGAAGAACTAAGGAAGGGACTAGTGAAGTGCTTTGTGTGAAGTGTCGCATTGTATGGGGCAGAAACATGAATATTACAACGAAGTGAAGATGAGCGTCTAGAAGCATTTAAAGAATGGAGCGTGTGAAATGGACAGACATAATAAATGTATCTGTGTTGGAAAGTATGGTCAAAGAAAGCATGATGCTGAAAATTCTCAGGGAAACAAAAAGGCACTGGTTACGTCACTGGCTGCATACTGAAGGATACAATGGAAGGAATGGTGAACGGGAGAAAAGTTGGGTGCAAAAGAAGATATCAGATGATAGACGACATTATGATATATGGATCATATGAGGAGACGAAGAGGAAGGCAGAAAATAGGGAAGCTTGGAGAATGACAAAAGACCTGCCCTTGGGCAGAAATCTATGATTGATTGAATAAATGAGTAATAAATATATACTCAAATCAAGGTTTGATTCGAGTAAATCTTTATTCATTGTGCAGTAATAACCAGGGAAAGGATTTATATGTAAATACATATTTACTTATAAAGCTAATATAATTTATATTTTGCATTATCTTTATGTTTCACAATGTGTAGGGTTGAAAAATCCTACTTTTATTTTCCATATTTTTCCATATTTTAGAGTTTAGTACATATTTTCGTTAATTTCCATATATTTTCCATATTTCATATAAAACAGTCCATATTATATTAGGTTTAACAATAAAACAAAACAAAATTCCATTAACTTTTAAAAATACATTTCAACAATAGAGATTTAAACACATGTTCAGTAATCCCTTTAACATCAGAGTTATTTGAAAATTAGCAGTCCTATCAACAATGGGAAAGTAAGTTACAAAACTGTATTAATTTAATTAAAAATTTTTAACAGACTTCAGTTGTGCAGCTCAACAGTTAAATGCCAGTCAGAGTACACATAGGTTCAGTTTTGTAAATCATACTATAAAGACGGTAAATATGCCAAAAGTACGTCATTCAGTCAATTTAAAATCAAAACTAACAAGTTACATTTCAGAATTTAAAGAAGATGGTTTATCAACTGACAATAAAATATTATTTTGTAATTTGTGTCAGTGTGCAGTATCATCTACACAAAAGTTCCTGGTGCAACAACACATTACAACTAGTAAACATCAGGCCAACAAACAACTAAATTCCAAGCAGAGACAATTGTTTTTAACACAACCAACAACATCGAATGTAAGATCTGAGTTTAACATCGACCTGTGCCGTTCTCTCATCTCTGCTGATATTCCTCTCTACAAACTAAAGAATAAGGTCTTCAGGGAATTCCTTGAAAAATATACTCAACATACAATCCCGGATGAGTCAACACTTAGGAAGACGTATGCTCCATCCATCTACGATGAGACAATACAGAAGAGAAGAGATGAAATTAAAGATAGTTCAATTTGGGTTTCCATTGATGAGACTCCCGACAAAGAAGGTAGACTTGTTGGTAATGTAGTTATCGGTTTGTTAAGTGAACAATATTCTGAACGAATTCTTTTACATTGTGATGTTCTAGAAAAGTGCAATAACAAAACTATAGTTAAACTGTTCAACGAAGCTATGGGTATCCTGTGGCCAAAGGGTATTATGTACGATAATGTGTTATTCTTTATTAGCGATGCTGCCCCTTATATGGTCAAAGCTGGACAAGCATTATCTGTTGTATATCCTAAATTGACTCATTTTACTTGTGTGGCGCATGCATTTCATCGTGTGGCAGAAGTGGTCAGAGACAATTTCCCTAAAGTAGATTTGTTGATTTCATCAGTGAAAAAGTATTTCTCAAAGCTCCCAGTAGAGTTAACGTGTTGAAAGAAATGTACCCTGAAATTCCATTGCCACCAAAGCCAATTTTAACTAGATGGGGTACATGGCTAGAAGCAGTTGAATATTATGCCGAACATATAGACTCTATTAACAATGTTCTCCTTGCATTGGACTCTGAAGATGCAGTCTCAATTGATACTGCGAAAACAGTTACCTGTGACATAAGTGTGAAGAATGACTTAGCTCACATTCAGCATACATTTTCATGCATCATAAAAACGCTCAAAAGTCTCCAAAATAGGCACCTTTCACTATCTGAAAGTTTTGAAATTATAAATAGTACTGTGGAACAACTGAATCGTGGTAGAGGTAAAGTTGCAGATGCAGTAAGAGCTAAGGTGGACACTGTACTTTCAAAAACCCTGGATATGAAGAACTACAAAAGGTTGTTGCTGTGATGAGTGGTGAATCAACAGTGAAGATTAACTTGGACTTATCCCCAGCAGACATTGTGAAATTGAATTATGTACCAGTTACTTCTTGTGACGTCGAACGCTCTTTTAGTCAGTATAAATCTATCCTCAGAGACAATAGAAGAAGATTCACTTTTCAGCACTTGAAAGAAATGTTTGTAACCTATTGTTATGGTAACAGACAATAAAAATTGTGTTTTGTTGAAACTACATTGGAAGATAAGGTACGTCCATTATATTTTTTGTTTAGTTTGATTAAAATGTACCAATATTTAACGTACATAGTCATTTTTTTATAATTTTAAGTCCATATTTAATTCCATATTTTGGTAAAAATCCATATTTAATTCCATATTTTGGTAAAAATAACTACATATATATTTACATATTTCATATATTTTTAGTCCATATAAATCCGTTCCCTGGTAATAACATTGTTTGTTGCTTTCTCTCCGTCAATCTACTTCGCATCTCTGTAGCTGTAGAAGTACCACGTCAAATTTAATATTTTTTCTTTCTTTTCTTCTGCTTGTCAGATAGGATAGATGAAGTGGCAAGCTAAGAACAAATTGCAGCCCTTCTTTCGTCCCCCATATTTACACGAGAACACTCAGAATCTAACTCGCAAAAAACATTGATGAACCTGGTAGGAAAACATAGTTGTGCCCACACACGTCCAGTTCACTTCTTCTCTCATTCTTTCACATGGTTAAACTGTGCAGTTAAACTGAGCGTGTGCAGCGCCTTTTGGGGTATGTTCGTCATTCCATTCCGGGTAGTACAATGGGTCCACCCGAGCGACCCACTTGCGAGGGCAGTCCCCAGCCTGTGCCCCTGCCCTCAGGGGATATTAATAGGATGATATATTGTGGTGACTGACTGCACTGAAACCTTCTTCGCTGTTGCGAAGAGCCTCTTCGGTTCTTGTAACGAACAGAGCGCGGACCATGTAAATGCGAGGCATAGGCGAGATTTGCGGACTTAAGAGAGAAGAAATTGAAATATTTTTAAAAGAGGAAAAATTCAACGTACCTGAAATGGAAGATTACGTTTGGTGGCAAGATCTTGGATTCCTGTCTACGAAATTAAATGACCTTAACGTAAGTCTGCAGGGGAAAGTTTACGTGACAGAGTCAAAACTTTTAGTCTTAAACTGTCCTTGTACCATATGTACCTAAATGCAAATAATTTAGAAAAGTTTCTGACACTTTGATTATTTTGCTTGTCTTTTGATTCAGTCAAAAAGGAAAATTTTATTAGTCATTTGCACAGCCTGTCTGAGGAATTTAAGCAACGTTTCTCTGACTTTGGTCGAATGACAAAGAAGTTTTTGCTATTCACTTCCCCTTATGCAGCAGATCCATTGCCCAGAATTATTCGACAGATTTTGTTTCCGAACTTATCGAACTACAGTGACACTTTGCATTGGAAGATAAGCAAAATACAAGGTTGCGGATTCGATCCCGGGCCAGGTCGATGGCATTTAAGTGTGCTTAAATGTGACAGGCTCATGTCAGTAGATTTACGGGCATGTAAAAGAACTCCTGCGGGACAAAATTCCGGCACATCCGGCGACGCTGATATAACCTCTGCAGTTGCGAGCGTCGTTAAATAAAACATAATTATTATTAAGCAAAAGACATCAACGATTGACAAATTTTGGAAAGCTGCTGCTTTTGTTGTAAATGTCTTTTCATTGTTCGCAACGACTTATGTTTGTGAAGCTGCATTTTCATTAATGAAACTAACAAAGACTCATATTCATAGCAGAATGTCGGATAAACACTTGTCTAATTATTTTCGGTTAATGACAGATAAGAAAATTAACGTAAACCTTCATAAACTCGTGAACAGAACGCGATGTCAGCTTTCTACGAAAGCAGTTTATTCCTGTAAAATGTAGATGTAAATAAATTTATTTGACACAAAGAAGTACGTTTGTTATTCAAATAAGCATATTTCCCTTTAAAGGAAAACACTCAT
This sequence comes from Periplaneta americana, assembly GCA_025594305.2. Taxonomy (NCBI): domain Eukaryota; kingdom Metazoa; phylum Arthropoda; class Insecta; order Blattodea; family Blattidae; genus Periplaneta; species Periplaneta americana. Next base: position 138,369,729 of record JAJSOF020000017.1, on the reverse strand, counting down.
TTATTTCCTCACATAAATTTATTCCTGAACAAAAAGAGCACTTGTTCATACAGCTCTGACTAGTCATTCAATATGGCGCATTGCAGGCTTCCCCTACCCTCGCGCTAGTGACAACCATTCGGTTACCTTCGGTCAAAGCGTCTACGTCCTTGATAGCAACTACAGCACAAGCGGCTCTGCCGAGAGCCTCAGTTCGGCATCCCTGGTGTAGTTGGTAGACCTGGGAAGGAGTTCGGTTGTGGTTAGTTAACCTGGGATGGAATTCGGTTGTGTATTTGGTTTACCTGGGAAGGAATTCGGATGTGTAGTTGGTTGACCTGGGAAGGAATTCCGTTGTGTATTTAGTTGACCTGGGAAGGAATTCGGTTGTGTAGTTGGTTGACCTGGGAAGGAATTCCGTTGTGTAGTTGGTTGACCTGGGAAGGAATTCGGTTGTGTAGTTGGTTGACCTGGGAAGGAATTCCGTTGTGTATTTAGTTGACCTGGGAAGGAATTCGGTTGTGTAGTTGGTTGACCTGGGAAGGAATTCCGTTGTGTAGTTGGTTGACCTGGGAAGGAATTCGGTTGTGTAGTTGGTTGACCTGGGAAGGAATTCCGTTGTGTAGTTGGTTGACCTGGGAAGGAATTCCGTTGTGTAGTTGGTTGACCTGGGAAGGAATTCGGTTGTGTAGTTGGTTGACCTGGGAAGGAATTCGGTTGTGTAGTTGGTTGACCTGGGAAGGAATTCCGTTGTGTAGTTGGTTGACCTGGTAAGGAATTCCGTTGTGTATTTGGTTGGCCTGGGAAAGAATTCGATTGTGTAGTTGGTTGACCTGGGAAGGAATTCCGTTGTGTATTTGGTTGATCTGGGAAGGAATTCGTTTGTGTAGTTGGTTGATCTCGGAAGGAATTCAGTTGTGTAGTTGGTTGACCTGGGAAGGAATTCGGTTGTGTAGTTTGTTGACCTGGGAAGGAATTCCGTTGTGTAGTTGGTTGACCTGGGAAGGAATTCAGTTGTGTAGTTGGTTGACTTGGGAAAGAATTCGATTGTGTAATTGGTTGACCTGGAAAGGAATTCGTTTGTATAGTTGGTTGATCTGGGAAGGAGTTCTCTAGTGTACACCTGTTTTTTTAAAGCTGGGACATGGCAGTTAAGCGGCCGAGCTTGGAACTACAGCGCTAGTTGCCAATATGAACTACTACGCTGTCAGCTGATGGAAGCTAGGAATTGACGTTAGATGGCTGACGTTAAAACGTCAATTGACAATTGGCGCGAAGTTAAAAAAAAACACAAAAATCGGCAGATAATGAAAGAAGAATCATATTAATGCAAACATTGTGTGCACAATAAATGTCGCCAAGAGAGCTATTAAACACTCGCCACGTGGGAACGTTAAGTTTGGCAACTCAACCGTTGTTACCATAGCAACAGGTCTACCATGTTATTTGACATTCGGTTGTTTTTCCGATCGCAACCCTACTGCCCAAACTATAAAACGTCTTTGCTACTGCCATGTTCATCTAAAAAAACACACACACACACACACACACACAGGTATAGTTTTGACCTGGAAAGGAATTCGGTTGTACGTTTATCTATTTACTGTCGACTGCAAGGATTTCGAGTTCTTCTGTTTCAACATTGTTCTCCCTGTCACACAGTAAAGCCGCAAGATCTTCTAAAGAGTGCCGTAATTCACTCTAAAACCTAGTCTACAAGACGTCGTGTTTTTTTACTTTAGAGTCTATCCGCTGTGTTGTTTATCTTTCACATTTCATTTTGGTTTCACAATGAATCCTATCATACTGAAAGAGATGGTTGACGTGAAGAACAGATCATTATTGAGCGATGGGCTCTTGATTGTTTTGTTTGTCTAGTTTAAAGGACGACTTCAGTGCCTCATATGTTCATTAGCGATGTCTGTCATGAATGAATTGAACAGTCGGAGACATTACGGTTCAACTCGGAAAGAAATGTTTAATAATCGTGTGCGTGTAGTTTCAGATTTAATGTCGAAACTACAGAAACAGTCTTTTTATAAACTTGCTACTTCTGAAAAATGAAGATTGTGATATCTTACGAAGTCTGTATCTCATTAGCGAGAGTCAAAACTTATTCAGGAGTGCAGAAATTATTAAGCAATATGCAATAGAACCATCAAAAATGTTGGGTGAAGATAAGATAGCATCAGACTGTGACACAACACCAAACTATGTCAAGAAGAATTTGTGGGCTGAACATCCAGCTGGAATCAGAACCTAAATTTGAAATTGAAAAGTGTGGTTCTTGATATAACTCTGGACGAAAATGTAGATATATCAGACATAAATCAAGTGCTAACTTTTGTTAGAGCTGCTAATGAGAACTTTTCAAATGAATAAGAATTGCAGAGTCCACTGCAAGATGATGGATGTCATTTGGAATACATTTTGCAGGAGAAGCAATTGAAAGTTTCAAATGCTTAGCGCTCAAAGCTTAACTGAGATTTTCCGATCAATACTGGACAGTGACTACAGTGTTAATCCCATATAACTCTCTATTTACATTCTATATGTCTTAAGCTATGCATTGACAGTCTTGGTTCATTTTCGACAAGAAAGAGACATCCATCATTCTTGCAGTGGACTCTTCAATTATTAGATATAATTCCCCTTAACATTAATGCTACTTGAGCAGACATATTTCAGGCTCTCAACATAGCTGTGGAGAAGTAAGTAAAGGTTCCCGTTTTTAAATGATCTTGCAAAGAAATGAGTGATTGCCTTACGTTTAGGACATTACTTTACAGCTTGGCCATACATGCAGTGGAAATAATATCTGAGCGTAATTAATTTAATACATAGGCCTACATTTATAATCCGAAAATATGATACTTTCGATTAATATTTTATGTACAGGGACATCATTTTATTTTTACTAACATTTTTAATATTAACCTGTCTATACCTTTAGAGAACCGGAAACACCGCTTGCTCCCCCTCCAAGACTGGAGTTCGATGATACTGGCGTAAAACACAAATCACTCTACTAGGTATAGGATGGAAGAAAAGTAGTTCATCCATTTACGTAAACTAGGAAATATCGCGATTTTGAGTTTGATAATTTTCATTAGGTTTTTCTTTAATCAAAGTACAGTACTGTATTAAGAATAAGTGTTTTTACTCACGAAGTGAGTTATCCATGCGAACGTATTCATTATGCAGTGTATACTGTCTACAGCACATTAGCGTACAATATAGAGAAAGAAGTTAAATTGAAAAATAATCATAATATGAATATTTAAACACAATTTTGAAAATGGTAGCCGTTTATTTCGATACAGGCTTCAGTTCTTTTGTGCTTATTATCGCACTATAGACTATTGCATCTAATTCCAATTGCCAGTTTCGTCCTTCGTAATAGTAACTCACGTTGAAATAATTCTATACCTACTCTACGTACTGTTAATTCAATCTTCACTTCTGCCCGACCCGAAAATATAAAATTACTCAGACATGCTATCTACTGTCCGTCCAAGTGGTTATGCCGCATGATTGTAGAAAGGGAGGAAATCACGTGACAGTTAATTACTTAACGAGGCCCTTTTATTTAAGTTAAATTAAACAGCTGTATAATATTACGTATACGTCCAATTCCTCAGAGAAATTAATGTTTTCAGAAAAGAGCTAAGACAGCCCAGCTTTTACAGAGGGCCGAGCAGAAGCAGGTGGGGGAAATCGGGATGCGACGTAGGCAAATGGACAGTACCTGTGCGAAAATATGATTCAATATTGAAAGCTCTTTCGTCACTGGAAAACGCGAACATATTTCTGGAACGTACTATACTCAGTAACTCAGTACTGCTTACTATCTGCAGTCTTGTTTCTGTGTGGATTTGGAACTTCCTTAGTAGGAGGGGTGGGAGTGAAGTACATTCAAAAACTCAGGTACAATAAAAATTGAAGTAAAAATAAAATGATGTCCCTGTACTTACTCAATTTGTAGGTATGCATTAATGCATTTTGGACCGTTTAATTTACTAATAAAAGCATACTTTACATATAGCCGTGATCGTTAATTTTTAACTGTTAGTTCTTAAACGTTTTGTACAATTAATGATTAAATAGAATAGAGAGGAAACTGCATAGGATCTTATGACACAACTCTGTTACATCTATACTGTTGTGTACACCAAAGACTGTCAATAGGTTATTATTCAATTGCACACGGGTCCGTCGAAGATTCACATATTGTTACGAGAAAAATCATGAGTTATATTCTACTGCAGCCAATTGAGTTCTAATAGGTTCGGCTGTCGGTCATCTAGTCCATCCGTGTGTATTCATTAACAAACACTATGCCATCACAGGTTAACTAACACTTCATGGACTGTTGTGTCAAACTCAAGAGACCCAACAACAATAGAAAAGTAGAAAAATATCGAAATATTTGAAGACTTTGTTCATATTTCCTTCTTGCTATTTACGAATACATAACGCAGCATTCCGAAAGTAATGAAACTGTAAATGTCTTAAATAAAATACGGCAAAATTCTTAGTTTAATAATCATAAAGCAAACATAATTTATTGTTTGCAATGTTACACTCATCATTTGAGTTTTCAAAAGTTTTCGTCGCTGACAGAGTAAAGGCCCATTCACAATGAAAATTAAGCATAACCGTAACATAAACACAGAAGTTTGCGCCCAGGCTACCAAATGGGATCATTCACAATGATTCACATAAGCATTGACATAAACATTACCGTAAGACGTTAACATGAAGGTTTGCGAACTCCAAACTTTCATGCTTATGCTTACGTGATTTGCAAACAGAACACAATCGTGGAGCGCTGCAATATACGACAGAATATGAGGAAATGGCGTCGTTGTTATGTTTCCATGGTTACCAAGTATGTTTGCTGTTATGTTTATGTTCCCATCGTGAATGATGGTATGACTTCTTGATTTTACTGTAACGTTAAGTTAATGCTTACGTTATGTTTAATTTTCATTGTGAATGAGCCTTAAGACGTGCAACAACTTGAAACCTCTTCTAGCACAGGGTCATTAAATAGCTATATTATGCATGCTATAATATACGGATAAGGTTTTCGGCACTGTACCGTATGGACAGAGACACTGGAAAGTGCTTCCTTCATGGCCTTGAGAGATATCGACGCAGATCCCAGAATTTCGGCATGGGTTGGGGTAACAGCCATCTCGCTCTTCGCAGTGGGGGCCGACGTATCCGAGGCAGCACTGGCATTCATATCCGTCCTGCAAAGAAGAGCAAACTCTGGGTTTAGTTATAAAACATTACTCTGTAATATAATGCCTGGTACATTTCAGTGCTATTAATTCATTGCAGTAGGAAGAGGTCAGTTACTCTGCCCAGTCAATTAACTCAGTAACTAAATAATGAAGTATTGCGAGTCGTTGAGGATGTGAATTACTCATTTCAACAATAGATAGATAGATGGATTTATTGAGTAATATTATACATACAAATTTTATACAGGGACATCATTTTATTTTTACTTGCATTTTTATTGTACCTGCATTTCTGAATGTACTTCACTCACACCCCGTCACTAATGTCCTTGCTCCCGTCAGACACACAAACTTACGGCCGCTGTTGCGTTCGAAGTCTTCAAGCAGTGAAGTAAACACTGCAGTGTATAGTGTGTTTCAGAAATATGGTTGCGTTTTCTATAGAAGAAAGAACCTATATTAATAATATCGTACTAAAAATTATATTACAGAAACTATAAATTCAATTTCAGAGGATATGATTCAAAATGTTTTTAATAATTTGCGTAAAGAATTGAAGCCTGCATTGTAATGAACGGCAACCATTTTCAGCAACTTGTTTAAAAATTCAGGTCAGCTTATTTTGAATAGAGGTGGCTAGAAGCAAAGGAATGCTAGTGACATTTGTAATAACATGAGTTAAGTGCATCCAGTGTAAGCTAAAGTATCTAAAATTTTAGTGGCAAAGGGATATTTTAATCGCATCACACATTAAAATTTAAATAAAAATTTCACCGGTTTTACGAAAGCTTAAATATTTAATCCCTATTTTCTCAAAAGTAACTTAAGTGCACTTACAGCCTTTTACTTATGAACCCTCAATTTAAATGCACTCTCTATATTGTATGTTAACAGCAATAATTAATATGCTAAATAAAGTAGACATTACATAACGAACATAGCCGCCTGAAAAGTTGAGTTTTTTGAAAAAAAAAAATGTTACTACTCTACATAAATTCCGTAAAAGTGATAATCAAACTGAAAATCGTAATATCGTATTTCCCTACAACATAAATAGATACACTACTTTTCTTTCCTCCTATAGCTAGTAAAATTATCTGTTGACATATTGCACTAGTAACATCAAACTCCTGTAATGGAAGGGGGTAACAGTGTTTCCGAGTATAGCCAGGTTAATGTTAAAAATGTTGGTAAAAATAAAGTGATGTCCCTGTATTATCACAATTTTATCTAAAATCCAAAGCACGGGTCTTCTGACCGTACGTGCTTCGTACCCGAAACAAGTCCTCCTTTGTAGGTTCCCCCCTACCTATGATTACATCCAACTACTCTCTAAAAGAACACACACTTTAAAAATGGAAATGGCACAATAAAACACATTATATAATATATTCTGACCCAAAAAGACCTAAAAGTGTACAGTTGGGTGGATACTATTATCCCTTCCTCAGTTCGCATCACAAACTTCAACAGCTGCAGTTCTAATCTGTCTCGCCTTCAAGAGGAACAATCCAGTCTTTTATTCCCATTCTCTGTTCCCCATGAGGTCAAGACATGCAAGCGAACTCCTACTCTGACTTAGTATCGATGGTAGTAAATATTTTCTTCGTACAAGTTCCAATTCGACACACAGTAATAAAATATGCTTATAGGAATCATTTTCTTTGCAAAGAGGACAAAGACGCTCCCCTTCTTCGTTGACAATTTTATTACCCTTCCATGCCCCCAATTTTAGCCACGCTAAACCTGCTCTGCTGTCTTTGTTACAAGAATTTATGTAGTCACACCTCCCCCAGTTAAGCATGAGCTCTGATTGCAAATGTAGTGAAGACTTTTCCGAACATTGGAGTTCAATCTCTTGCCTCTCGATAACAATTAAACGCATCTTCACATTACGCCATACATTCCTCCTGTTATTCTCTCCTTTCTCCCACACCCGTCCCATTCCTATATGATTCAGTTCATCGGTTAGTCTAATATATTGCAGACCAGTCAGTATATCCAATAGAGCCTATTCACCTCGGTTGTCAATCCAATATAGGCCAGTCAGTTTAGATTCATAATTTCATTCTAGACAGAAAGTCAGTGCAGTCATGGAACCATACTATCAGCTAGTTTATTGGTTTACTTAATTAAACTTCGTCTCATCTTGACATGGAAATTCTACATATCGAACCGAAAAACCAGAAACTAAACAGATAGAACAATAAGAAATATACGGATACACAAAAACACACCCACAACAAATCCTTAACACACGACTCAATTTCAGGACACACACACACACATATACACACACTTTTCGACTCCACACTACACTACACAAACGCACACCCACAGGGGACGAAAACAACAGAAGACGAGAACACCACGCACTTCTCAAGATGGCCCAGGTCGAAATTAGTCAACTAAAGTAAATTTAAACATAATTCATTTACATGAGTAAATTATATATATAAATGTTATGTTTTATTTAACGACGCTCGCAACTGCAGAGGTTATATCAGCGTCGCCGGATGTGCCGGAATTTTGTCCCGCAGGAGTTCTATATATATATATATATATATATATATATATATATATATAGGGTGTTTAAAAATACGGGGCATAATTTCAGGTATGTATTTCCCACATGTAGACAATCAAAATAGTTCATTACAACATGTGTCCGGAAATGCTTCATTTCCGAATTATGGCCTTCACAACATTGAAATTCACCGGAACGTTTTTCTTTCCGCAGGTTGTTGTCATTACAGAAGATGTTCAATATGTCCACCTCCTGCTTGAATACAGACCTCACATCGATGTCTCATTGACCTGCGAACACGATCCCAAACTCCAGGAGTATTGCGTATGTCCTCAGAACATGCCACAATTCGATTCCGAAGGGATTCCAAATCAGGCACCGGAGACGAATATACCAATGATTTTAAATGGCCCTACAAGTAGAAATCGAGTGGGTTGAGATCAGGTGAGCGTGGAGACCAAGCAATTGGGCCAGCTCTACCTACCTATTCATCGATCGCGAAACCTTCGATCCAAGTACCGGCAAGCCGTATGACTGAAGTGTGCAGGAGCGCCATCATGCAAGAAGTGAATGTGTTGACGATTGATCAGTGGAGTGTCTTCTAAAACATGAGGTATGGTGTTTTCCAGGAAGTTTGTGTACGCGTGCCCCGTAAGTCTGTTTACAAGTACATGGGGTCCAACTAATCGATCACCAATGATACCGGCCCACATGTTGAGGGAGAACCACACCTGGTGATGAGATGGAACAGTTGCACATGGGTTTTCATACGCCCATAAATGCTGATTGTGGAAATTTGTTATGCCATCTCGTGTGAACTGTGCTTCATCTGTAAACAATACTCAGGCAGGAAAGTTCGAATTTATACCACACTGCTGCAAGAATCACTGACAGAACCTAACTCGTGCAGGGTAATCTGCTGGTGACAGGGCCTGTACACGTTGCAAATGATAAGGATACAGTACAATTGATACTCTTTCAACAGTCTCCAGACAGTCGTATGAGGAACATTGACTTGCAACGCTACCCTTCGTGTGTTGATAGAAGGAGTCATGTTCACAGCCTCCAGAATCTCCTCCTGTACTTCTGGAGTTGTAGATCTTGGTCGTCCCCTTCCCAAACCAGGAGAGTTAAATTTTCCATACTCGCACAGACGGTAATGGAGACGTACAAATGTCTTCCGATCTGGACATTGTCGCTGTGGGTACCTCTCCTGGTACAAACGACGAGCCAGCGCAGCATTGCCGTCCGCCTTACCGTACATGAAGTGTATCTCTGCCAGCTCTTGATTTGAATACATGTCGCACAGTCTAACGCCTACACAACACTGAATGCAACCTGCGTAACATTGAAATTCACCGGAACGTTTTTCTTTCCGCAGGTCGTTGCCGTCAAAGGAGACATTAAGAGGCACTCTGACAGTTCTTAATGTCTCCTTTGACGGCAACGACCTGCGGAAAGAAAAACGTTCCGGCGAATTTCAATGTTTTGAAGGTCATAACTCGGAAATAAAGCATTTCCGGACACATGTTGTAATGAACTATTTAGATTGTCCACATGTGGGAAATACATACCTGAAATTATGCCCCGTATTTTTAAACACTCTGTATATTTATTTATTTTATTGGGTTATTTTACGACGCTGTATCAACACCTAGGTTATTTAGCGTCTGAATGAGATGAAGGTGATAATGCCGGTGAAATGAGTCCGGGGTCCAGCACCTAAAGTTACCCAGCATTTGCTCGCATTGGGTTGAGGGAAAACCCCGGAAAAAACCTCAACCAGGTAACTTGCCCCGATCGGGAATCGAACCCGGGCCACCTGGTTTCGCAGCCAGACGCGCTGACCGTTACTCCACAGGCGTGGACAACACTCTGTATATATATATATATATATATATATATATATATATATATATAGTACTTTATATTCCTAAGGTTAGTAATTTCTGTTCAATCTGTCCTAACAACTAAATTCTGTCACTCCTGTCAGTTTAGATTTACTCAGTTATGTTTAGTTCAATTTAGACAGTAAGTCAATCAGTATGTAGAAATAGTGAGCTGTTCAGCCTCATCAATACATCCATTTGGTAATAAGCATAAACTTTAGCGCTCACTCTTCATTCGATAGTTCAGAATTATTGCCCACATTTGTATGCATAAAATACTGCACGATGTCTGTGGCTTAGGGTATTGATTTTTGAGTACGGACCTACGGCACCCTGACGCGAAATGAGTCCGAGGTCAAACGCAGAATGTTACCCAGCAATATTATTTATTAATATTTTTCTATGTAGGTACTATGATCAATTATTGGTTGAGCAAAATCCCAACCTTGAGCCATAAGTCTTAATATTTTAAAGCTCCTCAAATTCTTACCCGACACCCGTGCGTCAACTTAGATGGTCTTTAATGACTGCTACTAGTTACGTTTTGTAGCCGCTGTGAATTATAGCAGCGACAAAACTTATATGAGTTTATGTCGTTCGACTTTTTGGATAGTCGCAGTATTGGACCGAACACATTGTTTATATCGATGGCTGAGAAACAGACTTTCTAAGTCCAACTTTTTATAAGAAAGAAATCTGTGTTTCATTGGGTTCCGGTTCACATCTGTATATGTGAATCGAACAAAATTGTAAATATTCCTCTCTATAAGGTTACTATGAAGCTATTCCAAATTGTTTCATGAAGCTTTGAATGTCAGCAACTTAAAATAGCTCTCCTGAAAAAAAAAAATAGTAAACTGGACATGGAACAGTCTGGTTCTTGGCCATCTATATATAAACCAATAAGTTACATAGAACTTTGTAGTCCTTTGAAATAATATAGGCGTAAAGTCAATGACATAGAGCAATTCTTCCTCTACTTTACATCAACATAATAGGCCTATCTATCCAATGAAATACTTAAATATATTATTTTCGAATAAAATAATATTATTAATATTTTTGCATGTCACAGTGATCGAAAACGTAACTCGCCTTAGGTTATGAATTCCTTTCTTGACAAAAAATTGAATTAATTTGACCAGTAAAACGAATTATATCTCTAAAAGTGTTTATTTTTTAAATAAGATGGCAATAAATGTTAAGTTCACAAACACCTCAGAATATTCAATGTTATGAAAGGAAAATATTGAACAGTCTTTATTATTAATATTATATATTCCAACACATATTTAATAATCTCAAATAAAAAATATGCAGTCCAGAGGAAAACACCATTCACTGCACATAGAGGATGCCAACAAAAAACATGGCTACCGGTTTAAAATGTATTGACGACACACATTCTCAGTGGTCACTTTTGGCGCTCGTGAGTTACGTACAGCCACTGGTATTCCCGTCCTTCGAAAAGCCTTTGTGTGTACTGTCCTACAGATGCTCTGCTCCCAGCCTGTTTTGGGAGAAGCAGTCACCCCGAGTTACTTTTGTATAGTAGGCTAATAAAATTATGCTCATAGCTTGCACACGACTAAAAGTTTGATGCGTCCTCTGGGCATATTCGCTTTTTATTAGCGAACTGACTGTTTTCGTTTTTACTAGCCGCCTTTTCCTTTGAACATTCAAGCAGCTTCTATAACAACAAAGCCAGGAAAGGATAGTTTAGCACAGTGCTTAAAGTAGGCTGGTATGAGCCGGATAGTCGGTTACGCATCCAAACCTGGGAAACGAGCTAACAATACAGATAAAATGTGAATGTAGACTACAGCTTTATTATCAGAGGGTTACCATTTATCCCAAACACTTCATGTTCCCAAGTGTAATCCTTTTCCGCCACAAGTATCCTTAAAGAATTTCAATGAAAAATCCCTTTCCTGACCGAAACTCAAACCGGGACTATCTAATTGTGTAGACAACACAACCAGTACATGGAAAATAAAGTAGTAATCCTGTTGTACTACAATCCATAAACGTTTCAGGTTAAATTCTCAGTTCTCTTCAGACAATTTTTGACTGAATGTTTAGTTTTCATGCTCTGAATTATTTTACTTTGTGTTAGTAACAAACTTAGAGATTTTATTTTGATTTTGCAAAACATATATTTCAATTTTTCACGGCGTTTTCATGGATGGCGTCTGTCTGTTCTCTCTTTGTATATAGCGATTCTTCCTAATGTTTGGACGGATTTTCTCCATATTCAATATCAAGAAGTTAATATTTGTCCCGGAACGATGCAAGAAAATATAATTATTTAAAACTGAAAACGCATAATGACTCTGCATTGAACTGGCTGTTGACTGCCGGTGGAATTCCCCGTCATCATTTCCACAATATTAGTGATCTTGTTTGCGCTGCTGGAAACTCCACCGTTTCTTGGACCTCACGGTGTATACCTATATATATCCTACGTATGGGCTATTCCATCTCAAATCGACCGAAATATAGAGCAAATTGACCTTGCAATCTTGAAGTACAATGAAATTTTTTCTGTCCGTAGACAACTATGATATAATGCTTTGTGCAAAGTTTGAGGCATCAGAAAGAACTTCATAGTGTTTAAATTAAAAATATTTAAATTTATCGTATTTTCATAAAATTAGCAAATTTAAACTGTTGTGGCTCCGAAATCCTTTCACCCAATGATTAAAATCATGGTTTATTTCGATCCTGAAAAGTTAAAGTTTATATTGAGATGTAAACAGTTTTTCTTACTTTTTATGGAAATGGAGAAATTTAAATTTTTCTTAATAATTTGCCCGCGAAAAAAAAATTTAAGTTTATGGTTAGATTCCGCATTGAAAGTACTAATAAACACATATTTTTTACTGGTGCAACGTTGATAAGAAAGTATTGAAATAGTACATTATGCAACGAGCCTATAATGAAGGTAATTAAGAAGTGAGTATGGATATTTATGAAACGAGCGCAAGCGAGTTTCATAATTTTCATACGAGCTTCTTAATTACCATTATAGGCGAGTTTCATACGACTTTTTATGCTCGACCATATTTCTAACTTGATATTATAAATTTTATTGTATCTGACCTGGAGCAATGTCCCGTATGTTGTGAGATGTGCGCAGACGCGAAAGTATTTATTTTTTCCGAGGAACAGATGTCCACATTGACCTTGCTAGGCCATAAGAACCTACAGAGATAACATTGAAATTAAATTAGACATTGAAAAACGAGATGACAAATTGAATTTATTTGAATATTATTTACAATTAACGCTAATTATTATAGTAACAGAACATAACCTTCTGCGACAGTATTGGATTTCCAGCCTCCGTGACTTTTCGCTAATTCTCTTTCGATTGCATATCCGAGAATAATGGATACTTGAGGTTTTATAACGGTAGAAAGCTGACCTGTCATTGACTGAACAGTTGAACCTGAGTCGTCATTGGCTGAAAGACCTGACCTTTAATGAGTAGGTGTACTTTAATGACATGCATTAAAGGTCTGCTACCAGGTGTATAATTACTACGTTTCGGCATGGTCGAGCATAAAATCAAATAAAGAAAATATATAGTACGCGCGCTGACTGTGAGGCGGGAGCTAGCCGAGCCAAGATAGGCCAGGAGACAAACACGTGATGTGTCTTCTAATAGCGCATAGCAGGGTTAGCTTTATCACAGGTAATAAATATGTTAGTTAACAAATGAACAACAATTTTCGAGCAATTTTTGAATATAAAATTTACAATTACAACTGTTTACGTTGGTTTTAACATTTTTATTGCCTTCTGAACATCGTCACAAGCTACTGTTAATTCAGGCAGTGCAGTGTGCATCCATAGAAAATGTTTGAATAAATAATAAGGTTACGAATTTTTATTTTTTATTTTTTGTTATATATACTCAGCAACGTTGTGCAGTGTTCGGAATGATTGCACTTTTCAACTTTACGATGTTCGCCTGAACGGATAAGGAATTTAACTTCGGTGGACAAGGAATCAGACATTCCACGTTGAAAACATCGGAATCCTCTTATATGAAGCGATTTTTTCTTCTGGTATGTATGTTTTCCTTGCATAGATTAGAATGCAACAATGCACCCAGCGCAGTTAAGCATGGAGTTGACATCCTATATCAGTGATGTCAATTGATGCCCATAGGAGCAAGCGCGCGCTTTAGAGCCCAGGAGAGCCTGAGCGCTTTACAGCGGAAAGGAAAGAGACAGACGAAAGAGGTAGTATATGCCGCTTGGTCGAGCTATATTCAGGGATGGCCAGCACTGATTCAATGGATAAAGGGAAGAGAACTTATTAAAACTGTATCCATGTTAAATTTATATTTGTCTGAGAAGTATAAGTGCATTATAAGAATGTAAGTTTTAATTTTAATGCTCATTTTTCACATGTTTGCTTTTTTATTCAAAAGGAATATTTTCTCAACTTTTTAAAAGAAAAGTGAAATTTTCAGATATGTTTGTTTAGTAGCATTACAGGTACTGAAACAATGTTTTCGTAAATCTAATATATCGTAAATACGTACTGTATTACTGAAGATAGTGTATTAAAATGTTTGAACATATTCGCATGAAAAATGTTTGTAAGGAAATGAATTAGCAAAGCAAATACTGTTACTTCAGAAACAAAAGATATGTGTCTATGTGTTGGTAAAACGTCAGCTCTATAGCTTCAGCAGATTTCGAGATAATTTAATATTTTGATAACAAAAAGTTGCGCACCAATATCACGTAAAAGCATAATTCGATAAGAGTTTTATTATGTAATATTAGTTACAATTAAAAAATATACCTAGGCAACTTTGCTTTGTACTATAATATTGTTTTGATTACATTTATAAGGCTAAAGATACCATCAATATCAATTTCAACTTATCATGTCATATTCAGTGTCTTTCTTTGGGATAACACTTTCTTTATGAATGATGTGTTCAATTCACTTACTACAGTACAGTTGTAGTTATTATGTAATTTGTGTGAATATTCCTTCTTTACTCTTTATTATGTTATTAACGTATAAATACAACTGCAATATTAGGCTAAGAAATAGGTATTAGTACTTTTGTTTCACAGACAATATAAAAAATAACAAACAGAAAGAAGCCATATAAAAATAACGACATAAAATTTCACGTTCCGTTTGAAGTTTGTGCACCACTGTTTTCTTAATCCAACAGGCTGCTTATTCCTCCTAGCATACCTAGCGCTTAATGCCCGCGCACGACGTCAAGGTCAGAAAAATGCTCTTCCTTTGACATCACTGTCCTACATAATATAGAGTCATCTCTTCTCACTTGTCGATTCAGTCAAGATGGTATCTATACATCGTTCCATAATGTCTGACAGAAGAAATAAACATTTCTGGCAGAGGAGGAGAAAAGTATAATTGTTATTCAACCAATGGCAGAGATCTCATTCCACGTTTATCTTGCAGTTGAGCTGTCTGAAGCGTTCTACCTCCACCCACTTGAAGCATGGAATGAGATCTCTGCTACTGGTTGAAAAGCAAATCATACTATTCTCCTCCACTGTAGACAATGTTTATTTCTCTTGTCAGACACTATGAGATGAAGTATAGAGCCACAAGATACACACATTGAAGTAACACGGGATTTGGGATCCCTGTGACTGAGTGTAGCGTCTGTGAGGGAATTGGGGTATTGTAAGTAGGATAATTAAATAGAATTTGATGTAAGATTTAAATGTGCCTAATGAATGGAATGGAATAAGCTAATGAATATGAATCAATTCTCCAGTAATAATAATAATAATAATAATAATAATAATAATAATAATAATAATAATAATAATAATAATAATAATAATAATATAATAATAATAATAATAGCAATAATAATAATAATAACAATAACAAAGATCCTGAGTACGTATTTTTGTTCCATTAAAGTGTCATGGTACATTCAATAACATATAACATTTTAAGATTTCTCTTCTTATTTTGTTTGAAATGCCTTTTTATTGTAGAGTAAGGGAGGGTATTGTCGGATACCATTTTGATGTTTAAAAATAAAGGTAATTGAAAAAAGTTAGAACTGGAATTACTTAGCATTATAATAACCTCTTGGGGTTCTTGCAGATTGTATATAAGTATTAGGTAATTTACATAATATGTATTTGCTGTATAACTTGCAAAGAGAAAACAGAAATAATATCATCACTGACAGAATGGGAAGCTAATGTCGGATACATTAGACATTATTATGTAAGAGGTATGATAATGCATTTAAAATAATATATTGCATATCAGAAACTATTACAATAGTGTTCTGTTTAGCCAACTGATATGCAAGCCTTTTAACATCATTTCTGGTTCATCCAAAATATTTTCTCTCCATCATTAACACATAGTCAACTAGCTTCTCTTCAAGTGAAGCTGGGAGTATTGGTTTTCGTCCAAGTTTCGATTTAACGGCTTTCGTGGGCTCAGAGTTGGACCGTACATAATCAAATAATGTTGATCGAGGTACATTGAATCTTTTGGAAGCAGCAAGATAGCCCATTCTTTTCTCCCATACTGCGACAATGGCATTTACCATATCTTCAGACTTCCATTTTCTTTAGACTGAATCTCTTTTTTTTTACTTTAGGCATTTAAAAATATCAGAAGAAGAAACAATTCGTTACTTCATAATATTCGATTAATTAGAAAATTAATTACTTACATTAATTAAAAATACCCATGTGTAAAAATGTAGTGGTTTGTTATAGAAAACATATAAAAGCGTTTAAGGCAGCTTTTATGTAGCGAGCAGCATTGAAAGACAGCCGACAATGCCCTCGGCTAGTATCCGACATTGCCCTCGGCTAGTATCCGACATTGGCCGACTCTTCACAAACAGTAAAACAAGCCAGCTGCATGAAACATGTTGTCGATAGCATTTCTGCAATTAGAGAATTAAGAAGCCTTATCTATGGTATATCAAACAGTGCATACCATGTTGTGTAAATATAAGAATAACTTTTAACGAATAAATTACATTACTTACCCTGAAAAAGTTTTTTTCAGAAACGTTGAAAACACGCTATTCACACACAGTGAAGCACTCAACAGTAATGGCTATTCATGCAGATGTTCGTCTACTTGTAGAGAACGTAATGCATTATTTTCACATCAGATTGCATCATTCGATGGAAAAGAAATATGTTATCCGAGATTATCCGACATTACCAGACCTATCCGACAATCCCCTCCCTTACTCTAATATATTGTGACTTGCAGATATCGGTCCTATACAGAATATCTTACTGCATAATTTCAATACACAAGCTGACTTATGTTAATAAAGGTCCACTAAGTATTTAGCAATTATCTAGGTAGTTAAAAAGATATTTTGAGGTAAGGAATTCTCATCAGCTTCTGCGTCGTTTTTATGATCTAAAGCTGTAAAAGTGTCTAAGTATCACAGCAATCTCACACCAAATTCCACTAGTTAAGGCAGCGGTGAGGTTTTTAACGATTATTTTTATGTGCAGTATGTTCTCTTCACTAGCTCTCCGAAGTAAGGCCATCAGCTTCATGGCACGGATATAAAAGCTAGCGTAATCTTTTTAGTTAGACACATTAAGACTAGAAAATACTTATCGATTTTCCTGAACGGAGATGGCTGAGTCGTACTTTGCTTATATATTTTTTATTGGGTTATTTTACGACGCTGCATCAACATCTAGGTTATTTAGCGTCTGAATGAAATGAAGGTGATAATGCCGGTGAAAATGAGTCCGGGGTCCAGCACCGAAAGTTACCCAGCATTTGCTCGTATTGGGTTGAGGGAAAACCCCGGAAAAAACCTCAACCAGGTAACTTGTCCCGACCGGGATTCGAACCCGGGCCACCTGGTTTCGCGGCCAGACGCGCTGACCGTTACTCCACTGGTGTGGACCTTTGCTTATATTAGACGTATGAAACACCGGTAAAACGGAGATATTTATGCACCATCACCAAAGAAATCATATGATATATGATTATTATTCCAGAATCTTTCCTATCATATATAAAAAAAAAACCTTGGGGAGCTTCTGTAAAGAACGCAAAGTTGTTCAAGCAGCACCCCACATTCCGAACAATGGTACACAGACTACTCAACATACCAATGAACTAACAGGATTACAGAGAAGAGCTAAACACAATCAAATACATAGCACAAGAAAACGGATACAACCCCAACATAATAGACTACATAATAAGAAAGACAAAACATAAGAATGCAACTCAAACACAAGAACACAAAAATACATCACACTAACATACGAAAACAAAAACACACGTAAAATTGCAACCTCATTCAAGAAATTAAATTACAACATCGCATACAGAACAAATAACACTCTACAAAAACATCTCAACACACAAACAAACAAACAAATACAACCACACAGGCGTATACAAACTCAAATGTAACACCTGGAACAATTCCTACATAGGACAGACAGGCAGATCATTTCAAACACGTCACAAAAACACATCACAGCCATAACAAAATAATTTCAATAGAAGACGTATTTTTGTGAAATTCTTCGGAACCAAGGTTCCGCTATCAATTTTTTCTGTTGATACATACCAAGTTACGCGTATATATTTTTTTGTTAAAACATAATATTATCTGCCAGCAATAAAACTAAATGTTTTCGGCAGCTGTTATTCGTATGTGGAATTTTTCTGCATTGAACTCGGTGGTTTAAATTTTGGGCAGCATTTCATTCTTGCGTTATCAAATAATAATAAGTAAATTAAAATTCCATTAGGCGTAATTGTAATAAATTATTTATTTTTAGTCCATTAATGTACTACCCCTTAAACGTTAATTAACGTGTGTTTCCTGCCTCCAATCACTCGTGTAAATCATACTTGATAATTTATTGATATTTTACTGAATCAACTCTATAAAAAAATATACGGTGAACGTATATTTAAATATAAAGTGAAAAATACAGTAGCCGTATCCCTGCTAGAATCTCTTATTAATGTTAATTTGTACTGGTAAGTGGCCAATAGAATATTTTATACAAATTTTGGAATTGGTGTAAAGACTTTGTATTGATCTCTGCAGCTGACGGATTATGCTTTATTCTTTTAAAATTTGCCACAATTTTCCCCGTTCACATTGTCATATGTCGCTTTATAATAAAGTAAATAAAAGAAATGCTAGCAAGTTAAATTTTCTTCTTCCCCCCCCCCTCCAAAAGTTTATTGTAGTGAGAAAATAGTATTTATTGTACTTCTCCCTTTTCTGAATCAAAATTGATTTTTTTTTAGATTAATTCACTCTTTTATGCAATTTCTTCTTTAGGATGTTGCAGTATAATTTTGCTGCAGTTGATAATAATGATATACCTCGGTAATTATTGGAGACGTTTCTGGTCCCCTTTTTATGTAGACTTATGACTATTTCTGTTTCCGAATTCTCTAGTATCTGTTGCCTATGCCATACGGTATTGAATAGTTTTAGCATTGCTTCTTTTAAACGTATACCCTTATATTTAAATAATTCAACATTCAAATTATCTATACCTGGGCTTTTTCTATTCTTTGATTTTTACAATAATATTTCTAGATGTTCCATTGTTATATTTTCCTTAACTTCTAATAATTTGACAAATTTATCCTAGCCATCTCTTAGAATTTTTCTGTTTAATTTTCTGACAGAAGCGCTAAGTTATTATATTTAATATGTTGCAGTGGTTCTTGATTTGCTAAAGTAATTTATAACTTTTTTATTATGTTATATAAACAGCAACATTTTATGAAATTACTTAATACATTATAAACTAAAAAGAACATGTAACTTTTATCTCTGAATTACCAACGAAAATCATCTTTCATAATAGAGATGTCCATGTCCAAGGACATCCTTCTCTATAAATTTTACAAATTGAGATATTGGTATACCTGCATATGGATCATTATTCATATCTTACCGCACACGTCCTACAGTTTCAAAAGCCCGCACAAAACGCATTTGGAAATTGCAAAAAGAATCAAAATTCCCCTTGTCCAACACAGAATCAATCACGTTTGACTATAACAGTAGTCATCAATACAGGAACTAATGGAGTCTCGTTCAATAGCGGATTTTATGGAGAATGTGATACTTCCAAAAGTGCCCTTCTTCATTATTCACTTGCATTTGTCATGTTAGGTTTAAGTCTTCGTTCCACAGAGAATTAAACTTTTTTTCAGCATAATTTTGATGTTTTGCTGTTGCTAGCACTCAATAGGCAAAAGAATGACACTAAAATGATACTAAAATGAACTTCAACAATGTAGTTTTAAAGTATACACGTACTGTACAACTGAAACTCTCAAGAACGAATGTAGCATTTTAGGTCATAAAAGTGGAAGATTCAAGAAATATACCGTAACCATTTTCCAATTTGGGGAATGTGCTCAAGACAAACGTGGCGGCTGTCACAAATATGAGACAAATAAAATCGAAGTTAAAAGGTTTATCGAATCACTTCTATCTTTTGGAGTCATAACAAAGATCACGACAAGGATCATGATAAGAATCACTACAAGGACAATAGAAATGACCACGATAAGGATCACGACATGGACCACGACAAGCATTACGGTAAGAAATACGATCTAATACATGGACCACGACAAGCACTACGACAGGTATCGCGGTGAGGTCCACCACATTGACGACGAAAGGACAATGATAAGGACCACGAAAATGATCATGATAAGAAACACAAAGACAAAACAAAAAGGAGTACAACAGCTGGCACCACAGTAAAAATCACAACATGGGCCACAATAAAAGGCACAATAAGGATAACAAAAAGAACCACGATAAGGACCACGATTAGAACTATTAAAATACAAAAGAGTTCACGTTTTTCACTTAGTTCTAGCAGACAACGACGTAGGTAGTATTGTATTGTATTGTATTGTATTGTATTGACAGTCTGTACATATTACTGTATATAGTAGTAGTAATAATAATATTTATTATTATTATTATTATTATTATTATTATTATTATTATTATTATTATTATTATTATTATTATTATATTAGAATGTTTGATTAATATTGAAATATGTTTAAAAAAGAAGTGCATTATATTTTTCTATTTGTGTTTATTGGATTTATGTTACCTGATCAGTCATCATTCTATTTCTATTTATATCTATGATTTATCTTACCTAATTACTTTAATTTATCAATAATATTACTCTTCACCAAAGAGATCATGGTTATATGGAAAGCCAGTCATGTTATAAAATAAGTGAACATTGTGTTCTTCAGTTCAAGGTTCCACGTTTTATTGATTATTTTATCCACTTTCCGTAATAGTAAATAATTCTGTGTGTTATTTTTAAGTGTTTTAGGCAGCGCTTCATGAAGCCCGTTTCTTTCTATCTTCTTTTCTACTTAGCTGGAGCGTTTAACGTTTACCTCACATGTTAATTTATTAGCTGTTAGTATTATAAATTATTTTATAAATTTTATTTCGCCTGTCATATATAAAAACACTGAAGAGTAAAAAGGCCTTTCATATAAAATAACTCTGGAAATAGTTGTAATCACGCAAATGAAATTTGCAACCGCCATTTTTCAATGAAGAGAAGCACTTTTTTCTCGTCAATTGGCAAAGCGAAAGCGCTTTACTACAACGCTTTTAAACACGCTTGGTTTCACTTTCAAAGTACTTTCTAAAATCGACTTAATCTATCCAAATCTATCCGCCACAAATTTGTACTCGGTACTGTACTTGGTTCAACCGAGTAATGACGTCATAGTAACTGCTCCGAACCGAACCGCTCCCTCCCCAGCCCTATCTAATAAGAAACCAAATAAGTTGAATTGAAATAACTTCTTGTGTATGTGTGCTCCGGGTCTCCTATCTGCGACTTCGAATATTTCAGCGTTTCTTTCTTTTTTGGGAGGAGTGTACATATCACTTGGCGATATGTGTCAGTGGAAGGACAAATATTGTTCGTATACATCTGAAGTCTGATTAGTGTAATATGTTACTAGTCAGTGATGTATCCTATGGAGGGGAAAAGGAACTGGCCTCCCTACCGCATTATTTCCTGGCTGCTTAGTTGCCTCATGACTGGTGCCTTATTTGTGCCATTTATGATGTTCAAACAACCTTTCTTCGGACAGTTGAGTAAACAATAACAAACAACCCATACTAACTATATGACTTCTGAGGATTGCGCCTCTGAGCCAATGGTTTGAAGGCCGAAACAAGAACACAACGATGATCGCTAGCCAGCCGAGTTAGCCCTGTGGCAGCGCATCTGCATCCAGATTAATCGGCCCTGGTTCGATTCCCGGCGGAATCAGAGATTTTTATATAAAATTTCTATCTCGGAACTAGAAGAGGTGTTGGTGCACAACTTCTAATCACTAGATTGTGAAAAATATTTGTCTCGGATGCTATTGCATAATGAGAAAGCAACAGGGATGAATAAAATTAATACCTGTTGAATCTTTCATACACTACTTTTAACACTTGAATATAAATAAATGTTTTAATTGCAATCTTACTCCTGTTAATTGTGTAAGTATGTGCTGCTTACAGCTGTTTCGGTGCTTCTTCACACCATCCTCAGACCTACTAGATCTCGGCGTCATCTCGAACTTTGCTGCCTATCATGTGGGTGCGTTCGATTGTTGAAAACTGTTGAAATGTGGTGTCAACATAGAACAAACATACATACTCAACAATGAACACAACAAATATGCAGACAACATAATATACTGGCACAGATATGTAGACGACATACTCATACTATACAAAGGAAACAAACGACAAATATACAAACTACACCAATACATAAACAAAATACGCCCAAAACTCCAATACATAATGGAACTCGAAAACAATAAATCCATAAATGTCCTTGACATCACCATAACAAAAGTTGACAACAAACACACCTTCAAAATATACAGAAAACCAACCACCACCACCACACACATACACAACACATCTAACCACCCCACACAACACAAACATGCTGCATTCAGGACAATGGTACACAGATTACTCAACATACCCATGAGCTAACAACACTACAATGAAGAAGTGAACACAATCAAATACATAGCACAACACCATAAGGAAGACAAAACAAAAAGGCAACAAACACAAAACACACAAAACACAACACATACACAAGAACACAAGAAATACACCACACTAACATACGAAAACAAAAACACACACAAGATCTCATCCTCATTCAGAAAACCGAAATACAACATAGCTTACAGAACAGAAAACACACTACAAAGACGTCTCAACACACAACACAAACAAATAAGTACAACCACACAGGCGTACACAAACTCACATGCAATAGTTGCGACAGTTTCTACATTGGACAGACAGGCAGATCATTCCAAACTCGATACAAAGAACACAAAGAAATAACCAGAGGACACAATACATCAACATATGCCGAACACAAAACTAATGCTAACCACACATACAACAACATAAATACAGACATGGAAATCCTACACATACAACCAAAAAACCAAAACCTCAACACACTAGAACAATATGAAATATACAGACACACTAAAACACACCCTGATCAAATTCTCAACACAGAGATCAATTTCAGAACGCACACATTATTTGACACCAATTTCAATACTTTTCAACAATCGAACGCACCCACACAACAGGCAGCGAAGTTCGAGATGACGCCGAGATCTAGTAGGCTCTGAGGATGGTGTGAAGAAGCACCGAAACAGCTGTAAGCAGCACTTACTTACACAATTAACACGAGTAAGATCGCAATTCAAACAATTATTTAAAATTAATAGAATGCTTACGGCATATTTTCAGGAAAACTATTTGTAACGTTCGGATTTCTTCGAGTAGTGTAATCACTTAAAAATGGATACATTGTAGCTTCTAACGTGCTACATTCTGCTAGTCGCTCAGCTTCCATGAACAGGCCGGAGCTTCAAGGACGTTCATCATTTTTAACAACCGACCAGTGAATTGGCCATAAAGTAAATAACAGCTTTAGTAAAATCTAAAAAATTAACAACTAAAGTCTTCAAAATTGTGTGTAAGTTGAGTCACTGGAAATATATCTCAAGAAAACAAAGGAAATGTGTTTGAACTATGTTCCCATCTCTAGAGCTACTACGTATTAAGACAGACTTACGATCCTTCATGTAATTACTACAGCCGATGAAATTTAAATATGTCAGCTCACTTACCCGCTTGAAATGTAATCTAATGGCTACGGTTCTGTGTGACGTGAATGACCGATTCTATTCGATTTCCTGTAGCATCAACTAATAGTGAATGGAGTTTACTAAAATAAGATTGGAAAAAATTATGGTAAATTGAAAAAAATCCGTGACGACGTGGAAAATTGTGTGAAGACATCATGCTCATCCAGTTAGCGTCGGCCGTCACTGCGCAAAATCCACAGGAGATAATCTCACTGAACTTGTCTGGGAACGTCCTGCCATATCCTCCATTTAGTATGAATTTATCCCCGTGTGAATATAATTTGTTTTAGAGCTGAAGAAAAAGCTTAGAAAGCAAAACAACTTAACGGATGATCTAGTGACGGAAGAAATGCGAAAATGGCTCCAAAACTAATCACTATGCCTTCAGAGAGAATCCTCTGGCCGTTGGCAGACGTCTATATACATATATATATGACGAAGAAATTACGAACACTACGTAAACTGGTATAGTTGTATATTGTTTATATAGTTATTTTTGTGTATGTTAGTTTGGATAGTTTGAGTCCGTGTATAGTTGGTATAGTTCATGTATTTAGTTAGTATAATTTGTGTGTTCAATTGTATGGTTTTTGTGTGATTAGTTTAGACCAGTCATGTCAATTGATGCCCATAGGAGCAAGCGCGCGCTTTAGAGCTCAGGAGAGCCTGGGAGCTTTACAGCGGAAAGGAAAGAGACAGAAGAAAGAGGTAGTATATGCCGCTTGGTCGAGCTATATTCAGGGATGGCCAGCACTGATTCAATAGATAAAGGGAAGAGAACTTATTAAAACTGTATCCATGTTAATTTTTAGATTTGCCTGAGAAGTATAAGTGCATTATAAGAATGTAAGTTTTAATTTTAATGCTCATTTTTCACAAGTTTAGTTTTTTATTCAAAAGAAATATTTTCTCAACTTCTTTTATATAGAAGTGAAATTTTCAGATATAGGCCTATTTATTTAGTAGCCTTACAGAATGTTTTCGTAAATCTAATATACCGTAAATACGTATGACTGAAGATAGTGTATTGAACATTTTGAAAATATTCGCACGAAAATTATTTGTAAGGAAATGAATTAACAAAGCAACTACTGTTACATCACAAGCAAAATATACGTGTCCATGTGTTCTAAAACTGTCAGCTCTATAGATTCAGCACATTTCGAGAAAATAATTTAATATTCTGATGTAAGGAAGTTGCTAACCAATATGACCTTAAAAGCATAATGCAATAAGTGTTTTGTTATGGAATATTAGTTACACTTGAAACATATACAGCATTCAGGTAACTTTGCTTTGTACTGTAATATTGTTTTGATTAGTTTTTTTTATTACTTTTATAAGGCTAAAGGTACCATCAATATCAATTCCAACTTATCATGTCATACTCAATCTCTTTTTTTGGGATATCACTTTCTTTATGAATGATGTGTTTCATCCATTTAGTACAGTATAGTTGTACTACTACCGAATTTATGTGAATATTTCTTCTTAACTCTTTATTATGTTATTAACATTTAAAACACAACTGCAATATTAAGAAATTGGTATTAGTACTTTTGTTTTACAGGCAATATAGGCAATATTAAACAGAAAGAAGCCATATAAACATAACGACATAAAATTTCACGTTCCGTTTGAAGTTTGTGCACCACTGTTTTCTTAATCCATCAGGCTGCTTATTCCCCCTAGCATACCTAGCGCTTGAAGCCCGCGCACGACGTCAAGGTCAGAAAAATGAGCTTGCTTTGATATCACTCGTTTAGACAGTTTGTGTGTTTAGTCTGTATAATTTAAGAGTGGAATTTGTATAGATTTTTGTGTGTTTAGTTTGTGTGTGACTGGATATGTGTTCAGTTTGTATAACTTTTTTATGTGTTTAGTGTGGATAGTTATGTGTTCAGATAATAATTTATGTGTTTAGTTTGCATAATTTTTTTGTGAGTATTCAGTTTGCATAATTTATGTGTTTAGTGTGTATAGTTTTTCGTGTTTAGTTTGTTCATGTGTTTAGATTGTAAGTGTATAGTGTAAGCTCTCTTGGACCGGCTCCCCAAGTGTAGTAGACCTTCAGCTCACCCTACACTCTCCTGTAGGAGGCCGTTGCTGTTATGGGATTTCAGGCTTTTCGTATTTCGTATACTAGTATGTCGTTTGGGAATATTTAAAAATTGTCAGAGTTTGAATTTTTTTATGTGTGATGTAGAGGAGAGTAAAGAAATTTGGCTCACTTAAGAAAATGTTATTAGGTCTATAAGCTTTAAGACTTAAAATCGTGAAATTTGTAATAAAACTTTCTCCACATATTAATTCCAATTATTATGGTTTTTTGAGACACTAGGCCAGTGGTCGTCAGCATTCGCTGAAATGGATAACGGGTAAGTAGTGTATCGCAATATGCACCGTCGTGCAGATGGGAGAGGGAGGAAGCATAACCATCAGCAGCCACAGTTGCACGTCAATGCAATGTCTCATCCGCGGGTAAGAGTGTCTAGCACTAGCCCAAGGTGAAGTATACTGATGACTGCTGCACTAGGCCTAATTTATGTCACTAAATTATATTTGATATAGGCCTAATAATAATAATAATAATAATAATAATAATAATAATAATAATAATAATAATAATAATAATAATAATAATAATAATAAAAAATTAATAATAATAATAATAATAATAATAATAATAATAAACCCACGTTTAGGATGCATGTAATTTTTTCCCCTTTTATATACAGATTTTGTCACAAGCTTTACTTACTTACTTACAAATGGCTTTTAAGGAACCCGAAGGTTCATTGCCGCCCTCACATAAGCCCGCCAGCGGTCCCTATCCTGTGCAAGATTAATCCAGTCTCTATCATCATACCCCACCTCCCTCAAATAGATTTTAATATTATCCTCCCATCTACGTCTCGGCCTCCCTAAAGGTCTTTTTCCTTCCGGTCTCCCAACTAACACTCTATATGCATTTCTGGATTCGCCCATACGTGCTACATGCCCTGCCCATCTCAAACTTCTGGATTTTAAGTTCCTAATTATGTCAGGTGAAGAATACAATGCGTACAGTTCTGCGTTGTGTAACTTTCTCCATTCTCCTGTAACTTCATCCCGCTTAGCCCCAAATATTTTCCTAAGCACCTTATTCTCAAATACCCTTAACCTAAGTTCCTCTCTCAGAATGAGAGTCCAAGTTTCACAACCATATAGAAGAACCGGTAATATAACTGTTTTATAAATTCTAACTTTCAGATTTTTGGATGATAAGAGCTTCTCAACCGAATAATAACTCGCATTTCCCATATTTATTCTGCGTTTAATTTTCTCCCGAGTGTCATTTATATTTGTTACTGTTGCTCCAAGATATTTGAATTTTTCCACCTCTTCAAAGGATAAATCTGCAATTTTTATATTTCCATTTCGTACAATATTCTGGTCACGAGACATAATCATATACTTTGTCTTTTCGGGATTTACTTCCAAACCGATCGCTTTACTTGCTTCAAGTAAAATTTCCGTGTTTTCCCTAATCGTTTGTGGATTTTCTCCTAACATATTCACGTCATCCGCATAGACAAGAAGCTGATGTAACCCGTTCAATTCCAAACCCTGCCTGTTCCCTGAACTTTCCTAATGGCATATTCTAGAGCGAAGTTAAAAAGTAAAGGTGATAGTGCATCTCCCTGCTTTAGCCCGCAGTGAATTGGAAAAGCATCAGATAGAAACTGACCTATACGGACTCTGCTGTATGTTTCACTGAGACACATTTTAATTAATCGAACTAGCTTCTTGGGAATACCAAATTCAATAAGAATATCATATAATACTTCCCTCTTAACCGAGTAGCTTTACAAGTCACAAACTTTACTGAAATAATTAAGTATGCATGCAAAATATCTGTAGTACTTACCATGGAGATGTTTGAGAAGCAGACGCCCTTGCCAGAACAGTCCTGTCCTTCACCGCAGTTGTCCGACTTCACCACAACTCGCAGTCTCACACACTCCGTACCCCAGCGGGCTGAAACAACTGAAATGAAAGATGTTGTCGATATAAAACTTCCAGTAGTACACAATTAGTATGATGTACCGAAGTACATACGGAGTTTCAGTGCAGTAGTTCTGCATTTCCTTTTGGCGAAGAATCGGTAGAACGGAGAAAAATTCTCTCCGAAACCGGGACTCGAACTCAGGTTTCCAGCACTTGCACGTAAAGCTGGAGTCTTGGTGCCGGAGAGAATTGTTTTTCGTTCTACCGATTCTTCACTTCTAGTAGGCCTAATAATTTCCTTCGTTTCAAAAGTTTCCATATTAGCATTAAAATTCCATTTCCTACGTCGAGAAATCTGGATGGGCTTTAGTAGGATAAGAATAACAACAACCCACGAAATCTCTGAACAACCCCTTCACCTGGCTTGTTATGAACAAGGAAGTTGAAGGTCATTGCCACCTACATTATTTTTAAATTCGTAAGAAAAAATACAGATGATATACCGTTTAATTTTTGTGTTTAATCTATGTCAGAAAGCGTAGAATGTACACTGCTGATTTCACGATAATAATAAATTCTAAAATTTAAAATAAATTCTATAACCTAATTTTAATGAAACTAGTAGCTTGTGCAGCAAATGCTGCAAACTAAGTTCATTAGACGTTAAAATAAAAAATTTTCAGATTTATTTTAAGTGAAGAATACCAGACATTTTGAAAGTTATTTGCTTCCATAATATTGAAACATACTTCCTCTGAATGGTTTTTTTATGCCAAATACTTTTTTCTTGAACTTATCCACCTTCAGTTTTCGAGTTTCAACGCAAAAACGCAAGTTACAATGTTAGGACGATCAGTGGGTTTTTCATGTTAGAGTAAAGCAATAGCTATATCAGGTCATTGTGGATTGTAGCTGAAAGTTAAAAATAGACAGGTTTGCTATGCTTTCGAAAAATAGACACAGCATCATGGTATAGCCGCTGCATGTAGAGCTTGAAATGTAGAGGGTAAAATCATTTTATCCTTCTGAGAGATCTTGCTGAAATGATCCGAAGACTACAAAATTTTGTAGGCCTCTTATTTTATCAGTAAATAATACCTTTTGGTCTTTCCTTAGGAACTGTAATTTTTGCGCTCTTTCAAGCTGATACTGAAGAGAATGACGCATATAAATATCTACACCACACCGCCATTAAGTATATGAAGAAGTCCCAACCCCACTTGATTAATAACTATAAAAATATTTGATTTTTAATAACAACATTATCATTTTACGTACGTTTTATAGCCGTCAATCAGTAAATAATAGAAATGAAGATCTAATTTAAGATATTCTCTACATCTACTGTACTTATATAACCCCAAACATTTCACTTTAATACGTATAATTAATGAAAAATAGTCACATTATGGCATTAACTATAATAATATTTCATTTCTAATGGTAATAATGTCATCAAACCACCTCAAGTTTTGTAAATTTTAATATCCAATACACAGCTGTACTCAGAAAATTACAAACCGCAGAATCAGACCTGTAAATTATTTCAGTAAGTCTTGAAGTTTTTAATAACCAATTGAATTTGAACTCTAAATATGTCAGCAATCCTGCAGGTCATGGCCTTCGTGTAATAGCCTATTGTTCATTGTAGTGTGTGTTTTGTTTCATTCTGAAACGCAATTAATTCTCAAAACTGACGAAAGACGGATTTTGGAAAATAGGAAAATTATGTAGGAAAACTAACGCTTCACTGAGAGTTACTATTTTTCTGAAAATCCTTGGATGCCAAGCTTCAAAATGACGGGTAATTCATTAAAATCCGTTCAGCCGTTTTCCCGTAATTTCCATTACCAGTTAAAATTATATATATAGATGTTGAGAAAACACAGACAATAAGAAACGTTTATTTCAAACTAAATTGAGAAGTTTATGACATATTTCTATTCTCTCATTTCAATTGAATATTCTAGAGAACGTAAATAATAATGATGCTTATGTTACATTATAAAACAAAATTTTAAAACATTTAAAACTCTGAAGAAAGAATAAAAATACTCGTATGATATATTTACTTTCGCCAGGTTTTCCTGACTTTGATTAATTATTTCTTTCCCTTCGTTCAGTTTTCAAAGTACTTACCATCTTCAACCTTTATGCGCTACACCTACACCTACAGTTTACAGGCTTTACCAATATGAAGAACAGAGTAAATGCAAGGATTGGGATACATAATTTGAGTACACTCTTTTAGTCGTTGGTCGGACCTTCATATTTGAAGCACTCTTCGTTCTAGACTTTTCCAGTCTTCTCAGTGATCTGGACCATACTGCTGTTATTGTTGACAGTAATAGGGATTTCTGTTCCGTTGCACACAGTCTTAGTCTTGTTGAGGTTCATAGTCAGACCGACGTCTTTACTTTACAGACTTTAGGTTATTTAGTATCTTCTTTAACACCTCAGCCGTTTTTTAAAACAGTGTGATATCGCCAGCAAATCTTAGGTTTCTTAAACTCGTTGTATTTATCTTAATTCTCAACTTTTTGTTTCAATCCGGTCTACGGAATAAATCTTTGAGAAGACTTGTAAATCATGTTGCAGAGATTGGGTCCCCTCGGTTGACTCACTTCTTAGTGTGAATTTGTCGTCATCTTTATTCTGATTTTGGGCCAGCTTTGCTCGTAAATTTTGCCGAGAATCCTAATGTATCTATTTTCGAAGTTTTGGTTCTTCAGTTTCTGTAGTCCTTCGTATATCCCACGAAATCGAAAGTCTTGCTACAGTACACGAGAGCAGTACATATATTAAGGTTGTATTCGTGTACTCTTCCATAACCTGTAACAGTTGATACTCTCATAATATTCCAGAATGATCGACATGAGTTAACCATTGACGTGTCCGTTAATTTTTTCCCGAAACTTCATCATTCACGACTGTAGTTTTGTATGTGATGGAAACAAATCCTCGCAAAAGAAGCTTCACTGAGAAATTTTAACCGTCCTCAGCTGGATTTGAGCTGTGAACTTATGAGTGGCGACTTCCGATGACGGATTAGTCATACTAGGTTAGATTATGTTCTGTAACAGTGGCTAAGGGCGTGTTAGGGACAACTCTTTGCACGTCGGCCATACTGAGGTCTATTGTGCATCCAGAATTTATGGGTTGAATGAGGTTGAAGTGTACCAGCCCACCGACCACATGTGACCCTTCACCCGCTCACCCAATGGGGCCCCCTACCCCTCCGCCCTAAGTTCACACCTCCAAGGTGACCAAGCGGCACAGGGTTCATTCCAACGGCTCTTCCAACTTATACAATTATAACGTTCTTGAAATAAATGATATTCACATTTCAAGTTGCTTTGGACTCAGCGTGTTGTGGATTAATCAGATACATGATGCTATTGAAAAGCAACGAAATATAGAATAAGACTTACTGAAGTGTAATTAAAACAAGGTGACGTGATATTGATGACAAAGGAAAATAGTCTACTGAATTGTTTAACCTCTTCCCTTACTATATATTTTACCAAATTTATGAAAAAAAAAAGGATCATATTTTTTTATTTTTGTATAGAGGTCATTTAATATTACAGAATCACTGTACATCACTAATTTTCTTACATACCTAAAAAGCACTATGAAATAGACATACATTCATACATAAATTATTATCCCGAGTTATCTCGTGCACCTTGATTCCAGCTCTGGTAGTTGTTCCACTTTGATTTTCTCCTGAATTATTTACCAACTTATGTTTTTTTTTTGTGGATTAATTTAGAAGGTACAATACCAGTGCTGTTATCAAGGCGTTAAATGTTGCTTGTCGTGTGATAGACTCGAAAGCAGGGTATTACGCACAGTGGCACATTGCATTCCGGACAGTAGTATCTGCTCTTGTGTAGAATTTGTTTCTATTTTGAGTCTCTCGCAATACTACACATGAAATCCTGTCTGGTTGGGTTGTTCTTCTTCAGAGTTCGTGGAATAACTTCTGGAAAATGTCTACGTGTAAGGCGAAGTGAGTTGAGCGATTTTCCTGGCCATCCTGCCTTGAGTGATAGGACATTCGGGGTGTATTTTTGAAAAATATTACGAATTACCACCATTCGATAGTCAAAGGGTGTCTTCCTGCCTTCAGATATCGTATACAAAACGTAGGAATCTCACCACCAGATGTAGCAATAGCCATCTAGTCAGGAAAAGGTTAATGAAATGATGGAAACGTATATATTTGGGATAATAATCCTTAGCAGCGAAAATGGGACTCACACGAGTTAACTCGGGTTAATAAATTTTGACGGAAGTTAGTAACCCGAGTTAACTCGGGTTAATCAGGGAAGTAGTTAACTTACTTTAGGAATAGTTATGAACTACATCAACAGCTATAATTTAGCAACTAATCAGCGGATAGTGACAAGTAATATCCGTTTGAAAGTTGAAGGTCCAACGTTATGGACAGAATACAATCCGCGCGCAAAAAGCGGAACGCGCGGGAAGGGAGTGTAAACTAAGACCGAATTGCCTCTGTAACGCACGAAATACGTACCGGAGCTGCACATGTGGTGTCTGTCATGGAAATAAATTTATAAACCTTGCTTGGTAACCATAGAAATCTCACTGGCGATTTCGATGTAGACGTAACCAACAACAACGATCTCGACAAATACCTCAGCAAACACTTCAAATTTAACTGCGTTCAGCAGCAGTCTCTGCAGTATCTGAATTTAACAGTTATTTCATTTTTCAACTCCTAATTTCAAGATGTATTCTACGTTCAAACATAGGGGAGATCGGGGCAAGTTCGGCATTAGGGACAACTTCGTCATAACATCTGTTTTGAAGACCTGGGCAAATAGGGGCTTGTTTAGAGGCTAGAGTGTTGAGAAAACATGGCCGCTTGATGTGAATAACGTTTGTGTGGTATGGAGAGATATTTGTAGTTCTGAAAGGTAAATATATCTTTTTTAATTCATGGCTTATTGTAATTATGATATCAAATGTCTTAAGGAAACCGTAATGAGAACACTGTAGATATTAGTGATGGCATCATTATTGAGAATGACTAAATCTGTATCAGATTATGAGCTTGCCAAGGCGGTTGAAAGCCTCTAATAAGGATGCTGATTAGTAATTTTTTCCTACCAATTGGGGCAACTTCGGCAGTAAGCTGCCGATGTTGCTCCATGGAAAGAAAGAAGAAAATAAGGTTTTTGTATTTGTTTGCTAACTATATAAAATAAGTAATTATTATAATATTTAAAGTAATTTAAAGCAATAAAATTATACATTTCAGTTCCCTATTTATTGCCAGTAAAATGGTTCGAAATTAAAAGAGGAAAACTGAAAAAAAAGTATATATATGACCAGGACGCACTCAAGAAAAATCTACGTGAATATAAAGAAAAAAAGATAAGCCTGTCTTCTGTCGAAAAAATATAGAGTGCCACGAACTACACTTCAATATTGGCTGGAAGTAGATCTTCTAGCACCAGATGTACAAAATAAAGTCAGGTTTAAAAGAGTGTTTGCTTCAGATATGGCTGAAAATTTTGAAGCAGCGTGCAACCAATGTGAAGAAAATGTTTTTTTTCGTAAATTCTGGAATGGAATTTCGAAGATTAACTTTCGAATTCGCAGAATTAAATCATATAGAGCATGAATGCAAAACTGTGCTACAATTGTAGCAGACGTCACAAGCCGGAACACGTAACTCATCCCTTCAATCCTCGTTTCATTGTAGGGTAGGGGGAGAAGAGATATGTATTCACTGTGCTTGCCAAACGTTACAGAAACCTCACTGAAAACTCTGGACTTGTGGACGGGGAACAAACTACTTCCTCATGCTTTCACCCCTCTCTTCCCCAGTTCTGCAACCCTGATATAGAGTCTCCTTTCAACACAAACAAGAAGATGGCTGGATCTGCCTGACTTGAGGCTTTCATGAAGCCAGAAAACTGTCTAAACAAAAAATACATAGAATTAAACATAACACTGAAGACGAAGAAACATTTTGCGTGTATTGCAGCCAACAATATGAACGTACACAATAAGAATGGATTACTTGCAAAGAGTGCAAGTTGTGGGCGCGTGAATAGGTACAGATATGGAGAATGTATTTGGACATTTCATTTGCGATATGTGCAGATGTTAAATTTAGCCTCTTGGTATATTGTTATATTGTAAATCAAATCGAAACTTGGAAATAGGTTTTTTTGTTTAGGATACAAATTCTGACGAAGTTGTCTCAGAATGTAGAGCAACTTCGGAAAATGTAGCATCTTTAATTTGTTTTTGTGTTTAATTCAATGCTTCACTTTTTGTAAATTCTAATCCATATAATACATAATATAAATATACCATGTGGATTTATCTCTAGTAATCTCAGATCTCGAGTGACATTTATTAGGACTATTTCTTGAATAAAATAAAAATGTAAATAATATATCCCTAAAATTCGATCACAAAATTTTAATAATTGTATATTAACGAATACTTAACCTATTTAGACATTGTGAAGTTGAAATACTCGTAGATGAATATCGATTACTGTAATAAAGAAATTCCATGTTATTATTCAGTAATGCCAATTACGAAAAGCGAAATACAGGTTTAACAGTGTTAATTACATGTACTACACTTTTCTCTTATTATTACAACATAAATGGCGGCCGGGTAGCTCAGTTGGTAGAGCAGCTGGCTACGGACTGGAAGGTCCGGGGTTCGATCCCAGGTGGTGACAGGATTTTTTCTCGTTGCCAAACTTTCAGAACGGCCACGAGGTTCACTCAACCTCCTATAAAATTGAGTACCGGGTCTTTCCCGGGGGTAAAAGGCGGTCAGAGCGTGGTGCCGACCACACCACCTCATTCTAGTGCCGAGGTCATGGAAAGCATGGGCTCTACCTCCATGCCCCCCAAGTGCCTTCATGGCATGTTACGGGGATACCTTTACCTTTTTTTACCTTTTTGCCTATTATAATATAAATACATTTTAATTATCTGCTGAAATCATAATTTAATTTAACAGTAACAGTAGGGACAGCTATATACCAATGCTTATGTATTCACAGCGAGACATGTTGCTACACAGTGAAGCCATCTCTGAATAGATAGGCCTAATTAATTCACGAATTTGATCAAAGGCCTTATTATTACTATGCAAGGTCTTTGGGTTTGATATGCGATGATGTTACACAAATTTGAACATTTGACTTTCTATTAATTGTTTCATTTCATTCACAAAACAGAAATTTTATTGGCTACAATTATAGCTTAAGTTACCTGTGGGAGCAGGACCAATGTCAGCTGTGCCTTATTTTGACCGTTAGTTACAATCAGTGCTACACGGAAGCATTTTTTTATAGCTCGACAAACGCATTCTCGCTGTAGTGTGTAACGGAACTAAAGCTGCATCTACACAGTTCAATACTCCAATCGCGTATGCGTGCAATCTGGGAAGAATATTGAAAGAATCAAGTTTAAAAGGTACGTTCAATTAAGATCATGAAGATTTTGTGTCTACATGGTGCGCCGTTTTGAACGTCGTCTTCACTGCGTAAATGTATTAATTAATATTAAATATCAATCTTGCATTCATTGCTTGAAAGTTGAAAGAAAAGTTTAACCGTGTAGCTGCATCTTAATGTATTAATGATCATCAATTTACGGGGAAACAGTTGGCGACAACGACTGAACAAAAGAACGATCATGCGATAAATTGATAGCGATAAATCTAGCTGCAAAAATTATCGCAAAGTGTGACTGTGACTGGTTGGAATTCAAAATTTCATTACACTTCATTGATCGAAAATGGAATGACGTCATATAAACGAAATAGTCATTAAAATTTTGAAACATAAATTGCATTTTTGCTGTGAATGTTTAGCATAACGTGCTGAACTTGCCCCGACCTCCCCTATGCCTGCCTCCGCTACCGTCGATTATTTTTAACATTTTTAGACGCAGGATGGTTGGTATTGCTTGATATGGCGCCATTATAAATTAATATACAGTATTTACATTGTCTTGACAGTGGGTGTATATAAGTGCCTTAAGTGAGACACGCAATTTGTTGAAACTGCATTACTTAGTCGTTGGACTAACCTTCATAATAGCTACAATTTCGAATTGGACCTGAATTCGTGCCTACGGTATTATGTTACAAAGTTTCGTAATGATTTGTTTAGTACTAACGAAGTTGAAACGAACTTGGCAACCGGAAATTAATTTCAGAGTAGCGTCGAGTGAACGCATCTGAACTCTTGTCAAAGACCCCCTGCCCTGCTCTCCAGCATTACTTGAGAGGGATAATCAGCACAGAGAAGAAAGTTTCTTCTGCCAGCCAGGGTCTCCGTCTCACTTTTTTCATTAGGAAGTACAGAGAAAGAATTTCGGTGAAGCAAATGTCAATACAGAGATACTGTATTCTTGTGCCGTCGGAAGCCAGAAAAGATGTTTATAGCGTGTCATTGCTGAGTCTAATGGCCAGTTTGTCCAAGTAATGTTTAATTTTGCTTAACGAATGTTAAATTAACAGTCGGTTTATTTTTAACGCTTTGTTAATGTATTTTCCATTTGTTGAACATAATTTTGTTTAAGATAACCAACACTTAACTATAACGTCTGTTAGCACTATTTTAACTACTCAACAGCAGTTTGTAATGATTCTACACATGTAAGACAATTTTTGATTGGCTAAAATTAATCTTTAAATTCTATATTATAGAGTGAGTCATGAAACTTGCATAAAATGACAACCTGTTATAGTAGGCCACGCTCCATAAACAAACAGTTGACAAATGAAAGTTGAAGGTGACATGCTGAATAATAATTACAAAGTAAGGTTATATTTCCTCATTGCTATTATGGATACCAAATACGAAAGAAATAAAATAACACTGATGTATTTAAACAGTCCAAAGTATTTATTTAAATGTTATATTACCAGTCATATGCTAAACATTCCCTACAGAGAGACACAAAACATTAATTTCGCAACTTCTGTTCGAACAGCTGTAGAGACATCGGCCATATTTAACTAACTGTTAAACAAGTTAACTGCCCGAAATCCTACATTTAAAATTAACAAACTGTTAACAATCTGTTAAACCAAACTGGTATTGAAAACATACAATTTTATTAATTAACAAACTGTTTAGAATTTAACAGTCGTTAAATTTTCTAACAATATTTGGAAAAACCGGCCATAAGGCCGGTTTCTTCAACCTTTGTTAAAATGCACCTAACATAGCGTTAATTAACTGTAAGTTAAAAGTATGACTTGCTGTTAAAAATATTGCGTTTCTTCAACTTTACATTTCGCATTTTAACAACCTGTTTGTTAACTCTCTGTTAGGACCAGAGATTCTAGAGTTTAACCATAACCTATAACCAAGTATAGGCTCACTTCTGTTTTCTGAACTCTGACAACTGCGATTCTCGCTTGTTTCCGTTGTTTGATTCAGAGAGGATAGAAGTCTTTCTATTCTCTCAGGTTTGATTTCTGCTTCTTTCCTCGTCTGTATCACAATAGCGTGGAGCGGAGTATTGGTATTGCTGTTATGAAATGGAACACACGGGAACAAACAGAAATTTCTCTTCGTTCGAAAGAAGCCTTCTGCTGGAAATTATTTCGCAGTATAAACCAATTAATGAGAATAAACAAACGGATCTAATTTGAAAACGAAAAGTGAGGCTTGGCAGGAAATAGCCTATACCTTTATATGAACTTCTGTTCGTCAAATGAGTGAAATCATCCGCTCTGTTTATGTATTCATGGATATCATTTTCTAAATAATCCAGATATATAAATTCAGCATCTAACGCACCAGCCATATTGGATACTTCTATGCTAACAGAGAGTTAAATGATTTAACTGCATGAAATTGGGTAGTTAAATTAACATAGGTTTTAACAGCCTGTTAGTACTAACAGTAGTTGAAGAAATGCTTCAACTGTTAAGTTTACAGTTAAAATAGAATAACACTCTGTTATAATTTAACAAAGGTTGAAGAAACCGGGCTCTAATGTTTTATCTCTTAACATTTTGTATGTATTATTCTGTATTTGATTTGTGCTTTACAAGATATGTATGCACACAATGTAACACTGCTAATGGATTCTACTCGACTGGAAATATTTGAAACTCAAAATTAAGTGCAAAGTAATGGTAAAAATAGCATATCTTCAAGCATAATACTATTTATCGGAGCTCTTTCATTTCTTAGTGATATATGTATAAACTTTAAACTTTAAAATGAAAAAGAATGGTTACTCTAGAGTAAATCTTTATCCTTAAAATAATTTTTGAATTTAAACATTTTTTTTTTTATAAATTCACTACATGCCTGTGATTAGGTACAATCTATTCACTTATTATAGATCACATTGAATTGAAATTTTAGCCACTTACTGCTAATAGATAGTAAAACACACCTTACCAAAATTATTAATATATCTGCAATATTATGGGCATAGGAGTCTGAATATACCAATCTTCATCGTCATTTTTATTTATTTATTGATGGTGGCGATTGGTATAAGCCATATGTCCATAATATTATATATACATAGGCTATATAAAAATCATTTTAGTAGGGTATGTTTTAGTATCTATTAGCAGGAAGTGGCCAAAATTTCAATTCAACGTGATCTATGATAAGTGAATAGAATGTACCTAATCTCAGGCATGTAAATTTATATAAAAATATGTTTAAATTAAACAATTAATTTAAGGGTAAAGATTTACTTTAAAGTAACTATTCATTTTTCATTATAAAGCTTAATATGTATACAGACATCACTAAAAATGAAGGAGCTCTGATAAATAGTACTATATTTATGACAGCTTGAAAATGGCTGTTTTTACCATTATTTTGCATGCGACAACGACCAACTGCCCTTAAGGATATTCGCTGAAAACGGATTATAAAATCTACGAGTACAATAAACATATAACTCAAAATACTTCTTCGAATTTATGTCCTCATAAATGTTTCGGTGAAACCAACAATGCTTACTCACAAAATTATACCCAGAGTAGCAAGCTCTTCAGCAAACTTGTAAGTAACATAAAAAATATCCTCCAAATTTGAGTAAGAGGTCAGACTCAGGAGATGGAAGTTTATTCCTCATATTGCACCGATTGATATGCGGAAAAGAAAAAAATGTGCTGTTATATCGTGATGTAGTGCTACTACGTATCTTTGATATGGCAAAATTATGTATAAAAGAATTTTTTGAATTCCCTTGTGAGTGAAATTAAATTCTTCGTATCTTTACAGAATGACTCTTTCACCTTCATTATCGGTATGGCATAGTTGCGCCCCGCGGTCAATTGGGAGGCCTAGGCAGGGCATAATTGCGCCCCGAAGAAACCAGGTAGCAGATGGGACATGGCATAGTTGCGCCCCGAAGAAATCAGGTAGCAGATGGGACATGGCATAGTTAAGCCCCGAAGAAATCAGGTAACAGATGGGACATGGCATAGTTGCGCCCCGAAGAAATCAGGTAGCAGATGGGACATGGCATAGTTAAGCCCCGAAGAAATCAGGTAGCAGATGGGACATGGCATAGTTGCGCCCCGAAGAAATCAGGTAGCAGATGGGACATGGCATAGTTGCGCCCCGAAGAAATCAGGTAGCAGATGGGACATGGCATAGTTAAGCCCCGAAGAAATCAGGTAGCAGAATGGACATGGCATAGTTGCGCCCCGAAGAAATCAGGTAGCAGAAGGGACATGGCATAGTTGCGCCCCGAAGAAATCAGGTAGCAGAATGGACATGGCATAGTTGCGCCCCGAAGAAATCAGGTAGCAGAAGGGACATGGCATAGTTACGCCCCGAAGAAATCAGGTAGCAGAATGGACATGGCATAGTTGCGCCCCGAAGAAATCAGGTAGCAGAATGGACATGGCATAGTTGCGCCCCGAAGAAATCAGGTAGCAGAATGGACATGGCATAGTTACGCCCCGAAGAAATCAGGTAGCAGAATGGACATGGCATAGTTGCGCCCCGAAGAAATCAGGCAGCAGAATGGACATGGCATAGTTGCGCCCCGAAGAAATCAGGTAGCAGAATGGACATGGCATAGTTGCGCCCCGAAGAAATCAGGTAGCAGAATGGACATGGCATAGTTACGCCCCGAAGAAATCAGGTAGCAGAATGGACATGGCATAGATGCGCCCCGAAGAAGTCAGGTAGCAGAAGGGACATGGCATAGTTGCGCCCCGAAGAAATCAGGTAGCAGAATGGACATGGCATAGTTGCGGCCCGAAGAAACCAGGTAGCAGAAGGGACATGGCATAGTTACGCCCCGAAGAAATCAGGTAGCAGAATGGACATGGCATAGTTGCGCTCCGAAGAAATCAGGTAGCAGAATGGACATGGCATAGTTGCGCCCCGATGGGCATAGTACACACGAAAGTGATTGTCATAATATAAACAAATTACTTAAAAATATTACAGTGATAGCTGCATTGAAATCAGGTAGGCCTAGCATATGATCAATTTTACTATTTAAACTAACACTTTTTTATCGATCACACACAATAAATGAACTGCATTTTTTGTTTGTACATCGATATCTTAACCCTACGGTACAGGGTTTCGAAAATTGAAACTTGGAACCATTGTGAATTATTAACTCTTTACTCTTTGCACTAAACTTAACATTCATTTTAAATTAACCTCACTATACGCCACAGACGGTGTGAAAATCACTAATAAAATGTCAAAGACTGGTGAGGCCCCATATTCCAACGGCTCACTCATTTGAATATGTCAGTTAATAAAGTACTGCCAACTTCATGGTGTTCATTTTAACGGTAGGCTATCCATAATCACTGCATAAACAGTAGAAAAACGGTTAATAAAATATTGCCAACTTCATGGTGTTCATTTTAACGGTATCGATAATGAATATTAAATCGCATAAGAAATCAATAAGGTGGGTTGATTACGAGGCTCGAGTTCCCGTAGTGTATTTTTCTCTACCTATTTCATCGGGGCGCAACTATGCCATGACCTTTTCTCTACCTGATGGGAACGGGGCGCAACTATGCCCACAAAATAAGGACCCTTTTTTATCTGCTGCATTTTATCTGACCGTGGGGTGCAACTATGCCCTGCCCTTCATTATACGCTATAGATCGACCTGCGTTTCTTTCTCAAGAACCATCCTCTCTTTAATATGAAGTTTCTAAAGCCGTGAAATTTCAATCATCCACTCAAACAGCATTGTCTCAATTATTAATTTCTGTTACTGTTTTCAGGTTTATTGCAAAATTTGTTTTTTTCTTTCTTGTTTTGTTCCAAAGCTAAAAGATTTACATTAAGTTCTTTTAAACATAAAGGCGGTTCCTGTCCACTTATGAGGGTTACTCTCAGATTGTTTTCTTTTAAATCCTGAACATTTAAAACACCGGTACTATCTAATGTAGTTGAAGTACACAAGTGTGTGTGTGTGTGTGTCTGTGTGTGCGTGCGTATGTGGGTGTTTAAAAATACGGGGCATAATTTCAGGTATGTATTTCCCACATGTAGACAATCGAAATAGTTCATTACAACATGTGTCCGGAAATGCTTCATTTCCGAGTTATGGCCTTCACAACATTGAAATTCACCGGAACGTTTTTCTTTCCGCAAGTCGTTGTCATTACAGAAGATGTACAAAATGTCCACCTCCTGCTTGAATACAGACCTCACATCGATGTCTCATTGGCCTGCGAACACGATCCCAAACTCCAGGAGTATTGCGTATGTCCTCAGAACATGCCACAATTCGATTCCGAAGGGATTCCAAATCAGACACCGGAGACGAATAAACCAATGATTTTAAATGGCCCCACAAGTAGAAATCGAGAGAGTTCAGATCAGGTGAGCGTGGAGGCCAAGCAATTGGCCCACCTCTACCTAGCCATCGATCAGGAAACCTTCGATCCAAGTACCTACACAACACTGAATGTAACCTTCGCCTCGGAATGAACTGTCAGAGTGCCCTCTTAATGTCTCCTTTGACGGCAACGACCTGCGGAAAGAAAAACGTTCCGGTGAATTTCAATGTTGTGAAGGCCATAACTCGGAAATAAAGCATTTCCGGACACATGTTGTAATGAACTATTTTGATTGCCTACATGTGGGAAATACATACCTGAAATTATGCCCCGTATTTTTGAAACACCCTGTATATATATTGGACCCTCACTTTGAGAGAGGAACAGAGGTGAAGGATGTTTAAGAATAAGGTGTTTAGGAAAATATTTGGGGCCAAGCGGGTTGAAGTTACAGGAGAATGGAGAAACTTATACAACCTAGAACTGCGTGCATTGTATTCTTAACCTGACATAATTAGGAACTTTAAATCCAAACATTTGAGATGGGCAGGGCATGTAGCACGTATGTGCGAATCCAGTAATGCATATAGTGTGTTAGGTGGGAGTCCGGAGGAAAAAAGATCTTTGAGAAGGCCGAGACGTAGATGGGAGGATAATATTAAAGAAGATATAAGGGAGGTGATATATGTTATGATAGAGACTATATTAATCTTAATATTATTTAATGTACCGAAGTACATATGATGTTTCCATGCAGATATTCTGCGTCATCGTACGATGAAAGAGTAATGGAACGGAGAAAAATTCTCTCCGGCGCCGGGATTTGAACCTGGGTTTCCAGCTCTACGTGCTGATGATTTATCCACTAAGCCACACCGGATTCCCATCCCGGTGTCGGATCGAATCCTATGAGTTTAAGTTTCATCTCTTGGGTTCCCTCTGGTGGCCGCCCTTTGCACTACGACATAGATGTCTATGAACGCAGGAATAATGTATTAATCTTGTTCAGGATAAGGACCGACGGCGGGCTTATGTGAGAGCGACAATTAACCTCCGGGTTCTCTAAAAGCCGTAAATGTGTGTGTGTGTGTTTTGTGTGTATGTATGTTGTATGTATGTATAAGATGCAGTGCGTGTATATACACAGAATGTAAATAATATTAGTGCTCAAATTCAAGGCCACGTAAATTACATTAAAACAAATAAAACTTCTATCTTGCAGTTTGTGATTAACCCTACGGTTGATGATATAATTGAGAACAAAATTTAATTTCAATAAATGTGGCCACAGCGCACAACGAGACTCACTCGAACCCTGTGCCAGTGACTTATTACCAAAGCTCGGAACTTGGGGACTTGTGTCTTTACACGTGGTTAAGCGACCGGACTCCAATATCAACAAACTCCCGCTTCCAGCACGGAGGTACTGTCAGGTCTGATGGAAGAACATATTGATAGTATTACGGTAGGTTGAAACACGTAATTTTTAGCATATAATATATAATAAAAATAAACATGAGAAATATATCAACTTTACTGTTCTCCTCTGTACATTTTATTACAGTGTATTCGAATATTTCCGAACCCATAAATTCTTCATATGATATGAAACGAGAAAAATTTATTTCCACATCATATGAAGTGACGAGAGCAAACTTAAAACACTGAATGTTTTCACTGTCACTGTTTTCTGGTCGATTTTCAGCACTTGCTAGCTGATCTCGTATCTGAGAAAGATAAGTAGGCCTACATCCTAAATTTTTTTCGAAAATAATTTTCAATTTGTGTGTCACTATTAGGGCAGGCTCCTCTACGACTTGATCCATGGCTATGAACAGATTTTCCACTAAATGTTTTTAAATGAATGCCTCTAATTTATGTGTGACACAACTTACAAAATATAAACTCTCCATTCGAAAACAAATAAGGTATCTCCTCCGAATTCCTCGACGAATTCTGTACCTAAAGTTTAAAAAAATGTATTTTTAAACTTCTATAATACCCATTAGAATAACACGTACTTTCTAATTCTTCAAACAGACCGTTTTACTGTCATTCTCTGAATGTCATTGTATTCGAAATGACACAGTTTCCCCATCCGTCTTCCTGTTATTCGATGTGACCACTTTCTTAGTACACACGACTGTCCCTGAGCACTTGCAGCGTGAGCTTTGTGTACTTCGTACCTTAACCTTACTCATGCACACGACAAGGCCGCGGTTAACATTCCTCATAAAAAATGGTCACCTAGCATTAGCCATAGAGCTCGTATAATATAGAGAGCGTGTGTAGCTGCACAGAAGGCTACTGAGAGGTAAAACATCGAAACACGGACCAGTCACGTGACTTTGGGACGAACGCAACCGATTTATATTGACTGATATAGGGGCGTAATGATTTTTCATGGGAAATACTGTGATTTTTTTTCTACCCAGCAAAATAAGTAGAAATATTACTTGTTCCTATTATACCATGAAGTTCAGTGATTGTCTAAACTCCCGCTATTCTGCCGAGAATATAT
Source organism: Periplaneta americana (assembly GCA_025594305.2). Lineage (NCBI taxonomy): Eukaryota > Metazoa > Arthropoda > Insecta > Blattodea > Blattidae > Periplaneta > Periplaneta americana. The sequence goes on along the minus strand of JAJSOF020000017.1, from coordinate 138,325,476 downwards.
TATTTATTAAACTTAATGCCCAGATACTTGGATTGGTATAAGACAGGGCTGGTACATTACGTGATTCTGAGAAATGAGCGCTGTGTGCTTTAAAGAGCTGTTCTTCAGAGCGCTGTGACGTATGCATACTGAACGTCATTCAGTGTCGGTGCAGTGGTTGACTCTGCAGTATGATGGCGACGGAGCTTCCGCTCATACACTAAAGCGTCCCGCTACTCCCAATGCTTTTAATGTATCATGGCAGGAGGAGTTCTTTTTCGTAGAGAGCAGTGGATTAGCAAAGTGTGTAATTTGTCATAAAACACTCCAACTGATTAAGAGGTTCAATATCCAACGACATTATTCTTTACAACATGCTACTGAATATGACAAAAATGTTGGTAATGAACGCCATAAATTAATACAAAAAATTAAAGAAATTGAGACTGAACATGGCTCATTCATTTGTTCCGAACATTGAACGGCTTGTGCAAATTAAACGACCTCATAAGTATCGGAAAACAACCACGTAGTTATTTTGGTTATTGAGCTTCAAATGGTTTTGTTCAATAGCATTTATTTATTTATTTAAGATTGACAGAAGTACGACTTTTTACAATAGTTTATTCATGTAAAAGAAAAGTGTAAAAGAGTGTTTATTGTTAATTTCCTTTTTTTGTTTCTGACTGCAATCCTTTTTTGCATATGTTTATATTATTAATACACTACCAGTATGCCTGATTGTAATCCTTCATTACATGTGTTTATATTATTAATACCCTACCATTATGGCTGATTGTAATCCTTTATGTTTATATTATTAATAGCCTACCATTATGGCTGATTGTAATCCTTTATGTTTATATTATTAACACCCTACCATTATGGCTGATTGTAATCCTTTATGTTTATATTATTAACACCCTACCATTATGGCTGATTGTAATCCTTTATGTTTATATTATTAATACCCTACCATTATGTCTGATTGTAATCCTTTATGTTTATATTATTAATAGCCTACCATTATGGCTGATTGTAATCCTTTATGTTTATATTATTAATACCCTACCATTATGGCTGATTGTAATCCTTTATGTTTATATTATTAATAGCCTACCATTATGTCTGATTGTAATCCTTTATGTTTATATTATTAATAGCCTACCATTATGGCTGATTGTAATCCTTTATGTTTATATTATTAACACCCTACCATTATGGCTGATTGTAATCCTTTATGTTTATATTATTAACACCCTACCATTATGGCTGATTGTAATCCTTTATGTTTATATTATTAACACCCTACCATTATGGCTGATTGTAATTTTATGTTTATATTATTAATACCCTTTATGTTTATATTATTAATATTAATAGCCTACCATTATGGCTGATTGTAATCCTTTATGTTTATATTATTAATAGCCTACCATTATGTCTGATTGTAATCCTTTATGTTTATATTATTAATAGCCTACCATTATGGCTGATTGTAATCCTTTATGTTTATATTATTAACACCCTACCATTATGTCTGATTGTAATCCTTTATGTTTATATTATTAATAGCCTACCATTATGGCTGATTGTAATCCTTTATGTTTATATTATTAACACCCTACCATTATGGCTGATTGTAATCCTTTATGTTTATATTATTAATAGCCTACCATTATGGCTGATTGTAATCCTTTATGTTTATATTATTAATACCCTACCATTATGGCTGATTGTAATCCTTTATGTTTATATTATTAACACCCTACCATTATGTCTGATTGTAATCCTTTATGTTTATATTATTAATAGCCTACCATTATGGCTGATTGTAATCCTTTATGTTTATATTATTAATACCCTACCATTATGGCTGATTGTAATCCTTTATGTTTATATTATTAACACCCCATTATGTCTACCATTATGTCTGATTGTAATCCTTTATGTTTATATTATTAACACCCCCTACCATTATGGCTGATTGTAATCCTTTATGTTTATATTATTAACACCCTACCATTATGGCTGATTGTAATCCTTTATGTTTATATTATTAATAGCCTACCATTATGGCTGATTGTAATCCTTTATGTTTATATTATTAATACCCTACCATTATGGCTGATTGTAATCCTTTATGTTTATATTATTAACACCCTACCATATGTCTGATTGTAATCCTTTATGTTTATATTATTAATAGCCTACCATTATGGCTGATTGTAATCCTTTATGTTTATATTATTAACACCCTACCATTATGGCTGATTGTAATCCTTTATGTTTATATTATTAATACCCTACCATTATGTCTGATTGTAATCCTTTATGTTTATATTATTAATAGCCTACCATTATGGCTGATTGTAATCCTTTATGTTTATATTATTAATAGCCCTACCATTATGGCTGATTGTAATCCTTTATGTTTATATTATTAACACCTACCATTATGTCTGATTGTAATCCTTTATGTTTATATTATTAATAGCCTACCATTATGGCTGATTGTAATCCTTTATGTTTATATTATTAACTGTTTGATTTTATGTAATTATTAATAGCCCATTTATGTTTATATTATTAACACCCTACCATTATGGCTGATTGTAATCCTTTATGTTTATATTATTAACACCCTACCATTATGGCTGATTGTAATCCTTTATGTTTATATTATTAACATTTATGGCTGATTGTAATCCTTTATGTTTATATTATTAACACCCTACCATTATGGCTGATTGTAATCCTTTATGTTTATATTATTAACACCCTACCATTATGGCTGATTGTAATCCTTTATGTTTATATTATTAATACCCTACCATTATGGCTGATTGTAATCCTTTATGTTTATATTATTAATACCCTACCATTATGGCTGATTGTAATCCTTTATGTTTATATTATTAACACCCTACCATTATGGCTGATTGTAATCCTTTATGTTTATATTATTAACACCCTACCATTATGGCTGATTGTAATCCTTTATGTTTATATTATTAATACCCTACCATTAATGTTTATATTATTAATACCCTACCATTATGGCTGATTGTAATCCTTTATGTTTATATTATTAATAGCCTACCATTATGGCTGATTGTAATCCTTTATGTTTATATTATTAACACCCTACCATTATGTCTGATTGTAATCCTTTATGTTTATATTATTAATAGCCTACCATTATGGCTGATTGTAATCCTTTATGTTTATATTATTAACACCCTACCATTATGGCTGATTGTAATCCTTTATGTTTATATTATTAATAGCCTACCATTATGGCTGATTGTAATCCTTTATGTTTATATTATTAATACCCTACCATTATGGCTGATTGTAATCCTTTATGTTTATATTATTAACACCCTACCATTATGTCTGATTGTAATCCTTTATGTTTATATTATTAATAGCCTACCATTATGGCTGATTGTAATCCTTTATGTTTATATTATTAATACCTACCATTATGGCTGATTGTAATCCTTTATGTTTATATTATTAACACCCTACCATTATGTCTGATTGTAATCCTTTATGTTTATATTATTAACCCCTATTATGGCTGATTGTAATCCTTTATGTTTATATTATTAATAACCTACCATTATGGCTGATTGTAATCCTTTATGTTTATATTATTAACACCCTACCATTATGGCTGATTGTAATCCTTTATGTTTATATTATTAATAGCCTACCATTATGGCTGATTGTAATCCTTTATGTTTATATTATTAATACCCTACCATTATGGCTGATTGTAATCCTTTATGTTTATATTATTAACACCCTACCATTATGTCTGATTGTAATCCTTTATGTTTATATTATTAATAGCCTACCATTATGGCTGATTGTAATCCTTTATGTTTATATTATTAACACCCTACCATTATGGCTGATTGTAATCCTTTATGTTTATATTATTAACACCCTACCATTATGTCTGATTGTAATCCTTTATGTTTATATTATTAATAGCCTACCATTATGGCTGATTGTAATCCTTTATGTTTATATTATTAACACCCTACCATTATGGCTGATTGTAATCCTTTATGTTTATATTATTAACACCCTACCATTATGTCTGATTGTAATCCTTTATGTTTATATTATTAATAGCCTACCATTATGGCTGATTGTAATCCTTTATGTTTATATTATTAACACCCTACCATTATGGCTGATTGTAATGTTTATATTATTTATATTATTAACACCCTTTATGTTTATTATGGCTGATTGTGTAATCCTTTATGTTTATATTATTAACACCCTACCATTATGGCTGATTGTAATCCTTTATGTTTATATTATTAATACCCTACCATTATGGCTGATTGTAATCCTTTATGTTTATATTATTAACACCCTACCATTATGTCTGATTGTAATCCTTTATGTTTATATTATTAATACCCTAACATTATGGCTGATTGTAATCCTTTATGTTTATATTATTAACACCCTACCATTATGGCTGATTGTAATCCTTTATGTTTATATTATTAACACCCTACCATTATGGCTGATTGTAATCCTTTATGTTTATATTATTAACACCCTACCATTATGGCTGATTGTAATCCTTTATGTTTATATTATTAACACCCTAACATTATGGCTGATTGTAATCCTTTATGTTTATATTATTAATAGCCTACCATTATGGCTGATTGTAATCCTTTATGTTTATATTATTAACACCCTACCATTATGTCTGATTGTAATCCTTTATGTTTATATTATTAATACCCTAACATTATGGCTGATTGTAATCCTTTATGTTTATATTATTAACACCCTACCATTATGGCTGATTGTAATCCTTTATGTTTATATTATTAACACCCTACCATTATGGCTGATTGTAATCCTTTATGTTTATATTATTAACACCCTACCATTATGGCTGATTGTAATCCTTTATGTTTATATTATTAACACCCTAACATTATGGCTGATTGTAATCCTTTATGTTTATATTATTAATACCCTAACATTATGGCTGATTGTAATCCTTTATGTTTATATTATTAATAGCCTACCATTATGGCTGATTGTAATCCTTTATGTTTATATTATTAACACCCTACCATTATGTCTGATTGTAATCCTTTATGTTTATATTATTAATACCCTACCATTATGGCTGATTGTAATCCTTTATGTTTATATTATTAATACCCTACCATTATGTCTGAATGTAATCCTTTATGTTTATATTATTAATACCCTACCATTATGTCTGATTGTAATCCTTTATGTTTATATTATTAATACCCTACCATTATGTCTGATTGTAATCCTTTATGTTTATATTATTAACACCTAATATTATGGCTGATTGTAATTTTATGTTTATATTATTAATACCCTACCATTATGGCTGATTGTAATCCTTTATGTTTATATTATTAATACCCTACCATTATGGCTGATTGTAATCCTTTATGTTTATATTATTAATACCCTACCATTATGGCTGATTGTAATCCTTTATGTTTATATTATTAATACCCTACCATTATGTCTGATTGTAATCCTTTATGTCTATATTATTAATTCCCTACCATTATGTCTGATTGTAATCCTTTATGTCTATATTATTAATTCACTACCATTATGTCTGATTGTAATCCTTTATGTTTATATTATTAATACCCTAACATTATGTCTGATTGTAATCCTTTATGTTTATATTATTAATACCCTAACATTATGTCTGATTGTAATCCTTTATGTTTATATTATTAATACCCTACCATTATGGATTGTAATCCTTTATGTTTATATTATTAACACCCTATTGTAATCCTTTATGTTTATATTATTAATACCCTACCATTATGTCTGATTGTAATCCTTTATGTTTATATTATTAATAGCCTACCATTATGGCTGATTGTAATCCTTTATGTTTATATTATTAACACCCTACCATTATGTCTGATTGTAATCCTTTATGTTTATATTATTAATACCTACCATTATGGCTGATTGTAATTTATGTTTATATTATTAATACCTTTATGTTTATATTTTTAATAATAGCCTACCATTATGGCTGATTGTAATCCTTTATGTTTATATTATTAATAGCCTACCATTATGTCTGATTGTAATCCTTTATGTTTATATTATTAATACCTACCATTATGTCTGATTGTAATTATGTTTATATTATTAATAGCTGATTGTAATCCTTTATGTTTATATTATTAATAGCCTACCATTATGTCTGATTGTAATCCTTTATGTTTATATTATTAATAGCACCATTATGGCTACCATTATGGCTGATTGTAATCCTTTATGTTTATATTATTAACACCCTACCATTATGTCTGATTGTAATCCTTTATGTTTATATTTTTAATAGCCTACCATTTATATTATTAATAGCCTACCATTATGGCTGATTGTAATCCTTTATGTTTATATTATTAACACCCTACCATTATGTCTGATTGTAATCCTTTATGTTTATATTATTAACACCCTACCATTATGGCTGATTGTAATCCTTTATGTTTATATTATTAACACCCTACCATTATGGCTGATTGTAATCCTTTATGTTTATATTATTAATACCCTACCATTATGGTAATCTGATTGTAATCCTTTATGTTTATATTATTAATACCCTACCATTATGTCTGATTGTAATTTTATGTTTATATTATTAACCTTTATGGCTGTTTATATTATTAATATTAACACCCTACCATTATGGCTGATTGTAATCCTTTATGTTTATATTATTAACACCCTACCATTATGGCTGATTGTAATCCTTTATGTTTATATTATTAACACCCTACCATTATGGCTGATTGTAATCCTTTATGTTTATATTATTAACACCCTACCATTATGGCTGATTGTAATCCTTTATGTTTATATTATTAACACCCTAACATTATGGCTGATTGTAATCCTTTATGTTTATATTATTAATAGCCTACCATTATGGCTGATTGTAATCCTTTATGTTTATATTATTAACACCCTACCATTATGTCTGATTGTAATCCTTTATGTTTATATTATTAATACCTAACATTATGGCTGATTGTAATCCTTTATGTTTATATTATTAACACCCTACCATTATGGCTGATTGTAATCCTTTATGTTTATATTATTAACACCCTACCATTATGGCTGATTGTAATCCTTTATGTTTATATTATTAACACCCTACCATTATGGCTGATTGTAATCCTTTATGTTTATATTATTAACACCCTAACATTATGGCTGATTGTAATCCTTATTGTTTATATTATTAATACCCTACCATTATGGCTGATTGTAATCCTTTATGTTTATATTATTAATACCCTACCATTATGTCTGAATGTAATCCTTTATGTTTATATTATTAATACCCTACCATTATGTCTGATTGTAATCCTTTATGTTTATATTATTAATACCCTACCATTATGGCTGATTGTAATCCTTTATGTTTATATTATTAATACCCTACCATTATGTCTGAATGTAATCCTTTATGTTTATATTATTAATACCCTACCATTATGTCTGATTGTAATCCTTTATTTTTATATTATTAATACCCTACCATTATGGCTGATTGTAATCCTTTATGTTTATATTATTAACACCCTAACATTATGGCTGATTGTAATCCTTTATGTTTATATTATTAATACCCTAACATTATGGCTGATTGTAATCCTTTATGTTTATATTATTAACACCCTACCATTATGGCTGATTGTAATCCTTTATATTTATATTATTAACACCCTACCATTATGGCTGATTGTAATCCTTTATGTTTATATTATTAACACCCTACCATTATGGCTGATTGTAATCCTTTATGTTTATATTATTAATACCCTACCATTATGGCTGATTGTAATCCTTTATGTTTATATTATTAACACCCTACCATTATGTCTGATTGTAATCCTTTATGTTTATATTATTAATACCCTAACATTATGTCTGATTGTAATCCTTTATGTTTATATTATTAATACCCTAACATTATGTCTGATTGTAATCCTTTATGTTTATATTATTAATACCCTACCATTATGGCTGATTGTAATCCTTTATGTTTATATTATTAACACCCTACCATTATGTCTGAATGTAATCCTTTATGTTTATATTATTAATACCCTAACATTATGTCTGATTGTAATCCTTTATGTTTATATTATTAATAGCCTACCATTATGGCTGATTGTAATCCTTTATGTTTATATTATTAATACCCTACCATTATGTCTGAATGTAATCCTTTATGTTTATATTATTAATACCCTAACATTATGTCTGATTGTAATCCTTTATGTTTATATTATTAATAGCCTACCATTATGGCTGATTGTAATCCTTTATGTTTATATTATTAACACCCTACCATTATGTCTGATTGTAATCCTTTATGTTTATATTATTAATAGCCTACCATTATGGCTGATTGTAATCCTTTATGTTTATATTATTAATAGCCTACCATTATGTCTGATTGTAATCCTTTATGTTTATATTATTAATAGCCTACCATTATGTCTGATTGTAATCCTTTATGTTTATATTATTAATAGCCTACCATTATGGCTGATTGTAATCCTTTATGTTTATATTATTAATAGCCTACCATTATGTAATGTTAAAGCAGTGTGCGTATGGTTTATGTAAATAAGCCTAATGATTTGTGTGTGTGCATAGAGCGAAGTTTATTGCATTAAATTAATAAGAGTGTTATAAATTCTGTAATGTACAATGGATTGATGTAATATCGTTATAAACTATTATGTACTGACAGACTGAATGACTAGAACAACCGTGGCTCTTGTTATATTAATGCAGGGAAGGTAGCTGTAATGTTAATCCGCCACTGCGTGAGCGTTCTGCCCTGGCTTGGAATTGAAGTGCCTTGCGGAGCGAGAGCAGCTCTGGCCGACTAAATGGAGCCGCTATCATGCCCGGCCCTGGTGTAAGACATGGCCTGATCTGTCATTATAAGTAGAGAAACTTTGAACAGTTATGCGTGTTTTATACACTAATAATAATAATAATCTATACTAATAATAAATCTGTAAGCGAAATTTTTCTGGTAATTTTCGCTTTTCTAAAAATAATTGGTGTTAACATGTACAAGTAATCATCCTGAAACCGAAAATCGCTTTTTTGACATTTTTGTTTGTATGTCTGTCTGTCTGTCTGTCTGTCTGTCTGGATGTTTGTTATCTTTTCACGCGATAATGGCTGAACGGATTTCGATGAAAATTGGAACATAAATTAAGTTCGTTGTAACTTATATTTTAGGCTATATGGCATTCAAAATACTTTATTTAAAAGGGAGATAATGAATTAAATAAACCGAAATATCTAGCTTATTATTGATTTTTGTGAAAAATGTTAC
>JAJSOF020000017.1:138258552-138311052 GCA_025594305.2 Periplaneta americana | reverse complement strand
GTTACTCGTGAAGTAGGCCTAACCTCACTACTATGCATTCGTTTGCTTAGGAAACATTTACTTTATAATTATTGTAATCAAAACTCACTTAACTTATTGTATATATTTAAGACTATTTGTTTTTCTCCGCTTTTGAGAGGGTTTCTACTCTTATGTTTAATAACCACACACACCGAGGATGCAGAAGCCATACTTCAGTACTACGTGCTTACGTGAACAACTACGAGTTCAAGTGACGCCAGCTTGTTACAAGAACAGACTACCTCGGTATTACTGTTGGTATTAATCAGCGTTCATAGTACATAACAAAAATAAAAAAGTAGCTTTTCTTTTACATGCCGTCTTACATATGTAAGCAAATGTATTTAATTAGAATTAGAGTCTGGCTAGGCGGAAGAGAAGGCCTACTGGCCTTAGCTCTGTCAGATTAAATAAATAATTAAATTATTATTATTATTATTATTATTACTATTATTATTATTATTATTATTATTATTATTATTATTATTATTATTATATGAGTGAAGTTATATGTTTCATCGTATTTAACAACTAGAGTTCAATTTTTTATTTCCAAATAATATAAGATTATGGTTTCCAAATAAGGAACTATATTCTCCTGCGTTGTGTGAATGTTTCGACTGGGAGCCAATCACGGGTATGACAGCCACGTGCTTATGTTTACATTTGGAATTTTCTTACAGCGAGAATAGTATAGACATACATACATGCTCATTTAGAGCACAGCCCCTAACGCAAGAATCAGTTGAATTTTTAACCCGGGAGATAAGTGTAGACGACACAGGCAGGTGCCGTGGAACAAGATCGCCTTTCAGACACCAGCGGGAAGCCATTCAGGTGACAGGAGTGGCAGAGAGACGAGCGAGCAACTCCAGTCCAACACTATGAATAACAGACTACCTGATCCGCCAGCAAGTATCGCCTATATACAGCTCTCTGTCGTTGAAAAAGACAGTCATAAACGCTGCTTTAAAAATGTCCTCTTCGATGTACCGTGTGACACAGAAGTCAGTTGACAAATGGGAAACATTACTCTGATTGGAAACACAATTGTATACAGTATGTTCACTACCATAAATATTCAAAATGTGCTCCATTTGACAGTGCCTCACTGTATCCTGATATTCTTCTGTCACGCTTAAAAGTGTTGCACAAATACCCATAGAAACAAGTGGTAGGTCTGGTGACCGCGGAGGCCATGACTGAGGTCCACCTCGCCCAAGCCAATGCACACCGAACATCTCATTCAGTTCCTGGCGAACTGTCAGAACATAATGTGCCGTGGCCCCATCTTGTAGAAACCGCTTTCTTGTCTGCTTGCTCAGTGGCAAATCATACAGGAACTTTATTCCAGTGCTGTACAGCAATTTTCCATATCTGTGTTGGTTTACATTTCCATCAAATCAATATGGTCCCACAACCATATCACCTAGTATTCCACAGCACAACATAACTTTTAGAGCACCAGTGTTGTTAGCTACACGCATCCATCCTGGGTTTTCTTTGGACCAGTATCGTGCATTTTGTATATGAGCGGTGTCTATCCAAAAAGGAATAAGCATTCGTCGCTGAACAGAACATGCTGAAGGAAGGATCGATCAGTATGTGATCCACCTGCAATATGCTCGCCTCTTGAGTGGATCCTCTTCTTGCATTGTGTGTAAATGCTGCAATTTGTAGGGGTGAAAACGTGCAGATTTCAATATTCTGCGAAGAGATTATCTACTGATACCACTTTCTCCAGCCACATAGCGCACTGATCTTTTAGGCCTGGCCGTCATCTTCACAATCACATCTATTGAATGCAGTCAGTAGCAGATTTGGAACAAAAGGTGGAGAATTGTGGCGATACAGAAGGGGAATATGTACTGCCAACTTAACAGTACAAATGAAAAAGGGCACTCAGATTGCGGGCAACTTGAAGGGAACAAGTCATTAATGTTACTTTAAACAATAATTATTTCAGTTTTACAATTTTATTAGTACTGTTTCCTATTTTGTCAACTGACTTCTGTGTCATACGGTATATTAATGGCGGGTGTACAGAAAAGTGTCCATCACATTTTTGGACGAGAAAAAATCCGAACTCTCTGCATGGTCTAGCTCCCGAGGAATGTTCGAGTTTTACATACGCCTTGTTTAGCTGTGACGTCATGCTTGCTCATTGTCAAGTAATACTGCTAATAATCCCAAGCGATGAGGAGAAGGGTTCCGCTTCAGGCACCCCTGACGTCGTTCATCGTTTCACGGTTGTAATTATACCGATACTGTATCTAGTTCATCACCTCCACCTGGTTATCCAGGCTCGTACTCCACACTCTATTATTTTATTATTATTTTTAATCACATAAAACAGTGTTTCTCAACTTTCTCTGTAAACATACCTCCTTAGGCTTCCAATATTTATTTGTTACTAGCTGAAAGCACCCGACGTTGTCCGGGTTTCCCTTTCTGCTTCTATTTTAAAATTAAACTGGTTGTTAGACTTTACGGAAATCTCTGCAACTCAACTATAGACAACTAAAACGAATTGTCTTTGGTTTCCTTCGTCCATAAAGATGATTCTTTACATAGAGTCACTTACATGAATTAATAAACTTCTTAGTCAAATGCCTGCTAGGGTTAACTCAATTTAAAACCGCTGTATATTCCGGATCAGCTTACTTCACACCCTAAGGGTGAAACCTAACCATTTTTTCCTATTACTATACAGTATATTGTGGTGATTTTCTACTTTGCAGTTGGAATTTTATTTTGCCAACTTCGTTTCGAATTTCGATACTGACCAATGCTACAAATGGTAATGATTTTGTAAATGTTATGTTGGCAGCTGAGACAGACGTTGACGGTACTGGAGTTCCATGGAATTAAAATTGTTCTAGATTTCTGAGCCGATTACTACAATCTAGTGAAATTTGAACATACTAATACAATAAATTATGAATATCAGTATTAATATTAATACATAATAGTTATTGTATGTGTTGCGTTGTGGTTATAATCCAAGATAGTAATCAGGTAAGGGTAAATAAATATAACATACTTGGGTGTGATAATGCAGGTGGGGGAATCGATATAAACACAATTTCATATTTTAATGAATTTCTTTCGTGTTTGGAATTTTATTACGATAATGTCAAAAAGAGGAAAAACCATGGCAACGACTCCACCAAGAAAGCGTAAAGCGTGCTGCGAAAGTGGGGATAACTTCCCCTACTGGCGTTCTGTTCTTTCAGATTTAACCGAAAGAAGATAATGCAGAAGGAATTATGCTCACGGAGACAGCAATTATGACTGGAATAGCAAAATTTTTAGGTATAAGTATTCTGAAGCATATATTATTTTCATGGTGATATTCGGTTTTCGCAGTTATTACAAATAATTTCATGTGGTCAAACAAAACACATTTTTAGGTTGGGTCTCGTAAATTAATTGTTTAGACAAACCAATGAATTTCATATTGCCAGACAAAATACCTAACATGTTGATCCCTTTCTAGTGTAGTTTGCCTGCGAAAATATGTTACAAATTATTGAATTATTTATAATAACCTTCCAACATAAAGGTAAAGTACGGTAAATAAATAAGTCATTCAGTACGTAAGATCGTGTGATATCTGGTAACAGTGGGCAACACTGACAACACGGCAATATTTGCTGTTTAGGAACTGTTCTTACGTAACCCTCACTATAGATCAGGCACTGGAAAGAAAACATTTCATCGTGTGCTTTACATTCACCTGTTTTTTTATTTATATATCTATTTGTTTTTGTTTATATATTTATCCTGGTGTTGTTAAGGCCATTAGGCCTTCTCTTCCACACCGCCAGAAATACAAACAAGATAATAGAAAAATAAAACTATGAAGTAAAACCAAAATAAAATATATACTGGGTACAGTCACACAATATTTAAATGAGTTAGCATTGTCTTGAACAAAAACACACCCCTCGGTCTCTATACGTCCACTTAGCGTTGGCTCAATGTTCTACAGATCAACATTTTATCTCTGCCGTCAGTGACCGTTCAATTTCAAGTGTCTTATCTAAGTCATGGGCGTCAGCGTATTAAATAGCATTGCAATCTTCCTACCGTATCCTTTCCTACCCACCGCAAATGTGACGCTGTACAGAGGCAGAAATAAAATAACTACAAAATCTGCACATTGATTGAAGCTGGCATGACATAGACCTACATTTCATGTCTATATGTGCTTTCATCTTAACTTCAGAGACAGCTGACGGTAATTAGGGAATTCCCTTGTTCCTAGTCTGAACCCGTTGGGGTGTCATTGTGAGCCGAAATTTATCTGGCTATCGAACGTACCAAAGAATCAATATATACGTAAGTATATAATGTAATTTATATTGGAAGTTTTTTTACCCCATACGCCCGCTTATATCATACCGGTTTTTTTAATATGACTTGAGAGATTATATCTCACAAATTATTTTTTTTATATTATATACAGAATGCAGATACAGTATTTCGTAAGAAGCCATTGTTTAACATAAATAATAATATTCTAAAAGACATATATTTTAGAAATGAAGACATTGTTCTTTCCACACGCTTAACATAGTACACTAGCAACATGATTACGCAGATAGAACTTCGCAAGAACACATTTTTTAACATGGGCAATGATATTTTGGGAGATAGATATTTTAGAAAATGTTATTTTCAGTGCGCTTACGTAATTCACATACTAAATTAGGAACATGACAAAATTATCATTGAAATGCTTTTTAGATATGCATACAATTCTATTGCATAAATGTAAACCTATACATGTTCCGGTGTCCTCACTTGAAATGAAGTTACGTAATATTATTGAAAAGGTGAAAAATGGAGAGTTTCTAAGAGAATGTCTGCAACTTTGACCGACTATCCTTGAGCTTTATTTTACTACGGTCATTCATTACGAATGCTAGTCGCACTGAAATTGCATTTCTTTAAAATCGAATGGCATGTTAGTGGCTATCATAGGTACATGTTGGATAAAACATAATCTCATTTCATTTTTCCAGTTAATACTGCCACTTCTATTTCGTTTTCGCACGAGTTTGTTTCACAAAAATTCTTGTTCCATTGCATAATTTCTGTCTGTTAATATTTCGCAATAGTACTATTAGTGATTCAGTATTAAGTAATTCATTATGTGTTGGCAATCCTCATGGTTTCAAAGAATTCAAGAATTCAGTTGGTAAAACCAGTGGTGATATTCGGCCGGTTCGCACCGGTTCGGGCAAACCGGGTATTAAATTATTTCTAGGTAATATTTACAATTACCATGAACATATTATATCGTTTATATTTAACATAGGTACACATGAGAGAACTGGTTGTTAAACTTTTTAAATATCACTACTGAGTAAAACACAGTCTGCTCACTATCTACAACTGTCTCGAGAAATTCATAATAAGGTTCTGGATCACGTAAAGATACTTATTGCATGAATTGCCTAGATTTTGGTCTTATGATGTACCAACAATGTTATTTAATTTCATGTTATTTCTTCCATGGCCTTATGAAAGCCGACAATAACAAAGAACAATTGACTGTAGAAGCTTGGATTTTAATATTACACAGGAATGTTTGATCGTATTTATTTTAATTTTTTTATCTTTTTAATTAATTCAACGTCCATTTGTCCGATTTTAATGTAGCCTATGTATTTATCCTGGTTAAGAAGGTTAAATGTGCAAACTTTGTGAAGTATCGGTCAAAGCGTGTAGATTTGTGTAGAGCAGGCGCGCACGCACGCACGCACACATACCGACCCAGCCACATTGACTTATATATATTATATAAGATTCCAATAGCAAATATGTACGGTAAATTATAAAAGGTATTTTTAATGTGTAACAGTCGATATGGAAGTCATTACTACAGAATAATTTAATCATTGACGTAATTATATTATTCCTGTGATAATTCATGGGTTAACGCAATGAATAACTAATACATGAAATGTGAATTCGACAAGTGGTTTCATTCATTAATCTTGCTGAAACATTGTACAGTGTTAAAAATTGATTAGAAGGTTAAGAAGATATAATGGCGGTTATGAAAAAGTTAATCTAATGGAAAATCTAAGCCTGCTTTTAAGAAATACGGTAATGTGATCGTCTTGGGTTAACTGTACTTAGAGATACAATAATTGATCATTTTCTGGGCTCATAGGGTTTCATATTTTGTCACAATTAGATATGAAAAACTGCACTCACACAAATGTGCACAGTTAAAGCGAACAAGTTCCGGCAAAGTGATGCCTTCCATATTTGAGGCTATTAATAGTTTTCAAGTTATTCGCTTGTAGAACCCATGAAATATTTCATTGAATCTCGCAGAACCTCTCCTGACTCACACATACTACGTTCATCCATGTCAAAATATGTAATAATGCGGAATAATAGGGGGAATTGGATAACAATTAATAATTTTAATAACTCACAAAAGTGGCATTGATTTTACATTAATGCTCACAGAGGCTACACTATTTTAAAGTAATTTATGTACGGGAGAAGGAGATACATTTGAACAGTTGGCACATTAGAACAGATTGAATTTCTCACCTCAACACATAATTTTCATTAAGTTGCCGGTACTGTCAGCAGAAGACAGCCCTTCTGATGTACTGACTGCCATATTTCTTCAATTTAATTTGTTGGTATGAACTCAGTGGATGTACATGTTGTTGAAATATTATTTTTTTTTCGAACTTCGTGAGGATATTTTGACAACATGAATGTTTCAGACGTGAGTTTCATTACGTATATTAGAGCCCAATGAATTCACTTTTCCAAAATTAATGTAGACCTCTAATATTTACTTCTTCATTTGATGGGGTCATGTTTTATAATTCTGTGCCATTTAGAGTCCAAAAATTTAAGGATGTAAGAAATGTGAATAGAAAAACTATTTCAAATGTGCTTCCTTCTTCCTTAAATATAAAAACGGTTTTCAATATCTTAATTTCTACAAAAATAAGTTTTTAGTAACCAATGTCAGGGAAAAGGGAAACTCTTTCTCTTAACACAATCATTCGACAATGCCATTTAAGCGTGAAACATAATAACTATACCTTTGTGCGTAAACTTGCCAGGCAAACATAAAGCTCTTCATTAACATTTAAAAAATACATATCATCAAACGTCATGGAAAAGAGTTTTCACATAAATAAATTGTGGGGAATTGGATTAATACGTTTAAATTTCTGTGGGAGATTGTAGAAAATTCTGTTTTTCATCTCAGTCAGCTGCTCTTCTTCATTTTGCAGGCTGATAAATTGTCCGAACTGATTGGATAATCTGAAAAATGTTTCTGATCCAATCGCTATTGCCTGATGACAAAAAAGGGAAATATTTCTCAATAATATTAAAACAAAAAAATGTTCCGGGAACCGTCTGCTAAGCGCGCCATCGCTCTACCACTGATATATCCAGGAACGATACACAACTACGGCCCAATTCTTCCCTTTATGCCCACATACCTCAAGTGGATTGGTGTAACTTTAAATTGTGGTTTCATGTTAACGCACATGTGCGTTGATTTTGCGAATGTGGCTTTCAGCGATAGAGCGTTGGCGCGCTGAGTCAGAGGTTCTGGGTTCGATACTCGTTCCCAGAATATTATTCAAACCAGCTTTACAGGAAGCTAAACCTGAAAGCCAGATTCGCGCAAGTAAATATTTATGAAGCTTTGCTGGCAGTCATTTCAAATGATCGGAACACATTGGTGTATCATTTTCATATCTATCTTTTTTTCCCAGATATTTAATTTCGAAAGGTTAGTTTTTAAACACGAAGCTTTTTTTTTAAAGCTACAAATTTGTCTGTGAAAGTCAAATATTTCCTTCGGAATTTTTAGGTGTCATCTCAACAGGTATGCAAGTTTCATGACCCAGGATTCAAGAGAATTGTAATAGTAATATGCGTTACAAGAGCGGTATGTTGACGTTTTCATGTTCGAGGAAAAGATTGAAAAAGCGAAACGTAGTTGAGCTTTTTTAATTTCCGAGAATTGAAAGAAAACATACCGCTCGTGTATCGTACATTATTTTGTGCGAAGATCGTTTATTACATACCTGAAAGAGGAATTTCTAATTAGTTGCAATGAAATATCCATCTTGGTTTCTGTTCAATGACGGCAACTTTGGAAAACAAATATATCTATCTTCAACATTGTTCCTATAAAATGTTTTCTGTGTTTACTATACTCCAGCAGGCCGTGATATACGTCTGTCTTTTTTTTCCCCTAGTCTATAAATGCGAACTTAAAACAAACGGTAAGGTTATGTAATGATTTATTTTTCATTTTAATACTATAAGAACATTATTTATTTCTGCACATTATAATTAATTGTCACATTTGTGCAGTTATTCAGAGTCATTGGAGCAACACCACCAGTTTTTTCTATTGTGAAATTTTTCTGCATGAATATTGATTTTCCAGCTTCAGTCGAAGTTGAAGCATTAGCACTATAGATGACAGCATTTGATAAACCCTCCGTCTGGCAGGAAGTCGGTGCACTGGAGGCTGTGGTTGCAGTTTTGTGAATCCTAGTACCAATGTTGCTTTTGACGTGCAAAATATTTAAAAACAATAATTAACAGTGCAATTTAGGTCAAATTGCAGTGGTAAGTTTCCAATCTATAATTATT
The DNA here is from genome assembly GCA_025594305.2 of Periplaneta americana. Lineage (NCBI taxonomy): Eukaryota > Metazoa > Arthropoda > Insecta > Blattodea > Blattidae > Periplaneta > Periplaneta americana. The sequence goes on along the minus strand of JAJSOF020000017.1, from coordinate 138,302,364 downwards.
ACTATATTGAACGTCTTTAAAAATAATATGTTAAAAGCCTAAAGCAGTAAAATGAATATGATGCTTAAGCGGTAAGAATAGGGAAATTGTTGTGTGTGTTACGTTGGGAATACTGAATGTGGTATTTCACACTTACCGCGTATTGGTTTTGTGTGGAAAGCAAGCAAATACGCACGATCTCGCACAAAAGATATTTTACAGTGTTGTCTTAAGAAAATCAAAAGCTCACCTTATAGTTGAACCATCCTAGTTAGCACGTTTCCCATTGACAATGATACGATCGCAAATCCAGAGACTTTAAATAAGAAAATGACAAGTATCACACGCCTTGTTTTCGACATGTTTGTTCCAACACCTTTCAACTAAGAAAGATTTTCATTACTTCTCTTTTACAGTATAATCTTGTAAATGTTACAAATTGGATTTTCGCATAACAGATTCCGGTGAATCTGGTTGAGAAACACTTATATAGGTTGTTTAAAAAATACGGGGCATAATTTCAGGTATGTATTTCCCACATGTAGACAATCAAAATAGTTCATTACAACATGTGTCCGGAAATGCTTCATTCCCGAGTTATGGCCTTCACAACATTGAAATTCACCGGAACATTTTTCTTTCCGCTGGTCGTTGTCATTATAGAAGATGTTCAAAATGTCCACCTCCTCCTTGAATACAGACCTCACATCGATGTCTCATTGACCTGCGAACACGATCCCAAACTCCAGGAGTATTGCGTATGTCCTCAGAACATGCCACAATTCGATTCCGAAGGGATTCCAAATCAGGCACCGGAGACGAATAAACCAATGATTTTAAATGGCCCCACAAGTAGAAATCGAGAGGATTCAGATCAGGTGAGCGTGGAGGCCAAGCAATTAGGCCACCTCTACCTATCCATCGATCAGGAAACCTTCGATCCAAGTACCGGCGAGCCGTACGACTGAAGTGTGCAGGAGCGCCATCATGCAAGAAGTGAATGTGTTGATGATTGATCAGTGGAGTGTCTTCTAAAACATGAGGTATGGTGTTTTCCAGGAAGTGTGTGTACTCCTGCCCCGTAAGTCTGTTTACAAGTACATGGGGTCCAACTAATCGATCACCAATGACACCGGCCCACATGTTGGGGGAGAACCGCACCTGGTGATGAGATGGAACAATTGCACGTGGGTTTTCATACGCCCATACATGCTGATTGTGGAAATTTGTTATGCCATCTCGTGTGAACTGTGCTTCATCTGTAAATAATACTAAGGCAGGAAAGTTCGGATTTACACCACACTGCTGCAAGAACCACTGTCAGAACCTAACTCGTGCAGGGTAATCTGCTGGTGACAGGGCCTGTACGCGTTGCAAATGATAAGGATACAATTAATACTCTTTCAACAGTCTCCAGACAGTCGTATGAGGAACATTGACTTGCAACGCTACCCTTCATGTGCTGATAGAAGGAGTCATGTTCACAGCCTCCAGAATCTCCTCCTGTACTTCTGAAGTTGTAGATCTTGGTCGTCCCCTTCCCAAACCAGGAGAGTTAAATTTTCCATACTCGCACAGACGGTAATGGAGACGTACAAATGTCTTCCGATCTGGACATTGTCGCTGTGGGTACCTCTCCTGGTACAAACGACGAGCCAGCGCAGCATTGCCGTCGGCCTTACCGTACATGAAGTGTATCTCTGCCAGCTCTTGATTTGAATACATGTCGCACAGTCTAACGCCTACACAACACTGAATGTAACCTTCGCCTCGGAATGAACTGTCAGAGTGCTCTCTTAATGTCTCCTTTGACGGCAACGACCTGCGGAATGAAAAACGTTCCGGTGAATTTCAATGTTGTGAAGGCCATAACTCGGAAATGAAGCATTTCCGGACACATGTTGTAATGAACTATTTTGATTGTCTACATGTGGGAAATACATACCTGAAATTATGCCCCGTATTTTGAAACACCCTGTATAATAAGTAACAGCGAAATTTCCCATGGGAGTCAGGTACTTAACACAAATCAGTGAATACAAGAGACAACTAAGCAAATAATTTAGACAAACGGAAATAATAAAGAAAATATCAATAGGGAGCAGACAGTAGATGGAAAGAAAGAAATAAGCAAAATGTACAGAAACATAGGAAATTATTTATGAAGTTCAAACGTAACATTTTACATATAATTAAAATTCTTTGAAAAGCATGAATGTTCTACGCTTTGTAAGTGTCATATCTTACACTGAATGATTCGTATATAGTAGTCTAAATATTTAGGGATGGTAATATAGACTTTTCAGTTTAAAAAAAGCTTACATATGCATGTGTCGAATTTCCAATCGGTGTGGAGATAACAGCTCTTTGAAAGTTACCATAACAACCCTTACAAATAATATGAAGGGACGACAAATGACTATGAACTGTTGACTACGTATAAAAGAATAGTACGTGTCGCTCTTCTGAGATCGGCTGAGGGCAGTACTGTTGTTCATAAAGAGTATAGAAAAATAACTGTTTGTACAGTCCTGGCTAGAAGGATGGACATGTTCGTCCAGCACGTAGGAGCTCCTGTACTTTTCATCGCAGGTAAATCTCACATTCCCGAACGATGGATCGGCTGAGGTGGTCACGTGTATTGGATACCAAGGCCCCAGATCTTACTCCTGTCGATGTCTGTCTTCGAGGTGGATGAAAGGTGAAGTACACAAGAAGAAAATAAACACATGGGAGATTCAGTCGTTCTCATTGAACAAAACTGCTCTCATAAAGGTACGAGAAGACGTCAGAAGAGTGATACTGTTGTCGACAGAGTGGAATACTGCATTGAACTGTTGAAATGTACTTAGATCAACAGTATTCATGTACAGTCTTACTAATAAAAATTCTATATACAGACGTTTAACTGTCTTATACTTATACAGTGTGTAACTCGTTTATAAGAGTCGTGTGTAAATTTCTTACTAATAATCACTACATACGTCGTGTATAATTGTTAAACAACGTCATTACTTCGTTACGAAAGGTAATAGAATATCAGAGCTTCTCTATTGCATCCGGTAGAGCGCTCTAGTGTGCCGTGTTAAGATCGATAGTACAACTGGCTCTGATGGATTACCATACTATATTTTGATCAAAGAGTACAAGCTACAGCAATATTTTCTAATTATCCTGTGCCCTTTGGTTTGTTCTTCTGTGGTTACAAGGCAACCATCATCTTAAAATGACAGTCGATACGAACAGCAGTTAGAGGGCGGCCATATTTTCTCTATATACAACGCTTAAACAAGCGGTTTCGTATAATTATATTACTACTGCAAAGCAAATCCCATTGTATAGTTGTAGACTGTTTATACATCCATTGCTTATGCATGGTTTATTTTCTGTCTCACCTCTGCATAAGACTCGTATAAAAACTATACACGGTTTATTACTAAAGACGGGTAATCATCAAGTAATTTTCGTTTTCTTTTTACTACTTTTAACGCTTGTTATGCATAACATTCAAACAGCTGCATCTCCAAAACCAATGGAAACTTGGACATGTTTATATGAAATGTTTTTATTCACAATAGTCCATACTACTACACCCTCCCCTAAATTACATATTATTCCTCCTGGGTCACCCCGTATAAAAGCCTGGAGTTCAGTGACGTACGTATCCAGTATTTAACTAAATATTTGCTAACGACCGAACACTGAAAATGAACAGAAAGCATAAGGATGAAATGGAATAGATGCCAGCAGCATCGTCTGCCTCACATCGATACTGATACTGATACTATTGGAGAAAGGCTCGATATGACCCAGAACTGCAATCTTGTATAAATGTATCTTGTGCCAACCCCCCAGCTAGGCGCATTCCCAACCCACACCAAGATTCTCAGCGTAGGTTTCGAAGCTGAAATCCCACTCGTTTCTAGACAAGTTATCTCTATCCTTCGTCCCTTGGTTATTGGGGAATGCTATGGAATGATAGTTGAACGGAGATCGGAAGGAAAAATATTGATGCCTAACATAGAGTAGTGGGTAAAAACTGTAACTGTGACGAATGACTGGGACTCAAATATACAGTTGGCGCCAGCGTTTTTGGCGTGTGTCCTAGAGTATAGTGCCCAGTTTTTGAGCATGTTGCTAGTGCATCTGAGAACTGTACCACTTCCTACAGACATCACATCAACCATTTACCAAACACAGTTGTCAGAGTGACTACGGTAAAGGTAAGACACTAGCACTTAACGTTCCCATTACTTATTTCATATGCCAAAACCGATGACGCAGACTATAACCGCCTGCGTGATTGGTTCTTGACATATACCACTCACTCACCGCAGATCCTTCACGTGGCATTGACTCGACGTCTATACAAATGGTGACATTTGTGATGTATAAGATATAAGAGAAATTTCGTTTTCTGCATATGCATTATTTATCATGAAAACTTTCTACATTAGGAACCTCACTCGCAACATTTTCATTATCTTAAAAAGAGAAAGTATTGTTTTCTTTCTCTCACATCATGTAACCGGGTACAGCCCAGTTACTTTATGGTGACAGGTCGTCGACGCGAGAGAGGAGAAGGTTCGACTGTGGGAGGGAGACCGATCCGAGACGGAGCGAATGGAGGGAGGGAAATACAGTCATATTAGAAATGAAGCCTCACGTTGCAGCGTCTGCATAATTTTGAGCTCCTGTCACTGTGTTCACTTCATACTCCGGAACAATAGTCACTAATAAACACTAAAGTAATAAACTAATGGAAATACAATGAGCAGCAGTTCGGAACAATAGTCGTCGTCATCATCATCATCATCATCATCATCATCATCATCATCATCATCATCATCATCATCATCATCATCCATGTGAATGATGGGGCTGCCTTCTTCTCTGTATTTCTTTATTTACCTCAAATACTGCAAACTTTTGGCCATAATGCTGTGATGCTCTATCACAATTTGGCGATTATTTTGTGTTTTTTTTTCCAATGAAATCCTAATTTGAAAATAACTTTCCTTAAAGTCGGGATACCTCCCTGAAAGCCGATAGTCTTTCAATTTCAATAATATGTATATTTTTTAAGTGTGAGCCGCTATTTTTGTGAAATATAGAACTCGTGCTTTGGTTCGTCTTATGACAGCTTAATTAAAGTTGTCCACAGTTGATTTCGGCGCCGATTATCAATGTCTTTACTCTCCCTTATTATTAGGCTAACACAGCTCTCAGACACATCGGTAAACTCTGCTACAAGTTTTCCAACATTTGTTACGTTTTTTCTTCCGACGCTATCTTCATAAAGCGCTACACGTTGCTCACGACTTCTCGCGACTGCGAATGCAATACCCGACCTTTCAGTTTGCTTCTAACAGGCAGCATTTTCACAAACAGAACATAGCAGTGAATCTAGACAATAAATACTACATACTAAACAATACAAAACAGAAGCACTTCAATTATTTAAGTAACTAAATGAAATGTAAGTAAGAAACACACTAAATTGCAATACACAAGACAGTGGTGGTGTAGTACGTCCTTAGCGCGACTGTACGCCCACACTAACGCTCCCGAGATGTGACCGCTAACGCAGCCAGGGGAAGACTAAAAGGAACACCCCTTCGAACAAGCAGTGAACTCACCCAAACCACTGCGTCGCCAGGCCAGAGCTGTCACCATAAAGTAACTGGCCTGTAGTTCACTCCAGACTGTTTTTCACGTTTCTCCGTTGTATTGATAAGCATAGCAAGCAGCACGCACTACTGTTCGCATCGCAATATTGTGTACAGTAGTGTTTCGAGACTAAATGACCGAGTTGTGGATAGCAGTGACATAATAAGCTTATATGTTAATATTGTAACTATAAAACATAACTTACTTACTTACAAATGGCTTTTAAGGAACCTGAAGGTTCATTGCCACCCTCACATAATCCGCCATCGGTCCCTATCCTGAGCAAGATTAATCCAAACTATCCTCATATCCCATCTCCCTCAAATCCATTTTAATATTATCCTCCCATCTACGTCTCGGCCTCCCCATAGGTCTTTTTCCCTCCGGAATCCCAACTAACGCTCTACATGCATTTCTGGATTCACCCATACGTGCTACATGTCCTGCCCATCTCAAACGTCTGGATTTAATGTTCCTAATTATGGCAAGTGAAGAATACAATGCGTGAAGTTCTGCGTTGTGTAACTTTCTCCATTCTCCTGTAACTTCATCCCTCTTAGCCCCAAATATTTTCCTAAGCACCTTATTCTCGAACACCCTTAATCTCTGTTCCTCTCTCAAAGTAAGAGTCCAAGTTTCACAACCATACAGAACAACCGGTAATATAACTGTTTTATAAATTCTCACTTTCAGATTTTTTGACAGCAGACTAGATGACAATAGCTTTTCAACTGAATAATAACAATTATTTCCCATATTTATTCTGTGTTTAGTTTCCTCCCGAGTGTCATTTATATTTGTTACTGTTGCTCAAAAATATTTTAATTTTTCCACCTCTTTAAAGGAAAAATCTCTAATTTTTATATTTCCATTTCGTAAAAATATTCTCGTCACGAGACATAATCACATACTTTGTCTTTTCGGGATTTACTTCCAAACCTATCGCTTTACTTGCTTCAATTCCAAACCCTCTCTGTTATCCTGGACTTTCCTAATGGCATATTCTAGAGCGAAGTTAAAAAGTAAAGGTGATAGTGCATCTCCTTACTTTTGCCCTCAGAGAATTGGAAAAGCATGAGATAGAAACTGACCTATACGGACTCTGCTGTACGTTTCACTGAGACACATTTTAATTAATTGAACTAGTTTCTTGGGAATACTAAATTCAATAAAAATATTATATTTAACTTCTCTCTTAACTGAGTCATATGCCTTGTTGAAATCTATGAATAACTGATGTACTGTACCCTTATACTCCCATTTTTTCTCCAATATCTGTCGAATACAAAAAATCTGATCAGTAGTCGATCTATTACGCCTAAAACCGCACTGATGATCCCCAATAATTTCATCTACGTACGGAGGTAACCTTCTCATTTTTTTATAACCTTATTCCTTTGCTGTGGTCGTGCCAAAAAATCAGTCCCATTCCGAGGCTTATTGTAGGGATTCGTAACAAGCTAATTTTTACGGTGATGGGTTGTTCGCCTTTGTCGAACCCCCAAGCTGGAGGACCACCCCTTATCGGTTGTCCACGACTGCTTATTCAATATATTCGCAGCTACCCTCCATATCTGGAGACCGTCTCCTCTATCCGCAACCTGAGGACGCGCCATGCCGTGTGATAGGGACCCACAATACATGGGTAAAACATAACATTAGTACTACTAAATAATAATAATAATAATAATAATAATAATAATAATAATAATAATAATAATAATAATAGTGATAACAATTAAAAATTATTTAAAATGATGTTTAGACCCTTGCTCAAACACTACACAATAATAAAAAATTAATTTAGACAATACACAAATGTGATTATGGTTATGAAAAATGCTTACTTCAGAGAAACCTGAATCTGTCTTCGTGAAATAATATAATTCATTTCTTCACTTAACAGTACTCACAGCTACAATTAAATCATTTTCTTGGTTTAAACGCTTTCATACCTTACTTTTCACAGGTGTATGTGAAAAACTGCCCTTATACAAATTATGCAGAAGCAAAGGAAATAATTTCCTTCAAAGCGATGAACGTACTGGCAACACAGAGTCTTGCAAATGAGCAGGCATGGGCACTATGTTCCCATACGGGCACTGCATACACCACCCTTTCATTTCTCCCTCCACAAATATTCTACCTGTATGTAGAGTAAGCAAAGGTTGAACTCGATACCATAGCGTTCTAATCAGGGATGTATAAAGTGGTGGGGTGTGGCGAAAAATTTGTGGGTTTCGTTTTAATTTCCAAGAGAAATGAGAACAGAACTATTTTGATTCATGTGAGAATATAGTTAATTTAACCCTTTTATATGTTAAAATAAACTAAGTTGTAATTATCTAGTTGACAAGTTTCAGCTTATGTCAGCCATCATAAGAACTATTTGACTGGAATAAGCTGAAACTAGTCAACTTAGGCCCAATTGTATAAAACTCCCTGACTAAAGATCAACTTTGATCGAAGATCAAAAAGTGAACCGAGTTCAGACACTTCTTCTATTGTATAAAATTTTTCTGCGATCATATTACCTTGGTTCAAATGCAATCTAAGTTCACGTGAAAAGGATTTGGCAACATCGCATAAACAGGTGAAATACGTGATGCGCGGACAGGTTTGTTCAGTGTTGCCAATCTAGCGACTTTAACTCTTTTTCAACAACAATTTCTTTTAACATTTATATTGCTTAAATAAGGATTTAGTGACCTTTTTAGCACCCCATAGTGACAAAATGTAATCTTTCTTTGTTGATAATGAGAAATTTAGCGACTTTACAACTACTTTTTGGCGAATTTCCGTATTACACTCTGTTGGAGAGACTGGTTTTTTGTGCAATGTAAATAATGGCGGACAATAAGAAGAAGGTTACTGTTCTCCGAGTTTTTATCATGTTATGGTGTTTGATACTGCTAAACATAATAAAGCTTTATAAAACGACAATTTTCGTTTAGTAATACAGTTAATTGAAAATTTATGAATGTACCTATCATATCCATTAATAATTAATGGTTGTTATAAACATAATATAATTATAGGTTATGTTATTTGATATTGCTGAACACGATAGAGCCTTATAAAATATATGATTGTTTGTGTATTAAGGCAAGAAATTGAAAGAAATATATATAAATGTAATATCATATCTATTAATATTAATAATAATAATGGATATTTTATTTGCACAATCTGTCACTCGTATATTTCAAACAGAAAAGAAATAACTGAACTTGGATCATCTAACTTAATCGGAGAAATTTCTTCAATCAAAGTTGACTTTAGTTTGAGACAAATTAAACTCAGATTAGACTTTATACAACACAAAATTCCAAGTTCAGCAGAAACAAGGATCAATTTAACCTCTGATCTAAGATTAAATGGTTTATACAATCTGGCCCTAGTTTATTTTAACACGTGAAAGTGATTATATTAATATATTTATAGTGACTATTTCGTTTATATGACGTCATTACATTTTCGACCAATGAAGTGTAATGAAATTTTGAATTCCAACCAATCACAGTCAGACTTTGCGATAATTTCTGCAGCTTGATTTATCGCTATCAATTTATCGCATGGTCGTTCTTTTGTTTAGTCGTTGTCGCCAACTGTTTCCCCGCAAAATTGATGATCATGAATACATTAAGATGCAACTACACGGTTAAACTTTTCTTTCAACTTTAAAGCAATGAATGCAAGATTGATATTTAATATTAATTAATATATTTACGCAGTGAAGACGATGTTCAAAACGGCGCACCATGTAGACACAAAACCTTTATGCATCTTAATTGAACGTACCTTTTAAACTTGATTCTATTCTTCCCAGTTTGCACGCATACGCGATTGGAATATTGAACTGTGTAGATGCAGCTTTAGTTCCGTTACACACTACAGCGAGAATGCGTTTGTCGAGCTATAAAAAATGATTTCGTGTAGCACTTATTGTAAGTAACGGTCGAAACAAGGCACAGCTGACATTGGTCCTGCTTCCACAGGTAGGCCTAACGTAACCTATAAAAGTATAGCCTATAACATTTGTATTGGAATTAAACAATTAATGGACGTTCAAATTTATGTAACATCATCGCATATCAAACTCAAAGACCTTGCATAGTAATAATGTCTTTGATCAAACTGCCTTCCGTATGGTGTAATAAAATTCGTGTTTTAATTAGGCCTATATATACAGAGATGACTTCACGTTGTAGCAACATGTCTCGCTGTGAATACATAAGCATTGGTATATAGCTGTCCCCACTGTTACTGTTAAATTAAATTAGGATTTCAGCAGATAATTAAAATGTATTTGTTATAATAATAAGAGAAAATTGCAGTACATGTAGTTAACATTGTTAAATCTGTATTTCGCTTTTCGCAATTGGCATTACTGAATAATAACATCGAATTTCTTTATTGCAATAATCGATATTCATCTACGAATATTTCAACTTCACAATGTCTGAATAGGTTAAATATTCGTTAATATACAATTATTAACATTTTGTGGTCGAATTTTAGGGATATATTATTCAAATTTTTATTTTATTCACGAAATAGTCCTAGTAAATGTCACTCGAGGTCTGAGATTTCCCGATAAATCCACGAGCGAAGCAAGTGGATTTATCGGCAGATCTCAGACCTCTCGTGACATTACTACAGATATAGCCTAAAGTGTTGAAAGTTTGTAATTACGATTAACTTTATTCAGTGTTTGAACTGTTCAGTTGAGGTTTATATAGAACATTATATGAGACGGCACTTCGATCATAAGAATGATTTTGGCGAACATAAATGTATAGGTAAGAGTTTAAATATGATTATTAAAAATGGTTTATATAAATAAAATAGTTCTTACATTCGATAAAGCAATGTGTTATTTTAATGTAATTTGCTGTAGAGGTTGAAATAGTGAGAAAGTTTTCAATAATCTACAAGAAAAGTGTGTTAATGGAAAAGCCAACTCACAATCACTACAGTCGGATTAATTTATCACATTTCAAGTACTAGGCGAGTCTTAGAGAACAATACCTTTTTGAAATAACAGATAAAATCAGCAAGGAGTTTTATGAATTATAGCCTAATGACGAGAATCCCAACTTACGCAATTTTGCAACTAAAGTGTTGCCAGTCTTTAAATCCACGTATGTTGACGACTTTTTTTATCTAAAATGAACTTGACGAAAAAAAAAAATTGCTCGTACACGTGTATAGGCCAGCCAAGTTCCGATTACCGACGGAAGGAGTCCGAACTACTGAGCTCGTTGCACGCTTCCTGTTTGTAGCGATAGCAGAGACCTCATCTCCAATCGGTAATAAGAAGTTGGCGTGCCTGTAACAACCTATTATCTCGTAACTGTTTTCGTTTCTGTAGTAATAATATTCACCCTAATATAGACAGTCTCGTCCTGACCAAACACTATAGGCGATCTAGAGCTTATAAGTGATTATTCATAGTGAATGCAAAGCCATAGTGGCCATATAAATGCCTAGCTTACTTACTTGACCTATTAAGCATACAAAGAGATAATTTATTACAATTGTATGAACACTTTTTGTAAAATGAAATTGAAATTAATAAATCAGTTAAAAACCATACATGTTTCGGAGGAATGCTCCTCCATCTTCAGTGGCAATACCACGACTGCAAAAAGAAAATGAATATGTGAAAAGATCGTACATAGTATTGAAAATTACGAAAACAATGATTGAATTTCAATAATTATTAAAAATGAAACGTCATAAGTGTTATTCAGTATAATAAGTATGATTAAAAAATAATGATGGATAAAACTGATATTAAAAAGTTGTCAAAAATATACAATCTAATAAGAAAGAACTTATATATGAAAGAGTACAAAAATAAATTGAACAAATATGTATAGATCGTAGATAGTACTGGAAGTTATAAAAACGAGTTTAAATGTCTAAAAATAGTTAAAATAGTAATAAAGATAAAATGGCTTAAAAGTTATTCATTTCTAAATATTTGTTAAATAAAAGAAAATAGAATGAATAAACAGGTGTTTAAAATTTGTCTTAAAAATATGCCATCACATGATAAAAACTTCTACAAATTTTAATAAGTACAAAAATGAATAAATAAGAAGAGAGGACAGAATTACAACCTGGATGTTAGACTTACCGCTGGTACAGATGTTCGACCGCATATCGTGGCTTAAAGGAGACTGACTTCGATGAGAAACGGGACAGAGATTGCGTGATTGGTACTACGTTGATCTTTTCTTGTTCAAATCGGAAGTGATGTAGAGATCAAAAAGGATGTTATTTTCATAAATTGCTTTATCGTTTAAATTTTGAGAATTAACAAGTTTATCTTTGTAAATTTCAATAGATGTATTACAACTGTAATAAATTATCTCGTTGTATGCTTAATATCTTATTCATGAACACTGTTGAATTTGGCCTTACTCGTTTAAATTCAATTACTTGACCTAATTTGAAATGTTTAATGTAATGACATGCAGCATTAGTTTTGTACATTCCTAAGCGGAAGACAAGCCAAGTTCATGTGATATAAATACGTCCGAAATATTGTGGACGGAGTGAATTGGATCATATTTACCTCTCATTTCTTATGCCCTTGCCTGGTCTATACTACGTATATTAGTAATATGATGGATGAAAAATATACGCCTTAAGCCATCTCCAGACGGCGGGCTTGGGATACCTTTACGGTGGCAATAGGCTGATGCACAACGAAGCTTAGACATGTGACGTTACTCTCGTAGGTACATTTTGTTAAGAACGCAAAATGACCTGTCAGCCGTCCCGTTGCGCGCTGTAGGAACCGAACCTAAGCCAGCAGAGTACTGTGCGCAGTCATAGTGAACAGTTGCCTGACCTTAGTGTCGAGGTTGTTTGTCACAGTGTTTACGTGTACAGTAGAGCGTCTCGTTTAGGCACAGTGGAAACGTAAACAAAGTGCAGGTAACGTGTGGGGGAGGTCGAGGCGTTCGATAAACACGAGGGATGCACAAGGTTTTAGTTACAATTAATTATATTAATTAACATTAATTGACATATTTTCCAAAAACACACAAAGTAAAATAGCACAAATTGCATAACATTATCATATACACATTTTAACAGACAAGAATTGTATAATTTCAACTTGTCAACTTCTCAACTTGAGACGGTGTCGGGTGGAGTTCCCGGATAGCTCAGTTGGTAAGGGCGCTGGTACGTTCAACCAGAGGTCCCGGAACAATTTTTCCCTTGAAATTATTCAAATCTGCTTTACAGGGAGCATTACCTGAAAGACTAGATTTGCATAATATATACGTTACTGTGTACGTTAACAGAAAACCACAATTCCAAGTCACACAGAGATTGTGTGCACTAATGTGGGTCTCTGGCGTTTCGTCAGCCCACGCGAGTTGTGTGGATATAAAGAGAAAAGTTGAGACGGTGTCGGGTGGAGTTCCCTGGTAGCTCAGTTGGTAAGAGCGCTGGTACGTTCAACCACAGGTCCCAGGATAGATACCCGGCCCCGGAACAATTTTTCCCTTTAAAAGTTTTCAAATCTGCTTTACAGGGAGCTTCACCTGAAAGACTAGATTTGCAAGGAATTGTAATGTTGAAATAATTCAATATAACAAATCAAATTTTGCTACTTAATCTATAATTCTATATGATGATGTTTCCAAGCAGCATTTTTACGGTCATAATTTCATTCTCTATATGACTAACACTGCCGTGGCGAAAAGGCCATGGTGAGCCGAGCCACTGTGTAAGCTGCAACGTGCATAGCACCTATGGAGGGAGGCGGACAACCGAAGGGGAAGTTAATGTTTAGGACGTGTAACGAAGAAAGAAATGAACAAGAAAACATAGGACACATTATCACAACCTAAAATTAACTGTCTTCAGAATGTCTCTGCGACAAAGTTTCAAAATCAGGAATTATGTCACTTACTGCCAATCGTAGTTGATCACGTGATCAGTCAGTCGTGACCTAAATTTGATTTTTACTATTTTCATTGTTGAAAATAATTTTTCACAAACGTAAGTTACAGCGACCATGACTTCAACAGAGCAAGCGAAAGAACGAAGCTTCAAATATTTATTTTTTTCCAAAGATTTGAAAAGTTCAACATTTGTCAAGTCCTTACATCTAGCTTTCATTGAACATCACATTGTAAATCTGTGAGTTTAAATTGAAAATCTAACCGCATTATTCGTACATCTGCTGTAAAAGAATCGACGTACAGAGATAATAATAATAATAATAATAATAATAATAATAATAATAATAATAATAATAATAATAACACTTAACCTTTTAATGTTTCATCAGTAACATGTAGTAACTTATAATGCCGTTTTATGTTATACAACCGTTTTCCTAGTAATATTTGTGAACGAATCATACATTTAATATTTTCATCATATTGTAAGCAAAAGAATGCATCCTCCCATCCTACTTGAAACTTTCGTTTTTATAGAGGTACATGGTTTCGAGAGAGATATTGCGACGATACGCCACTCGCAGGTCCGAGACAAACACGAATAGAACGGAGTTTGACTCCAGTGAGTAAGAGGGTGGGGGTTGTAGGTAGGAAGCGAGAGAAAAGCACTGAGAGCCACAATGTGCTCGTGAGTCGCATTTTCGCCACGGCTGGACTAACATAATATCACCATCTTCTGTACTGTACCTGAATAAATTGAACTTTGAGTAGGGATAATTATGTTTAGGAAATAGTGTTGTCACTTCAGACCAATATACAATACTGTAGTTTTGTTAACTCGGTCACAGAAGACGATGATAGTATGTTAGTCATACAGAGAATGAAATTTATGACCTTAAAAATGCTGCTTGAAAACATCATAATATATAAGTAGCACAATTTGATTTGTTATATTGAATTATTTAAACATTATAATTGCTTGTTTATTAAAATGTGTGTATATAAAGTTATGCAATTTGTGTTCTTTTGTTTTGTGTATTTTTGGAAAATATAATTTCAATTAATGCTCCTCCATAAATGTTGTTACTAAAACCTTGTGCATCCCTCGTGTTTATCGTAGGCTTGTCCTCTCCCATACGTTACCTGCACTTTGTTTACGTTTTCACTGTGCCTAAACGAGACGCTCTACTGTATTTGGTAACGTGTACAAGTGCAATGTCGAAGCACCAGTCGTATTATTTGCATTCACCATTGACATCCTGTGATGCTGAACGGTTCTCAAAATATAACAACTGTTTGAGTGATCGCCGCAAGACGTTTCCGTTCGCAAATCTTCGGATGTATTTCGTTGTTCATTGTAATGCCGGCAACGAAACCGAAGAAGACGGAACCTTGCATGTATAGGCACATCATTTTATTTTTACTTCAATTTTTATTGTACCTGAGTTTTTGAATGTACTTCACTCCCACCCCTTCTACTAATGAAGTTTCAACTGTTCTCCAGACAGAATCAAGGCCGCTTATAGTAAACAGCACTGAGTTACTGAGTATAGTACGTTCCAGAAATATCTTCGCGTTTTCCAGTGACGAAAAACTTTTAATATTGAATCATATTTTCGCACAGGTACTGTCCGTTTGCCTACGTTGCATCCCGATTTCCCCCACTTGCTTCTGCACGCCTCTCTGTAAAAGCAGGGCTGTTTTAGCTCTTTTCTGAAAACATTAATTTCTGTTAGGAATTGGAAGTTTACGTAATATTATACAACTGTTTAAAATAACTTAAACTAGGACCTCGTTATGTAATTAACTGTCACGTGATTTCCCCCCTTTCTACGATCCTGCGGCATAACCACTTGGACGGACAGTAGATAACATGTCTGAGTAATTTTATCTGTGCGGGTCGGGCAGAAGTGAAGATTGAATTTACAGTACGCAAGGTACGCTTTTGTAGAGTAGGTATAGAATTATTTCAACATGAGTTACTAGTATGAAGGACGAAATTGGTAATTGGAATTAGATGCAATAGATGCGGTAATATGCACAAAAGAACTGAAGCCTGTAGGCTATCGGAATGAACGGCTACCATTTTCAAAAATGTGTTTAAATATCCATATTATGATTATTTTTCAATTGAACTTCATTCTCTATATTATACGCTAATGTGGTGTAGACAGTATAATATACACTAAATAATGAACACGTTCGCGAGTAAAAACACTTATTCTTAATACAGTACTGCATTTTGATTAAAAAAAACCTAATGAGAATTATCGAACTCAAAATCGCGATATTTCTTAGTTTACGTAAATGGATGAAGTACTTTTCTTCCCTCCTATACCTAGTAAAGTGATTTGTTTGTGTTTTACGCCAGTATCATTGAACTCCAGTTGTGTAAGGGGGTAGCGAACGGTGTTTCCGGTTCTCTAAAGGTATAGCCAGGTTAATATTAAAATGTTAGAAAAAATAAAATGATGTCCCTGTATAAGGTATGTATTCATGTACTTTATTTCCAATCATAACCAGACTGTACTACCTTTGTTTATGTCCGCAATGTGTGCCCAGTACCGAGTGTGTAAAAGCTATAGTCAATGCTTGCGTACATTGATTGCTAACGTATCCTGGTTCCATCCTCTAGTGACTAGTCATCTCCAATAATTACCCCTAAGGGTACGCGTACCACTGGTTGTAGAATAATGTTCTAGGAAATAAATTTACTAACGTTCTTATCCCTTTATGCTCGACAATGCTCGATGCCGTGATTGTCTTGTGAGGTAGTGACGCGATTGTGTCGGGGAACATTTCGATTCGACATGATCCATGAACCTCGCTAATGCAGCTTCAACCTGGTATGAACTGGGGATCATTTAGTGAGTTAGCAATTTTGATTTGGAAACGTACACAAACGGAAAATGCAGTTACTAGGACATTGCAACTAATGCAATAGCCTGAATCAAGGCTTCCGATTACAGATCAATTAAACTACCATAACGCTGTTAATGATCCCTCATACACAACAGAAAGCATGAGGGAATCAAATAGCTCACGGTTCATATATTTATTGCTCCTAGAGCCTTGTATGAAATGTATGAGTTTCTTTATCAGAAAAGACGTTTTGCCTGTTCTTGATCGTCAACTATCATCACGGTAGAAGAATTTATAATCAGTTTCATATTACAGTCAATGAGAAATAACAAATAGTGAAATCACGAAAGAATAGAAATCCTCTGTAAAAAATGACCAAAATTGTTTTTTTTTAACGGCACTTGTTGGTATTTGATTCCCGGTTTCTTGGGAGAAAAATCATTCTATTAACATTCAGCCGTATACCGCAGAGCCTTTAAACGCATTTTCTCGGCTGCAGATCGTATATCATTCAAATTCCAAGAAACACAAGTTCTATGTTACAATTCGAGATAATGTTTACAGAAAAACATGTCAGTAAACAGTTTCCGGAAATGATGTTCGATATGTGGGTACTGGATTTTATATTCCTGTTAAGTGCGATAACAACTTCTTTAGTTTTATCGTTATGAAAGGATTGTAGAAGTTACTGCTATCTCGAAAACAATACATTGATTGTTTTGTGCTAAGTACGCTTTCAAAACCCTTAACACTAAATTTGTCACCCATATATTTAGTTCGCTTTTCAGGTACATCTTCTTTTGAATTCAATTAAGCAACATTTACGAGTCAATTCATCCGAGAAGAATGTACACAATTGTTAGCCTCATATCAATTGATGCCCATAGGAGCAAGCGCGCTTTAGAGCTCAGGAGAGCCTGAGCGCTTTACAGCGGAAAGGGGTAGTAGTATGCTGCTTGGTCGAGCTATATTCAGGGATGGCCAGCACTGATTCAATGGATAAAGGGAAGAGAACTTATTAAAACTGTACCCATGTTAATTTTTAGATTTGTCTGAGAAGTATAAGTGCATTATAAGAATTTAAGTTTTAATTTTAATGCTCATTTTTCACAAGTTTGATTTTTTTTATTCAAAAGAAATATTTTCTCAATTTTTTTTTATAGAAAAGTGAAATTTTCAGATATAGGCCTATTTATTTAGTAGCATTACAGAATGTTTTCTTAAATCTAATATATCATAAATACGTATTACTGAAGATAGTGTATTGAAAATTTTGAAAATATTCGCATGGGAATTCTTTGTAAGGAAATGAATTAACAAAGCAACTACTGTTACATCATAAGCAAAAGATACGTGCCCATGTGTTGTAAAAATGTCAGCTCTACAGCTTCAGCACATTTCGAGAAAATAATTTAATATTCTGATGATAGGAAGTTGCTCACCAATATCATCTTAAAAGCATAATGCGATGAGAGTTTTGTTATGGAATATTAGTTACACTTAAAACATATACAGCACCTAGGTAACTTTGTTTTGTACTATAATATTGTTTTGATTAGTTTATTGATTACTTTTATAAGGCTAAAGGTAGCATCAATATCAATTCCAATTTATCATGTCATACTCAATTACTTTTGGGGGGGGGATATCACTTTCTTTATGAATGATGTGTTTCATCCATTTAGTACAGTATAGTTGTACTACTATGGAATTTATGTGAATATTCCTTCTTAACTTTTTATTATGTTATTAACTTTTAAAACACAACTGCATTATTAAGAAATTGGTGTAAATACTTTTTTTTACAGAGAGTATAGATAGTATAAAACAGAAAGAAATCATATAAAAATGACGGCATAAAATTTCAAGTTCCGTTTGAAGTTTGTGCACCACTGTTTTCTTAATCCAACAGGCTGCTTATTCATATACACAACCCTTCCTCTTTCCATACTTAGCACTTGATGCCCGAGCACGACGTCAAGGTCAGAAAAATGCGCTTGCTTTGACATCACTGGCCTAACGCAACAAAATGCTACTATTTTAATACTTTACGCCAAACAAATATCAAACAGTAAATAATTGACTGAATATATAATTCTGATATTGTATTGTATAAAAATTGTATACAATATAAGCGTTTTGGCCAATCTTTCCCAACTGGGGTTTCGCTGAAGCTTGGAGTTCCGCCAACCCATTCTCAAATTTCCAACTGTTGGCATTTACAACATTAGAGTACTATAAGTAGGCTTCATAACTACGGTATAAGTTGGAATGAAGTTACCTGATTCGAAGTGTAGTAGGCCCTATGTGATGTCACAGCGCAGGTACAGGTATGGCCGTGTACAAATTATTTACGCATCCTCTACCCTCTCGCTCTTGTAAGTCGAAGCCGGGACGCAATCATAGTGATACTGTTATTAATCAGTGCTATTCTGTTACTAGTCTTATTATTTAAATAATTGTACCCAGGCCGTTGTAACTTTGCACTTCAAAGTTGTTATTTGAGTTGGCAACCCTTCCTATGAAAAAAATTTGAAGAACGCTGTCCGGAAACCTTCTGAGCCAATCACAACGTAGAATTTTCTGTCAGCTGCTCATGCTACCACGTGAGACCTGCTGTTGTGTCGGTTTGCTACATGTTTAGCCTAGCCTATGTTACAATGTTACAAACACGTGCGTAATTTGTGTGTTAAGTGTTATAAAGTTATACATAATTTGTGATATGTCGCAAAAACAAAATAGGCGTTCAAAAATTGGTAACTCACTAGTGAGGGAGTTCTTGCATAAATAGTCAGGGGTCAGAATTAGTGAAAATGACTCGTCACTATTGCGAGCCGGAGTTTGTCCGTATATACAGGGTAATTCACGAAGATTTGCAATGCTCTAGGACAGGTATGCTCATCCTCTGACTCCCGATTATGTTGTGTAATCGCAACCTTCGAATGTAGAGCGTGCTGTTCCTCATTCGAAGCTCGACGGATGACTGCGGAAGGCAGTTCAAGTACTTAGTAAACGTACGAACAGTGCGGGACAATGACACAGCCAAAACCTTCTGTAAGCAAACTATCATTCCGTACAGTGTGGGAGGAAGACTATTTTTGTTGTGAAAACGTAAAGTGTTTACTATGTTATAAGATATTGTCAGGAATACTACTGAGCAACATAAAACATTATACGCTCTGCCATCCAGAACATGCCGAAGTGACAGGGAAGCTGTTTTCTGTAATATGTATTCATATATCAACATTATTATTATTATTATTATTATTATTATTATTATTATTATTATTATTATTATTATTATTATTATTACTACTACTAGTACAATTATTGTTATTGTGGTGATTTTATTCCAACAGAAATACATGTTATGATAAAATAATTTTTCAGGGGTGCAACGTGCATTATAGTTTCAAGAATTGAAAGCACTTCATGATACACCAAACATTGAAGAGAGTCGAACAATTCAGAGTCTGCGTTTAGGAGCAAGTTATGTAGTATGTTGGAAATTAGCTAAGGCACTAAAAACCCTTGTGAACTTGTAAAGAAATCTATGGTGCCTGAACAAAATATAGTTAATTACATCTCACTAATGGAACAGCTCAAATGTGAATTCACAGAACATCGATTTAATGATTTTAGACGTATGGAAAGTGATATTAATATTTGTGTTAATCCTTTCATAGTAAATTGAGTACAATCCGTGAGAGTGCAGTTCCAGGACGAGTTAATTGATTTACAAAGTCACGTAGAATTCAGAACTAAATGCGGAGAATATGACTTGCCAACCATAGAAATATAAAAAAAATGAACAAAACGCAATATCCCAAGATGAGCTTATTCGCTGTCACTCGAAATATGTGTGCAAACAATTATTTTCGAGAGTGAAGGTTGCTAAATCCAAAAATCCAAACATAGATCCAGATTAACAGATGATAATCTTTTGTGCATTGCAGTAAATTCGTTGGAAATAGATTTATAATTACTTGCAGAAAAGAATAGGGCTACACATGTTGATGTGGAATAAGAAAATAACATTATCTATGATATAATAGTATCATAACTGTATAAAATATAATAAATAATGTAATAACTGAATAATTTCCTTTTTCAAATTCAGTTTATTATCCTATTTGTAAGAGTGTAAGAACTATGCCACGGGCGGTGCTGCAATGTAGTTGCGGAGCCCAGTCCGTACACTGTGTGTGTTATGCAGTGCAGCATCATCCGTGTAATCGGCGCTTTTACAATTTTGAGCATACCTGCTCTAGGATGTGATTTCTGACATTATTCTAATGAAAAAGTTCATATATACTGTATATAACCGATTTGTTCACACCTGTGGAGTAACGGTCTGCGCGTCTGGCCGCGAAAGCAGGTAGCCCGTGTTCGAATCCCGGTCGGGGTTTTTTCCGGGGTTTTCCCTCAACCCAATACGAGCAAATGCTGGGTAACTTTCGGTGCTGGACCCCGGACTCATTTCACCGGCATTATCATCTTCATTTCATTCAGACGATAAATAACCTAGGTGTTGATACAGCGTCGTAGAATAACCCAATAAAATAAAAATACAACCGATTTTGAACAGTTTTGGATAAAATCACGTTTCCTTCTACCGTAACATTAAATCATGTGAACTTGTCTCTCTCTGGACGTCAGTTGTGCTGTGAACATTACAGTACACCTGATATTATAGGCGACACAGTCTTGTGACATCAGGGGTCAGTGTTAGAGAGCCACCGGCGCTTGCCTGCCAGTCTGAAGTTGCGCTCGGGCGCGGGTTCGATCCGCGCTTAGGCTGATTACCTGGTTGGGTTTTTCCGAGGTTTTCACCAACCGTAAGGTGAATGCCAGGTAAACTATGACGAATTCTCGGTCTCATCTCGCGAAATACCATCTCGCTATCACCAATCTCATCGACGCTATATAACCTCGTAGTTTATACAGCGTCGTTAAATAACCAACTAAAAAAAGGGTTAGAGGTAAGTCACAAATTTATCCTATGAAGAAGTGGAAAAATTAAAATATCTTGGAGCAACAGCAACAGATATAAATGATACTAGGGAGGAAATTAAACACAGAATAAATATGGGAAATGCCTGTTATTATTCGGTTGAGAAGCTTTTATCATCCAGTCTGCTTCAAAAAATCTGAAAGTTAGAATTTATAAAACAGTTATATTACCGGTTGTTCTTTATGGTTGTAAAACTTGGACTCTTACTTTGAGAGAGGAACATAGGTTGAGGGTGTTTGAGAATAAGGTGCTTAGGAAAATATTTGGGGCTAAGAGGGATGAAGTTACAAGAGAATGGAGAAAGTTACACAACACAGAACTGCATTCATTGTATTTTTCACCTGACATAATTAGGAACATTAAATCCAGACGTTTGAGATGGGCAGGGCATGTAGCACGTATGGGCGAATCCAGAAATACATATAGAGTGTTAGTTGGGAGGCCGGAGGGAAAAAGACCTTTGGGGAGGCCGAGACGTAGATGGGAAGATAATATTAAAATGGATTTGAGGGAGGTGGGATATGATGATAGAGAATGGATTAATCTTGCTCAGGATAGGGACCGATGGCGGGCTTATGTGAGGGCGGCAATGAACCTCCGGGTTCCTTAAAAGCCAGTAAGTAAGTAAGAGATAAGTCACACAACATCCCTCACACACAGGCAGATCACAGTCGTCGTGGCTCGTTGTGTGTCATTCAGTGCGTGTGTGTTCACAAAAATACCGTTTCATTTTCCCCATATCGAGTAGGCAGATATGATTTATGTTTATAGGTTTTGTGACAAGAATGTTAATAATTCTGTGGGCGAATATCGAAGAAGACTTCCGGATCGTAGAACGCCGTCACGTCGTGTTTTCGTTCGTACGCTTTCAGTCACTGAGGAATACTTTTCAGCCCCCTGTGTTGCGAAGGCATATAAGCTTGCGGTTGTCTAGAATGAAGCACTACGCGAAAATATTCTTCATATGGTACAACGAAGCCTACGCACGAGTACTGTTCTCCAACCAGGAGATTAACCGTGAAAGGAATGTGTTTACTATTGCGTCATCTATTGGATCGAACTATATAGATAATATTACCGTTATAACGTCAGTTTAAAAAACATGCGCTCTCCTGCATATGTTATTTCTTGTATGGAGGGATTAAAAGACCAGGAAATTAACCGTGATCTAATTTTGTACAGGCCAGTTACTTTAAGGTGACAGCTCTGGCCTGGCGACGCAGTGGTTGGGGCGAGTTCACTGTTTGTTCGAAGGGGTGTTCATTTTAGTCTTCCCCTGGCTGCCTTAGCGGTCACATCTCGGGACCGTTAGTGTGGGCGTACAGTCGCGCTAAGGACGTACTACACCACCACTGTCTTGTGTATTGCAATTTAGTGTGTTTGTTACGTACATTTCATTTAGTTAAATAGTTGTAGTACTTCTGTTTTGTATTGTTTAGTATGTAGGGGAGACTGTTGTACCTTTAGCATAGTGTACCTTTGAACATTTTTTGTTTTTTAATGTTTGCTGCTACCTAGAGGACTCAAAATGAAGTAGATTGTAGAGAAAGCCGCTAAGTAGCTCTGGTCGTAGTTTCAGTTTGATTTATTGCAAAGTGTGAGTTCCGTGGACAAAAGAATTTTTTTAGTACCAAACGTAAACATTTTGTTCATTGATGTATGTTTTCTAACACAAAACCAGATTGCATTTGTTAATATCTTTCAAGTACGGTGTGTTCCCTATCATCTGGTAAGTAATAACATATTTTAATTTCCATGATTTATTTGACTCTCTAGTTTTGGGAGCCATATTTGTTTAAACGTGCACTCTCTTGTACCTTTGAACACAAAACATCTTGTACCATGGAACATGTTCCAAATTACACGATACTATCGGTTTTTGTTTTTCTTTTATTTTAAGGTCATGTCACGAAGTAAGTCTGGAATTAAGAGGTCCCCAATTGATCCGGATGTCTGGAAGAAAGCTGTTGAAGCAATTATTGCTTCTCCAGGAAATAAAATCTCAATCAGAGAAGCCTGCTCTGGTTTATGATTGCAAATACATTTTAAATATGATTGTCAGTTTTTACAGCTATATTCCCACCTATATTCCATGTGTTCCAACTTACAAGAGGGTATGTTCCAAGGTACACGATCCTGTTGTACCTTTGAACACATTACATATCTCTTCATTTTATTTTTTCCATCCTTAATAGATCTGTAAAATAGGAAAATACATAGAGGAAGTTGTAAAGGAATCTTCAGTAATTATTTCAAGCATTTTTTCATTTAAAAAATTTCATTTCCCAAAATTAAAAAAAATAAAATGTGAAAAGTGTTTAAAGGTACAACACTCTCCCCTAGTATTTATTGTCTAGATTCACTGCTATTTTCTGTCTGTGAAAATGCTGCCTGTTAGAAGTAAACTGAAAGTTCGGGTATTGCATTCGCAGTTGGGAGAAGTCGTGAGCAACGTGCAGCTCTTTATGAAGATAGCGTCGGAAGAAAAAACGTAACAAATGTTGGAAAACTTGTAGCAGAGTTTACCGCTCTGTCTGAGAGCTGTGTTAGCCTAATAATAAGGGAGACTAAAGACATTGATAACCGGCGCCAAAATCAATTGTGGACAACTTTAATGAAGCTGTCATAAGACAAACGATAGCACGAGTTCTATATTTCACAGAACACCGGCCCACACTTAAAAAAATGTATGTTATTGAAATTGAAAGACTATCGACTTTCAGGGAGGTATCTCGACTTTGAGAAAAGTTATTTTTAAATTGGGATTTAATTGAAAAAAAAATACAAAATAATCGTCAAATTCTGATGGAGCATCACAGCATTAGGGCCAAAAGTTTGCAGTATTTGAGGAAAATAAAGAAGTATAGAGAAGAAGGCCGCTCCATCTTTTAATGGATGATGATGATGATGATGATGATGATGATGATGATGATGATGATAATAATGGGAAAGGTAACAGTGAAGCACTGATGAACATTACCGGTATTTACGCATAAGTATATTTCATTGTTAATTAGTGATTAACTGTTAAATATAGTGATTCGATTGCTGCTCATTGTATTTCCACATTAGTGTTTATTAGTGACTATTGTTCCGCACTGCTGCTCATTGTATTTCCACATTAGTGTTTATTAGTGACTATTGTTCCGCACTACTGTTCATTGTATTTCCACATTAGTGTTTATTAGTGACTATTGTTCCGCACTGCTGCTCATTGTATTTCCACATTAGTGTTTATTAGTGACTATTGTTCCGGAGTATGAAGTGAACACAGTGACAGGAGCTCAAAATTATGCAGACGCTGCAACGTGAGACTTCATTTCTAATATGACTGTATTTCCCTCCCTCCATTCGCTCCGTCTCGGATCGGTCTCCCTCCCACAGTCGAACCTTCTCCTCTCTCGCGTCGACGACCTGTCACCATAAAGTAACTGGGCTGTAACTAGGGTGGTATAAATATGTGTGTATCAGTGTTATCGTTTGTGCTTTGAGAGTTAGCCAATGGAGGTGCGTGTACCCACGTGTGTGACCTTATGACATCAACATTTATTCACAGCATTATCCCACTACTTCTCATTCCCCAAATTCTTTCTTCTGGTTGGAGTACAGTACCAGGAGCATATCCAGACGACTAGGTGTTTCTCAAAGTAGAGCTTGGTGAACACTGAATAATGAGGGAGTGTACCCCTATCATTTACAGCAAGTTAACATCTTCACCCAGAGGAGAGAGAAGAATCCAAAAAGGATAGCTGCCCTTGAAAAAGGGGTACCGACCGGTAACAGCACCTAAATTAACAATATATACTATTTTAAATTTTAATTTTATTTCTTATTTTATTTTATTTTAATTTATTTTTTGGGAGGGGGCAGCTATCCTCGACAGAAATAATTTATTTTTCATATATAGAATCTACAAATGGTTATTTACAATTAACAAGGAATGTCTTAAAACATTAATGGCTATATCTTGAAGTTCCAAAAGATCGATATGGAAACGATGAAAGAAAATGATACAAAATCTTGATATAGTGCCCCTTGCACCAAAGAGCAAGCCAATTACTTTCCAGCGACAAACGGGTATGTGGTATTTCTCTTCCAGAGTAAAGCTAAACGAATGCAATTTTGTGCGTGTATAAATGGTAATCTTGAATTGAATCCGTTCATTTTGTTTAGTGACGAAGCTCAGTTTACCAGCGATGGAGTTTTCAATATACGCAATTCACATGTTTGATCGGAGGAAAATCTCCACGAGATCGTGGTAGGTAATTTCCAGCATCGCTACAGTTGCAATGTAAGATGTGGTTTGATCAACAATAACTTTTTTTTTTGTGGACTTCTCCACTCTTCAGCGCTTGTCCTGGATTCCCTTCCGCCATCCTTCTCGATCCCGCCAATCCTCCTCCTGCATATGTCGGTCCTTCATCATTTGCATGACACCAGCTTTGCATGTTTTTCTTGTCTCGCACGCTTCCTCCTTCCCCGAGGTGACCATTCCAGAATAATCTTTGGCCATCTTTCTTCTTTCATCCTTTTTACGTGGTCATACCATTGAACGGTTCGCTTCTCGATTCTTTCAATTACCGAATCTTCCACCTCCATCATTTGTCTCACATCATTATTCCTTCTCCTTTCCAATCTGGATACTCCAGCAGATCTTCTTAATCCCTAACAATAATTTAATTGGTCTATACATTTTCGAGGATCGTCTTACGGGGCAAAGGTACTCGCAATTTTTGCGAGAGGAATTACCTCCATTATTGGCGGAAATACCATTGCATTCACGAGGACTAATGTACAGGGTGCGTCAGAAAGAACGGATGGATTTCACATGGCAAGAAAATTGTAAAGATTCATCAAATCAAAAATTTATTGTGATCGACATATTCACCAATACATGCAGTTTATTTATGGAAAACAACATTATCCATATGATGTCCTTGGCTTTCAATACAGGCATCGAGGCGTTTTCTGATGTTCGCCATCACTTTCACAGTCATAGCTGGTGCAATTGCCACGATTTCTTCACGAATCGCTGTCTTCAGTTCGTCCAGTGTATGTGATCGATGTTTACAAACTTACGCCTTCAAATGGTCCCAAAGAAAGAAGTCGCAGGGCGCGAGATCTTACCGTAGCCTCGGACAATCTCAGTGCAATAGAATTTCGTCCAGGTGATTTCTTCTTTAATGTTGAACCTGTGATACGAAATGAAGCCACCCACCGCAAAATTGTATTCCGAGTTGGAATCCTAGCGTGACATCCGATGTCGAAATGATCACAGACTCTTCATTTTTCAAAAATGTCTCTACGATGAAAGCACGTTGTACACCAGACCAACACCATATTCTCAACTGAAACTGCATTCTATGGCTGACCCAACAGACGTGGTCCCTCTCACTATATCTCTCTCCTCGTTGCGTATCGATAGTTTGAAATCCATCCGTTCTTTCTGACGCACCCTTTATTTCCAGCGTGATGGCGCCCCCTTCACTTTTCACGGGAAGTGGTGAATTATTTAAACGAGAGATTCCCAGGACATTGGATAGGTGGTGGCGGTCCTTTTCCTTGGCCAGCTAGATATCCTGATTTCACCCCATTAGACTGTTGTTTGTGGGTATGGTTTAAAGACATTGTGTACAGTGTGAGAGTGAAGACGCGAGGAGAATTGGTGCAACGTATCCACCTAGCATCCGAGAAGATTCATAGCGAACAACGGAAGTTAGGGAATGCAGCGCGCGCAGTTCACACTCGGGCGGCTACGTGTATTGCTGCAGAAGGTGGGGTCTTTGAAAACCGGCTTCAATACAGATTTTCCAGGTGAGTAATGTCGTCAATGTTCTTTAATGAATTTATAATACCCAGTACCATTGTTGTAAATAATTTAAATGCTTAAATCTTCATAACATCTACGTTTATGTTTAACAATCAGGAGGACGTAACTTAATTAAAAAATATGACATGTTTATATGAACTTCTTTTCATCAGAATGATGCAAGAAATCACATCCTAGAAAATTGCACAATCTTCGTGAATCACTCTGCATATACAGAGTGTTTCCGGGCTAGTGTTACAAACATTCAGGGATGATGGGGAAGGGCACATGTACCAATTTGAGATAAGGGCCCTGGTCCGGGAATGACTGTGTCGAAAGTTACAAGCAAAAATAGTTATGTGGAAATGAAATAATTTTATCCCTCTGTACACCTTATTTATGTGTAATTATCTGTACATCTTACACACACTGCATTCATCTGACGTTGTTTACGTTGTCTACTTACAGCATTTCATTCAGTGCGCTGTCTGAGGGGTGGGGACAGGAAACTACACTAAAGCAATGCAGATAGCGTAATGTGTAACGGACATGGTCGGTCCTGATATTCACGTCTGTAGACAGCAGTGTATGTGTACAAGTTTCAGTGTCCAGTCGATCAGTCCTAGTGAAATGGAGGAGTACACGAGAGCGGAATATTAGCCAATGGTAACAGTAGACAAGCTCACAGATTGTATTCGTCCAAGTACCCACGTAGGAGACATCCGGCCCATACCATCTTTCCACGACTGTTCCAAAAGTTAAGGGAAAGAGGGCACTTGTTGCCAAATTACAATTCCATTTCCACACAACTATTTTTCCTTATAACTTCCGACTCGGTCATTTTCGGACTAGGGTTCCTTATCTCAAATAGATACATGTGCCCTTCCCCATCATCCCTGAAAGTTTGTAACACCAGCCCGGAAACACCCTGTATAGGTATCCACCCATTCCTAAAGGTAATTTAATAAGCGGACAGCGAAAACTTTAGGCCTCTCTAAGAGGATAGCAATAAATAACGGAGTTACAAGTTACATAATAATTACAATTTGAATTAACGGCACGGAATAGCAAACTCCGCGTAAGTTAAGTCAGCTATTGTGTATTAAGTGGTCATTGTGTCAACGTCGTATCCCTCGCTTACAACATTACGCAATACTGTCAGGTGCAAGATTACAATGCCTGGTATACATGCTTGTGGATGATTGTAAGTTCACTGTGAATGTAGAATGTCTTAGGTAAGACACTGAAGTATGTAATGTTTCAGGGCAAATTGAGGACTATTGAACTGATTTTTCAACTGTTAATATAGACAATATGACAAGTAAATTGTGTAAAATAGACATAAAAGCGACAAAAACGGTGCAGTGAAAAGTATTGCAATACCAAAAGGCATAGAATATAAATTGAACGTAATCCAAAAGAACCAGTACAATAAAAATCTGAAAATTATGAAGTTATGAAGAGTTAATTTAGCACGGGATTTGTGTACCTCGATGGTGAGTGTCAACATCTCAATTACTAAATTAAATAATTGACATTTTATAGAATTTGTAAATACGCGCACAGAAAAATTATGTCTCGTCACGAGAATATTGTACGAAATGGAAATATAAAAATTGGAAATTAATCTTTTGAAGAGGTGGAGAAGTTCAAGTATCTTGAAGTAACAGTAGCAAATATAAATGATACTCGGGAGGAAATTAAACACAGAATAAATATGGGAAATGCCTGTTATTATTCGGTTGAGAAGCTTTTATCATCCAGTCTGCTGTCAAAAAATCTGAAAGTTAGAATTTATAAAATAGTTATATTAGCGGTTGTTCTTTATGATTGTGAAACTTGGACTCTCACTTTGAGAGAGGAACATAGGTTAAGGGTGTTTGAGAATAAGGTGCTTAGGAAAATATCTGGGGCTAAGAGGGATGAAGTTACAGGATAATGGAGAAAGTTACACAACACAGAACTGCACGCATTGTATTCTTCACCTGACATAATTAGGAACATTAAATCCAGACGTTTGAGATGGGCAGGGCATGTAGCACGTATGGGTGAATCCAGAAATGCATATAGAGTATTAGTTGGGAGGCCGGAGGAAAAAGACCTTTGGAGAGGCCGAGACGTAGATGGAAGATAATATTAAAATGGATTTGAGGGAGGTGGGATATGATGATAGAGACTGGATTAATCTTGCACAGGATAGGGACCAATGGCGGGCTTATGTGAGGGCGGCAATGAACCTCCGGGTTCCTTAAAAGCCAGTAAGTAAGTAAGTAAGTAAGTGAGAAAAATGAGTTTCTGAGTTTAATAAAACCAACTTATGTCACTTCTTAATTTTCAATTACAAATTGTCCGATAAAACTCACGGCACTTCTTGTACAGAAAATCCAGCAAGGCTAATATGTCCTTCTTTATGGGCTCACTTAAGATCGGCCTCTTTATAAGAGAGAGTTTGCGATGGCCAGAAAAGACAGTCTTCTTTTGAAGATGTTGAATTCTTTCCACGGTTCGTTCTCTTTGAATGACTGCCTTGTCTTTATTAATGGGAAGTCGGCTGTTGAAATCCTTACCCAGGAGGGAGTGCTAATTTTGATAGGGAGAGTATTAAGAAATCTATCACATTCCTTGGCAAAGACACAAAAATCATCAGGCATCATCGTATTTACACCAGTATTGGCATTTACAAGAAGTCTGCACAAAGAGAATAATGAATTAAATGTAGAGTTTATGTAAATAAACGAAGAGTGACTATGAACTTGATATTGTTGAGATGATGATTAAACACAAATGACGACTTACCATTCTGACTGGAATAGATTTCAGAGGCATTTAGAATACCTGAATTACTCTTTCAGACAGGCAATAGCAATAAATCACTCTGTTACTGGCACACAGTGGAAAAGATCAGACACGTCGGAGAATGGTGACTTAGTATTTCCCCTAAGCCATACCCCGTGGACTTGACACACCTGCCATCTTACGCCGAGCATTGAAACGAATCGAGCATATCTACTGACCTGCCACTGTTTTCACGTCATTGGCACGAGC
Source organism: Periplaneta americana (assembly GCA_025594305.2). Lineage (NCBI taxonomy): Eukaryota > Metazoa > Arthropoda > Insecta > Blattodea > Blattidae > Periplaneta > Periplaneta americana. The sequence goes on along the minus strand of JAJSOF020000017.1, from coordinate 138,272,054 downwards.
GGTTACTATTGTTTCCATGACAAAACAAACATATATATTTTCCGACTTAATCTTTCCCATCACGTAACACATCCCTCGAAATGTTTTCCTGGCTCCGTCTAGAAGATCGTAGAAAAATCCACGTCTTTCCCTTCTCTTTCACATATTGCATTTCTCCACTCCTGTCTATCTTGCGTCTCGTTTTCAAAATTTATCCATCCATCATAACCTAGACACACGATCACAACACTCCTCAATATTATCCATTCCCTCCCACCGAACATCCTCATATTCATCTTCTTTCACTGTGGCTATTCCTCGAATTTGGAATTCCCTACCGAGTAATGTCAGGGACTGTCAGACATCAAACCAACTTAAGAATAGACTAACGAAATATTTTTCTAACAATTCTTGTTAACAATAATAGCTCTTTCAGGTTTCTCAATGTTTAATGGTTAATATATTTATTCTGTGATATATATATATATATATATATATATATCACAGAATAAAATAAATATTTAAATTATCTCATTATTGAATAATTTCGAGGAAAAATTGTTCCGGGGCCGGACATCGAACCCGGGACCTTTGGTTTAACGTACCAACACTCTATCAACTGAGGTACCCGGGAACTCTACCCGACACCGATCCCATTTTTCCCTCTATATCCACAGACCTCAAAGTGGGCTCACAACCGTCAAGCAACCAACTTCGAGTGCACACTAACTCCGTGTGACTTTATTATTATTATTATTATTATTATTATTATTGTTATTATTATTATTATTATTATTATTATTATCAACACTATTTCTTACCAATATTTATTATTGTCACACTAACGTTACTTATCCAACTTTCATTATTTATTTTCATGTTACTTTATGGTCTAGATATTAAAGTAATAACTATGTAACCAATTGTATTCTATTAGAATTAGAGTCTGGCTGGACGGAAGAGAAATAAATAAATTATTATTATTATTATTATCATCGACACTATTTCCTACCAATGTTTATTATTGTCACACTAACATTACTTATCCAACTTTCATTATTTATTTTCATGTTGTTTTATGGTCTAGATATTAATGTAATAACTATGTAACCAATTGTATTCTATTAGAATTAGAGTCTGGCTGGACGGAAGAGAAATAAATTATTATTATTATTATTATTATTATTATTATTATTATTATTATTATTATTATTATTATTATTATTATTATTATTATTATTATTATGTCAGCGCCTCAATTAGTTTTCTATGTTGTCGATGTATATAGTTCGTTTGCGTTACTTTCCATGAACGTGGTTGAGACGGACCTAATAAAGACACAAGTTTAAGTTTTATTAAGATTTATGACCCAAGAAGTTTGAAGACGAAATATTGTACTTTTTGTGCAGTTATATAAATGTTTTCTCAGACAAAAGAGTGCTTACATCTGCTACGGACGTCCACCATATTCATGCATTATCATCTGGATAGAGAGTTGTCTGGAACATAAGAAGCTTAGTGTAGTCGAGCTTAATGGACTGGAAGAGCGAAATATTGATGTGTTATCGGAAAGAGCAGGAAATTGATAGCAGAGAGAGAGAGAGAGAGAGAAAAAGAAAGGCCTTGTGCACTTGTACTCTTTTTATCTGACAGCTCTCTTTTTTCTTATTGCATTGGAAGTAAAATAAATGTATTCTGAGGTCTCTGAGGAGAATGAGTGAAATGTAAACTGTATAAGTGAAGAAAAGTAGGGAAAGCCAGGCAAATATTGGCACCATAAGGCATTTTACTCTATGTCTTGCAATTGAGTAATGATAACAGCTTGAAAACCTAAAACATTTTACAGTAATCTATTTTAAAAGACATAACCCATTGAAAAGATAAAATTATTCTTTTATGTCGCATTATATGATTTTTACTAGTGCCCATATTATCTGCACTGTAAGGATAATATGGGCACATTTTTTGGTAATATGGACAGTACAGGAATTACATGAATTTTAAATTTTCAAGCATATATTCAATACAAAATATATGTATGTAATGCTTCCTACACTATCCATTAACGGTTTACTAATAAAAACTCTATATACAGTCGTTTAACTGTCTTATACCTGAATAATTTCGAGGGAAAAATTGTTCCGGGGCCGAGTATCGAACCCGGGACCCTTGGTTTAACGTACCAACGCTCTACCAACTGAGCTACCCGGGAACTCTACCCGACACCGATCCAATTTTTCCTCTATATCCACAGACCTCAAAGTGGGCTGACAACCGTCACGCAACCAACTTCGAGTGCACACTAACTCCGTTAACAGAAAACCACTATTTAAGTCACACGGAGTTAGTGTGCACTCGAAGTTGGTTGCGTGACAGTTGTCAGCCCACTTTGAGGTCTGTGGATATAGAGGAAAAATTGGATCAGTGTCGGGTAGAGCTCAGTTGGTAGAGCGTTGATACGTTAAACCAAAGGTCCCGGGTTCGACACCCGGCCCCGGAACAATTTTTCCCTCGAAATTATTCAAATCGACTTTACAGGGAGTTATACCTGAAATCTTGATTTGCATAATATACGTCACTGTTCGTTAACAAAAAACCACAATGTAAGTCACACGGAGTTAGTGTGCACTCGAAGTTGGTTCCTTGACGGTTGTCAGCCCACTTTGAGGTATGTGGATATAGAGGGAAGAATTGGATCGGTGTCGGGTAGAGTTCCCGGGTACCTCAGTCGGTAGAGCGTTGGTACGTTAAACCAAAGGTCCCGGATTCGATACCCGGCCCCGGAACAATTTTTCCCTCGAAATTATTCAAATCAACTTTACAGGGAGTTATACCTGAAATCTTGATTTGTCTTATACATATACAATGAGTAGCTCGTTTATACGTCGTGTGTAAATTCCTTACTAATAATCACTACATACGTCGTGTATAACAGTACAACTGTTACACAGCTACGTCATAGTTTCGTCATTACTTCGTTACGAAAGGTAATAGAATATCTGAGGTTCTTTATTGCATCCGGTAGAGCGCTCTAGTGTGGCGTGTTAAGTATCGATAGTACAACTGGCTCTAATCGATTACCACACTATATTTTGGTCAAAGAGTACAAGCTACAGCAATATTATTCTAATTATTCTGTGCTCTTTGGTTACTAGGCAACCATCATCATAAAATGACAGTCGATACGAACAGCTGTTAGAGGGGCGGCCATTTTTTCTCTATATACAACGCTTAAACAAGGGGTTTCGTGTATATAACTACTGCAAAGCAATTCCCATGTATAGTTACAGCCTGTTTATACATCCATCGCTTATGCATGGTTTATTAGTAAAGTTTTCTGTCTCAACTCTGCATAAGTCTAGTATAAAAACTATACACGGTTTATTAGTAAGACTGTAATAGAATAAAGTTATTGGTAAAGAAAGAGAATACTGAGCAAATGAAGGAAAACTAATATTTAAGTAAACACTGAGACTACATTAAAAATTTATTTAACACATTCAATGAGGAAGAAAGACTATGAAAAATACTTTAAGTGACAAATGGTATAAATCTCTAAGAGCCGTATTCAGAGACATTCTTAGCGCGGGCTTCCGGTGGATGATCAGCGAACTAACGTTTTTCGTATTCATAAACCAGTGTTAGCGATATGATATATGAATCCTGTACAAGTAAACAGTCGATAGTCGGGGCTAGTTTAGCACGCTCGTAGCGTGGGCTAGCGAACTGTCTATGAATAGCACCTTTAAAGACTAAGAAAAAAGAGAAAAAAAGAAGCCAAAATAATGTTCTAAATTTATTTCGTGAAGTCATCACAGAAAAATGAATTATTTTTCCATCTCAACACATTCCTCATTGTACCATGAAGCTCATAATCCTTCACATTGTACTCACTTTTCTCCATTTCGCTCAGAATAAAAATAACGCTACAGGACAACGGTCATTTTTTGTGTCGAAGGATGTACATTGCAACAGTGTAAACTAAAAATCCCCGTATTAATTACAATATAATTATACTCTAGATTATTTTGCATTCTTTAAAAACACATAATCTATATTCGTCGATGGGATGATATCACATAGGTCTATATCTATACTAATAATACATCTGTAGCCGAAATTTTTCTGGTAATTTTCGATTTTACAAAAATAATTGGTCCTAACATATATAATTAACCACCCTGAAATCGAAAATCGCTTTTTTGAAATTTTTGTTTGTATGTCTGTCTGTATGTTTGTTACCTTTTCACGCGATAATGGCTGAACCGATTTCGATGAAAATTGGAATATAAATTAAGTTCGTTGTAACTTAGATTATAAGCTATATGGCATTCAAAATACTTTATTTAAAAGGGGGGTTATAAGGGAGCCTGAATTAAATAAATTGAAATATCTCGCTTATTATTGATTTTTGTGGAATATGTTACATACCAAAGTTTCTTTAAAAATGATTTCTGATAAGTTTTATTCTCCGAAAAAATTTGATAGGACTGTTATTTAATGAGATAAATGAGTTTTAAAATTAAAATAACTGCCATCTAAGGCGGTGTATTGAAATAAAAAACAAATGACTTCGTCTATAAGGGGCCTTGGACACAACAATCGAAAGCTATGAAACATAGCCAACAGACAATGTTTCTGTGTTTGTATGAAGCTAAATTAACCGATTTGTATAAATAATTATTATTTCATCATTGGAAAGTGTAGTTTCTCTGGATGGACATAATGCTATAATGTTATTACAGTAACGTCTGAGTGAATTGAGGACAGGTAAGATTAAAATAGCTTCTTATGCACAGAAAACTTGATAGGTTATTCTGTATATTCATTTCCTGTATTTCTTATAATAATGTTTATGAACATATTCATTTTTATCTCAGAGAATTAACGAACAACGAGAGTGTATTGATTTAGTATGCAGTAATAGTACGTTAGCTTAGCAATGCATTATTTTATAATTCAAATTTTAACTATGCTCAATTGAATCGTGTTAAAATACATAAAATACATATGCAATAAATGCAATGCAAAAAATTGGGTAATGAGCCAAGCAGATTATGTTGCGCTGTTGTAAAAGTTGTTCCCTGGATCAAATGTCCTATTTTAATTATGTAATTACTTTTTATTTATTTCTAATAGGTGCAGCGGAGCTCACGGGTACGGCTAGTTAAGAATAATTCATTATGTCAATAAGTAACGCTTCCACTGTTAAATTTTACCTGCACTCCTAATAGACGCTACTCTACTGGGTACACTGCATTGATTACGGTAAACGTGTCAATCAACACGTGGAGGCGTGGTTTCCAAGACTCGAACCGGAGTTCGACGAGTTCTACTTGTACTCCCGTTTGGCCACAACTGTTCTAGATCTTCTATTGTTTACATACTTGGTATTGATGCTCCAAATAATTAAAATATTAAATGCAAATGGTGCAAAATAGATCCGTCCAAAACTAATCAGCGTGCTTTAATTAGTTTTTTGACTGCAGAAGACCGTACTACTGCAGAAATGCTTTGTAGAATGTAGAACGTACTATGTGGAGAGACATGCCTAAGAAAATCAGCTGCAAAGGATTGGTGTGCGCGGTTTCGTTCTAGTTAGGGAAGTATCTAAAAAATTCCGCACAGACACCTGGAATAGCACAAAGATTGCCCGCAGTGGTTGCCACTCTCTTTAGCTGCTGGACAGACAGGCCGAACGTGCAGTGGCGGCTCGTGATAAAATATTGCGTGTGTTCACAATTTTGTGTTCCAAAATCGAAGAGAGTTAGAAATCGTACTTTTAGCCTAATATGAAATGTCATGATTCCAATATTTCACTAGCGAAAAAACCGTATATAAATTCAAAACAACATGTAATAATAATAATAATAATAATAATAATAATAATAATAATAATAATAATAATAATAATAATGAAACCCAGTCTTTTTATTTCCAATTTTTCCTGGTAAGCCAGTTTACCCAGTTCTTTACTATTCAAAATTACTTGAACAGAGTTAATTATTTACGTTTGTTAAAAATCAATACATACCACAGTGCCGTTATTTACAAACGCGTGTGTTCAGTAATATATTTTGATTCACAACACACTGATACACCATAGCCTATACCAGTACTGTAATCCCATTGGCATAGATTGATTTCTATAAATACATGCGAGTAATATTATTCTTAAATAATATACACCACCATACAGATATTTCAATTCATACCACTATCACATTCAGCCAGCACGTGTTTGAAAGCCAAACTATGCTATAGTGTAGTAATTCACAAACTACACTCTCGTAGCAGCACTGTACACACACCCACATAAAGTAAACGTTCTGACAGTCAGATGCTGACACCTATAGGCTATTAAATTTCCTCCTCGAGATATAGCACGTGAACGATAGGGATCGATGCACCTGACATCTGTAGGATAGATTCACTGTTCACTTAATGCTTTGTGCTCTTGACGATTCATAAGCGGCCAGCGAAAGACACTTTTCTCCCGCGCATGCGTGAAATTCCTGTAACCTTCTTGAAAGGAGCACGGCTTGTACGTGAACGGATGTTGCCAAGTTTACATAAGAAGTTTATGCAAGCTGCAGGAAGTTTAAAATACTGGATTCTGATATTATACGTACCTACTACGTCAATACGGTATTAAATAATAAAACTAGTTGTGCATTAATGGAAACAAGGTGTTCACGTGCTCTTGTGCTCTTATTGACGCACCGCCACTGCGAACGTGTGAGAATCTGACAATAGAATCTCAGACGATGTCAGGCGGACGGTGATCAGTTCCTGCATCGCACTGTGTCAGTTGCCGTGTCCTGGTGCCATCGTTTTGGGTCGCACCCCCCTCGGTGGAATGGATATGATATGTATAATCTCCTCTCCCCAAATGTTCAAGCTGTAAGAAAATCTAGGGAATGTTTTATCCTCTTTTCTTTTTCAATTATCGAGATCCAATGCTGGAGGAATTACTACAGCGTGAACAAATGAACAATGCGCAAGGCTATACAAACACGCTTGGACATGGCCATCTTAGACCAGGCATGTCAAAAATCAGACACTGAAAGTGCAGCGTATGTGCGCGGAACGCCGGTCTGTGCAGATTGCGTCATTCACGTGTTGCTCTTACCAGTTAGCGGGAGGGATGTACAAGACATCATTTTATTTTACTGTTCAATTTTTATTAACCTTTGAGTTTTTACATACTTCAGAAGGAAAAAACACAATTATTGTCAGTTCTATATTTGATAATAATTGTAATACCAGAAACAATAGACTTACTCAGTTACAATTCACAATGCAGTCGATTGTAAAGAATCATTTATTTACATGATTAGTATAGTACAATTTTGAAATATGTTGCAGTTTTCCAGTGAACAAAAAAGAACTTTCAATATTGAATCATTTTTCGCAGTAGGTACTAATTTCCGTTTGCTATGGTCCAGGCATCCCATTTCCCCAAAACTGCATTATGCTCGCCCCCTGTAAAGCTGGGCTGTCTTGCTCTTTTCTGAAAACATTAATTTCTGTTAGGAACTGGACGTTTACGTAATATTATTACAACTGTTTAAAATAATGCTTAAATAAAAGGGCCTCGTTAAGTGAATTAACTGTCACGTGATTTTCCCCTTTCTAGATTTTCGACATAACCACTCTGGAACTGGAAATTGATAGATATATAATTTTATCTGTGCGGGTCGGGCCTGAAGTAAGACTGAATTACTTTCACATAATAATTAGACTGGCAGAGGGTAAGGGTTCTGCAGAAAAATTTTAACATGAGTTACTAGTACCTCAAGGTACCAAACTTTTGTAATTGGAATTAGATGCAATATTTGTTTTAGTGAAATATGCACAAAAGAACTGATTATTTATCGAAATGAACGGCCATCATTTTCAAAATTGTTTTAAATATCCATTTAACATTATTTTCAATTTAAAGAAACTTCTTTCCAGCATCAATATTGTACGAATAATGGTCCTGTAAAACAGTAAATATACAGGGTATAATGAATAACGTTCCTGTAAGTGAATAACTCAAATTGAATTGAGTAAAAATGTTTCACGGTGTATTCTTAATTTACAGACTGTGAGTTTGATTAAAGAAAAAAATCTAATAAAATTATCAAACTCAAAATCGTTATATTTCCTAGTTTACGTAAATGGAAGAATTGTTCTTCCATGGAAAGTTTTCGAAGTGAAGAACAATGGAGCTGTTTTTTCATGTATAGTAAGAAGTGTTTTACGGCAATTACTGAGGGAACAATATCCAGTCTCTGGGTGGCCACAAAATCAGTTGAACATTTGGAAGAAAAATCTAAAGGTATGACAGTTTAATATTAAAATCCATTGTTAGTAAAAATAAAATGATGTCCCTAATAAAAGAATCTTTTCTGCGCTTCTAGTGTTCAATTAATTTGACATTTGGATATTATAAACTCAACTTAAAAAAGGAAAAAACATTTATTTTCTGTGTCTATTTTGATAATAATTGTAATTATTGCAGAAAAATAGACTTACAGTTTCAATTCATGCAATGCAGTCTATTGTAAAGAATCATTTATTTACATTTGATTTTAATATTTCTGTACAGTATTTGAAGAAAATTGTAAATTTATTGATTTATTTCGAATAATTACAGATCCATTTCATAGCCCATTCATGTTTTCAAGCATGAATATTGGGTCCATTGTTAGCAACAAATGTTAAAGAAAATATTTACCAATGCTTATTATTTTTTCAACACTTGGACATTAAATAATTTTAAACTGGAATCATTTTTATTTAATATATATTAATAAGAGTAAAAATTCACAATTGGATTATTAATAAAAAGAAAAATTAATCTTGAATTTAAATTTATAAATAGTTTATTTCAAAAATACGTTGATTGTTCCTCAAGCATTATTGGGACCATTGGTGCACAAATGTTAAACGTTACTGAATTGAGTTAAAAGATTACTTCACAAGCTGTGAAGCGAGAACATTTTCTTTATGTCAGGTTTAAAGATTTATTAACGTAAGTATATTAGATAATATAGTAACGTGAGGTGAAAAATTCGCCATTATGTATTATTTTTCCAGAAAATTTCTCCGCCTTACAAATAGTTGCTTTCTTCCTTCCCTTACAACCTCAAGAGCCTCACATGTATTACTCACTACATTCTCATCACTTATCAGCTTATCAAATAAAAGTTGTAAGTCGTGTAACCAATTATGGCTGTGTTAGTACAGATTCTAAAACAACATCATTTTCATATTTCTCTTGCCATGAGAGTACTAATTAAGAAATAAGAGCAGGCGAATATCATATTTTGAGAACTTTACTAATATGATTTAAATTCTCATATCACTATTAGGTCCACATGATATGATGAAAGCCTTTCATTTTAAAATAATTACTATTGGCTGAGGAAAACATCGTAACAGTTATGTTATATGATTCGTGATTCCTCTTCTTCGTTATATCTGTGGACTCCTCACTTTATTTTCCATAACGCATTCAAATCACAGCTCAATGAGCACCCGTACTGATCTGTGTTACTGAAACAAAAGCTGATCTGCTACTACAGGTAATGTACAGCCCTGTCGCGTTCCCCTCCAAGCCGATTCACTCCCTCCAGGTAGGGGAATAGGAACTGCACGTTGCACGTAGACTAGTGCACAATGTGCGCGACTGCACGATGTGCAGGGTTTTGACATGCCTGTCTTAGACAAAAGAATTTTTTTTAATTGGGTTATTTTACGACGCTGTATCAACATCTCAGGTTATTTAGCGTCTGAATGAAATGAAGGTGATAATGCCGGTGAAATGAGTCCGGGGTCCAGCACCGAAAGTTACCCAGCATTTGCTCGTATTGGGTTGAGGGAAAACCCCGGAAAAAACCTCAACCAGGTAACTTGCCCCGACCGGGATTCGAACCCGGGCCGCCTGGTTTCGCAGCCAGACGCGCTGACCGTTACTCCACAGGTGTGGACTAGACAAAAGAAGAATTAAAGAATTTAGTAAGAATTAAACTATCTTTTCACAAGAAGAGTGAAAATGTTCGAGCTCACACTGTCGGATCAACATCGCCCCTGCAGCGCAGACTCATCTCCATGAGAGTTCCACATTTTTGTAAGTTTGATGAAAAGCCTGAAGGAAACTGCAATTAAACTTGACGATGCTGTGAAGCATTGGTTTACCTGCAGGCCACAAAGATTCTATGAAACAGGTATCAGTCACTTGTTGTCACGTGGCCAGTATTCAACAGGAAGTTTAATTCCTTCCTTCTATTAACGATGCCGAGTTTCATTTCAACGACCTACTCATTCAGTTTCTGCCCAAGGGCAGGTTTTCACTGGAAACCCAGCATTCTTCAATCTTTCCTATTTTCTATCTTCCTCTTTGTCTCCTCATATGATCCATATACGTGGTACAGTCATTAAGTTCTAAGACTTGACGCCTGGAGGGTAGGCTCCCACAAGAATCTGGATGTATCACAAGATGCCGCATAACACGGAGTACATTTAAACAGAACCACATCCTCCCTCAAAACAGCCTCCGTTGGCCGTTATGCACGTTTGCCAACGTTGGTATAGCTGCTGGAAGCACCGTTGAAAGATGTTGGCAGGAAGGTCCCGTATGGCTTCTCTTGTGGCAGTCATGACCTCTTCGGAAGAATGAAATCTAGGCCCACGTAGGGTTGCTTTCATGGGAGGAAAGAGAAAAAAATCGCATGGTGCGAGATCAGGTGAGTACGGAGGGTGTGGAAGAACTGTTACCTGTTGTCTTGCAAGTTCCTCTCGGACAAGGACAGAGCGATGTGCAGGGGCGTTGTCATGTAGCAACAGCCAATTCTTTGTACGCCATAGCTCAGGTCGCTTACGGCGAATTGAATCTCTTAAACGGCCAAGGATCTCTTTGTAGCGGATTTTGTTCACAGTTGCACCTTCTGGAATGAATTCCATGTGAACAATTCCATTTGAATCAAAAAACAGTTCAAGCATCACCTTGCCTTTTGACCTGTCTTGTCGCGGTTTTTTCTGTCGTGGTGATAACGGCGTTTTCCAGGTGGCGGATTGTCGTTTCAGTTGCGGATCGTAAAGGAAACACCAAGTTTCGTCTCCAGTTATTATCCGGTTGAGAAACGTGGGATCATCGTCAGCACTACTGATGAGGTCACCACAAATCGTCATGCGATCATCACGTTGGTCTTGCGACAGGATTCGTGGCACACTGTGCTGGGTAACACGAGACATGTTCAGGTCATCAGACAGAATTTTGTAGCAAGTACCATGGCTGACCCCTACTGTTGCTGCGATATCATCTACCGATTGGAAGCGGTTAGCACGCACCAACGTTGCAACTTCTTGGATCTTGCGTTCAGTTCGAATTGTTTGTGGCCGACCAGTACGCACATCATCTTCCAAACTGTCTCTTCCTTGCAAAAACGTCGGTGCCACCTAAACACAACACTGCGACTCAGTGTCCCCACCGTAAACTTTCTGCATCATTTGAAACGTTTCGGCAGCAGTTTTGCCTAATTTCTGGCAGAACTTGATGTTTGCCCGTTGCTCAAACTGTGACATCCCGGGTTCCGACGTGCGCATTCAAATCACCGTCACAACAAAGACCGTAGTTCTGCTTACAGTGCATGCACTCAACTGTCTCTTGTTGGGTCGAGAGACTAACTGACAAGGTATCATACCATGGCGCCACCTATGCGCTATAGTGCACCACAACGCCACTATGCGCTCAGTATTAGAACTTAATGACTGTACCACGTATCTTAATGTTGTCTATCATCTGATATCTTCTTCTATCCCGAACTGTTCTCTCGTTCAGCATTCCTTCCAGTGCATCCTTCAGTAGGCAGTTTCTTTTCAGCCAATGACCCAACCAATTCTTTTTCCTCTTCCTGATCAGTTTCAGCACCATTCTTTCTTCACCCACTCTTTCCAACACAGCCAGATATCTTATTCTGTCTGTCCACTTCACACGTTTCATTCTTCTCCATATCCTCATTCCAAATGCTTCTATTCGCTTCTCTTCACTTCGTCGTAATGTCCATGTTTCTGTCCTATACAATGTCACACTCCATACAAAGTACCTTAGTTTTTTTTTTTTTTCACATAATTACATAAAATCCGGACTCTCAACCACAAAATGTAAGTAGCATTTCATTCGTACAAAGCCTGGAACTTCTCAGTTTGCTCATCGAATTTCCATTCTGCGATCAGAAGACAATCACATGATCGTAATAGTGATATACGTTACAAGAGCGGTATGTTGAAGTTTTCATGTTCGAGGAAAAGAATGAAAAAGCGAAACGTTGTTGAGCTTTTTTAATTTCCGAGAACATGAAAACAAACATACCGCTCGTGTATCGTACATTATTTTGTGCGAAGATCGTTTATTACATACCTGAAAGACGAATTTCTAATTAGTTGCAATGAAATCTCCATCTTGGTTTCTGTTTAATGACGGCAACTTCAGAAAACAAAATATCTTTTCTTCAACATTGTTGCTAATGTTTTCTGTGTTTACTATACTCCAGCAGGCCGTGATATACGTCTGTCTTTTTTCCCCCCAGTCTATAAATGCGAACTTAAAACAAACGGTAAGGTTATGTAATGATTTATTTTTCATTTTAATATTTTAACAGTATTATTTATATAACATATTGCAGTAATAACATCGGCATCTGGAATCTTGTTGATTTTTTCACGGCTTCCTTAATGTTACTTGTATCAGGAATGCAGTAAGTTTCGTGGAGTAGTAGACTTTACTTAATTTTTGCAAATATTTAAAAACAATAATTAACATTGCAATTTAGGTGAAATTGCAGTGGTAAGTTTCCAATTTATAATTATTACTATGTTAAACGTCTCTAAAAATTATATGTTAAAAGCCTAAAGCAGTAAAATGAATGTCGCGCTTAAGCGGTAAGAAGAGGGAAATTGTTGTGTGTGTTACGTTGGGAATACTGAATGTGGTATTTCACACTTACCGCGTATTGGTTCTGTGCGGAAAACAAGCAAATACGCACGATCTCGCACAAATTAATTTCCCATTTTGAATATTAAAAGTACAGTGACATAATATAGTAGGCCTATATAATTCCTCCCCCTTTAAAATTACATCCTCGTCTTTAATATACTGAGAATGATGTGGAACGATAATGGAATAGGGGTGAGGTACACTGAAGTTGTATCTGACGTAGGGAAACGAGAGAACCTCAAGTACACATCAAGTACGAATTTGTCCATCTCAAGTGTCACTATGGATTTGCAATGAAATTTCTATGTCTGATCAGGGCTCGAATCGCGACCGTTTCTGTGACAGCCAAGAAGTCTCAACAACTTAAATTCCTAGGAAGATATGATACCACATAAAGCTTAATTCCGATATCGCATTATGGAATTATGGACCAAGACTATACAATTCAGTATTGGAAAATAATCCAGACCTAAGCAATTTACACATGCTTAAGTTTAAAAATAAAGTGAAAATGTTTGTATGATATTTGTTAAATTTT
>JAJSOF020000017.1:138246384-138258452 GCA_025594305.2 Periplaneta americana | reverse complement strand
TAGTCACAACACAATTCACCACTGCTTTTTTTTAATTTACACATTATGAAGTTCTGATGCCTCAAACTTTGCACAAAGCATTGTGTTACAGTTGTCAACGGACAGAAAAGGTTTCATTGTATTTAGAAATTGTAAGGTCAAGTTTCTCTCTATTTCGGTCGATTTGAGATGGAATAGCCCATAGGCTTATTGACTCTCATGAACATTTATGATGTTAATTATTAGATAAATATAATTAAAAGGGGAAAATATGTTCATTTTCCCTTACAAAGTGGAGATGAGGTCCACCCGCTACCAGAAATCAATCCTTAACCGCTCTCGATCTCCAACTCAAAGTATTGCGATTTTGCGAAGGCCGTTTATGGGTGGTTCTTTTGATAGGCCTAACAAAGTTATTGACTCTTTCTCGCGAACTATTAATTTATGCCCGTTCTCAGCTCATACATCTCGTGCATGCGCATGTTCTCACAAAGGCTGCTACAAAGTTGCAGCGGTAACAAGGGTTACCAAGAGAACGGAGTAATAGCAGACACGAACGTAGAGTTTTTAAGGAAGAACAAAATTAGAGCTACCATTTGCATGCAATGAAGCCAAATCGTAACACTGAACAACTATTTTTACTTCGATCCTGAATAAAGTAAAACCCACAATACTTATTATTTTGTGTAATATTAGGCCTACATCGCCTTAGGAATGTGTCTTAGCGAAACTTACAGCAGAGTCCGTATAGGTCAGTTTCTATCTGATGCTTTTCCAATTCACTGTGGGCTAAAGCAGGGAGATGCACTATCACCTTTACTTTTTAACTTCGCTCTGGAATATGCCATTAGGAAAGTTCAGGATAACACAGAGGGTTTGGAATTGAACGGGTTACACCAGCTTCTTGTCTATGCGTGTGACGTGAATATGTTAGGAGAAAATCCACAAACGATTAGGGAAAACGCGGAAATTCTACGTGAAGCAAGTAAAGCGATAGGGTTGGAAGTAAATCCCGAAAAGACTAAGTATGTGATTATGTCTCGTGACCAGAATATTATACGAAATGGAACTATGAAAACTGGAGATTTATCCTTCGAAGAGGGGAAAAATTCAAATATCTTGGAGCAACAGTAGGCCTAACAAATATAAATGACACTCGGGAGGAAATTAAACTCAGAATAAATATGGGAAATGCGTGTTATTATTCGGTTGAGAAGCTTTTGTCATCTAGTCTTCTGTCAAAAATATATTACCGGTTGTTCTTTATGGTTGTGAAACTTGGACTCTCACTTTGAGAGAGGAACAGAGATAAGGGTGTTTGAGAATAAGGTTCTTAGGAAAATATTTGGAGCTAAGAGGGATGAAGTTACAGAAGAATAGAGAAAGTTACACAACGCAGAACTGCACGCATTGTATTCTTCACCTGACATAATTAGGAACATTAAATCCAGACCTTTGAGATAGGCAGGGCATGTAGCACGTATGGGCAAATCCAGAAATGCATATGGAGTGTTAGTTGGGAGGCAGGAGGAAAAAAGACCTTTGGGGAGGCCAAGACGTACATGGGAAGATAATATTAAAATGGATTTGAGGGAGGTGGGATATGATGATAGAGACTGGATTAATTTTGCTCAGGATAGGGACCAATGGCGGGCTTATGTGAGGACGGCAATGAACCTCCGGGTTCCTTAAAGCCAGTAAGTAAGTACATCGCCTTAGGCAGGCATCGAGCCAGAGTGCCTTCGGTTCAGCGGAAAACGGTAACCACTAGATTCTCGCGGCCGAATCCGAAATAAAAAATTATTATCTACAGAAATATTGATATGCTGTAACACAGGCATGGGGAAAAGAAGAGGCACTCGCTTTTTGTTTTATTAACCTACTCCACTTTCCAACAGCAACGATATGCTTACTGCCTTCTTTGAACTTCTGTTTGTACACAAGACGTCACCATATAACGGAACACGATAGGATTATAAGTATTTCGATCTATTAGTATTCAAATCATTAAGGTACTGCGCAACTACACATAAATATACTATATTTAATTAAATGTAACCTAAATAATACTCTTTCATTACAGAACATGGAAATAATAATATTTTATTACATAACATACGATTATCTGAATGATATTATCAAGACATCGTGCTTTAGCACATTACTGTTGCCAACATATTGCCCTAAAATCTCGCAAACTCTTCAACAAAAAGTAGTTAAATTTCTCCAAAGTTTGTTAAAAAAATCCCTAGAAATGTTGCTATAAATTAATAATAAATATCACTAAATATTTATTTATTTTATTTTATTGGGTTATTTTACGACGCTGTATCAACATCTAGGTTATTTAGCATCTGGATGAGATGAAGGCGATAATGCCGGTGAAATGAGTCCGGGGTCCAGCACCGAAAGTTACCCAGCATTTGCTCGTATTGGGTTGAGGAAATACCCCGGAAAAAATCTCAATCAGGTAACTTGCCCCGACCGGGATTCGAACCCGGGCCACCTGGTTTCGCGGCCAGACGCGCTGACCGTTACTCCACAGGTGTGGACATCACTAAATAAAAATAAGAAAAAAATACATATGCGGAGAAAAACATAATTTCGTCGTCGTCACCTCTTCTGCGGAGTCTGGTTGTGTTGTTGACGGCTGTGATGTTGAGATGGAAGGTGTGGGAAGAGCTGATCGTGAATACACTGCACTTGATCCGATCATTGACACTACACTTTCTGGCAAATTGTAACTGTGGAAATTTTCACCCAAGCATTTGACGACAATTTTTTTTGTGAAATCTAACATTTTTTTAATCTTATACATTAAAATACAGAGTGATTTATATAGAACTGACACATTTCTTTCATTAATTGTTTCAAAACGAATTGTGCTAGCGACAACTTATTATACCTAAAATGTAGAGGAATTTTGGGAGATTATTTACCTCTATAGCAAATGTTGAAAATGTCCTCCATCCTGCATAAGGCACAACTCAACACGTCGTTCCATGTTACTGGCCACTCGTTGGAGGACTCTGTTGTCAATAGCTTGAATCTCCTGTGTGATGTTGTGCTTCAGATCTCTTAATGTCTGGGGCCGTATGGCGTAAACCCTGTCTTTTAAGTAACCTCATAGAAAGAAGTCCGGCGTTGTCAAATCCGGAGATCTCGGTGGCCACAGGTTCCTGAAAATTATTCGGTCGTCAAAGAAACTTGCAATTAGTTTCATGGATTCATTTGATGTATGGCATGTAGCGCCATCTTGCTGAAAATATCCTTGACTCAGCTCCAGTCGTGCTCTTACGTCAACAATAACCGTGGGAAGCCTAGATGAACGATGCTTGCCCTTTTCACTCACCAGAGATCCAGTTGTTTCCAATTTGTTTACTAGTCCCAGTATTGTGTTTCTTTTGGGAGGATTGCGAATACCAAATTCTCTCTGGTATGCCCTTTGAGTAGCTGTAATTGAATTCGTAATCCAGTATTGCATCACAAGGAAGAGTCGTTGATTTAATGTGTATTGCATTTTCACGTTGACACAAAATGTCGAAAACAGCTGCCAACAATAGGAATAAAACATAAACATCTGCGCATCTAGTGACAAGGAATCGAAACTCCAGAACATTCTGCTTAATTTGGTGCTAAAATTGTGTCATTGAATGAATTTCCAACGGAATAATTAAAGAAAGAAATGTGTCAGTTCTATATAAATCACTCTGTATATTAAAACCAGCAAAAATTACAGTCTCATTTGCTTCACACGAACTGTCGACACAAAATTCCAAAACTCAATTGCCGCAGGTCGGTTCGGAGTGGAGAATCTCCGCGTTGCGGGGAAGAAGCAAGAATTAGCTGCAGCTCGCGATTCGTCACGTGACAATCAAAGTTGCCACCGTTTATGTGTGTTTGAGCAGTAGCATTGAGAGAGAGACCTAACCATGAGAATCTTTGAATCAGCATCTTTCACCCTGATCACTGATTACAAATATGAGATCAGAGCTTTCATGTATGAATCATTAGACGACTCAGTCATGCATCCGTGCCTCTTCTAAAACTAAGAAGTGCATGACTTCACTTGAATGTTTTAACTTAAAAGAATGGAAAAAGTGGAAGAATATAAAAATCAGCAGAAAAGTCGCTAATCGTATTTTACAAAATTTGTCGCCGAGATTGATTCAAAATTCCCTAGATTTAGCGACTTATCGCTAAATATGACAACACTGATAATGCCTTTCTATGTATGCAATGAATTGCAACTAATTCATCTGATGATTCATTAACGGATTTTAGAAATCGTCGTAATGTGGCCACGATGCCATTACGTTTCCCTATCATTGCCGGGGTGCCATCTGTGGCTATACGGATCAATTTTTCCCAGAATAATTCATATTTTGTCATAACTTCAAAGACAGCTTGGAAAATATCATTTCCCCTTGTATTGCCACTCAAAGATACAAACTCAAGAAAATCTCCAAATATGAATAATTTCGAGGGAAAAATTGTTCCGGGGCCGGGTATCGGAACAAATTTTCCCTCGAAATTATTCAAATTAACTTTACAGGGAGTTATTCCTGAAAGCTTAATTTGTATCTCCAAATATGTTGAGTTGAGAATCTACACCCCGTAGAAATATGGCTAATTGCGCAGTGTCTTTTGTATATCTTCGTCGATAGCTAAAGAGTGCCATATCAACTCTCTTAATTTTACTTCTTGCTGATCTTCAACGTCCATAGCTATTTCCGTAATTTTGTCTGTGATGATTCGCCGAGAGAGACTTATTGATTTAAATACTTCAAATTTTTCCGGACAAAAACGCTCATGGACAATCTTCAAACATCTATACTAATAATAATAAAAAAATGTTATGTTTTATTTAACGACGCTCGCAACTGCTGATAAATAATAAATCTGTAGCCAAAATTTTTCTGGTAATTTTCGATTTTCCAAAAATAATTGTTGTTAACATGTATAATTATCCATCCTGAAACCGAAAATCGCTTTTTCGAAATTTTTGTATGTCTGTCAGTCTGTATGTCTGGATGTTTGTTACCTTTTCACGCGATAATGGCTGAACGGATTTCGAAGAAAATTGGAATATAAATTAAGTTCGTTATAACTTAGATTTTACGCTATATGGCATTCAAAATACTTTATTTAAAAGGGGGGTTATAAGGGGGCCTGAATTAAATAAATCGATATATCTCACTTATTATTGTTTTTTTGTGAAATATGTTATATAACAAAAGTTTCTTTAAAAATGATATCCTATAAGTTTTATTCCATGCAAAATTTTGAAAGGACTGATATTTAAGGATATACAAGACTTTTAAAATAACATTATAATAGATTTTCACCGCCGCCTCAGATTATAGCGTTGTTGTTCCTGCAGTAACTCCTTTGTGCAAAATATAAAATTTTTCAGTAGGAAAAAAACACATTTATTCATTCCATGGCAATGGTACGTAGGAGATCGTGAATTCTTACATTTTCGAAACAAATAAATATAATTACATATCACTATATATGCTGTATCACTATATAAGTTATACGAAGGGTTCAGAACCATAGTGGGCCAAGCGCCATTTACTGAAGACGTAGAAAACAATGATTAAAATTAAGTTATTACCATAATTCAATGGAAACATATAGCAAGTAATATGAAATATATACACATTAAAAGTAAATGATAAGTCAATCTTCATTATACTATGGTTGCATGTAATAACAATTGAGAAAAATATTAAAGGAATTGTCATTGCACCAAATGAGTGATCTCTGGATCAAAATGATCACATTTTAATTTTTTTAATACAATTTAGATTAAGTAACATATTAAATTATTTATTCTTCTATCAAACACGAATGTTCCTTAGATCAAACGTCCTATTTTAATTATGTAATTACTTTATATTTATTTCTAACGGGTGCAGCGGAGCGCACGGGTATGGCTAGTTCTCTAATAAAATATTCTCTTACTGGTGGTTGCCTAGTAAAGGTAGGCAAGTCGTGGTAGTGGTGGAAGGGGTTACAACACGGACAAAAGGGAGAGAACACAATGAGGTACTTTTCCCCATGACTGATCTATTACATTATCAACATCACTGTAATCACTGTATTGTAGAAGACTGAACTTTTTGGCCCTGGCAGGAGAGTTATGGAAGAGGGGAATGTGGTAGGTGTGAGATGATCATAGGATTAATGTAAGCCATTCGGCGTGTGTATTATTATAATGAATGAAAATTTTTGGTTATAGACTCGGTAATATCTCTATACATAATATTGTTACACGCAAACTTGTGTATCATGGAAAATCGAACTACAGAAATTTGACGAATACCTATATATCTGATGCAAATTCAAATTCAAATTCGAATTTATTCACAATTTACAATTGAATTGGTACATTTGAATAGATACCGGAAATGAGCATATGCTCGTGCTCGGGTACAGTCCAGTAGTCTCTACATAAATTTTACAGATATCAATAATAATGTTGATGATAGAAATAATAATAATAATAATAATAATAATAATAATAATAATAATAATAATAACCGTGACGAGGATAATACAAAGATAGTAATACAAATTAATTAATTAATAATAATAATAATAATAAAACAAAATAATAACAATAATAAAATGAATACTAAGACAGATAATAGTACATTATGCAACGAGCCTATAATGGTAGTAATTAAGACGCAAGTATGATTGTTTATGAAACTCGCTTGCGCTCGTTTCATAATTTTCATACGAGCGTCTTAATTACCAATATAGGCAAGTTTCATACAACTTTTTATGCTCGACCATATTTCTAACTTGAAAGTATTCAAAATTATGGTTATGTGCGAACTGACCTGAATTGTGATATGTGGGCAGACGCGAAAGTATTGATTTTTTCCGAGGCCGAATTTCATTGACCTTGGCACAGAATAAGATGAACATTACTCTGGTATAACCTGAAAATTGATTTAGAATTGAAAAACGAGATGACAAATTGAATTTATTTGAATATTATTTACAATTAACTCTAATTATTATAGTAACAGAACATAATCTTCTGCGACAGTATTAGATTTCCAGCCTCCGTGACTTTTCACTAATTCTCTTTCGATTGCA
Organism: Periplaneta americana; assembly: GCA_025594305.2. Taxonomy (NCBI): domain Eukaryota; kingdom Metazoa; phylum Arthropoda; class Insecta; order Blattodea; family Blattidae; genus Periplaneta; species Periplaneta americana. The sequence goes on along the minus strand of JAJSOF020000017.1, from coordinate 138,251,357 downwards.
TATCCGAGAATAATCGATACTTGCGGTTTTATAAGGGTACAAAGCTGACTTTTCATTGGCTGAGGTTTTATAACGGTACAAAGCTGACTTGTCATTGGCTGAACACCTGTACTTAAATGAGTAGGTGTACTTTAATGACATGCATTAAAGGACTGCTACCAGGTGTATAATTACTAGACATCGGATTTTTAGGCACTAAAAATTGCAGTTTTAGGCGCCTAAAATAAATTCAAAATTTGTAAAATTAGGCTCTATTTTAATGAAAATAGGCATTTCAGGCACATCAAGGTATCATACTTATTTCTTTCACTGAAATTTTTAGTTATACACTAAAATACGCACAAAAAAGTATGTTTAAACATTAAAAAAGAATACTATATTATATTTATGAACAGAGCTGCACAAATTTAATATATTGAAACTAATGAAATAATGATTATTGATATCAAGATTACTCATTTTAAGTTATTGAAATTCAGTTCCATGCTCAGACTTTATTATAATTATCTGCACAGTACACCACCAGAATTTTTTCTAAATTCTCCACAGTTAACCTTTGCCTTTTGTCACTGAGAATCATTTTGAAAACAGAAAAACTTCTTTCAACCGAAACTGATGTGAGAGGCACAAATTTTAAATTAGGTACAATAGAAACATCAATACTTACTGGAACATTTACACTTTCCCCCGATATCACTCTTGATACTTTTTCCAACAATGAAAATCCTACATTCTTATTTAATACGTTGTCCCACTTATTTTTAACTTTTTTCCCAGTTTCGCCCAAAGCAGAATGTATGTTCACTTGAGCTTCCTTTACTATTGCTATTTGGCTACAAAGAGATTGTTTTTCACGTTCTAATTGTTCAATGCTTGCAGGTATGAAAGAAAATTTTGATGTTATGTAGGCAATATCGTTTTTCACTCGTGAGTCATTCAGACAATCTTTCACTGCTTTCACACACGCTGCACTATCAGTTTCAGGTAATTTATCAATAACTGTGACCACTTCTTTAAAATACTTAGAATAATACACCACTGACTGAATCCAGGTTCCCCATCGTGTAACAACCGGCTGAGGTGGGAGTGGGATATCTGGAAAGTTCTCTCTGAATATTGAAATCCTGGATGGGGCTTTACAAAAACATTTTTTTGTGTTAGAAATAAACGAATTGACAAGAGGAAATTCATTCCGGATTGTTTCAGAAACCCTGTGAAGGCCATGTGCTAGACAGGTTACATGCGTGAGGTTAGGATAAAATGTTTTAAGAAGTGGAGCTGCAGCAACCATGTATGAGGCAGCATCAGTACAATACAACAGAACTTTAGAATCGTCTATATTACCTGAGTATAAAGACTGTAGGCCTTTATTTACAAAATAAGCAATGGCTTGGCTATTCACTTTCGAACGTTCCTTAACACATACGAGGTGTGGAATCGAAGGTCCATCAGGACTAAGTTTTCCTACTACCATATTTGCTATATACCTATTCATAGGATCTGATGTTTCATTCACAGAGACCCATATGTAAGAATCACCTATATCTTCCCGAATGGAAGCTAAAGTTTCATTGTATATTCTGTCTAAGTAATTTTTTTCTTAGGGTCGACTCCAGATGGGATATTTTGTTTGCAGTATTTTTGTAAAAACTGTCTTAAAACCGGATTTTCAATTGCATTCCAGGGAATATTAGCAGCAACAAACGCTCTGGTTAAATCAGCATAGAAATTGCTGCTGAGATTGGATGAAGTAAGCTGTGTTAGTAAAGTTTGTTGCAGTTGATTTTTCTGCTGAGCTTTAGCCTTATGAGCCGCTCCTTGCACATGCTGCTTTAGGTGGCACTTCTTTTCTTGCGAAATCTAAAAATGTAAAGTAAACTGAATTAAAATAAAATCCTAATTGTTGTATTGCCGTATTTCTATCACAAAGTTAGTGGGTTCGAACAATCAAAATTTTAATGACCTGCAAATACTTTAACTATCGGAATTTAAAAGGTTAAAGTATAGTGGTCTTAAAAAGAATTATACCTCAGGATAGCTCAGTCAATGTATAAATATTATAGGCCTACTCATTAAAATTAATAGAATTTATATATTTCAACTATTGTTACATACCTGTTTGCTACTAATCTTGCAGAATATTATTTTTCCATCATAAGTGAATTCTAAATATTCTGTTAGCCATTGCCGGATCAATGTAGATTTTGCACTTATATTTTTCGGCATTATCGCGTTAAACTTCACAGGAAAACGTCCAACAGCTCAAAACTTCTCAACACAAATAAGGTGAGGGAAAGAGCAACTGTTAACGAGCATTCAAATGAACCGTTGTTATTGAGATTCAATTGGACAAAAATACAAAGTTCCACTTATTGTTGCATTTCCTGGTAGTGTTAACACTAGGAGGGCCATTCTTTTAAATATTTTGTAACGGTTTATCCTACTAATTCGCAGTTTTACGACTTTTCATAAATATTTCAAAAACACTCTTTCTCCAAAAATTGTGATTTTATGACACTCTGAAGGGCAGTACAGCTAATCGGTTTCAGACCGAAAACAGTCATTTTTATAGTATAGTATATCTCTGAATCGGTAGCAGCACATGTTGTGATTGTTGCCTGCTTCAAAACTAAGGTTGGTTCTTTGTCGGCATTTATGCCTCCAAACATGTTAAATTCGGTGAAATCTATTGCGAGTGTCGTGAGATTCAAAACATTTTGTTTCCTTTATCAATGGTTCCATGGCCGGTGTGAAGCAAACTTTCCACTTTTTAAATGCCTTAAATTTCGCAGTGAATGCATGTATAAATTATAGAAAGTACGAGTAAAATGCGAAACTTTGCACTGAGTTAGGCATTTTTAGGCGAATATTAACAAATTAGGCTCTAATAACCGTTTTAGGGCATTTTAGGGCACTATAAAACTCTTTGAATACCTTTCAATTTCCATGAAACACAAATATTAATAATTATTTTTACTTTTCTCCTAAAGAAACAAAATAGGCATTTGCCCTAGAATCCGATGTCTGATAATTACTACATTTCGGCATGGTCGAGCATAAAATAAAATATATAACCACTTAGCGAGAGTTAACACAATTTAAATAAGCATATAATAACCAGAAAAAAATACGAAACTCGGAAATCAGCAAAAAAGTTCGTCGTATCGCAGACGACAGCAACCGCCGTATTGACATTGTGTTGTTCATTATTGGTAGTAGGGGGGAGCCGAAGTCTACATCCTGACGTTCACTTCGAATCTTCTCATACAATCATGGGAAGTTAATGCTGAAAAACAAAGTGTCTACGAGTCAAACTGTTCATTATTCCCAGGATAAATATAAATAATACTGAAATATACTGTATTAATCAAGTTTCAGTTATAACTTAGATCTCCCCTTTTGTGCAAGAGGTATCATATCAAAATATTTTATGAATGGCGGGGAAATTATAAATTTCAAGAACTCTCTAGTGACAGAGATAGTGACAAGTACAATCAAGTGTATCTGTTGCGATCCTAAGAAATCATTTATTGGAAATATACATTGTTATTAATTAAGAAAATGATCTATTTATACTTATTACAATGTTTTATCTTATAGGTTACATGCATCAGATAAATACAATAAATATTAATAACATATAATACTAGTAACACTTAAAATAATAATAAAATTTAACAAATATTATGCAAACATTTTCACTTTATTTTTAAACTTAAGTATGTGTAAATTGCTTAGGTCTGGATTATTTTTCAATACTGAATTGTATACTCTTGGTCCATAATTCCATAATGCGATATCGGAATTAAGCTTTATGTGGTATCATACGTTCCTAGGAATTTAAGTTGTTTACACTTCTTGGCTGTCACAGAAACGGTCGCGATTCGAGCCCTGATCAGACATAGAATTTTCGTTGCAAATCCATAGTGACACTTGAGATGGACAAATTCGTACTTGATGTGTGCTTCAGGTTCTCTCGTTTCCCTACGTCAGATACAACTTCAGTGTACCTCACCTCTATTCCATTATCGTTCCACATCATTCTCAGTATATTAAAGACGAGGTTAAAATTTTAAAAGGGGAGGAATTATATACTATATTATGTCACTGTACCTTTAATATTCAAAATGGGAAAATAATTTGTGCGAGATCGTGCGTATTTGCTTGTTTTCCGCACAGAACCAATACGCGGTAAGTGTGAAATACCACATTCAGTATTCCCAACGTAACAGACATAACAATTTCCCTCTTCTTACCGCTTAAGCGCGACATTCATTTTACTGCTTTAGGCTTTTAACATATTATTTTTAGAGACGTTTAACATAGTAATAATTATAAATTGGGAAACTTACCACTGCAATTTCACCTAAATTGCAATGTTAATTATTGTTTTTAAATATTTGCAAAAATTAAGTAAAGTCTACTACTCCACGAAACTTATTGCATTCCTGATACAAGTAACATTAAGGAAGCCGTGAAAAAATCAACAAGATTCCAGATGCCGATGTTATTACTGCAATATGTTTTATAAATAATACTTTTAAAATATTAAAATGAAAAATAAATCATTACATAACCTTACCGTTTGTTTTAAGTTCGCATTTATAGACTGGGGGGAAAAAAGACAGACGTATATCACGGCCTGCTGGAGTATAGTAAACACAGAAAACATTTTATAGCAACAATGTTGAAGAAAATATATTTTGTTTTCTGAAGTTGCCGTCATTAAACAGAAACCAACATGGAGATTTCATTGCAACTAATTAGAAATTCGTCTTTCAGGTATGTAATAAACGATCTTCGCACAAAATAATGTACGATACACGAGCGGTATGTTTGTTTTCATGTTCTCGGAAATTAAAAAAGCTCAACAACGTTTCGCTTTCTCATTCTTTTCCTCGAACATGAAAACGTCAACATACCGCTCTTGTAACGTATATTACTATTATGCTCGTGTGATTGTCTTCTGATCG
>JAJSOF020000017.1:138195273-138236646 GCA_025594305.2 Periplaneta americana | reverse complement strand
ATTATTATTTTAAGTATTACTAGCATTATATGTTACTAATATTTATTGTATTTTTATGCTCGACCATGCCGAAATGTAATAATTATACACCTGGTAGCAGACCTTTAATGCATGTCATTAAAGTACACCTACTCATTAAAGGTCAGGTCTTTCAGCCAATGAAGACTCAGGTTACAACTGTTCAGCCAATGACAGGTCAGCTTTCTACCGTTATAAAACCGCAAATATCGATTATTCTCGGATATGCAATCGAAAGAGAATTAGCGAAAGTCACGGAGGCTGGAAATCCAATACTGTCGCAGAAGGTTATATTCTGTTACTATAATAATTAGCGTTAATTGTAAATAATATTCAAATAAATTCAATTTGTCATCTCGTTTTTCATAGTCTAATTTAATTTCAATGATATCTCTGTAGGTTCTTATGGCCTAGCAAGGTCAATGTGGACATCTGTTCCTCGCAAAAAATCAATACTTTCGCGTCTGCGCACATCTCGCAACATACGGGACATTGCTCAAAAATTAATAATATCAAGTTAGAAATATGGTCGAGCATAAAAGGTCGTATGAAACTCGCCTATGATGGTAATTAAGAAGCTCGTATGAAAATTATGAAACTCGCTTGCGCTCGTTTCATAAATATCCATACTCACTTCTTAATTACCTTCATTATAGGCTCGTTGCATAATTGTAGTAATCTGATGCATGTAACCTATAAGAAAAAACATTGTAATAAGTATAAATAGATCATTTTCTTAATTAATAACAATGTATATTTCCAATAAATGATTTCTTAGCATCGCCACAGATACACTTGATTGTACTTGTCACTATCTTTGTCACAAGAGAGTTTTTGAAATTTATATTTTCCCCGCCATTCATAAAATATTTTGATATGATACCTCTTGCACAAAAGGGGAGATCTAAGTTATAACTGAAACTTGATTAATACAGTATATATCAATATTATTTATATTTATCCTGGGAATAATGAACAGTTTGACTTGTAGACACTTTGTTTTTCAGCATTAACTTCCCATGATTGTATGAAAAGATTCGAAGAGAACGTCAGGATGTAGACCTTCGGCCCCCCCCCCCTACTACCAATAATGCATAACACAATGTCAATACGGCGGTTGCGGTCGTCTGCGATACGACGAACTTTTTTGCTGATTTTAGAGTTTCGTTTTTTTTCTGGTTATTATATGCTTATTTAAATTGTGTCAACTCTCGCTAAGTGGTTATATACTTTATTTTATGCTCGACCATGCCGAAATGTAGTAATTATACACCTGGTAGCAGTCCTTTAATGCATGTCATTAAAGTACACCTACTCATTTAAGTACAGGTGTTCAGCCAATGACAAGTCAGCTTTGTACCGTTATAAAACCTCAGCCAATGACAAGTCAGCTTTGTACCGTTATAAAACCGCAAGTATCGATTATTCTCGGATATGCAATCGAAAGAGAATTAGCGAAAAGTCACGGAGGCTCGAAATCCAATACTGTCGTAGAAGGTTATGTTCTGTTACTATAATAATTAGAGTTAATTGTAAATAATATTCAAATAAATTCAATTTGTCATCTCGTTTTTCAATTCTAAATCAATTTTCAGTTTATACCAGAGTAATTTTCATCTTATTGTGTGCCAAGGTCAATGAAATTCGGCCTCGCAAAAGATCAATACTTTCGCGTCTGCCCACATCTCACAATTCAGGTCAGTTCGCTCATAACCATAATTTTGAATACTTTCAAGTTAGAAATATGGTCGAGCATAAAAAGTCGTATGAAACTTGCCTATAATGGTAATTAAGACGCTCGTATGAAAATTATGAAACTCGCTTGCGCTCGTTTCATAAAAAATCATACTTGCGTCTTAATTACTACCATTATAGGCTCGTTGCATAATGTACTATTATCTGTCTTAGTATTTATTTTATTATTGTTAATATTTTGTTTTATTATTATTATTAATTAATTAATTAATTTGTATTACTATCTTTGTATTATCTCCGTCACAGTTATTATTATTATTATTATTATTATTATTATTATTATTATTGTTATTATTATTTCTATCATCAACATTATTATTGATATCTGTAAAATTTATGTAGAGACTACTGGACTGTACCCGAGCACGTGCATATGCTCGTTTCGGGTATCTATTCAAATGTACCACTTCAATTGTAAATTGTGAATAAATTCGAATTTGAATTTGAATTTGCATCAGTTATATAGGTATTTGTCAAATTTCTGTAGTTCGATTTTCCATGATACACAAGTTTGCGTGTAACAATATTATGTATAGAGATATTACCGAGTCTATAACCAAAAATTTTCATTCTTTATAATAATACACACGCTGAATGGCTTACATCAATCCTATAGACCAGATATGATCATCTCACACCTACCACATTCCACTCTCCCATAACTCTCCTGCCAGGGCCAAAAAGTTCAGTCTTATACAATACAGTGATTATACTGATGTTGATAATGTATTAGATTAGTCATGGGGAAAAGTACCTCATTGTGTTCTCTCCCTTTTGTCCGTGTTGTAACCCCTTCCACCACTACCACGACTTGCCTACCTTTACTAGGCAACCACCAGTAAGAGAATATTTTATTAGAGAACTAGCCATACTCGTGCGCTCCGCTGCACCCGTTAGAAATAAATATAAAATAATTACATAATTAAAATAGGACGTTTGATCTAAGGAACATTCGTGTTTGATAGAAGAATAAATAATTTAATATGTTACTTAATCTAAATTGTATTAAAAAATTAAAATGTGATCATTTTGATCCAGAGATCACTCATTTGGTGCAATGACAATTCCTTTAATATTTTTCTCAATTGTTATTACATGCAACCATAGTATAATGAAGATTGACTTATCATTTACTTTTAATGTGTATATATTTCATATTACTTGCTATATGTTTCCATTGAATTATGGTAATAACTTAATTTTAATCATTGTTTTCTACGTCTTCAGTAAATGGCGCTTGGCCCACTATGGTTCTGAACCCTTCGTATAACTTAAATAGTGATACAGCATATATAGTGATATGTAATTATATTTATTTGTTTCGAAAATGTAAGAATTCACGATCTCCTATGTACCATTGCCATGGAATGAATAAATGTGTTTTTTCTTCCTACTCAAAAATTTTATATTTTGCACATAGGAGTTACTGCAGGAACAACAACGCTATAATCTGAGGCGGCGGTGAAAATCTATTATAATGTTATTTTAAAAGTCTTGTATATCCTTAAATTTCAGTCCTATCAAAATTTTGTAAAGAATAAAACTTATCGGATATCATTTTTAAAGAAACGTTTGTTATGTAACATTTTTCACAAAAACCAATAATAAGCGAGATATTTCGATTTATTTAATTCAGGCCCTCTTATAACCCCCCTTTTAAATAAAGTATTTTGAATGCCATATAGCCTAAAATCTAAGTTATAACGAACTTAATTTATATTCCAATTTTCTTCGAAATCCGTTCAGCCATTATCGCGTGAAAAGGTAACAAACATCCAGACATACAGACTGACAGACATACAAACAAAAATTTCGAAAAAGCGATTTTCGGTTTCAGGATGGATAATTATACATGTTAACAACAATTATTTTTGGAAAATCGAAAATTACCAGAAAAATTTTGGCTACAGATTTATTATTAGTATAGATGTTTGAAGATTGTCTATGAGCGTCTTTGTCCAGAAAAAACTGAAGTATTTAAATCAATAAGTCTCTCTCGGCGAACTATCACAGACAAAATTATGGAAATAGCTAAGGACGTTGAGATCAGCAAGAAGTAAAAATGAGAGAGTTGATGTGGTACTCTTTAGCTATCGACGAAAAGATACAAAAGACACTGCGTAATTAGCCATCTTTCTACGGGTTGTGGATTCTGAACTCAACATATTTGGAGATTTTCTTGAGTTTGTATCTTTGAGAGGCAATACAAGGGGAAATTATATTTTCCAAGCTGTCTTTGAGGTTATGACAAAATATGAATTACTCTGGGAAAAATTGATCCGTATAGCCACTGATGGCACCCCTACAATGATAGGGAAACATAATGGCATCGTAGCCACATTACGACGATTTCTAAAATCCGTTAATGAATCATCAGATGAATTAGTTGCAATTCATTGCATACATAGAAAGGCATTATTAGTGTTGCCATATTTAGCGGTAAGTCTCTAAATCTAGGGACTTTTGAATCAATCTCGGCGACAAATTTTGTAAAATACGATTAGCGACTTTTCTGCTGATTTTTATATTCTTCCACTTTTTTCTTTCTTTTAAGTTAAAACATTCAACTGAAGTCATGCACTTTTTAGTTTTAGAAGAGGCATGGGTGCATGTTGAGTAGTCTAATGATTTATACCTGAAAGCCCTGATCTCATATAATTGTGATCAGTGATCAGGGTGAAAGATGCTGATTCAATGATTCTTACGGGTTAGGTCTCTCTCAATGCTACTTCTCCAACACCCATAAACGGTGGCAACTTTGATTGTCACGTGACGAGTCGTGAGCTCCAACTAATTCTTGGATCTTCCCCGCAACGCGGAGATTTTCCACTGCGAACCGACCTGTGGCAATTGAGTTTTGGAATTTCGTGCCGACAGTTCGTGTAAGCAAATTAGACTGTAATTTTTGCTGGTTTTAATATATTTTAATATATAAGATTTAAAAAATGTTAGATTTCACAAAAAAAAAATTGTGGTCAAACGCTTGGTTGAAAATTTCCACACTTACAATTTGCCATAAAGTGTAGTGTCAATGACTGGATCAAGTGCAGTGTATTCACAGTCAGCTGTTCCACCTCAACATTACAGCCGTCAACAACACACCCAGACTCCGCAAAGAGGGTGACGACGAAGAAATTATATTTTTCTCCGCATATGTATGTTTTTCTTATTTTTATTTAGTGATATTTATTATTAATTTTTAGCAACATTTCTGGGGATTTTGTAACAAACTTTGGAGAGATTTAGCTACTTTTTGTTGAAAAGTTAGCGAGAATGTAGGGCGATATGTTGGCAACAGTAATGTGCTAAAGCACGATGTCTTGATAATATCATGCAGATAATCGTAAAAAAAAAAAACCGCAACAATCAGTATTATTTTTATGTTCTGTAATGAAAGAGTATTATTTAGGTTACATTTAATTAAGTACAGTATAGTTATGTGTAGTTGTGCAGTACCTTATTGATCTGAATAATAATAGATCGAAGTAGTTATAATCCGATCGCGTTCCGTAACTGGTGACGTCTTGTATAAACAGAAGTTCAAAGAAGGCAGTAAGCATATCGCTGCTATTGAAAAGTGGAGTAGATTAATAAAACTGAATTCAAACGCAAACTTACTAGGCACTTGGTCAGTAATTGAGACTCGTTCAGACATGGTTTCTTATAAATAGTTCTCTTAATCTATCACAAAATATCTCAATATATGGTAATTTCATCACTATAGAATTTTGTTATTGTAGGTTAAATTTGTAATTCAGTAAATACAAAAATATTCTTTGTTCTTAACTTCTATGATAAATTGTCTAGCTTTCATTAATCAGGTAATCTTGTGGTACTTTAATTTTTATTGTAATTGTAATTGTAAATTTAATATTAAATGTAATTTTATTCTTCATAATTTAGTTGTAATCCCCTGGTTGAGGGGCAGAGAAGGCCTGACGGCCTTATCTCTACCAGGTTAAATAAATAAATACTAATCATACTATTTTTATTTCGGATTCGAACGCGAGAATCTAGTGGTTATCGTTTGCCGCTGAATCGAAGGTACTCGGGCTCGATGCATGCCTAATATTACACAAAGTAATAAGTATTGCAGGTTTTACTTTATTCCGGAGCGAAATAAAAGTAGTTTGTCGGTGTTACGTTTTGGCTTCATTGCATGCAAATAGTAGCTCTAATTTTGTTCTTCCTTAAAAAAAAACTCTATGTTCGTGTCTGCTATTACGCCGTTCCCTTAGTAACCGCTACAACTTTTGTAAGGACCTTTGTGAGAATATGCGCATGCACGAGATGTACGAGTTGAGAACGGGCATAAATTAAGACTTCGCGAGAAAGAGTCAATAACTTTGTTATCAAATGGCGACCTTCGCAAAATCGCAATATTTTGAGTTGCAGATCGAGTAGATAAGGATTGATTTCTGGTAGGGGATGGAGATTATCTCCACCGAGTAAGGGAAAACGGACATATTTTCCCCTTTTAGTTATATTAATCTAATAATTAACATCATAAGAGTTCATGAGAGTCAATAAGCCTATGTCTTAATAATTGATTGGATTCATTCATTCTCAGTTTTCTACTCCAAACCCAGCATTTTCCAATCTTTGTGTCTCCGCATATGATCCATATACCTTAATGTCGTCTATCATCTGATATCTTCTTCTGCCGCGAACTCTTCTCCCGTTCACCATTCCTTCCAGTGCACCCTTCAATAGACAATTTCTTCTCAGGCAGTGCTCAACCAATTCCTTTTTCTCTTCCTGATCAGTTTCAGCATCATTCTTTCTTCACCCACTCTTTCCAACACAGCTTCATTTCTTATTCTGCCTCTCCACTTCACACGCTCCATTCTTCTCCATATCTACAATTAAAAGCTTCTAATCGCTTCTCTTTTCTTCGTCGTAATGTCCATGTTTCTGCTTCATATAATACCACACTCCACACAAACCACTTCACTAGTCTCTTCTCCAGTTCCTTTTCCGGAGGTCCGCACAAGATGCTCCCTTTTCTATTAAAAGCTTCCTTGGCCATTGTTATTCTCCTTTCGGCTTCCTGGCAGCAGCTCATGTTACTGCTTACAGTAACTGGATTGGATTGTGAAATTCATGATTGTACTTACTTTAATCACACTATAGAGCAGCTATACATCATTTGCCATGTCGTTAAAAAATTACCGGTACCTTTGATATTTACGTATTTTTGCAATTCCATTAATAATGGCTGTCGACAACATGCCATCGATGTATTTATGAACAGTAATATCACCATGCTAAGCTGAATAAATATTTTTGTCATGGTATATGTTTCGAGATCAAAAGTGGAGAAATAATTTAGTATCTTGTAACAAGAAACATCAATATAAGTGAAATTAAATTATCACAAAGAGTGTTATTCGGCTAGATCATTTACACGCAAAAAATGAATGAATCTTATTACACGAGTGCATTCCAATAATTTATTTGTCAAAGCAGAGGTTGTTGGTACATAGCTAGGTCTTCTGTAATATAAAATTCGTTGATAAATATTTGAGAGAATTAAGGCCTAGGTCTGCTAGCAAAGAAACAAGTGAACATTTGAGATTAATATAGTACAATCACAGTGTAGTATATATATATACAGTCACGAAGCTTGAGTTTATGAGGGTACTAGGAACAATAGACTGTGCAGGTACTATTTCGCATTGTCTGTGATGAAGCGATAGCACAGTGGGAGGGAAGGATTCCGATTCTAGCCGGAACAAAATCAATTTTCACATGTTCTCATTTTTATGCGTGTCCTATCTCAAGTTGTTGCTAATGAATCACAGAATACTTATCTATGAGAAAGAAGCTTTGACACTAAACATTAGAGTTGGGTCGATTCGTGAACGAATCGTTCATTCGAACGACTAATAATAAAGAATCGTAAGAATCGATTCGTGGTATCAACGAATCGTCGTTCAAAAGAATCGTAACGAATCGTCGTTCAAACGAATCGTAACGAATCGTCATTCAAAAGAATATTAAGGAATCGGCATGGTATCGTAACCCACGATTCTATTCGTTGTTTGATGTAACCTGTCAACGGACATTTCCGAACCGTGTCGAATGCTCCCGAGCGAGAGTGAAATCAAAATATGTACTGCATTTGTTAAGTATGGAAAATAATGAACACAAACCTGAAATTTGCATAGTTAAATAGAGATGTAATGCAAAAAATGTACTTTATAATAAGGTTCAGTTGATAAATTATAATTTAGAGACATTATCTTGGGTAATTTTGTAGACTAATGGAGTTCATACTGAATGGTTCCAGCCAATGAGAAAGAGACAATCCAATGTCTCGCCTCTTATGCCATCTATGAGAGAGATGTAGAACGTTTTTGTTCTACGCGTGGTTTGCAAAGGAAAGTGTCTTGCGACGATTCAAAAGAATAGTTGGAATCGCAGACTGGGAAGAATCGTGAACTCGTTGACGATTCAAATGAATAGTTGGAATCGCAGACTGAGAAGAATCGTGAACGAATCGTTAGAATCGATTCGTAATGTGTGATTGAATCGTTGGAATCGACTTCTGAAAAAGAATCGTGTTGCCCAACTCTATTAAACATGCGGACGTCACACAATGATGTTGACGAGGATTCCCCTCCGCAACCAGTTTTATTGCTCAGCCACGCTGAAATAGTGTAAGAAGCAAGCTTGTTTTCTGTGATCTGGGAGTGAAACATTTTGTGATTCTGAAATGGAAAATGAAGAACAAGGTTGGTAGATAATTATTATTATTATATAAATTTTATGTTCATAATAACTTTGAATTTTTAGAAACGGCCTGTTAACTTAAGAGCGGCAAATACGATTTTTTTAAACTATTTATCAAAGTAAAGGTTGGCTTATAATAGCAGGGTAACACAGAGTCACATTTATTTTTATGTCAGAATGTAGGTTTAAGTGTGCACTTTAAGACTAACCTAGTTTCATTTGTTCCTACTGACCGCTCTGCATGTGGTTAATTTTTTTCAGACTCGGAACCGCTACCAGTGATTTCGCGCCATGATCTATTTCCAATACTTGCCAATAAAAGTGGCGACTTATATGAACTATATAGATATGTTTTGAAGAAATTATGTATTGACACATGTGATTCTAACAGTGAGAAGTGCATTCGTAATATTTTGAAAAATATTCAAAGTAATTTTAACAAACGTTGGATGCAGTGTCACCGTAAAAAGGATTATTTTCTTAAAAAACATTGTTCTTGGCAAGCCAGAGGCAACAACAAAGATATTTTTACAGCTAAAAAAGAGGTGACTATTTATAGATTTCGCTCTCAATTAGTGCTTCTTATTGTCAAGCCGAAATCTGGTGGTCCTGGGACATCAAATGATGGCAATACTACAGGTCAGTTTTTTGAAAACTCACAAATTACAGCCAATAATACGGGCATTAGTAAAACCTCGTTCACAGGTTTTCTGTAATTTTATGCACCATTTCATGTGGATATTCAATATATATTGAGGCTTTTGAGAAGTACACCAATGATGCAGCCCATTTATATGTACAGTTATATCCATTGTACTACATGCCATCCAACGTGCATAAAATACTGATAAATAAATGGAGGAAAAATTGCAGAAACTGCGATACTTCCTATTGGGATGTTATCTGAAGATGCTCAAGAAGCAAGACACAAAGATTTAAGAAAGTACAGGTTAGATCACGCGTCGTGAGAGAAACTTAGACTGTGTCCTACACATGTTGTTAGTATCTTCTGATCCAATCATATCCCAGATCAATCGACATCAAAGTTCAAGAAAATCAAAACTGTCAGTTGAGGTAATTGAACTGCTACAAGTACCAGCTGCAAGTGCTTAACTGCAACCCCAAGATGAGGACGATAGTAGCCCTAGCGGGTCCGACACTTCTGGAGATACAACAGACGCTTCAGATTTCTAAACATGAGTCGTAACATTTACTACATAAATTACTTTTCTCTTCTTAGTAGTGTGTGAAATAATTTCTGTTTACTTTAATTTTTTATTCGCATTAGTTGTATGCAATTTCTATTACTGTATGATGTTTTTAACAAATAGACTAGACGTTCTATACTAAAATAATAATTCTCATACAAATATTTCATCAAATGTCATAATGATTAACGTTCATCTTGCTGTTTTCAACGATTCAAAAGGAATTTATCAATATCAGATTTTGTTCCGTCTAGAATCGCAATTCGTCCCACTGTGGATAGTAGCGATGCTAGTGGTTAGCAACTATCTATGGATGCATATTTACTACGTACTGAACTTCGTGACTGTATATACTAGACTGTGGTACAATGGTGTATTGTGGAATGTGTAAGATTTCGTGCTTTTATTTCGAAAATTGTTATAAATGAATTGAATTTTTTAAGAGGACTGAAGTCATTATTTTTACATTTTCATTCTTACCGCAGTTTCGAAAGTACGTTGATAAACGCATCATATATGCATGAAAGGGTGCCTATAACATTGTTCGTTGGCTTGTTAAAGGCAAGTTAAAATCACAGTTTGTTTTAATTGGTCGGTAGTCAATGACATGCATCGTTTTAAAACTATTTAATTGGCAGCAGTGACTGAGTGCGAACACCTGAAAACAGAAGAAATATACAAAAAGACTGCTGTTTCTGAAGAAAGAAGGAACAAAGAACCAAGATAATCAAGTTTTTCAATGTTTACCCTATTCCAGTTTGAGTATACAGATGACGGAGTTGGATAGATCCAGGGTGCGAATTAACGGGTGTGTGTGTGGATTTCCCCCCTTTTGGAAAGTTATCCCTCTCTCATAAATTCATATTAACATCCCTGCCAGGGATAACTTCTATCCCCCGTCACAAAATATGTTTTAATACGAGTATATTTTATAAAATAAGCAAAGAAAGTAATATTGATGTATTATCATCACCGGAAAGTTGAAAACATTCAATAACTTAGGAATTACACATCTCATCTTAAGCCTGCTCATGGATATAATTATTATTTTAACCAAGATGCAATGTAAGCAACTCAGTGTCACCAACCTTTGAGCCATATCAAATGAGAATAATAATAATAATAATAATAATAATAATAATAATAATAATAATAATAATAATAATAATAATAATTTTATGTATGATATTCTCTATCTAGAATTCTATCCCCCATCAGAAATCTTAATTTGCACCAGCGAAAAGACTGATTTCTCTTCACTATTCATGATATTTTACTCTATTTTTTTTACAATTATTATTATAGGGGATAGTTGCGTAATTTGTATTGCCTAAGTTGTACCACAGTCTAGTATATACAGTCGCGAAGCTCAATACGTAGTAAATATGCAAATATTAGGTAGTTGCTCACCACTAGGATCGCTAATATCGCCTCACTGCAGGCAATGCAAAATAGTACCGTCACAGTCTATTGTTTCTAGCACCCTCAAAACTCGAGCTTCGTGACTGTATATAGTAGACTGCGGTTGTACCACGGTCTTGAAAATTAGTTCCTTGATAAGTGTTGCCATCTACGTCAAACATTGTGAACTACATCTAAAAACATGACATTTTATGAGAGACGAAGCCTGAGGGTTGTGTTGTGCAGACGTGAAGTGAAAAAACTTGTTTTAGGTAGTTTTTATCTAGTTTTTGCGCTACCTGTCTACAACAATTACTTCCGAAGGGTAAGAGGAAGTCCACAATGCATATTATTTAAAACTATATTTATATATTGTAATTGTCATTAAGTTACAGACTTCTGTTAGAAACCGTTAAGCAACAAGAATTTAACAAAGAAAACATGGCGAGGTTGCGTATTTTGTACCGGCTTCAGTTTCCTATAATTTACCGCTACAATATAGGGAGCTTTCATTATACATTTTGAAATCATAATGACGTATGAAAATAAACATACCTAATTTGAATCAGCAATTATAATTTATTAACTTCTAATCATTTCAATATGAATATAATACTGTAATATTTATTTTAGAGAATAAAACACATTCAATTCTGAATTTAAAATTAATCTTGTCAGACTTTCATCACAAGTAATAAATTTACTGTAACATAAAAATAGCTAAATTATACATTTCAAATTTAATCGAATAATTTCCACATTTCATGCTCTGGCGTTTTTAATTTTCTTCCTTCATAACAAATTATAATTGCAATTTACATTAATTCCAGAATGGCAAAGAAGCTTCAATACGGGACATGGCCACAGGATGCACTAAGTCTTACTGTTGCTGCTTATATGAATGGCGATCATGGAATAAATGAATGTGCCCGAATGTACAATGTGCCTAAGCCTACAATACTAAGACATGCGAAAAACAAAAACGTGGTTGCTAATGGAGATGTGAAATCGTTTGGACGAACCACAGTCTTTTTGGCAGAAATTGAAAATGAACTTGAAAATCACATTCTAAAGTTTGAAGAAATGATGTTTGGATTAACTCCAACAGATGTTAGGAAACTTGCTTTTGATATAGGGCCTACCTCAGAGAAGTGGACTGACACATAATTTCAATCGTGAAAAGGACCAAGCAAGGAAGAAATGGTATTATGGATTTCTGAAGAGGCATCCCAAATTGTCTTGTGGGCAGCCAGAGGCAACATCCATGGCTCGTGCGAAAGGATTCAACAAAGAGCTTGTCTATGAATTCTTCGATCTGATGGAAAATATTAGTGGCAGATACAAATTGGAATCCACGAGAATTTTCTATGTGGACGAGAGTGGCTACTCCACAGTGTAGAAGACACAAAAATGGTACAGAGGAAAGGCAAGAAACAAGTGGATGTGATATCAAGCGGAGAAATAAGAGTGAATACAACTATGGTATGTTGTGCCAGTGTATCTGGTCAATATGCCCCTCCCATGATTATTTTCAAGAGGCACCGGACGAGTAATGATCTCCACCGGGCAGTATTATTACAGTTTCAGAAACTGGCTACATCAACTCCGAATTGTTCGTCATATGGATGCAACATTTCATTTCCTCCGTCCATCCTACCAAAGAAATGTCATTATTGCTGTTGCTTGATGGACATACCACCCACTGCAAGAACTTAGGGTAAGGTTGCCTATATCGCACCACTTTAGCATTTATAATTTTTATTGAACAATACAGTTTTTATTTTCTGCATTCCTTTACAGAGATACATTCCCAGAACATTTACCTTTCATGTAAAAAAGAATCCTTGAATTTGATTTAATATTTTAAAATTAAAATGACATTTTCGAAACACATGTCAGTGGTGCCATTTAGGCAACTAGTTTCCTAAATAGCACCTGCGGTTTCTTAAATCGCACCTCTTTATCTGCAGGGAAGAGGATGAAGGAAAGCTTTTAATATTGAACATACTGAAGAGTATTTGAATGAATAATGTAATAAATGCAAATTACAAGTTTATTGAAATTAATGAAATAGAGTAACGCATCTTCAAATGAAATTTAAAAAATAAAGCGTAAATTACGTAACATTTAAACTTTCTGAATGCGTTTTTTATTGTTACACATTTGCCACGTGCTTCACCAGGCAGTTCAGACTGTAAACTGCGTCACCTTTTCTCCACTGCTTCATGATATAGCTGTCTGAAATGATTTGAAGATAGAAACATCTAAAGGGTGGGCCTATGAGTATTATGACGGGGAAGCTGAAACAGGAGCATACCATTTTCCCGAGATAATCTAGCTTCTAAATTTTTGGAATGGGTCGTATAGGTGGACATACAGAAGCAGCACTTTTTTCTATGGCAGGTTTGAGTGGCAAATAAAATGTTTGAGCTATTCGACAAATAGTTCACTGTTGATGTAACCTGACTCAGAGCAAACAACTAACGATCCTGGAGGAGCACCAGCTGATAATGAAGGGTGCACTGTTTGACGTTTAAAAATTATCACAGGTGGCACAAAATACCTGATGCGCTTGTACAACACACACTTGTTGTATTAACGCCCTTTTCACCACTTGATATTACACCCACCTGATGCATTTCTAGTTCAGTTAAAATTTTTGGAGCCTTTTTTGTACGGTTAGAATTGCTACAGTTGCTTATATCGCACCGGTGCGAATTAGGCACCTATAAGAGTGGTGCGAATTGAGAAACTACGTCATAAGTTATTATTTCCTTCATTATAGCCTATAATCACCACATATTCGAAAATCTTACTAAGTTAAATGTTCTTTAATACCTCTTTAAATGAATAATATCTTAAGATTATGGATTCCTTTGCATACAAATCCGTTATTTAGTTATAAAATGTTAGCTAAATATACATCCACCTGAGCGATTATATTAGATACACTATCACCACGCTGCTGACACAAAGAAGTGGCAGAAATCAAGTGACATGGTGAAAGTTCATATGGTAGATTGTAACAATACCACTAGATGCCACACTACTATAGTAATTTGTTTTAAACTAGGAGTGGTGCGATTTAGGAAGCAGTGCGATTTATGCTACTCTATCCTAGATGCCCTGATTACGTAGTTATGCTGCAAATTCCAGGACTTCAGCAACTTGATGTGGCTTTCTTCAGCCTACTTGAATTGTATTATAATCAAGCTGTGGAAAAGTGGTTACGTACTTATCCTAGTAAAACTGTTAGCCTCTTCCAAATGCCGAGACTTTTAGAAGATGTTTATGGCAGAGCAGAAACGGTTTCCACAGCAATTGGGGGATTCAAATCGACAGGTGTATGGCCTGTCAATAGACATGTATATGGGGATCATCATTTTGCGGCTGCCGACTCTCTAAACAGAGTTCCTTCTGAAGGAGATGTTCAACATAGCAGCATAACTTCTGGGCGGACCCTTCAAGGCACCCCTAGATGTAACAGGTAGGCTAATAAACTGAAACCATAAAATAAATGCATTGCAATTAGGCTAAGGGAAAATAAAGTCAGGGTTTGAATAGTTACATTTTTCTTCTTGAATTTCAGGATGTTGACTGTCTCTATTGAAGATATTACGACACTGCCAACGCCATCTCCCAAACCTCAAGCAAGAGCTAGCATTTTTCTCAAGGATCATGTGAACTGACCAGCATTCCCAACAAAAACGCTATCATATTAGTCAAGGCAAAAAACCAATCTTCAATCTCAACAGCAAAAAGGAAAATTGTTTTGTCTCCTGAAACTATCAAGTGAACAAAGGCAGAGCTTGATGATTGGTACTGCGTAATGTGCAAAGAATATAGAGCAGATGAGATGATCAGATGATTAAAATAAAAAAAAAATGGGTTCATTTAAAATGCGCAGGAATAAGGAAATCAATAACAAAATTTTCCTGTACTAACTGCAAGTGAAAATAAATTGTTTGTGCAAAAAATGTATGTGGTACAATTTAGGAATCCAATGCTACAATTTAGGAAACCAGTTATCCAATTTGTACTCATTGCAGACATTTAGAAAACTAACCTAAAGACTTTATATTAATTTGAAATAAACCTTTTCTTTTTCGGAAAATCCGTTATTGAAATAATTGCACAATTATCAGTTGAAATTAGAAAAAAAAATGTGTAAAATGGTACAAATTAGGCAACTCTCCCCTACATTGTTTGTTGATTGTGTATGATTTATAGTAAAGTAATTTAAGAAAAAAACATGAAAATATCTGTATGTTTTTTTCAATTTGCTTGTTATAAAATTTATTATTTTTTAAATAACGTTTTGTTCATATTTTAAATCTAAATAAAACATTAAATTGAATATTGCACTTTTACTACGTCATACTACTTTTGACAAATAAAACGGTACGAAAGGATGTCTTTCAACCAATCACGGCTGCTTATCACACAATTTTATCATTTCCCTAGCATTTCTTTATTTTTACCACTTCCCTAGCATTTGTTTTTATCACTTTCCTAATGGCCAATTGTTTTCCAACATTTCAAACACAAATTCTTTACGGTACTATAAACCATGCTTTGCGATTTCGTCATCTTTCTCCCGCATAGATAGTCGAGTGGCTCCGTTCAAACGTTGTGGTGAAGGGAAAATTAATGAAATAGAATTTTAGTAGTCAATTAATATCTACTTTATTGTATTACAGTACTTTATTTCATCTAATATTTATAAGTTATATTTTCTTTTGTTTTTATCAGGTCCCTACAATTTGTTTCTTTGTTTACGAACATTTCAAACTGCAAATTATTTACGGTAGTAAGTATAAAACATGCTTTGCAATCGTCATTTGTTTACTGCTTATACAGTCAACTAAAATGGTGGCTCCGTTTAAACGTTTTGGTGAAGCTGACATTAGTGAAGTGGAAGTTTAGTAAATCAATTAATATTTAATTGTATTAGAATACTTTATTTCTTCTAATCTTTATATCTTTATTATAATCGTGTAATAGTCAATTAAATCCACTCGATTTTTTATTTTCTCTAGATAAATCAAAACTTCTAGTGAGATAATAATAATAATAATAATAATAATAATAATAATAATAATAATAATAATAATAATCCGTGGTGCTACAGCCCGTGAAGGGCCTAGACCGACCAGCCGGTTGCTGGCCTCACGCCCACATGCAGAAGCAGAGGTGGACGATCATCCAACCAGAATGGAGATATCGTGTGGTTATCACGATGATCCCCCTGCCGTTATAGTTGGTATTCACAACCGACTGGCCCAGTGTTATGCAATAAAGTGAACTATACTTTTTGCTTATTGCACATATAGCAACAGCTGATAGCGACTGACCCAGTGCTGTGCAATAAAGTGAACTATCATCATCATCCATCGGGCCTCGGGTTCCTTAAGAATTCTTCTCCATCGGTCTCGATAAAGTGAACTACACTAGTCGGAAATCACAGATTTTCTCTGCATTGAAACTCCAAAAAGCAGGGACTACACCTAGAGTCTGATAAAAATTATGAATTAATTACTTTAGAGGTTATGGGCCGATTGCAGAAACGATGACCGATTTTAAGTCTTAGACGTCTAAGTTACGTACGAATTTCCGTTCCTTAAACAATGTTCAGCCGGTGTTTAGTAAGATCACAGTCTACTATATACAGTCGCGAAGCTTGAGGTGTCTTTTTGCAAATCTCGTGATAAAGCGCTCCAAGCGGTTAGCAACTAGAAACAATAGACTGTCCACGGTCGACTTTGGACTGAATCTTATTTCCATCGAGTGCTAGCTCGTTGCGTATTTCACATTGATGCTTGTGAAATGTTCGTTATTGGTTGTAATGAAAATGTTAATGGCTAAAATACAATAATTGGAATAATAATATTTTACTAGAGACGTAGAAAAATTAAGTTTGTTTTAATGAAATTTATTGATCATGTTTTATTTTCAACTAGCCGTTCCCGTGCGCTCCGCTGCACCCGTTAGAAATAAATATAAAGTAATTACATAATTAAAATAGGACGTTTGATCCAGGGAACATTCGTGTTTGATAGAAGGATAAATCGTTTAGTATGTTACTTAATTTAAATTGCATCCAAATAATAAAAAATGGAATCATTTTGGTCCAGAGACACACTCCGGCGTCCGGCAGGCGACAACAGTTAATGGAAAAAGACTCTGCTACGCCCAGTTTGAGAGACAGAAGCCCAGAAGTATCCGCCACAAGACAACAGTTAATGGAAAAAGACTCTGCTACGCCCAGTTTGAGAGACAGAAGCCCAGAAGTATCCGCCACACGACAACAGTTAATGGAAAGAGACTCTGCTACGCCCAGTTTGAGACACAGACGCCCAGAAGCATCCGCCACACGAGAACAGTTAATGGAAAGAGACTCTGCTACGCCGAGTTTGAGAGACAGAAGCCCAGAAGTATCCGCCACATGACAACAGTTAATGGAAAAAGACTCTACTATGCCCAGTTTGAGAGACAGAAGCCCAGAAGTACCCGCCACACGACAACAGTTAATGGAAAAAGACTCTGCTACGCCCAGTTTGAGAGACAGAAGCCCAGATGTATCCGCCACACGACAACAGTTAATGGAAAAAGACTCTGCTACGCCCAGTTTGAGAGACAGAAGCCCAGAAGTATCCGCCACACGACAACAGTTAATGGAAAAAGACTCTCTTACGCCCAGATCCAGAGAGACACGCCCAGCACCGTCGTTGAGGCAACTAATGTTAGGGGCAACAGCCTATGTTAGGCAGGGAGGCTCTATCCCAACACCGGCTGCCTCAGCGCCGACATCTGTGTCCCGACACTATCAATGGGGCCAGGATCAACTCAAGAATGTTGGCATTATGACCCAGGAGGTTAACATTCGCACTGTTTTATTTCATTGCTAGGCCATAGATGTAATTTTTAGATGATGTAAGTGATTTAGAAATATCAGTCTACTAGCCTACATGATAATTTCAGGGTATATTTCAGAATGTTATATATTATGTTGAGCTGCTGCCAAGAAGTCAAAAGAAGAATAGCAATGGAAAAGGAAGCTTCAAATAGATAAAGGACCATCTTCTGTGGCCCTCTGGAGGAAGAACTAAGGATGAGGCTAGTGAAGTGCTTTGCGTGGAGAGTAGCATTGTATGGGGCAAAAAAATTGGACATTACAACGAAATGGCTTTTAGATAATCCTTTTTATCATATTACTATATATTTTACCAGTTTTGTGTAAAAAGTGTCATATTTTTTTATTTTCGTAAAGAGGTCATTTAATATTGCAGAATCACTGCAAATCACTAATTTTCTTACATACTTAAAAAATCACTATGAAATAGACAACGGGATTCAAACGAGTTAACTCGGGTTAATAAATTTTGACACATGTTAGCAACCCGAGTTAACTCGGGATAATAAGGGAAGTGATTATTGAATTTTTTGATAGCCATATGAACTTGGAATTTTAATCTGTTTGTTTTTATTGACCATTGTTTATAAATACGCTATTGTAATTCTGACAAACATGACTGATTGATTGATTAATTGATTGATAGATGTGGTGAGAAGCCACTAGAAGCATTTGAAATGTGAATATGTAGAAGGATGGAGCGTGTGAAATGTGAAGACAGAATAAGAAATGAAGCTGTGTTGGAAAGAGTGGGTGAAGAAAGAATAATGCTGAAACTGATCAGAAAGGGGAAAAGGAATTGGCTGGGTCACTGTCTTAGAAGAAACTGCCTACTGAAGGATGCACTGGAAGGAATGGTGAACGGGAGAAGAGTTCGGGGCATAAGAAGATATCAGATGATAGACGACATAATGATTTATGGATCATATGCAGAGATTAAGGGGAAGGCAGATAATAGACAAGACTGGAGAATGCTGGGTTTACAGTGAAAGACCTACCCATTATTATGTCTTAGAAGTGATGGTTGCCAGTATATTGGCACAATATAACTCCGACATTGCTGTTTTTTCTTATTTGTAAGCTCCAAAAATAGCCTAGTGTTAGAAGATGAATCACACTTTCGTATTTGATATTTCCCTACAATTGCACACATACTTCAGTACTAAGAACCTAAGAATAAAAATGTACCTATCTGGTCAGCAAAAATATTCCTATATTTTCTTTTTCCATGAGGCTGACATTTAAAACTCTGGATTAACTTTACAGATACATAAGAAACCTGTAAATAGTGTAGAATATTTTATGCTAGACCATGCCGAAATGTAGTAATTATACACCTGGTAGCAGTCCTTTAATGCATGTCATTAAAGTACACCTACTCATTAAAGTACAGGTGTTTTCAGCCAATAACAACTCAGCTTACAGGTGTTCAGCCAATGAAAAGTCAGCTTTGTACCGTTATAAAACCGCAAGTATAGATTATTCTCGGATATGCAATCGAAAGAGAATTAGCGAAAAGTCACGGAGGCTGGAAATTCAATACTGTCGCAGAAGGTTATGTTCTGTTACTATAATAATTAGCGTTAATTGTAAATAATATTCAAATAAATTCGATTTGTCATCTCGTTTTTCAATGTCGAATTCAATAATGAAGATTATATCAAGTTTAACGGGATTACATCAAGGTCAATGACATTATTGTTCCTCGGAAAAAATCAATACTTTCGCGTCTGCGCACATCTCACAATTCACGACCTAGAACAAGGTCACTTCCGATCTTGTCAGATACAAATAAAATGTATACATCTGAATAATTTCAAGTTAGAAATATGGTCGAGCATATAAAGTCGTATGAAACTTGCCTACAAGGGTAATTAAGACGCTCGTATGAAAATTATGAAACTCGCTTGCGCTCGTTTCATAAACAAACATACTCGCCTCTTAATTACTACCATTATAGGCTCGTTGCATAATGTACTATTATAGACATCCTACATTACGCTTTTAAGTATACATTTCGAAATAGTGAACGAGATAATTAAGAAAGAAATATTATCGTGCTGTCAGGAGTTTGAAATTCTTATAAAAAAATTGAGGCTATTTAAGGATTTCGTCAATTTTTATCACCACTCTATGATATATTTTAACAATAATTTGATGATAAATATAAGCCTATAGTCATAAAAGACGTGTAATTTTTTTCAAACTTCCTTAAAGTTAGTTTTTGCAGGAGTGGTGTTTGATTGCAGATTAACAACATTTGAGAGATTCCCTCATACTTGTTCTGTGTATTTGTAGAAGAAATCCTTAAAACGTTGTGATTCATGGATGTTTACCAAACTGTCTTGAAATTGCTCTTCTTCTGTCAGGAAAAGTGTAAAGAGTGGAGGTGAGTAGCAATAATGTTAGCGAGTTAGCGTCTGTCCTGGTGTAGACCTGGATTAAGTTGCCTACAACCAAAAAGTTTGGTAACACGGTGTTTGAATAAGCACTTAAACCTTTATTCTTCTTCTTCATCTTCATGGTAGGCCATCGGCCCGTTCCGCTCTCAGAATTCGCCTTCCCATCGTCTTCTAGGACGTCCCACATCTCTATGACCTTGTGCTGGTAAAATAATACGATGAAAGAGTATTCTGCGTCATCATACGATGAAAGAGTAATGGAACGGAGAAAAATTCTCTCCGGCGCCGGGATTTGAACCCGGGTTTTCAGCTCTACGTGCTGACGCTTTATCCATATAGCCACACCGGATTCCACCCCGGCGTCGGAAGAATCGTCTCAGTTTTAAGTTCCAACTCTTGGGTTCCCTCTAGTGGCCGCCCTCTGCACTACGTCATAGATATCTATGCACCTAGGACCGAAGTCCACACATGTGCTGAGGTGCACTCGTAATGAGTGACTAGTTGGCCGGGATCCAACGGAATAAGAGCCGTCTTAAATCACGAAGTGATTTACGCATATCATGTATATTATATTATAATATATATAATAATATTATATATAATATATATGGTATAATAATGCTTGTTTAGTTAGGTTAGAAGGATCCATTCTTAAAATATATTCATGCCATTTTTGTTTGTAACTTTGTATTTTTTTTTTTCATTTAAATTAAAAATTTTGAGTTCTTGTCTTATTGTTTCACTAGGAATATGGTCTTTTATCAACGTATCTGAGGAACTTCATCTCTGACGTTCCTAATAATCTTCTGTCTGATCTATTCATGGCCCAATTTTCTGACCCATATGTCACAATGGAAACTACCATTACTTTATAAAACTTTAGTTTTGTTTCTTTTGTTGTTTTTGTGTGTAATGTTCTTTTAATCGTCCCACACATGCTTTGAAATTTGTAATTTTTTTTTTTAATATCGTTTTCGAAATTATAATATATGTGACATCCTAAATATTTAAACCTCTGTACTTTTTCGATAATTTCATCGTTTAAAACTATTTTAGATCGCACTGCATTTTTCCCTCGAAAGGCCATTGTTTTAGTTTTTTTGTTGTTGAAATCTTGAGATTATAATTCTCCATAGTTTTTTTGAGCAGTAGTGTGGCTATTTCTACATGATTTTCTGATTCTGCACATATGACTTGATCGTCTGCGAACATTATTGTGTCTACAATGGTAGTTCCTAGTTTAAAATGTTTACTCAGCTGTGTTTGCCATTCTATAACAGCTGCGTCCAGGTATATTCCTTTATTCTTCTTATTTAATAAAATATTGTAATCAATTATGAATTTTTTTTCAGAATCAAAGAAATGAAGCAAATTGTTTAATTTAGTTGGTAATTTTCTTAGGCGCAAGAAGATGAATTAAGGAGATTACGACAGGAAGCTGCTGAAGTGGGAAAGATGCAGAAGGAATTCATTCAACAGCTGGCACAATCAGAAAATGAACGTGGAATTCTGGAGAAAGAAAAGGAAATACTGAAAGCAGTTATTGTTCAACTGGAAAAAGATGTGGATGAAGCCAGGTGTCAGGCAGAGAAAGACAAAACTTTCTGTGACAGCCTACAGAGAAAAATAAAGACCCTAAACAAAGACATCCAAAACGCAAAAGGTAGATATCATCAGTAATCAATTTGTAATGGGTTACAGGGAAATGCACCAAGCACACATTTAATTCTCACAGAGTAGCGTCACTTCAATAGAGTGAATGTTTTAATATTAGAATACTAGCCGTACCCGTGCGCTCCGCTGCACCTGTTAGAAATAAATATAAAGTAATTACATAATTAAAATAGGACGTTTGATCCAGGGAACAACTTTTACAACAGCGCAAGATAATTTGCTTCGCTCATTACCCATTTTTTTTTGCATTGCATTTATTGCATATATATTTTATGTATTTTAACACGATTCAATTGAGCATAGTTAAAATTTGAATTATAAAATAATGGATTGCTAAGCTAACGTACTATTACTGCATACTAAATCAATACACTCTCGTTGTTAGTTAATTCTCTGAGATTAAAACGAGTGTACATAAATATTATTTTAAGAAATACAGAAAACGAATGTACAAAATAGCCTATCAATTTTTCTGTGCATAAGAAGCTATTTTAATCTTACCTGTCCTCGATTTACTAGGAAGTTACTGTAATAACATTATAGCAGTATGTCCATCTAGATAAACTACACTTTCCAATGGTGAAATAATAATTAATTATAAAAATCGGTTAATTTAGCTTCTGATATTACTTCATACAAACACAGAAACATTCTCTGTTGGCTATGATTAATAGCTTTCGATTGTTGATGTCCAAGGCCCCTGTTTCGATTGTTGTTGTCCAAGGCCCCTTATAGACGAAGTCATTTGTTCTTAATTCATTGCACCGGCTTAGATGGCGTTATTTTAATTTTAAAACTCATTTATCTCATTAAATATCAGTCCTATCAAAATTTTGTAAAGAATAAAATTTAACGCAAATCATTTTCAAAGAAACTTTTTTATGTAACATTTTTCACAAAAATCAATAATAAGCGAGATATTTCGATTTATTTAATTCAGGCCCCCATATAACCCCCCTTTTAAATAAAGTATTTTGAATTCCATATAGCCTAAAATCTACGTTACAACGAACTTAATTTATATTCCAATTTTCATATAAATCGGTTCAGCCATTATCGCGTGAAAAGGTAACAAACATAGACAGACATACAAACAAAAATTTCAAAAATGCGATTTTCGGTTTCAGGGTGGTTAATTATATATGTTAGGACCAATTATTTTTAGAAAATCGAAAATTACCAGAAAAATTTCGCTATAGATATATTATTAATATAGATTCTGGTGGGATTATTATTGCTTAGGCCTACTTTTTTTTTTCAAAGGATATGTTTTTAATCATAGCTGTTAATTTTGTTGTTATTTTTATTTGTTACTTTATTAGAGACGTAGAAAAAGTCTGTTACAATAAAATTTATTAATCACGTTTTATTTCCAATTCTGGTGTGATTATTATTGCTTAACCTCATCCCACTTTGTTAACTACGTAAGCCTACACTACAAGTACCGGTACACGTACATAAGTTACTCCATTAATTCATATTTCCATTATTATTGTTGTAAAGGGAAATGCAAATTAATATTTATTGGTTTCATAGTTGATTATCGCTATAATCTTGAATGAGTGAAGCGATTATAGTAAATTTCAGTTCGTTTTGCACAAACAAAAATAATATTAACCTATTTCTTGGAGGCATCTTCGAGTTTATGGAGGAATTTAATATACTTCATTAAAATAATAAATTAACTTTATGCATTTAATATTTCAATAATGGAAGGAAGGTGTTAATTTTTCCAAAAGAACACAACGAAAGTGTAACATATTTTGTCGGCTGCTAGGAGAGATCTGCGATGATAAGGCGATAGTAGCGATCCTAGTGGTGGGCAACTATCCATGTTTGCATTTTTACTACATATTGAGCTTCGCGACTGTATATAGTAGACTGTGGTAAGATACCGTTTTAGTTGCGGTTTTAGCTGGGAAGGAGAAGTGTGGAGTATCTTGCATTTAGATTCTTTGCCGATCAACAATGGCGGAGCCAATGGAAACGTTTCATTAACGCGGGCGCCAAATGGAAATCAGCTGATTCACAACAGGCATAATGGCGAAACGTGTTTCTAACTTTTCAAAGGAAGAAAAGACCGTGTTGTCCGACATAATAAGAAATTATGATTGTAGAAAATAAATCCTACAACAGTGAAGGTTTGGAGAAGAAGAAGGCGGCGTGGAGAAAATTACAGATGTTTTTAACAGCAGTTTTCCTCAGAACCCGCCACGTGATACAAATACGTTAATGGTTAAGTTAAAAGTAATTTTGCTATTTTATTCACAAAAATAACAGTTACACCTTTCAATGTGAAATATTGAAACTTGAGAAATAAACTTTGAACGCGAAAAATTAACTGTTAATTGAACAGGTGTGTGCTAAATTACGTCCGGCATATTCACAGGCCTATGACGTCGATTAAAGCTACAAGCCAAATGCAGCTTGGACAAAAAAGAAACATCAGTAAAGGAACAGGAGGTGGACCTCCAGGAAGCCCGATTACAACTATAGAAGAAAACGTAATAACGGTATTGGGTGATTCCGCCGAACCACTAGAAAACCCCTACAACGATGAGGGAGGATATGCTGAGGAGCTACCGGTACGTGAAATGTATACTATAAACAATCCTATATTCTTGGTGTCTTATAAGAGTAAAAAAATATATATATATGGCATGACGTGCGTTTTATTTCGGGGGTTTAGAGTCATAACTACGTATCTACAAAATTCATGTTTTGAGATAAATGCAAAAGAAGTTTTGCAACAACTGAAACACTATCACTGTTACCGCCTATGTTATTGTGTACGACATATGTGATAACTCGTTATTAGAGTATGTTTACATCCGCTCAACAATTTTTTTGTGTTTAAGCTAAGTGTTACATAAGAAAAAAAGAAAGATTGTGTTGTAGATACGTTGTTTCGACCTTAAATAAATTGTTCTGTTTGCAAGTTACACTTGATTTTAATATTAATGACAATAGAAATAATCCACTGAAGTATTTATATATTTATTGTGTAATTACATCCAATTATTGTGAAACAATCAGTTTTTAAGTCTTCCTTCTAATATTGATTAGCAAGGTGCTGGATAATATGCCAAAATGCTTAAAATACTAAACTGATAACAATATACCATAATTTACCATAACAAAGTGCAATGACTTTTACACAAACCTGTATCACTGAAACAATAGTAAAACATTATTATACTGAAGGAGGAATAGTCCTCAGTAATAATAATAATAATAATAATAATAATAATAATAATAATAATAATAATAATAATATAATTCGTAGCGCTACAACACGTTAAGGGTCCAGACCGACCAGCCAGCTGCTGGCCTCAAGCACAGATGCTTAAGTAGAGGTGGAATCTAACTAGAACAGAGGTATCGTGTGGTTAGCACGATGGTTCCCATACTAGCCGTTATAGCTGGCTTTCTTAAATGGATTTCTCTACTTATCAAAGCTCTCCAAGTGCATCACAATGCTAATTATCATCATTATCATCATCATGATCACCTTCATTAACTTTAGCTTCTTTCCCGTCTGTAACATCATTTATTAATTACTTATAGCATTGTGATGATACTGGTCAGGAATAATCCCCATATTGCGTAAATCCAGAAGATCTTTAGGTTTTTGTTTCTGAATAGGAGCTGGAGAAGAAAACAAAGGCTGAAGTGTGAAAGAATCTCGCATTCTTGTTTTAGTTCTGCGGATTAGTATTCTTCTAAACTCAAAATCTTGAGAAGTTCTGTTGCTGTATTTAAAATAGATGTGTTCTAAGTCTTCTTTCCTGTATTGAAACCAGGCTATCTTGAGTCAATTGACATTATTTACATCATTGAAAACTTTTCTGTCCTTTCTCATGTGGCGCCTCAGTTCTGAAAAATTCGGTACATGCTGAATTTCAATTACATGGTATTTTTGTTTGTCATTCTGACAATAGTGAATCATCCCGATGTGAAATAATTTTGTTCTTTTCTCTTCTGAGACATGATCAGAGTCGTACTCTATTTGTGGCCTGACTCAAAGGACATATCATTGATTAAAGGAATGTCAAGATGCCCAACAGTATGCAGAAACATAACAGACATATTTTATATTTCTGGTTTGTCCACCGCATGTGTTGAAAAAGAAATTCCATCCCTTACCATCTGCATTTTTGTAGGAAATTAAAAAGACATGAAGCAACTTCTGCAGATCCACGTTTGGCAGTTCTTTCATTCCACATAGCATGAGCCTTCTCATACAGTTAAGTTGTACACAGCCAATCTTCGCCCATAAAATAATGCCTTAGCATCTGTTTTGGGACAGTAGCAGACAGTCTCTAGATCAAATTCAGCTAAATGGATTTTCCAGTTGCAGCTTCTACGTCAATGTTGTCTTTTCTAGTCCTCGCTAAACATTTCTGTTCATTGTGAGCATCCTGATCTTGACAGTGAATTTCTTTGCCTGTGGCATTCATATGAGAAAATCTGTAGCATGTATCGCACAAATCATTTTAGGCAAATAGAAGGGCAAGTTAAATTCTATGTTGTGAATATATTTCGATAAAATTATTCTTTTCAGTAGTTATGCCATCATTTTCACATTTTTCAACGTACAGTTTGAACATTTCCCTACGATTTAACTAATGAGACAAGTACTCTTTCTCTGAATATTTTCAGACATAATGTGATATTATTTTTGGAAAATCATTAATATGAAATGTAATTCCTTCCATTACAACATCTGACTCAGCCAAGCTGGTTTGTGTTGTCCTCTTTGATCATTCGAAATTATATTATGTTCATTCCTTTTACACACAGCATTTCACGTATGAACGATTCAGGCAAATCGAGTGCTGCAAGAAACTATGCCTGACAAACTCAAACTTGCCATTTTTCACCATCTACCTTTGGTTAAAAGCTGATTATCTGTGTCATTTAAATTCCAAAATTCTTCATGAATTGGTAGCCACTCAGCCTGAGTAAATTTGAAATTGCATTTCCTTACACATTTTGAGCAATCTTTCGGTTTAACGACCGTCCAGCAAGTGATTTGCCTTTGGTAGATATTCTGAACTTTCAAATTATGGAATATGGCCGTAATTTTCTGAATGTGCATAAAGGGATAATTTTGATTTGAAGTATGTACGTAGTGACTAATTTTTAAGTAAAATGGTTTATAAGCAATTATAACGCACTTGACATATGTTGATTCTACAAAAATTCTAAAATTGAATATTAACGACGAGTAATGAAACAACATTACCGGTATATAATCTTACCATTGCAGGCTTCAGTATTGATTCTTAATGTTGAAAAGGCATTGCGGAAATTAACTGAATCTGAATTCTCTTCAGTAACACATTTTTCATTTCTCAGGAGATCAAGAATTTTTATTCCTCTAAAAACACATCGATTGTTCAACACAAGTTCACTGATCGATATCTTTGCATGACTGAAAGTACCGATAATATGTATAAATGTTAAATGTTATGTTTTATTTAACGACGCTCGCAACTGCAGAGGTTATATCAGCGTCGCCGGATGTGCCGGAATTTTGTCCCGTAGGAGTTCTTTTACATGCTAGTAAATCTACTGACATGAGCCTGTCGCATTTAAGCACACTTAAATGCCATCGACCTGGCCCGGATCGAACCCGCAACCTTGGGCATAGAAGGCCAGCGCTATACCAACTCGCCAACCAGGTCGACAATATGTATAATTGGAGTGCACTAGGGATAACAATAATTTTTAAAATCCTTTATTTCAAGGATTACGCCAACAGTGAGTGAATATAAGGATGCAGATACTCTGTATTATGATTTCGTATCTGAAAATAAGTGACACGCATTTAGAGACAAAACAACGGATCTACACATACGCTGTTCTGACATTCAACACCATAGCGTAATATATGGAGCCAAATTAACGTATAAGGTGATACGCTGTTCTGACATTAAATAATCATGTGAATTTGTAGATACGCAGCACACTATCTCCGTAACGGTTAAAGATAGACGTTTCGTTGTTTTGTCATTAAATAGATTGGTTCCCCAAGTCAGTAATGATGTAGATATGTTAAAATGGCCAATTTTGTAGATACGCTGTTATGACTCTAAACCCCCGATTTGTTCCCTGTGAAAACAGATTCCTATGGAAGAAACCCTGACATTGGAAGTTCCCGTGCTCTGTTTACCTGAACTGAACGACACCGCAGGCGTGAATCCTTCACCTCAAACTCCACGGTAAGCAACAATCCGCAGTAGTGAATTGTGTTGTGTCTACTGGATGCATAGTACAGTATTTCATAACAGGAAAAATTAGTCGTTTTTTTATCTCTGTACTTAGTCCATGTTTTGTGAATTTCCAGAGTAAAGTCCAATAAAAGGAGGAGCCAGGAAATGAACGAGGCAGATGAAATGATGAGAGAAATTCACGCTAAACTGTTGCGGGTGTTATTACAAGAAAGGAAGGCGTTATTGGAAATTTATTTAGTTGAAAAAGAAATTTTAAAGAAAGGGTATGAACTACCTGAATGGCACACACAGAATTATCAACCATAAGTTAAAAGTGTCTAATAAATATGTACGAGTATGTTACTATAAATATTCAATAAAGTGCTGTGTTCTTTCTTAGTTGTGAGTAGCCATGTAATTCTATCTTGTGAAATGGTTATCGATTATCAGCTGGCGCCATCTGTTCCCTGTCATGTCATCATCTGCTGGTGGATCAACTGGTACGTCATCATTTGGTATCTTTCCTTCAAGGTCAAGTTCACCGTGCTTCACAGCCAGGTTATGTAGCACAGCAATCGCAACGATGATTTTTCAGAGTTTTCTGTAGCTTTGTTCGCAAACCAAATGCAAGGCAGGGAAATCTCTTTTCCATACACCAAAAGTTCTTCCCACTACGTTCCTGGCCAATACATGAGCTCCATTATAACGCCTGTCAGCTGCATTTCTTGGGTTCAGAATCGGGGTAAGTAAATATTTATTGCATGCATAACCAGAATCCCGTAAAAGATGTCCTCTAATAGCTCCTCTTTCCAAGCGGTCATTGATAGTGGAATTCCGAA
Organism: Periplaneta americana; assembly: GCA_025594305.2. Lineage (NCBI taxonomy): Eukaryota > Metazoa > Arthropoda > Insecta > Blattodea > Blattidae > Periplaneta > Periplaneta americana. The sequence continues at coordinate 138,207,483 of JAJSOF020000017.1, read as the reverse complement.
ATATTCTACAGAGTGATTTATATAGAACTGACACATTTCTTTCTTTAATTATTCCGTTGGAAATTCATTCAATGACCCAATTTTAGCACCAAATTAAGCAGAATGTTCTGGAGTTTGATTCCTTGTCACTAGATGCGTAGATGTTTATGTTTTATTCCTATTGTTGGCAGTACTAGATGCGCAGATGTTTATGTTTTATTCCTTCCTATTGTTGGCAGCTGTTTTCGACATTTTGTGTCAACGTGAAAATGCAGTACACATTAAATCAACGACTCTTCCTTGTGAAGCAATACTGGATTACGAATTCAATTACAACTACTCAAAGGGCATACCAGAGAGAATTTGGTGTTCGCAATCCTCCCAAAAGAAACACAATACTGGGACTGGTAAACAAATTGGAAACAACTGGATCTCTAGTGAGTGAAAAGGGCAAGCATCGTTCATCTAGGCTTCCCACGGTTGTTGTTGACGTAAGAGCACGACTGAAGCAGTCACCCAAAAAATCATTAAGACGTTTGTCGCAGGAGACAGGGTACACCTACTCAGAGCTGCGAAAAGTGCAGGCCTAAAGCCATATAGGGTTACGGTTGTTCATCAGCTACAGGTACCAGATAGGATAAAACATTGAATTATTGTCGTTGGTTTCAGACGTTCATTGTGCAAAATCCTGCCATATTGTCCATCACATGGTTCACAGATGAAGCATGGTTCCATTTATCACAGAACTCACGCCATTGGGCCATCGAAAATCCACATGTAATCCAAGAAGCACCTATGCACCCGGTTAAAATCGGAGTTTGGTGCGCAATATCCGCACAAAGAATAGTGGGGCCAACTTCTTTTAACCAGACTGTGAACACTGCAGAGTACCGACTGATTTTCATGGAGTTTGTTGAGCAACTGGACGATGTAAAGCTGAGTCAAGGATATTTTCAGCAAGATGGCGCTACATGCCATACATCAAATGAATCCATGGAACTAATTGCAAGTTTCTTTGACAACCGAATAATTTCCAGGAACCTGTGGCCACCGAGATCTCCGGATTTGACAACGCCGGACTTCTTTCTATGGGGTTACTTAAAAGACAGGGTTTACGCCACACGTCCCCAGACATTGGACGATCTGAAGCACAACATCACACAGGAGATTCAAGCTATTGACAACAGAGTCCTCCAACGAGTGGCCAGTAACATGGAACGACGTGTTGAGTTGTGCCTTATGCAGGATGGAGGACATTTTCAACATTTGCTATAGAGGTAAATAATCTCCCAAAATTCCTCTACATTTTAGGTATAATAAGTTGTCGCTAGCACAATTCGTTTTGAAACAATTAATGAAAGAAATGTGTCTGTTCTATATAAATCACTCTGTACTATCATGCGTTGAGCCAGGCCAACGAGCAACAATGCTTCTGATTTTCAACTTTGCGTCACATATCACCTGCAATCAAATGAAAATGCTTCTATATCATATTGTCATCTAACGTCTATGTACGGAAATTGATATTTTTGGTAGCAATGTTGTCACTAGGATGAGTGCTGAGGCAAGAAATTACTTTTTAGGAACACTTGTCGTTGGTAGTTAATGGAATAGAATTCCTTCCGGTTTATGTACACAACAGCTCTCTCACGATTGGGATAGGTTATTCTAATATGAGTGCAGTCAATGGCACCTATTATTCCCGGGAAATTATCTCTAGAAAGAACGAAATAAATAATATAATCACGTTCTTAACGAATATAGATTAGTAATGAAATGAGTTATAGTAATAAGTTACGGCTTACCTGGAAAGGACAGCGAAATCATCCTTAATGAATAGGAGTTCGTCATCGTTAGGGAAATCGATTACTCTTAACCTCAAACTGTTGATAGCAGTCAGAACACGATCTATTGTCCTGCACACTGACATTCACAGTATCACCATTCACAGCATAAAATGCACCGGTTGCCAAGAACCGTAACGTCAAAAGAAGCTGCAGTGTTATAGGTAATGGACAACCTCTCGAGTCATGCTCAAGTAAATGTCAGATATCGCGCAGCAGGTCCTTTGAGAAGCGAAAGCTTGCTTTAAATTTTGCGTCTCCATATGTCTCAAAAGGATTACTACGATCAAGCAAAAGATTGCGACGTAGAGGAGGTCGTCGAAGTAGAAATAAATATCTCCGGAACCGTCTCAACTCACCAATATAATTAACGTGCTCCATTGAATGTACACTGATACACTCGTTCCTTGTGTGAGATAGAGGTTAAACAGTGTTCTAGACGGCGTTTAAACATAGACTGCTAAACATCGGTTTTAGACATCGTCTACTATTAAACATCGTCTTAACAACGTGGCAGCCATACTTAGGCATTGTTTAACCTTAAACATTGTCTAAATATTGTTTCTGCAATCGACCCTATGAGATTATGAAATTAATATTATTGGCGTGCTGTATTTACTGTAACCTTCATCTGATTGGCTTTAAATCCTGCTTCGTTTGTATCTGTCAGTTAATATAATATTCCCCCTTTCCACAGTCACGATTTCCTTGTCCAATAGCATCGGTGTCAGACACTGCTGTACCAGTAGAGGAAAGCGAGGCAAGTATTCATAGGGTGACCAGACGTCCTCTTTTGTCCGGATATGCCCTCCTTTTTAGGCCTTTGCCTGAGGCCAGGCGAACTTTTAAAAAATCAACAAATATCCTCTTTGTAACTTGTATGTCTGGTGTTTTGAAATCATCTGATTTGAGCAACGAGTTAGAAAGATTCTAACTCGTTGGATTTGACGCCTTTTTCAAGTAGTTTGCCCGCAGGCGGCAGCAGCATCGACAGAATATTCTCTTTGCCAACGATCATATGATAACTCTCTTAGTTAAATCTAAATAAATATATTCTGTCCTCTTTAATAATAAATTATAGTTCCCTTGACTTTCATATGTACTCGTAGCTAATTGTAAAATCATTATTACTAAGTTTTATCATATTATTTTGTAACAAAAGAGATATTAACTTACTTTTAAGTATGATATAAGCCTAAATCTGTACTGGAAATATTTTTTAACAAAATAGATATTGACGTACTAATTTAAAGTTAATATACGCCAAACTGTGAGTGAGTATAATACGTTCCAGAAATATGGTCGCATTTTCCAGTGAATAAAGTGCGTTCATTATTGAATCATATTTTCGCACAGATGGGTTACGTCGCTTCCCGATTTCCCCCAGCCGTTTCCGCTGGCCCCTCTGTAAACGCTAGTGGCAGGGCTGTCTTAGCTTTTTTCTGAAAACATTTGCTCTTAGGAATTGGACGTCTACGTAATATTATAAAGTGTTCAAAATAATTTAAATAAAATGTTCTAGGTAAGTAAATAACTTTCACGTGATATCCCTCCCCCTTTCTACGACTCTGCGACTTAACCACTTGGACGGACAGTAGATAGCATGTCTGGGTAAATTTATCTGTGCGGATCGGACAGAAGTGAAGATTGAAAAGATTTAATTTACAGTACCTAAGGTATTCTGTTATACAGGAGGTACAGAATTACTTCAACAGGCGCAGGATTATGGCCCACCATGTCGACTGATTTGAGTGCTTTGCATTATTTCTTTTGGGATTACTGTGAAACAGTTATGTTTGCTAAATATGCTACAACAATAGAAGAATTAAAGAATTACATTCTAGAAAATATAGCCTACATTAAATTTCAGAAAATATGATTAAAAAGTTTTTCGATAATATCCACAAAATAAGTGAGGCCTGTGTCGAAATGAACGTACATCATTTTCAACAATTTCTTTAAAATATCCAGATTTTGATTATTTTTCAATTTAAATGCATTCTCCATTCATTCATAGTTTTCTGCCCAAAGGTAAGTCTTTCACTGCAAACCCGACATTCTCCCGTCTTTCCTATTTTCTGCCTTCCTCTTTGTCTTCTCAAATGATCTTGTATATCAATGTCGTCTTCCATCTGAAATCTTCTTCTGCCACGATTTCTCCCGTTCACCGTTCCTTCCAGTGCATGCTTCAGTAGGCAGTTTCTTCTCAACCAGTGATCTTTCTGGTCAGTTTCAGCATCATTCTTTCTTCATCCACTCTTTCCAACACAGCTTCGTATCTTATTCTGTTTGTCCATTTCACATGCTCCATTCTTCTCCATATCCGCATTTCATATGCTTCTATTCGCTTCTCTTCACTTCCTCGTAATGTTCATGTTTCTACACCATATAATGTTACAAAGCACTTCACTAGTCTCTTCCTTAGTTGTTTTTCCAGAGGTCCGCAGAAGATGCTCCTTTTTCTGTTGAAAGCTTCCTTTGCCATTGCTATCCTCCTTTTGACTTCCTGGCAGCAATTCATGTTACTGCTTATAGCACATCCCAAGTATTTGAAGATGTCCACTTGCTCTACTGCCTCATTTGGAATTCGCAAGTTTACCTTGTTTACTTTTCTTCCTATGACCATGGTCTTCGTCTTGTTGGTATTTATCTTCATTCCATACTGCTCACAGCTGTCATTTAGCTCTAGTAGCATATCCCTTACTTATTATCATCTCCTCTTCTGCTAACAACGCCATATTGTATGCTAATGTGCTGTACACAGTATAGGCTGCTATATATTGCATAATGAATACGTCCGCCTGGATAGTTCAGTTAGTGAGTAAAAACATTTATTGTTAATATTGTACTGTTTTTTGATTAAATAAAATACCAACGAAAATTATCAAACTCAAAATCGTAATAGTTCCTAGTTTACGTAAATGGATGCACTACTTTTCTTCCCTCCTATACCTAGTAAAGTGATTTGTTTGTATTTTATACTAGTATCATCAAACTCCGGTCTATCTGGTTCTCAACCGTTAATCCAAAGGCATACAGCAGCCAGGTTAATATTAAAAATGTTAGTAAAAACAAAATGATGTCCGGTACATCGTACTGATATGCTTCTAATAGAAGACGCCACCTCAGAATTCTCTAACTGGGATCAATCTGCACTGTCTCCAGGTCAAGGGTTTATGGTCAGTAACAACGGGAAATCTACGGCCTAGAAGGTACGGTCTGGAATGTTTATCTATGCCCAGGTCAACACTCGTTTTTGACAAGTAGAATGCGCTTCACTTGGTGTATAAACCACACGACCACAGTTTAGTATATAGAGTTGCGAAGCTTGGGATGATTTTTTGCATTTCTCGCGATAGTTGCTAGCCGCTTGGAGCGCTGTGAGTATTATGAACAATAGACTGTGCCACAGCCATCGTGATCTAATACAGGCCATAAGGCAGACCATGTAACTCGCTTAACCCGATCACGAAGGGCGGCGTTTCAACCGTATAAATTAGTTGGAATGCATAAATAGTAAGATATGTTTCTCTAAAATGTAGTGTAATTGCTTTAATAAAATTTAAAACAATGAATATGAGACACTTCAGACATAAATCACTAGCGAGTTAAGATGAAATATTTTTTTGGTGTGAAAATTACGTTGTTTGTATGTGTAATACTTGCCTTTATTTCGATCAAATATTGCGAAATTCTTATTCATTTATGCACGATTCAATAATTTTCAGTTGCACCGCACGGATATTTAGATATGTTGAAATTATAGGTTATGTTTACTTTCCCAGTTGCTCCTTTCTGTCTAATTTTACTGGTCTCCAATGCCCTGCCATTCATATGGAAATATTATAGGTTATGTTTACTATATCTTATATTCCTAAATTCGCAATTATACATTATAATTAAGCATAATGTCATGTATGATACTCCGCACAATCAATTTGTCTGTATTTTAATACTACAATTGAGTATTGAATTATTGTATTTATCTACTACCTAAGAGACGAAGTAACATTCGTACGTACACTAATTTCATAGGAGTGGTATGGTAAATGTTCTGTCTTTATTAAGTAAGGTATATGTGCTATATTAAATCACAATATAAATTCTTTTTTATTAAACCTCAAAATAGCTTCCATTCTAAACTTAAAATGTTGATGCGCAAAGTTTATGTTAACATGTAAAATTCTCTTCACATTAAAATAAAACAGTTTTGTAATTATTTCTGCAACATAGGCTATTATGCAATAAGAAGTAAAGGAAACTTATGGATACATTGCACTAAATAAAACTTAGCTATGATACGCAATAAAGTTATAATATAATAATTCACTGAGCGCCATACACTGAAATAGAAAACCCGAACATAGGCTATATTGTGGCCTGGTCCAGATAGAAAAGGCATTGACTGTGCCGCATTTCGCATTGTTGTGAAAAGTTGTGTAAACTGTGAAATGTTCGTTATCGGTTGTAAACTGTATATGGCTAAAATACAATAATTTGAATAATAATATGGAACAAGGAGACGTTTGTAGCACTATAAATTCTAAGAAAAAGAGGTCAGAGTTATCCTTCTTCCTAAGGTGAGTTCATAAAATACTAGTGGGTTGTGCAGCAAATGCTGCTGCAAACTAAGTTCGTTAGACGTTCAAATAAAACTTTTTTCAGATTTATTTTCAATGAAGAATACTTGTCTTTTTGATAGTTATTTGCTTCCATAATAATGAAACATACTCCCTCTGAATGGATTTTTAGGCCAAATACTTTTTCTTGAACCTATCAAACTTCAGTTTTTGAGTTTCAACGCGAAAACGCAAGTATCAATGTCAGGACGATAGCAGTAGCTATTTCAGGTCATTGTGGATTGTAGGCAAAAGTTAAAAAAAGTCAGGTTTGCTAAGCTTTCGAACAATAGCATTTTCGCATAGCTGCTGCATGTAGAACTTGAAATGTAGAGCGTAAAATCATTTTATCCTACTAAGAGATCTTGCTGAAATGATCTGGAGACTACAAAATTTTCTAGGCCTCTTATTGTATCAGTAAGTAATACCATTTTAGGAACTGTAATTTTTGCGCTCTCTCGAGCCAATACTGAAGACAATGACACATATCAATATCTACACTACACCGCCATTACTTACTTACTGGCTTTTAAGGAACCCGGAGGTTCATTGCCGCCCTCACATAAGCCCGCCATTGGTCCCTATCCTGAGCTACACCGCCATTAAGTATATGAAAAAGACCCAACCCCACTGGTTTAATAAGTATAAAAATATTTGAATTTTAGTAACAATATTATTATCTTAAGTTTTGTAGTTATATATAGCAGTCACTCAGTAAATTATAGAAATGAAGATCTAAATTAAGATATTCTCTACATTTACTTACATAACCTCAAAACGTTTCACTTTCACGTCATCAATATAGTATCAATATTATGTACAATTAATGAAGAATAGACACATCATGATATTAACTATAATAATATTTAATTTCTAATGGTAATAATGTCATCATACCACCTCAAGTTTCGTAGATTTGAATATCCAATACACAGCTGTACTCAGAAAATTATACACTGCAGAATCAGTTTTTAATAACAAATTGAATTGAGCTCTAAATAAGTCGGCAATCCTGCAGGTCATGGCCTTCGTGTAATAGCCTATTGTTTTTTGTAGTGTGTGTTTTGTTCTGAAATTCAATCAAGTCTTCCGTGATTCTATAATATTAGTTCTCAAAACTGACAACAGATGGATTTTTGAAAATAGGAAAATGATGTAGGAAAATTGACATTTCACTGAAAACTACTACTTTTCCGAAAAACTTTGGATACCAGACATGAAAATGAGGGCTCACTCATTAAAATCCGTTCAGCCGTTTTCCCGTAATTTCCATTACCAGTTCAAATTATATATATAGATAATATATACTTTATGAAAATAATATATAGGCTAAACCTTATATATTTCGTATTTCAATAGTGGAAGGAAGGTGTTAATTTTTCAAAAGAACACAATATCGAAAGTACAATACATTTTATGGTCTGCTAGGGAAAGAGTCTGTGATGAGGCGATAGTAGCGATCCTGGTGGCTAGCAACTATCTATGGATGCATATTTCAACTATTTATGTTTGCATATTTAGTAAGTAATGAGCTTCGCAACTGTATATACTAAACTGTGCACACGACTGTCTATAATCACACCAGTGCCTTGCACAATCTCTATTCATTCACTACAGCACTCCGGTTAATATTAATCTCGTAACAGATTAGACTGTAAGCACGAGTTTTATTTTTTATTAAAATTTTTCTTTAAAAAAAACGCCAACATATCTTTGATAAGTATACGTTAAAGAACATGCAGTAAAATTTTCTACCTTTGTAGCACAACGTTTGTGGATTCCTTAGCAATGTGAATGCAGAGACGTGGGCTGAAAAAGTGCGGAAAAATTACTTAAATTTCTATGGGTGCTATTCATAGACATTTCGCAGCACGTGCTACGAGCGTACTAAGCTAGCCCCGGCTATCCACTGGTTACTAGTACAGAATTCAAATCATATCCTATCGCTAACACTGGTTTATGAATACGAAAAACGCTGATCATCCACCGAAAGTCCGCGCTAAAAATGTCTATGAATACGGCCCTAAATGTTTTATACTTAATCAGCGCAGCTTTTTATAGAGGGCGTAATTCATGAGAAAGCCGTCGTAAGGCTCTAACATCTCGTCAAAGTGTAAAGTAGGCACTACAGCTTCATTTTCTACCAAAAAAAAAGTGATTTTTGACCAAAAAAATTACCAAATTTTCATCCATCCCAACTCTTAAGAGCCAAATTCCCCACAGAAATAATTAAACGTAATGAACAAATCAGTACTTGCAAATCGACGTGGACAGAATTAGTGAGGGTCTTAGTTCAGCCACGTTTGGGAATCCGTCGCACTAAAAAAGTCGCGCATCATGCATCTTATGTTTTATGCTCTATTCAGTAAAAGTTTATAAAATGTGCGTTCTTATAAATTCAAAAACACGGGATGAAAAAGATTGCGTTAAATACTAGTAAATTAACAAAGACTGAGCCACCGATGTAGCTCAGTCGGCTAAGACACTGCCTTGTCTGTCGATCTGGAGTTGTGCTCGGGCGCGGGTTCGATCCCCGCTTGGGCTGTTTACCTGGTTAGGTTTTTCCGAGGTTTTACCCAACCGTAAGGCGAATGTCAGATAATCTATGGGGAATCCTCGCCCTCATCTCGTTGTCATCAATTCCATCGATGCTAAATAACCTTACAGTTGATACAGAGGCGTTAAATTACCAAATAAAAAATAATAAATTAATGAGCAACAATAAATTATTTTAAAATAATGAACTGAAGAAAAGAAAATTTAAGCTAAGCTTCAAGTGTTGTATTATTTCGTTGTCTCGATTGGATAAATTTGCAATAAAATATATTGAAATGGCGAGTATGGACGAGGGAGGCTTTGGTAATTCGTTTGAAGACGAATTAATCAAGGCCATGCGTTTTATTTCACACCACCATGTTTACAAAATGCAAGGCAGGCGAACGCCTTATAAAAGATGAATTTGCCATATAACGTGCAAATTTCCACCCCCATAGTTCAGCACTGAATTGCCGAGCTTAAAACTTGTAACGTAATCTATCTCACGTTGTAATATGCCGATAAGCTGTTAATATTTGACTATAATTATTTATTTACTGTGCCACCTTTGCTTATCTTAAAAGTTAATAATTCACATTAACGTTTTCGATACTTTTGTATCATCTTCAGATTTGGAGTGTTAAATGAACATTTATGTTGAAAACCTTGCCTTGTGGTATGGAACTTTTTGTGATGGTTTTCGGATCATGTTAGTGTGAATTGTTCTAACTTAACTTAGGTTAGTCTATGGTACACTTGTTATATTAGGTTAAGATCACTTGCAGTGCATGTGGTACAATTAAAATATTTAAAAGTTATATAAAACTATAAATGTGATCAGAAGATGTGAAACATTGTAAAAACACTTTTAAAAACACTGTGAACACTTGTTAGCCAGTTTTTGACTTCGTTAAATGGGGCTGCTTCAGTTGTTCTTGATATTTAACAACGATCTAAAAACACAGTATCAATTTTATCACTAACATGTTTATATTATTAAATGTGTATTGTTAAAGCATTTCATTTGGTTTTGGTCGATGAATATGAAAATCGTAGATATATGCTACTGGTACAAGATGGATGTTGTCGAGCCCATGAGTTTAATACAGTCTTGCGTGTCTGTAACAATATGCATAAATGTTAATAAATTGAATTGGAATTTGGCTAGTGTTGTTTTACTTTTGATTGAAACTGCTTGGGGTAATAGCTATTGCGAAAGAATGACTTACGATTTGACGTGTGTTGAACTACGTTAATGTGAATTATTAACTTTTAAGATAAGCAAAGATGCCACAGTAAATAAATAATTATAGTCAAATTGTAACGTAATGTTTGTGTCGCGGAAATTCGAGAGTTAAAAAGAGCATGGTTTGTGTTACAACGTTGAAAACTACTTCAACTGCAAACTTTTTCTGCTATTTCGGAACTCGCCTTATGCTACGGCCACTTGCTTCCCCCGAAACTTGCGGCTCTATATATTGACTACATTTATGCTGTGACTAATCCGCCACTGCAGAGAAGAATCCTTCTGTTTAAGGTAATTGACAGATAAAACATTCAACTAGTGAGTGACAACGGACTCGTCTCAAGAGGTTTGTTCCAGCACTGCCTGCTCATGCGCAGTAGCCCAATGTGTGTTCCAACAAGACTAGAACCGATCTGAACTCCCAGATCCCTGTTCCAACGTGCTTTAAACGAGTGAAATTGGTCGACCATGAGTGATTCGGAAGGTGGTAGTGATATAGTTTATGACAAATGAAGTTCGGAAGATGAATATAATTTTAAAATGAGAAGGAACTCCGAAGGCCGTGAAAGAACAGTTCAAGAAACGTTCCAACAACGTAAAATTCTGAACTAGTTCTGACAACGTACACAACTGGCGCATGCGTCGAAAGAAGTTCGGAAGGCGTTCTGAATTGCTTGCTGGAAACAAACCTATTGTTTTGGCTGCGATGTGCTTAATCAATAATGCATTCACAACAGAGCCTATGCGGTGCGTTGCCTGGAGACGTTCCTCAAATCATAACACATAAATATGTGGAGCTCGAAGTTCATTTTAAGCGCATTAGCGAAATCTTTGACGAAAGCGGGGACCGTCAGTAAACTGGCGGCCACCGGAGGGGCTGCAGTTGGGGCTTACATGCTCTACAACAACTGCAGAGAAAAACAGCCCTTCCGGGAGAACACAACATTGTATATCTTAAAACCTAATAAGGATGGAGAAAGCACTCCTGGTACTAGTGGCCAGAAATCTAGTGCCGCCAAGAAAAAGAAACCTGGGAGTGCTAGCACAAAAGAAAAACCAAGTGCACCCAAGAGTGACGGCACCGAAGATACAAAAGAACCTGCGAGTGACGGTGCCGAAGACACTAAACGGCCTGCGAGTGGCGAGACAGCAGAACCGGGAAGTGCTGACTTGGGAGACGAGGCAAGTGGGCCGGAGAATGCCGGCGCGGAAGACGCCTCGGTTGAGGGCCCAGCGGTTGACGATGGCAAAAGACATGTAACTTTCGCCGATCCTCTGGAGGAAGTCCTCGGAGAAGAACCCCCACCCCCACCTCCACCTCCACCTCCACCTGAGGAGGCCCCCAGCGCCCCAGCGGAAGAGGAGCCACGAAATTCCTACGAAAGGCTGATGGACGAAGTGTGCCGCATGTTCGGCACGCGTAGAAGTTAATCCGTAAGTGCAAGACCCTGTTTTGTAATTGAATCCCTCTTTCCAAAAGGGCTTCAGTCCATCTTTTCCAAAAACGAGTTTTCTGTTAGAATTGCCAGTCGGTGCATCATTTTACAATAAAATAACTTCAGTCCAGTTGATAGTTATATGTGAAATGTGGGTATAGAAATGTTACAAATGGACGTCAGTCCTAGACTGTGGCCCGTTTGGAAAAAAAGAAACTATTGCCAACCATGATTTACCTATGGCACTGGATTGATATTATAATCTAAATATATCTAAAGATTTGTATTGTAATGCTCTGCTGGTATTGTATCTTTATTAAAGACATTCCTTGTTCATTTTGTAAGTAAAAAAGTGGATCAAGATAGGCCTAATGCTTCAAGAACAGTGATTCCTGCAACTTACTTATGTTCTGCAAAGGAATTTTACAATGTTACATTTGTTCGGATCAAATTTCTGTATATCGTAGTTACTTACAAATGGCTTTTAAGGAACCCGCAGGTTCATTGCCGCCCTAGCATAAGCCCGCCATCGTTTCTGCATATCTAAAGAA
>JAJSOF020000017.1:138182632-138195173 GCA_025594305.2 Periplaneta americana | reverse complement strand
TACAAATGGACGTCAGTCCTAGACTGTGGCCCGTTTGGAAAAAAAGAAACTATTGCCAACCATGATTTACCTATGGCACTGGATTGATATTATAATCTAAATATATCTAAAGATTTGTATTGTAATGCTCTGCTGGTATTGTATCTTTATTAAAGACATTCCTTGTTCATTTTGTAAGTAAAAAAGTGGATCAAGATAGGCCTAATGCTTCAAGAACAGTGATTCCTGCAACTTACTTATGTTCTGCAAAGGAATTTTACAATGTTACATTTGTTCGGATCAAATTTCTGTATATCGTAGTTACTTACAAATGGCTTTTAAGGAACCCGCAGGTTCATTGCCGCCCTAGCATAAGCCCGCCATCGTTTCTGCATATCTAAAGAAAAATAAATAAATAAATTTCTTTCAATCATTTGTTATCATAGTAACGGCTCTCTTAAATTGGCTGAGCATATTTGGAATTAAATCAATTTCTTTCTTATAACACGCTATGAAATGTTTCATATAAAACAATTTTTATCTCGAAAATGAAGCAAAGAGAGCAAAATCCTAAACTTCTTTGTTTGGATTACATCAAAGAATAACCCTTCATTATGGAATCATATTTTCGCACAGGTACTACCATTATTTCACCACAGTGTTCCCGTAAATATGTGATGTCTGGTCTGAAATCAATTTATCTCTTCCCCAGAATAATGTCTATATCTGTGTTTGTGTTGTTTCGTACTGACGTTTGACTTGTTTTTACAAATAACATAATTTTATTCATTAAACAGTGCACTTCAGCGCCATGTTCAATAGGCTATATGAAAACTGAAGCTTCTACTTATCATTAATAGTACATTATGCAACGAGCCTATAATGGCAGTAATTAAGACGCAAGTATGTTTGTTTATGAAACGAGCGCAAGCGAGTTTCATAATTTTCATACGAGCGTCTTAATTACCATAATAATAATAATAATAATAATAATAATAATAATAATAATAATAATAATAATGATTTATTTAACCTGTTAGAGTTAAGGCCATACGGCCTTCTCTAACACTCAACCAGGCGTAAAAACTGCGTTACAAAAACACTACAAATTTACAAAGTACACTACAATTTTACACACAAAACTGAATAAGATAATAATAATAAAATGTAAACAACAAGTAAGAAGAAATCAGACATAATATATAACATAGAGAAAGAAAGAAAAAAGCATAATAAAATGTGAACAGCAGGTCAAAAATAAATGAGGCATACAAAGTATAAAAAATAAGACAATTATTGATAATAATAATAACAATAAATAAGAATAGTAATAATAATAATGATAATAACAATAATAATAATAACAATAATAATAACAGGCCTAATAGTAATAATAATACTAATAGTAGTAATAAAATAGTGCAGTACAAAGCATACAATGAATACAATATTTTTAAGTACACAGTAAGGAAAATTATGATTATATATAGCTCAACTTATCACATTATAGATATACCATTATCGGAAAATATGAAAACAAAAATATAAAATAAGTTAAATATCACTAGAACATAAAAAAAATGTGAATACGTGGAAACATACAATACAACACTTGTCATAATAGTAAGTTAGTTTGGCAACTCGTCATAAGATAATTTTCTAACTTGGATTTGAAAGATTTCAATGTTCGGCAGCCCTTGACTTCAGGAGGCAGAGAGTTCCAGTGACGAGAGGTAGCGACAGTGAAAGATGAGGAATACAGAGATGATGTGTGAAGTGGAATTTCTAGCGTGTTATCGCGTTGTGATCGAGTATTAATATTATGATAGCGAGAGAGAGTATGAAAACGAGCGAATAAATAATAGGGGGATGAAGTGTGCATAATTCGATATAGGAGAGAAAGTGAGTGCAGATTTCTCCTCTCATGTAACCTAAGCCATGATAACTTCTCGAAAGAAGGTGAGATATGATCATAGTATCGAACATTACAAATGAAGCGGACGCACGCGTTATGAACACGCTGTAGTTTTTGAGCGGAATCAATCCTGAGATCACTGAACAAAACGTCGCAATAATCGAAGTGAGGTAGAATGAGTGTCTGTACCAGCGTCTGTTTTAATTTAGATGGATAATGATACAATCTTTTTAGTGAATGGAGAATAGAGAATGCCTTCTTACATGTATATTTAATATGCGTATCCCAACTGAGATTAGATTCGAAATGCACTCCGAGATTTTTATAGGCAAGTTTCATACGACTTTTTATGCTCGACCATATTTCTAACTTGAAATTATTCAAAATTAGGTCATGTTATGGTTATGTGCGTACTGACCTGAATTGTCAGATGTGCGCAGACGCGAAAGTATTGATTTTTTCCGAGGCCGAATGTCATTGACCTTGATAGAGAATAAGATGAACATTAGTCTGATATAACCTGGAAATTGATCTAGAATTGAAAAACGAGATGACAAATTGAATTTATTTGAATATTATTTACAATTAACGCTAATTATTATAGTAACAGAACATAACCTTCTGCGGCAGTATTGGATTTCCAGCCTCCGTGACTTTTCGCTAATTGTCTTTCGATTGGATATCTGAGAATAATCGATACTTGCGGTTTTGTAACGGTACAAAGGTGTCTTGTCATTGGCTGAACACCTGAACTTTAATGAATAGGTGTACTTTAATGAGGTGCATTAAAGGGCTACTACCAGGTGTATAATTACTACATTTCGGCATGGTCGAGCATAAAAATCTTTATTTTAATCTCGCTTGCGATCTGTAATGGTCTGCAAAGTTGTATGTGCTGTAAACTAGATATGAATAAAACTAACTGCCGCTCTCGCTCGCTGTGTTCGTTGCATTTGTCTTTCGAGTCTCGTCTCGTCTCGTCTCGTCTCG
The DNA here is from genome assembly GCA_025594305.2 of Periplaneta americana. Taxonomy (NCBI): domain Eukaryota; kingdom Metazoa; phylum Arthropoda; class Insecta; order Blattodea; family Blattidae; genus Periplaneta; species Periplaneta americana. Next base: position 138,192,289 of record JAJSOF020000017.1, on the reverse strand, counting down.
TCTCGTCTCGTCTCGTCTCGTCTCGTCTCGTCTCGTCATTGTCGTGCGCTTCGAGTCTCGCTCATCATTCTCGAAATACCATTTGGTCGGCGTGGAAAGATTCCGTAACTTTGAATAACGTACAGCTGTCAAAAAAAAAATTGGCCGCACTCGTGAACAGAGAATATTTGAATAACGTACAGCTGTCAAAAAAAAAATTGGCCGCACTCGTGAACAGAGAATATTTTCAAAGTCCACTTCGGGTCGCGGCGATGTTACACGATGCATGTGCTTGTACAAGCAGTTCCGGAACTATGGAAGTGTTCCATATCTGCGCCTCGTAGACCAGCGGTAGAGTGCTTGTTTAATGATTCAAAGGTCGTGGGTTCGGGCCTTCTTCAAGTTTTCATTTTATTTTTTAATTGTTCTTTAGCGATGTAAATGATATTCAAATTATCATTTATATCCAGTTATCGTTCTTTATGGATATCACGTTATTTATATTTTGTTATCGTTCTTTAGAGATATGAATAAAATTCAGGTCATCATTTGTATTCTGTTATCGTTTTATAACGATATGAATAATAATTATTATTGTATCTCCAATGGGGGTTGGCCCTATTTTACATATGTATGTTAGGGCTATAGTTTTATATAAAAAAAAGATAAGCATAAAGAGAAATGGAAAAGAAAATTAAATTAGCTTACGCGATGTAAACAAAACATAAACAATCCGTAAATTAGGCATTGCGATTGCAAAACAAATATCAGGTATCAATTTGAAACTTACAAAAACATTAACAACACACATACGTAACACTTCTATAACACAAATATGCAGCTTTCCGTACCATATATCATAAATTAATACACAATAGTCACACAAACACAATCAAACTATAAATACGACATTGCGACGACATCAAGCATCCCATAACTGACTCACATACATAACAAATCAAGCATCCGTTACAACACATACACTTCAGCATAGTAACCACACTTTTAAAAGTTACAAATTTGGCTCCAAGAAGAATAAATAGGACACTGTTACTAATTACTATTCTTCTACAATTTCTTAAATACATCTGTAATAAATCTGTGAAATTCTGATATGAATAATATTCACGTTTTTTATATTGTTATCGTTCTTTAGCGATTTAAATAATATTCAAGTTATCATTTATATTCTGTTTTTCTTCATTAGCATTATAAAACAATATTCAAGTTATTTATATTGTTATTGATCTTTCGCAATATATTAATTAAACAAATCGATATTTATCATTTATATTCTGTTATCGTTCTTTAGTGATACTGTATAAATAATATTCAAGTTATTTATATTGTAATCGTTCTTTAGCGATATAAATAACATAAATTTAATATTAGGTTTGGAAAAATCCAGTTGCATAATACTGGTATTAGTTTTTCTTTTTGTATTATTACATTATACTATCTTGAACCACAATAAAATGAAAAGGAGTAACGAGGAATTGAACCTGACGCGTTGACATCTAAATTCCGACGTTCGTCCGCTGAGCTACGAGAGCAAAAGTGTGGAAACATTTTCGGAAAAATTGGCCCAATCACACTCTAAGTTATTCTGATGATTCGTAGAAGCTAGTCCAGGATGTGGGGGGCAAAGGCTAATTGAGATTTCCCGGTCTCTGATCGGGTCAAACATCCTGATAGAATTAATATTTAACCCTTGCCGTGACTTTCGGTGAAATCCGGAGGGCCCTATTAGTCAAATCCACTCTCCTCATCTCCACGCTTGGGCCCCCTGGAATTTAATAAGATGCGAAAGAGATAGTGGTGTGCGGAAAGCAACGGGATGTTACCGCATTTAGGCCTATCCTTCCCAAGAAAAACTGCAAACATGAACAAAGGAAGCTTTTAATAGAAGAAGAAGGATCTTCTTCGGACCTCTGGAAAAAAGAACTAAGGAAGAGACTAGTGAAGTGCTTTGTGTGGAGTGTGGCATTGTATGGGGAAAGAACATGGACATTACGACGAAATGAAGAGAAACGAATTGAAGCATTTGAAATGTGGATGTGGAGAAGAACTGTGCGTGTAAAGTGGACAGACAGAATAAGAACTAAAATTGTGTTTGAAAAAGTGAGTGAAGAAAGAATGATGCTGAAACTGATTTGAAAGAGAAAAAGGAATTGGTTGGGTCTCTGGTTGAAAAGAATAATAGACGACATTAGGATACGTGGATCATATGCGGAGACTAAGAGGAAGGCAGAAAATAGGAAAGATTGGAGATTGCTGGGTTTGCAATGAAAGACCTGCCCATGGACAGAACATTTATGTGTGTATGTTCAGAATGCCTGGAATATCGTGTCTAAGAACAGTCACTATTTGCAAAGACTATCAATTCCATGCCCACTCGACTGCAAGATGATCGAGATAAGAGGAAGATAGACTAAATATTGATTTGTGGCTTTTTGTTTTGTTTTTTGAACGCTTAATTGTTTGAATGTTTTAAGGCCGACGCCAGTAAATTTGTTATGTTTATGCCAAGAAAGATATTTTATTGACAACAAAATTTTTTTTCTTTCCATTTGCAGCCACAATATCATAATGATAATGATAAAGTCATGGCATAATATATTAATGAACCTGATGTTAATTACTAAAATAATCATAAAAGAGAAAGCAGCCATTATGTATAGTTTGTCTCTTTCAAAAACAGAACAAAAAAGGACATAAAAAGCACGAGGTTGTAGTCGAACGCAGGACCTCATAAATAAGAGGCCTGAACGCTACCATTATGCTATCGAATAACACACAGTATACTTCAATTATAACTGTAGATATCAGGCAACGTGGTCCAACAACATGTAACATCGCCTGTCTCCGAATTGTAGCGAAGATACCCGAAGGGAACTTTGTTTCTGGAGAGCGGCCACTTTTTCTTTTGACAGCTGTACATCATTGAAATAAATAACATTATACATTTTAAATGAGACAAAAAGACGAAACAGAACAGTATCGTAGTCATCAAAATGTTCTGATTCAAGGTTGACTTCGGGAGTGATCAATCTCGAGTCTCGGAACACTCACAACCAGTCTTTACGTCAAGGACGCGACGTAGAACAGCATTGTCGTGCGGGATTTCCGCTTCGCGGGCGCTGTTAGTCTCGCTTTCTCGATCGTTGTTCATCTCTACTGTAAACCCTTTCTTACTGCAGTAGAAGCAATGTGCCTCAGACAGAAAACCGCCCGCCTAAGGAGAGAGTTTAAAAGCTCGTGCACGGAATTACTACTAAGCATCGCATCTCTGATTTAGGTCGTTAAATTCCTGCACATAATGGAAGTGATAAGTATATAATATAATCAAAACATTCATACACAAATGGTAGCGTTTGAGACTCGTATTCGGCAGATGCAGGTTAAAAATCCCGTGGCCAGCCAATCTGACTGGGGTTCTTCATGGTTTCCCTCAGTCACGAAGGCAAATGCCAGATTGGAAATTTACATGCCACGATCCATACCGCCTCAATCACCAGTATCACGAACATTAATCAAACATTTATAATCACTTACATGAACACAAGCCATCTACAAAACACAATAGAAACTGGGACTTAACAAGAGAAATAACGGCCTACTGGTATACCCACAGATCCTGACAACGCTATATGACCACAGGTGATAAAGCGTGTAAAGATAAATTTAAAATAAATTGCCAGCATAAAGCGACATGCACAAGATAAAAGCACTGTAACCTGAAACTTCTAAAATAGAAACCTTCTGTGGCAGATGGTAAACCCTTTAACAAAATTCCTGATGGAAATAAATAATGCACAAAACAACAAGATCTTTAATACTAAAACCAGGAAACTCCTGATTGTGCATAGTTCTCAATAAAATACTTCAAGTCTCACGCTTTTCACTTTTATTACTGAGAACAAAATGTCTATTTCCTACAGTAATATATCATGTATTAATTTCTTTTATAATTCTGTACTACTATATCTGGTATATTATTACATATTAATAATTTTGTTGCAGGATTAATACGTAACCTTGCAGCCCCACCACCACCACCACCACCAGCACCACCACCACCACCAGCACAACCAGCACAACCAGCACCACCACCACCAGCACAACCAGCACCAGCACCACCACCACCAGCACCACCACCACCACCACCACCACCACCACCACCACCACCACCACCACGCCAGTGCTATGACAGGGCGAGATGCCATACATCTGGTGTGGTGGAAGGCAAATAAATGGAGTGACGAAGAGGTGGGCTGTGTCATACCACCACCGCCGCCACCACCACCACCACCACCACCACCACCACCACCACCCCACCACCACGCCAGTGCTATGACAGGGCGAGATGCCATACATCTGGTGTGGTGGAAGGAAAATAAATGGAGAGACGAAGAGGTGGGCTGTGTCATACCACCACCACCACAGCACCGCCACCACCACCACCACCACCACCACCACCACCACCACCACCACGCCAGTGCTATGACAGGGCGAGATGCCATACATCTGGTGTGGTGGAAGGCAAATAAATGGAGAGACGAAGAGGTGGGCTGTGTCATACCACCACCACCACCACCATCACCACCACCACCACCACGCCAGTGCTATGACAGGGCGAGATGCCATACATCTGGTGTGGTGGAAGGAAAATAAATGGAGAGACGAAGAGGTGGGCTGTGTCATACCACCACCACCACCAGCACCGCCACCACCACCACCACCACCATCACCACCACCACCACCACGCCAGTGCTATGACAGGGCGAGATGCCATACATCTGGTGTGGTGGAAGGCAAATAAATGGAGAGACGAAGAGGTGGGCTGTGTCATACCACCACCACCACCACCACCACGCGAGTGCTATGACAGGGCGAGATGCCATACATCTGGTGTGGTGGAAGGCAAATAAATGGAGAGACGAAGAGGTGGGCTGTGTCATACCACCACCACCACCACCACCAGCACCACCACCACCAGGACCACCACCACCACCACCACGCCAGTGCTATGACAGGGCGAGATGCCATACATCTGGTGTGGTGGAAGGCAAATAAATGGAGAGACGAAGAGGTGGGCTGTGTCATACCACCACCACCACCACCACCGCCACCACCACCGCCACCACCACCACCACCACCACCACCACCACGCCAGTGCTATGACAGGGCGAGATGCCATACATCTGGTGTGGTGGAAGGCAAATAAATGGAGAGACGAAGAGGTGGGCTGTGTCATACCACCACCACCACCACCACCACCACGCCAGTGCTATGACAGGGCGAGATGCCATACATCTGGTGTGGTGGAAGGCAAATAAATGGAGAGACGAAGAGGTGGGCTGTGTCATACCACCACTACCACCACCAGCACCACCACCACCAGCACCACCACCACCACCACCACGCCAGTGCTATGACAGGGCGAGATGCCATACATCTGGTGTGGTGGAAGGCAAATAAATGGAGAGACGAAGAGGTGGGCTGTGTCATGGCCACCAACAGCTAAGGCCATGACAAGGGAAGTTCTCGCCACACGTAATGCCATGGCGAGATGACAATCGTGTTGTGTGGCATAAGAGAACATCCAGACGGGAAGAGGTGGGCTGTGTCGTGGCCACCAACAGCTAAGGCCATGACAAGGGAAGTTCCCGCCACACATAATGCCATGGCGAGATGGCAATTGTGTGGTGTGGCGTAAGAGGAGAACATCAAGACGGGAAGAGGTGGGCTGTGTCATGGCCACCAACAACTAAGGCCATGACAAGGGAACTTCCCGCCATGGCGAGATGGCAATCGTGTGGTGTGGCATAAGAGGAAAACATCAAGACGGGAAGAGGTGGGGTGTGTCATGGCCACTAACAACTAAGGCCATGACAAGGGAACTTCCCGCCATGGCTAGATGGCAATCGTGTGGTGTGGCATAAGAGGAAAACATCAAGACGGGAAGAGGTGGGGTGTGTCATGGCCACCAACAACTAAGGTCATGACAAGGGAACTTCCCGCCATGGCGAGATGGCAATCGTGTGGTGTGGCATAAGAGGAGAACATCAAGACGGGAAGAGGTGGGATGTGTCGTGGCCACCAACAACTAAGGCCATGACAAGGGAACTTCCCGCCACATATTTTGCCATGGCGAGATGGCAATCGTGTGGTGTGGCAAAAGAGGAGAACATCCAGACGAGAAAGAGATGGGGTGTGTCATGGCCACTAACAACTAAGGCCATGACAAGGGAACTTCCCGCCATGGCTAGATGGCAATCGTGTGGTGTGGCATAAGAGGAAAACATCAAGACGGGAAGAGGTGGGGTGTGTCATGGCCACCAACAACTAAGGTCATGACAAGGGAACTTCCCGCCATGGCGAGATGGCAATCGTGTGGTGTGGCATAAGAGGAGAACATCAAGACGGGAAGAGGTGGGATGTGTCGTGGCCACCAACAACTAAGGCCATGACAAGGGAACTTCCCGCCTTGGCGAGATGGCAATCGTGTGGTGTGGCATAAGAGAACATCAAGAAGGGAAGAGGTGGGCTGTGTCGTGGCCACCAACAACTAAGGCCATGACAAGGGAACTTCCCGCCATGGCGAGATGGCAATCGTGTGGTGTGGCATAAGAGGAGAACATCAAGACGGGAAGAGGTGGGGTGTGTCGTGGCTACCAACAACTAAGGCCATGAAAATGGAACTTCCCGCCACATATTTTGCCATGGGAGATGGCAATCGTGTGGTGTGGCAAAAGAGGAGAACATCCAGACGGGAAGAGATGGGGTGTGTCATGGCCACCAACAACTAAGGCCATGACAAGGGAACTTCCCGCCACATATTTTGCCATGGCGAGATGGCAATCGTGTGGTGTGGCATAAGAGAAGAACATCAAGACGGGAAGAGGTGGGCTGTGTCATGGCCACCAACAACTAAGGCCATGACAAGGGAACTTCCCGCCATGGCGAGATGGCAATCGTGTGGTGTGGCATAAGAGGAGAACATCAAGACGGGTAGAGGTGGGGAGTGTCATGGCCACCAACAACTAAGGCCATGACAAGGGAACTTCCCGCCATGGCGAGATGGCAATCGTGTGGTGTGGCATAAGAGGAGAACATCAAGACGGGAAGAGGTGGGCTGTGTCGTGGCCACCAACAACTAAGGCCATGACAAGGGAACTTCCCGCCATGGCGAGATGGCAATCGTGTGGTGTGGCATAAGAGGAGAACATCCAGACGGGAAAAGGTGGGGTGTGTCATGGCCACCAACAACTAAGGCCATGATAAGGGAACTTCCCGCCATGGCGAGATGGCAATCGTGTGGTGTGGCATAAGAGGAGAACATCAAGACGGGAAGAGGTGGGCTGTGTCGTGGCCACCAACAACTAAGGCCATGACAATGGAACTTCCCGCCATGGCGAGATGGCAATCGTGTGGTGTGGCATAAGAGGAGAACATCCAGACGGGAAAAGGTGGGCTGTGTCGTGGCCACCAACAACTAAGGCCATGACAAGGGAACTTCCCGCCACATATTTTGCCATGGCGAGATGGCAATCGTGTGGTGTGGCATAGGAGGAGAACATCCAGACGGGAACAGGTGGGTGTGTCGTGGCCACCAACAATTAAGGTCATGACAAGGGAGCAACCCGCCATGGCGAGATGGCAATCGTGTGGTGTGGCATAAGAGGGGAACATCAAGACGGGAAGAGGTGGGGTGTGTCATGGCCACCAACAGCTAAGGCCATGACAAGGGAACTTCCCGCCACATATAGGCCATGGCGAGATGGCATCGTCTGGTGTGGCGTTAGGCGAGAACCTGGCGAGGCTAAGAAGTGATGTGTCGTGGCCACCAACAAGAAAAGCTACTTGAACGAAATTTTCCGACACATATGAAGGGTACACGGAAAAACGAACAATGTCACATTTCCATTAAAGGTGAAATAGTGATCTATTTCAGTATATAACTGCAAAATTTATTTATGTTTCTACTTGAAATGAAGGAAATGATGAGTGTATCTGTTGTTTTAATTCTCCTTCACCACTTTTGGTAAAAATAATACTAAAGTTTGTAGTAATACAGTGAATTAGATAAAGACATCGCTCTTAACAGCATTGTGACATTGTTCGTTTTTCCCGTGTACCCTTCATATGCTATGGCAAGATCAAGACATTTTAATACGCAGTGGATTTTATTTGATGTTAAATTAACTGTTGCCGACCGAAAAATTATATTGGAATGAATACACATAGTCTCATGTTACTGTTTCTTATATTTGTTTCGTTAATAACTTTTTAATTTATTAGTTCTAATTTTATTATAGGGCCTACATCTGTATTTTTCAGAGAAACAATTTTCGAAATGAGCTCTTTTAAAATGAAATCCTATCAAATTAACCAAAGATCAATGTAATTAATGTTATATGACACTGGAAGCAAAACTTGGGAGATGTGAAAGTAATGGTTGTAATTTTCTGCAGTCACCTGCACTTATGTTGTACTTTAAAATCGTGTGTTCAACATGTAGATAATATGTAATGTGGGGTAAATATGTAAAATATGTAATATCAAATTTAAATATATTACTGGTAATTACAAGATTCGTAAAGATTTGTTTTTTATACGGTTAGGTTGAAAGGAATATAATATGTAATTACATAAAAATCCGGTCCCTATTAATAACTGAATCGTAATTCTTCTCCTTTAAAAGAAATGAAGGTAAAAGTCGTTACATCTGATTAGAGAATGTTTGTGAATATTATTTTCCTAATTAGAAGTTCTTCAACAAATTATTTGCATTGTTTAACTAAAATTGTAATGACTCGTCTGTGTAATCCCAGCTAAATTAATTGTGGCCAGACGTTTCCAGCTTATAAATAATTATGCACGGCAGAAATATTTGCGACACGCTATTAATGTATCAATATCAGAATTCTTAAAAGATCGCGTACTCTTCTGTATGAATCGCAATTGTTTGTGCAATCACATGCTTTCATCAGAATATAGTGTAACTTTTATTTCATGCTTTACTTTTACTTAAAATTCTGTTTCTATATTAACTATCTTACCCTTATTAGTCTCTCGCAACTGTCAAGATTCCTTAGACAGTCATAAAACGAAAACAGTTACGAAAGAAGCCTTCAAGTGCTGTAAGGACGCAAGCAGTTCAGTTGCTATCATTAGCCCAGTAATCTACTGTCTGAAGGACGGTTACCGACGCGTAAAAATGCAGGTTCGACACCTGTAGTCGGAACTCTCACAGCAGTACCCGTCTTATATCAGGTTCTGAGTCATATTATACGACAAGTACGTGGGGAATTCAGTTATGTACGCCTATGACTTGTAGTAGTACTGGTGATATGTGTGTATTTCCTACACTGAAGCTAAATTCGTCATTTTCGATAAGAGACTGTTGTCATACCCGGAACTATAATCACCGGCAACGGATTTATATGTACTAAAATTATAAAATACTGGTATATATTTATATGTACTAAAATATATAATTAAATATAGACTTAAATTAGGAAAATTGACAATTTTCGTTTAATTAAAATAGGTATATGTTTTACCTATGCTTCTCGTTAATTAAATATGAATTCCAATAGTCCACTGTTGTCGAGTAAAGGTTAGCCTACCTCACCGTGAAACCGACGAGCCATGGTTCAATCCTGGTTGGGA
>JAJSOF020000017.1:137697165-138177165 GCA_025594305.2 Periplaneta americana | reverse complement strand
GAGGTGGGTGTGTCGTGGCCACCAACAATTAAGGTCATGACAAGGGAGCAACCCGCCATGGCGAGATGGCAATCGTGTGGTGTGGCATAAGAGGGGAACATCAAGACGGGAAGAGGTGGGGTGTGTCATGGCCACCAACAGCTAAGGCCATGACAAGGGAACTTCCCGCCACATATAGGCCATGGCGAGATGGCATCGTCTGGTGTGGCGTTAGGCGAGAACCTGGCGAGGCTAAGAAGTGATGTGTCGTGGCCACCAACAAGAAAAGCTACTTGAACGAAATTTTCCGACACAGATGAAGGGTACACGGGAAAAACGAACAATGTCACATTTCCATTAAAGGTGAAATAGTGATCTATTTCAGTATATAACTGCAAAATTTATTTATGTTTCTACTTGAAATGAAGGAAATGATGAGTGTATCTGTTGTTTTAATTCTCCTTCACCACTTTTAGTAAAAATAATACTAAAGTTTGTAGTAATACAGTGAATTAGATAATGACATCACCCTTAACACCATTGTGACATTGTTCGTTTTTCCCGTGTACCCTTCATATGCTATGGCAAGATCAAGACATTTTAATACGCAGTGGATTTTATTTGATGTTAAATTAACTGTTGCCGACCGAAAAATTATATTGGAATGAATACACATAGTCTCATGTTACTGTTTCTTATATTTGTTTCGTTAATAACTTTTTAATTTATTAGTTCTAATTTTATTATAGGGCCTACATCTGTATTTTTCAGAGAAACAATTTTCGAAATGAGCTCTTTTAAAATGAAATCCTATCAAATTAACCAAAGATCAATGTAATTAATGTTATATGACACTGGAAGCAAAACTTGGGAGATGTGAAAGTAATGGTTTTAATTTTCTGCAGTCACCTGCACTTATGTTGTACTTTAAAATCGTGTGTTCAACATGTAGATAATATGTAATGTGGGGTAAATATGTAAAATATGTAATATCAAATTTAAATATATTAGTTGTAATTACAAGATTCGCAAAGATTTGTTATTTATATACGGTTAGGTTGAAAGGAATATAATATGTAATTACATAAAAATCCGGTCCCTATTAATAACTGAATCGTAATTCTTCTCCTTTAAAAGAAATGAAGGTAAAAGTCGTTACATCTGATTAGAGAATGTTTGTGAATATTATTTTCCTAATTAGAAGTTCTTCAACAAATTATTTGCATTGTTTAACTAAAATTGTAATGACTCGTCTGTGTAATCCCAGCTAAATTAATTGTGGCCAGACGTTTCCAGCTTATAAATAATTATGCACGGCAGAAATATTTGCGACACGCTATTAATGTATTAATATCAGAATTCTTAAAAGATCGCGTACTCTCCTGTATGAATCGCAATTGTTTGTGCAATCACATGCTTTCATCAGAATATAGTGTAACTTTTATTTCATGCTTTACTTTTACTTAAATTTCTGTTTTTATTAACTATCTTACCCTTATTAGTCTCTCGCAACTGTCAAGATTCCTTAGACAGTCATAAAACGAAAACAGTTACGAAAGAAGCCTTCAAGTGCTGTAAGGACGCAAGCAGTTCAGTTGCTATCATTAGCCCAGTAATCTACTGTCTGAAGGACGGTTACCGACGCGTAAAAATGCAGGTTCGGACACCTGTAGTCGGAACTCTCACAGCAGTACCCGTCTTATCTCAGGTTCTGAGTCATATTATACGACAAGTACGTGGGGAATTCAGTTATGTACGCCTATGACTTGTAGTAGTACTGGTGATATGTGTGTATTTCCTACACTGAAGCTAAATTCGTCATTTTCGATAAGAGACTGTTGTCATACCCGGAACTATAATCACCGGCAACGGATTTATATGTACTAAAATTATAAAATACTGGTATATATTTATATGTACTAAAATATATAATTAAATATAGATTTAAATTAGGAAAATTGACAATTTTCGTTTAATTAAAATAGGTATATGTTTTACCTATGCTTCTCGTTAATTAAATATGAATTCCAATAGTCCACTGTTGTCGAGTAAAGGTTAGCCTACCTCACCGTGAAACCGACGAGCCATGGTTCAATCCTGGTTGGGACAAGTTACTTGGTTGGGTTTACCCCAGGTTTTCCCATTTGAAGCATAATTTCTGGATAACTTTCGCGTTGGAACTCGGACTCATTTCGTCTTTTTTTTTTTTTAAGTAGGTTATTTTACGACGCTTTATCAACATATTACGTTATTCAGCGTCTGAATGAGATGAAGATGATAATACCGGTGAAATGAGTCCGGGGTACAGCACCGAAAGTTACCCAGCATTTGCTCAAATTGCGTTGAAGGAAAACTCCGGAAAAAATCTCAACCAGGTAACTTGCCCCGACCGGGAATCGAACTCGGGCCACCTGGTTTCGCGGCAAGACGCGCTAACCGTTACTCCTCAGGTGTGAAGCTGTCTCGAAGAATTTTCTCGGGACAACGGGACGCATTAGCGAAAAACGGGACGATCCTATATTTTACGGAACGTGTGGGAACCCTCATATGAATGTAACAAAGTTCCACATGTGATTGCTGAGATGGAGGGTACATCGGTCACTAACTTAAAAGTTTAATGGGCTAAATATAACTTTATTTCCTATTGTTAAGAGAATTGTTAATTTAAAAATAACAACAGAAAATAATTTTATAGTAATTACTCAAATGATTAAACGTTTATGGTTAGATTAGACGTTCGTACGTATTTAATGTAATTTCACAATTTTTAATTAGCCTTAATATGGATTTTGTTATAATGTTTTAAAATATGAAAAATTATTGGAAAAAAGTTATAATATGTGCTGGAATGTAAAATACGGGAAAATATCGAAAATAAAAAATAACATTTTTGCACATCGTTATAAAGGAAAATAATACAAAATATTATTTATTGGAACGTTATAAATAGATAGGCCGTATACATTTATATAGAAATCCTTTTCCTAATCAACACGTAAAGTAACAAAGACCACGATAATCACTGCTGTTACTATAATTATACCACAGTAGTCTCCTTTATCAATATTTGCATGCAAGAGTATATTGTCGATTTAAAGTATAAATATTACTTTGTCGCTATAAAATGGCAGATATTGAATAGAGATTAATTCATTTTTATGTTTTCAACATTTCTGATACTTCAAAATTGACTTCGACATTATGTTTGCCAGTGTACTATGTACTGATTAAATTGCACTATTGTTGTTTAGTCAGCTGTCCGAGGACAGGTCTGAACCCAAGTGACATCAACAAGGCACCACTCATGGGGAACAGGCCAGGAGATAATGGGGTAGGGTGGCCACTTTCTTTCCCCCTCCATTGCATACATCGCTGACTAGCTACATATTACACTAGTCAGACTTCAGATGTAAAAATTACGCTAATAAACAAAATTGAACTTCGAAAAGAAAATTGCATGAAATAATATATTATGACTCTTTATATTTTTCTACGTTATGAACTGAAATATAGCCTCAAAACGTGCATGGCATTCACAGATTAAAAAAAAAAAGAACTAAGTTCACATTCTTGAAAAAAAAAATTCACTTTTAGTATTATACTGAAAAATATCACCTCAAATGTAATCTATACTAATAATAAATCTGTAGCCGAAATATTTCTGGTAATTTTCGATTTTCCAAGAATAATTGGTCCTAACATATATAATTAACCACCCTGAAACCGAAAATCGTTTTTTTCAAATTTTTGTTTGCATGTCTGTCTGTGTGTCTGTATGTTTGTTACCTTTTCACGCGATAATGGCTGAACGGATTTCGATGAAAATTGCAATATAAATTAAGTTCGTTGTAGCTTAGATTTTAGGCTATATGGCATTCAAAATACATTATTTAAAAGGGGGGGTTATAAGGGGGTCTGAATTAAAGAAATCGAAATATCTCGCTTATTATTTATTTTTTGTGAAAAATGTTACATAACAAAAGTTTCTTTAAAAATAATTTGCGATAAGTTTTCTTCCTTGAAAAATGTTGATAGGACTGATATGTAATCAGATATATGAGTTTTAAAATTAAAATAACTGCCATGTAAGGCCGTGTAATGAATTAAAAAACAAATGACTTCGTCTATAAGGGGCCTTGGACAGCAAAAATCGAATGCTATGAAAGATAGCCTACAGAGAATGTTTCTGTGTATGTATGAAGTAATATCGGAAACTAAATTAACCGATTTGTATAATTAATTATTATTTCACCATTGGAAAGTGTAGTTTCTCTAGATGGACATAATGCCATAATGTTATTACAGTAACTTCTGATATAATATAATATAATATAATATATAATATAATATAATATAATATAATATAATATAATATAATATAATATAATATAATATAATATAATATAATATAATATAATATAATTTAAGTTATTTTAAGGGTTCACAACCGTAGTGGGCCAAGCGCCATTTACTGAATACGTAGAAAACAAGGGTTAAAATTAAGTTATTACCATAATTCAATGGAAACCTATAACAAGTAAAATAAAATATACACATTAAATCTAAATGATGTCAATCTTCATTAAACTATGGTTGCACGTAATAAAAATTAAGAAACAGGTTAAAGGAATTGTCATTGCACCAAATGAGTGTCTCTGGACCAAAATGATCGCATTTTAATTATTTGGATGCAATTTAAATTAAGTAACATATTAAACGATTTATCCTTCTATCAAACACGAATGTTCCCTGGATCAAACGTCCTATTTTAATTATGTAATTACTTTATATTTATTTCTAACGGGTGCAGCGGAGCGCACGGGTACAGCTAGTTAGTAGGCCTATATATAAATGTTATCAAAGAGTCAACTTGTCTGCTCGATTATAAATAAAATCTAAAATCAACTAGGGAATAACACCTATATCGAAGTTAATGGAATCAAAACGTGGTTTTATAGGCCTACAACATTGCTACTGATTTCATCTTGGACGAGTTAACACAGGATAAGATCGCACAAACTTACTTTTATGAATTGCTTACAAGATGAAGAAAACTAGTTTTAGGATATTCAAATGATATAATCATTGTTGAAAAAAATTTTTTCCATTACCCTCACAAACATGGCAATCCAATAATTTGAACAGATTGGCCCACCTCCAAATTCTAACAAATCTGTTTGCATCTCTATTGAAAATATACCTAATCATTTAGACGACAGACCACTTTGTATTAATTAATGTACGTCTCGTGACCAGAATATTGTACGAAATGGAAATATAAAAATTGGAGATTTATCCTTCTAAGAGGTGGAAAAATTCAAATATCTTGGAGCAACAGTAACAAATATAAATGACACTCGGGAGGTAATTAAACGCAGATTAAATATGGGAAATGCGTGTTATTATTCGGTTGAGAAGCTCTTATCATCCACTCTGCTGTCCAAAAATCTGAAAGTTAGAATTTATAAAACAGTTATATTACCGGTTGTTCTGTATGGTTGTGAAACTTGGATTCTCACTCTGAGAGAGGAACATAGGTTAAGGGTGTTTGAGAATAAGGTGCTTAGGAAAATATTTGGGGCTAAGCGGGATGAAGTTACAGGAGAAGGGAGAAAGTTGCACAACACAGAACTGCACGCATTGTATTCTTCACCTAACATAATTAGGAACTTAAAATCCAGACGTTTGAGATGGGCAAGGCATGTAGCACGTATGGGCGAATCCAGAAATGCATATAGAGTGTTAGTTGGGAGACCGGAGGGAAAAAGACCTTTAGGGAGGCCGAGACGTAGATGGGAGGATAATATTAAAATGGATTTGAGGGAGGTGGGGTGTGATGATAGAGACTGGATTAATCTTGCACAGGATAGGGACCGATGGCGGGCTTATGTGAGGGCGGCAATGAACCTTCGGGTTCCTTAAAAGCCATTTGTAAGTTAGTAAGTAAGTACTAACATAGGTTCTCTGAAATAGGCTGAAACAATTGTTATTTGCGGATCGATTTTTTCGATAAATAGGCCTACACTCAACGTTCTGTCAAAATATTCTTTTTGCATTAGTTCTCTAATTTGAGGTCCAACAAATACATCCTCTTTTCATAATAATATACACAATTCACTCAATATTCAACAGTGTTATTTGATTTCTTAAAGTATCCGCGCAAATTATTTTATTTTTAAAACCAACAACTAGATTATCAGTCTACATGTCCGTAATTATAAATTTCTAAATCCAAAACACAAACTGCACCTTGACCTGAAATAATTTATATAATTAAATTAAGAAAATTTCATTTACCCTAAGAAGATTTTCATTATAACGGCGGTAGTTTTCCTCTAAACCAGTTTTTTTAAATTTCCCACAAATTTACTTTCCCTGACTTACGTCCTTTAACAAACCTGAGTCAAATATTTATAATGTATAATGATTTATTTTGAAGACGGTATTAATTATTTGTATGTTAAACTAAATTACTTACTTACTGGCTTTTAAAGAACCCGGAGGTTCATTGCCACCCTCACATAGGCCCGCCATCGGTCCCTATCCTGAGCAACATTAATCCAGTCTCTACCATCATATCCCACCTCCCTCAAATACATTTTAATATCATCCTCCCACCTATGTCTCGGCCTCCCCAAAGGTCTTTCTCCCTCCGGCCTCCCAATTAACACTCTATATGCATTTCTGGATTTGCCCATACGTGCTACAGGCCCTGCCCATCTCAAACGTCTGGAATTAATGTTCCTAATTATGTCAGGTGAAGAATGCAATGCATGCAGTTCCGCGTTGTGTAACTTTCTCCATTCTTCTGTAACTTCATCCCTCTTAGCCCCAAATATTTTCCTAAGAACCTTATTTCAAACACCCTTAATCTCTGTTCCTCTCTCAAAGTGAGATTCTAAGTTTCACAGCCATACAGAAAAACCGGTAATATTACTGTTTTATAAATTCTAACTTTCAGATTTTTTGACAGCAAACTGGATGATAAGAGCTTCTCAACCGAATAATAACACGCATTTCCCATATTTATTCTGCGTTTAATTTCTTCCCGAGTGTCATTTATATTTGTTACTGTTGCTCCAAGATATTTGAATTTTTCCACCTCTTAGAAGGATAAATCTCCAATTTTTATAGTTCCATTTCGTACAATATTCTGGTAACGAGACATAATCATACACTTAGTCTTTTCGGGATTTACTTCCAAACCTATCTCTTTACTTGCTTCCAGTAAAATTCCCGTGTTTTCCGTAATCGTTTGTGGATTTCCTCCTAACATATTCACGTCATCTGCATAGACAAGAAGCTGATGTAACCTGTTCAATTCCAAACCCTCTCTGTTATCCTGAACTTTCCTAATGGCATATTCTAGAGCGAAGTTAAAAAGTAAAGGTGAGAATGCATCTCCCTGCTTTAGCCCGCAGTGAATTGGAAAAGCATCAGATAGAAACTGGCCTATACGGACTCTGCTGTAAGTTTCACTAAGACACATTTTAATTAATCGAACCAGTTTCTTGGGGAACTTATATATTTCATTACGAAGTCATTATAGGTAATATAATTAATAACATAATTGATATTATTAATGAGAATGACAGTTTCATGTAGATCCTGTATGTTTGCTCGAATTTCATCTTAAACTTTCCACTATGTTAGAGAGAAAGAATAGATTTCCTTAGAAAAGGGTATCACATAATTATCAGTTTTCAGCAACATAAAAACTAGGCCTATCAAAGTAGTCCGACTGTCGTTGGCCAATTGAGGATCAATAAGCTTAGCGATTGGCTTAAAAAGTTAACATGGACTTAAGCTATGTCTCAAGATTTCGAGACTGGTTCTATACTCGTAGGAAAAGTTGTAAGGTCTCCCTGTAACAGAAAGGTTATTGTCGACAGGATAGATTTTCAATAATATGAAGAAAGTTATATTTTTGTGGGTGTACAAGTAATAAACATCTACGTAGGCTATATGAATACAATGATTTAATAAAGGCCTTATATTAAAATGAGAGAAAACCAATGTTTGCAGTAAATGGCTTAATTCCAACTTCCTTTCTTTAGATATATCTAAATCAACTTTAGTTCCTTTTTCGTTAACAGCTGCCAGTGTTCAAAATTTAAAATTTAGCGATAAATATAGACTAATAATACACAGTGAAAATTGTTTAGATCCCAAAAGTTGTAAATGTCCACCTTTGAAAGACGCCATGTATGTCAAATATCTGGGTATCATTATTGATCAGAATTTAAAATGGCCTCATCACATTACTTATCTTTGTAAGAGGCTTCGTAAAACAATTTATAAATTCGTTAATCTTCGATGCTACTTACCTATTAGAGTTCTACGAAATGTTTATTTGGCCATTTTTCAGTCTATCATTCAATATGGTATAATTGTTTGGGGTGGAAGTACAAAAATTAATCTTAGTCCGTTAAATTTACTACAAAAACGAATAATTAAAATTTGTTTGAAGAAACGTTTCGATTATCCAACTAAATTAATTTATTCTGAATTTAATGTATTTAATATTGAACAAATTTATAAGTATACGCTGTTAAAATTTTATCATAAAAATCGTAATAAGTTTGTATTACAGACACACAATTATGACACAAGACGAAATATTAATTCAACATTAGTAGAACCTAAATGTCTCACATCTGCTGGTCTAAAGCATAGCATACATTTTGGCCCTCGGTTGTACAATGCTTTAACTAAATTACACCCAGAACTTCTAACATGTAACCCACTAACATATAACAAGAAAATTAGAAACGTGTTAATATCTTCAATTTGATTAAATAAATGTATAGCCTATGTGTATGAATTAATCAACCTATATTATATTTGTATTCTATAATTTTGAAATATATATTAGTCCTACTTTTCACGTGCGATATTATTCTTCTCTAGTGTTAATATTATATTATATAATTCCATTGCCGCTGTAATTATATTTTAGTTCCTATTTTATTTTACTTATTTATTTATATTATTATTTTTTATTTTAATATTATATCTGAACTGCGACCGAGCACGAGCGCTGCTCATTCGGTCTCAAATTTTGTTAATACTACTGTATCTTCTTTTTATATTGCTTGTATTATTTTATTTGTATTTCTCTTTGTTTGTTTTGTAATTATATTTCTTTATTCTGTATATTTGAAATAAAAATAAAATTGAAAATTGAAATTGAAATTGAATGTTAGTAATAAAACTGCCTTATTATTCACGTAGGTACTTTTATATACTCGTATGTAAATAAATTACTCAAACTGAACATGACACTCTTACATTAAATCTTTTGAGAAATGAAGTAGTATTTAAAATTATTAGATTCCATAAAATCGCATTCCGTTTTGTGCTGTTGTAAAGGATGATATTTCACAGCTTAACAATGGTTATCACTGCCTGGCCATGCATCGTGCTGCCGATAAAACTGAATGAAAAATAGCTCTTAACGGTCGATGATGCCCGGTTAATAAAAGAGTAGAGAAATATACTGGGGGCCTATCGCGATTGTTAACGGTTCAATGGTCACGTTTGGAAACGACAATTTTGCTCGCGAGCACCAACTGAAGCGGAAATATGGCTGCCTGTGCCATAGAGAGTCGTACTTACAGATAATGATCTGCCAACAAGATGGTGGAAGTTTTGAAGAAATTGAGGTTATGGTGGAACTTGGAGTTATCGATATTCGTGTAGAAGGGGGGTGAAATCAAACGGTTAAGGATCAGCTCTTTACTTGAATTACTCTTCAAGTGCGACTAATCCGGTCGTAATTCTATAGTCACGTTAAATAAAGGGTGTGAAGGAAATTATATTGTATTATTTTTAATATACATCGTACATTAATAATCTTTTAATGATAGACCTTAAAGAATATGAAGGTGATTTATATTCTTATGCTGATGATACTGTTTTACATTTTAGTAGAAAAACTTGGACTGATGCTTATTATAATGCAAATTGCGACTTAAATTTAATAAAAAACGGTTCGATTTAAATTCACTAGTAATTAATAAAGATAAAAGAATAGCTATCCCATTTTCTTTAAATAATAAAGGTAATAAACCAATTTCATTTATACTACAAATTAAAATGCATAATTCTGATTGTTCCGATATAAATTGCAATTGTTCAGTTATTAATGAAGTTAATGAGGTTAAATACTTGGGTATAATAATTATTGATAATCATTTAAAATGGAATAATCATATTCATTATATTTGTAATAAATTACGTAAAACATTAAGTTACTTTGTTATTCTAAGAAATATTTTGTCAATTAACTGTTTACGTGTAATTTATTTAGCATATTTCAATCTATATTTATGTATGGCATTATAGGTTGGGGTAGAACTTTATAAATCCACCCTTTATCCGTTAATTTTACTACAGAAAAAAGTATTAAACATTTGTTTAAGAAAGCAGAAATATTACCTAACTGAATTGTTTAAACATTTCAAAGTTTTCAACATTAAACAAATGTATTATTTTATTTTATTAAAATATGTTCATAGAAATTTTAATAACTTTGAAAGGTATATACATAAATATAGAACTAATAATATGAATTCTCTGCGTTTGTCTGAACCAAAATGTAAAACCAATGCAGCTTTTTATCCAAGCATGAATCAAGGTCCCAGATTATTAAACAAATTTTATTCCAATAATATTTCAACCACGAATCCTCTCCAAATTAATAAAAAAATTTAAAAAAAATTGTATTGGATTTATAGTTTGGGTTTAAACATATTAAACACTATTTAATCTGTATTCACTCTCAATTTTAAATTTATTTTTGTCTGTATTGGAATCCCCTCCTGAGCACTAGTCTTACTCATTCAGGAGTGGGCTAGTTTATCTTTCATTGTATTTATTAACTTGTATTCATTTAAATCTTACTAGCAATAATAAATAAATAAATTATATTTTTCACTCAGTAAATAACGTACCTACTAATCTATCTAAACATATAATTTCAGAAGAGCTATTCAAGATGGTACACTTTATGTCCCTTTCCACTAGAAAATTGATAACGTTCTGAAAATTCTTTATTTTCTATCTTGTCTCAAATGAATGAAAGATACACATACCTCCCGACTATCACACTCTATAGTAATGAACAACTAATTTCAGATAAACAGTTGCAGGGAATTATTTCCTGCTTTATTCTTATACATTTTATATTTGCAATATTTTGATGAGAGAAATAATGTCGAAGCATTAAATGAAATGACTGAATTTCGTAGTTTTCTCTCTAACAGAATATATTACGTCTCTTTAAGAAACCCAGTTGAAGGGGAAAGTATGACGTCAACCTCACTCCAAATCTTTCAGACACGACTGACGTCCGTACGTCACTCTCAATCTCAAACTTGTTTCAGTGGCGGGTAGTACAGAAACTCATGTAAAAACAATCACTACTCTAAACATAAATTAGGATAAGATTGATAAGTTCACGCACAAACTATTAAACATTCATCTGTTTAGTGATTAACTGATCGCACACACCTGTTGTTTTGCACTAATGTATCAATCAGAGTGCTGCATTGGAGTTAAATCGCTCGCTTGAACTCGGTCGAGTGTCACGCCCTCGAGTGAGATACGATCAGTCGTGATACGCTCGTAATAAATAGAAGCACAGTACAAGGTCATCTCACCGGCATGTCTTATCTTGTATGGAAGGCGACAGATAAGATACACACATGTTTTGCTCACACGGTAAAAATAAGGCTTTATTTTCTGCGTTTATGACAAACGTTTAATGGAACAGTCAATGGAACGTACCAAAACAGGAACATGAAGTTATAAATAAAATAGTATGAAAAACTTCGATATACAGTTATTATTCCTAATTAATAATTGTTCAATATTTGATTTACCACATATATAATATGATAGGTCCATACATAGTGTTCCGCCTATATACTGCGACAATGTAGAAACGTTTTACAAAATATTACTGATACAGCAGTAGATTAATAACAATATTAGTACAGAGATAACGTCACAGAAAATATAATAAAACTAATAATCATGCTACACAACTGTTACAAAGATTGACACACTAATTATTAAAGATTATTACTGTTATTATTATTATTATTATTATTATTATTATTATTATTATTATTATTATTATTACTAGAAAACTTGATACAGTTCTTGTATTATCGTGATTGTGTTCTCCGTTTATAATAATTATATTCATATCCAATAACATCTGTTAGATGTGGCAAAAACAAAATAACTCCTGTGTGTGTGTGTGTGTGTGGGGGGGGAACATTTACCTACAACATTTATATTACATTTTAAAGCAAATTTTGTAGTAGTACTATGAAGAGGTTAGTTAAACACTGCAAAGTTTTGAAATGATAAACATCTATGATGTTACTACACAGTTCATTACTGTAACAAGAACGAATGTCTAACGCTCGGCTTATACCGTTCGAGGATTTATCGCTCGTGACAATTTTACCCATCATGCATGTGCGCTACCTATCGGATTATGCTATGAACTACTTGGCGCTCGAGCGAAAACGTCCGATGCAGACCTTTGGTATCAATATTCGGCTGGATTGTGATAGTACACAGACGTAGAGTTAAGAAAAGATGACAGTCATTTAACCTCGAGCGTGCCGCTGATTTACACTGATTCATTTTAAAAATGCTCCCAACAATATGTTGGTCCAAACATTGCAATTTTAGGACCTGCAACATTTTTCATGTCAAAATAAATTTCTATTGCCAATAATTAGTATATAAATGTCGACCACGTTTCCCTAAATGTTTTTTATGAAAGTGTTGGAAATAAATCGTTTAACCATTTTGTCATTTATCAAATTAAAAAATCCCCAATAAAAACAAAATTTGCCGACCACTGCTATAGGTGTATCCAGTATAGATATCTGGACGCTTTTCTCTTCCATCTAGCATGAATTATTTTTGTACTTTCACCAAATCTGAAGATATATTATCAAACAAATGATTTATAGATTAATCTGTATTCAGTAATGCGTTTCTATTCATCTATTTTCAAAATGGTATAGCACATGTCCTTGAAAGAACACTATAAAATGTAAGATTTTTTGTTATATTTTCTTGTATTTATTCCCTCCATAAATTGTTATATTCTCTCCACAAATACTTTCAATTATTTCGAAGTTCAATGCGCTAATATGAAATGAATTGCATGTGCATGTAACTAATAATATGATTCTATAAGACGAACCCGGAAAAAAAAAATATTCTAAAGAAAACATTAAACAAACTGAAATGACTTCAGCATTATAAAAGAATTTTTAAGAGTAACTTCGAAAATTAACTTATTTGAGGATAGATCATAGCAACAGATCAACACTGTGAAGACCATGCAAATATATTGATACATGAACAAAGACGGTCAGACACAAACGGACTGACAAGTAGAACGTACTGATTTTTAATAATTTGATCCTAACTTCTGTAGTGAGTCGAAATGTAACTTGCTTGCATCTCATTACCAACATGTATTCACCCCAAACGAGAATAAAAATGAACAGACTACCTCTGAATTAGAAAAAGAACTTATAGAAAATATTAATAAACCGACTGTGCCAGAGAAAATTTCTCATACTACTCCACAAGAATTGTCTCACTTCATTCAAAGGCTTCCAAATAAAAAATCTCCAGGCCATGATCTTATACCCAACATTGTACTAAAGAAGCTCACCAACAAAGCTCTTGCTTACTTGACGATAATTTTCAATGCTGCCCTTTTAATTGGGTACTTTCCTCGAGCCTGGAAGCTTGCTGAAATCATTGTTTTTCATAAGCCTAACAAACCTAAGCACTTGCCATCAAGTTATCGACCTATTAGCTTACTGCCCACGCTATCGAAATTGTTTGAGAAGGTTATTCATCATCTCATTTCTAAATTTACGTTCCAAAACAAGATAATTCCAGATTTTCAGTTTGGCTTTCGTCCAAAACATTCTACAACACACCAACTGCAAAGAGTCACTGAATTCATTATAAAAGGCTTTGAAGAAAAACAGTATACTGCCACTGTGTTTCTGGATATTGCCCAAGCATTTGATACTGTTTGGCATGATGGTTTAATGCTAAAATTATATAGAATTGGTTTTCCTGACTACCTCACACGCATCGTGAAAAGTTTTTTATCCGAGCGTCAGTTCTCAGTACGTATAGATGGCATTAAATCAACGCTTCGTCCAGTTTTAGCCGGAGTGCCACAAGGATCTATACTGTCACCACTTCTCTTCAACATCTTCACATATGACATTCCATGCTTACAACCGTCACACGTAGCTATGTATGCTGACGATACAGTTCTCTTTTATTCTCATAGTAACCTAAATACTGCAATCAGCACTCTTCAGACATCCTTACAGGAGCTGTCTAAATGGTTCTCTGACTGGAGATTACTACTCAGCATTACCAAGACAGAAGCTAAAATCTTCTCTTTAAGGCCTATTCATAATCCACCTCCTTCGGTTCTTCTAAATGAACAAGTTACATGGCTCTCCAGTCAAGAAGCTGTCAAATATTTGGGAATATTATTAGACACGAAACTCACATGGAATGCCTATATAACTCGCATTGTTACACTAACCTCTTCTAGAATTCGAAAATTATACCCTTTGGTTAATAGACGTTCACAAATTGGATTGGACTGTTCAATGCTACTCTACACCTCGCTTGTACGACCTCTTTTAACTTATGCAGCGCCAATGTGGGGGACTGCAAATAAGACACACATGCATCGCCTACAAGTTCTCCAGAACAAGTTCCTGCGTACTGCAACAAATGCCCCCTGGTTTGTAAGAAATCAACAACTGCATCAAGAATTGGGAATTCTTCCACTAGACAGTGCATCCTTTCAATGTCAAAATCTTTCTTCAACAAACTTCCTGGCGTTCCTGGAGCTGTGACATATAACATTGGAGCAAGATCTTGTCAGCCATCTCGACTTAAAAGGAAACTCCCTCAAGACATTCTTCTTAATGATACTGACGACTCTTCATAACACAAAAAATCATCATATTTTTGTTCACACAATTCACAAAAATGTTTAATTAATTAATTTAAATTAATTGGAGGAGCCTTTAGAGCCAACTTCAGCATGATATTCTGCATGTGATATTCCATAATTTAACAATGGTCTGTATAGCAAGTTTGCTGGTCGACCAATATTAAACATAAAAATAATAATAATAATAATAATAATAATAATAATAATAATAATAATAATAATAATAATAATAATAACTTCTGTAGTCTGTGGTTTCTGTAACCTTAATCGATCCTTACTATCTCTAGTCTATGGATGTTTTTGTAATTATAATCGATCCTCACATACTGTATATGGTCTATGGTTGTTTTGGTAATAATCGATCCTTATTATCTGTAGTCTATCGTTTTAGTAATCATAATTATTGAGCCTCACATAATTATGTAGTCTATATTTCTTTCCGTACCCTTAATCGATCCGTACTATCTGTAGTCTATAGTTGTTTTCGTAATCATAAGCGATCCTCACATACTATATGGTCTATGGTTGTTTTGGTAATAATAATCGAGCCTTACTATCTGTGGTCTATGATTGTTTTCGAAATCATAAACGATTCTCATGTAGTACAGATTCTATCTGTAGTCTATGGTTGATTTCGTAATAATAATCGGTCCTATTATCTTTAGTCTATCTTTGTTTTCATAATCATAATTGATACCCATATACTATCTGTAGTCTATGGTTGTTTTCGTAATAATAATCGATCCTATTATCTTTACTCTATCTTTGTTTTCATAATCATAATTGATACCCATATACTATCTGTAGTCTATCATTGTTTTCGTAATAATAATCGATCCTATTATCTTTAGTCTATCTTTGTTTTCATAATCATAATTGATACCCATATACTATCTGTAGTCTATGGTTGTTTTCGTAATAATAATCGATCCTATTATCTTTAGTCTATCTTTGTTTTCATAATCATAATTGATACCCATATACTATCTGTAGTCTATCATTGTTTTCGTAATAATAATCGATCCTATTATCTTTAGTCTATCTTTGTTTTCATAATCATAATTGATACCCATATACTATCTGTAGTCTATGGTTGTTTTCGTAATAATAATCGATCCTATTATCTTTAGTCTATCTTTGTTTTCATAATCATAATTGATACCCATATACTATCTGTAGTCTATGGTTGTTTCCGTAATCATAACCGATCCTATTATCTTTAGTCTATCTTTGTTTTCATAATCATAATTGATACCCATATACTATCTGTAGTCTATGGTTGTTTTCGTAATCATAACCGATCCTATTATCTTTAGTGTATCTTTGTTTTCATAATCATAATTGATAGCCATATACTATCTGTAGTCTATGGTTGTTTTCGTAATAATAATCGATCCTATTATCTTTAGTCTATCTTTGTTTTCATAATCATAATTGATACCCATATACTATCTATAGTCTAGGAGTGTTTTCTTAAACATAATCGATCCTTACTTCTATAGTGTATGATTGTTTTCGTACTCATAATCTTTATCGATCCTTACTTTCTGTGCTCTCTTGCTGTTTCCGTAATCATAACTGATCCTTATTAGGCCTACCTGTAGTGTTCATATACAGTACATGTATGCAATGTAGTCATTAGGTACAAAGGCTGTCAAAATCACATTAAACGAAATTAAACTATACATGAAGATACGTTGTGGAGAAATGATTGTAAGGGAATGTAATGGACAACGTAACAGTATAGGGAACATATTATACCGTAAGATCTCCCTAATAGGTAAGTATTGCATATTATTCAGTTTAATCCCATGCGAGCCTAAGACGAAGTAACAGGTAAGATCAAAAGACGAAATGTGGCTGAGGTGAAAACTGGAATGTGAATTATCGTCTTCATCGAACATGTAAATTATTAAACGTCACATTACAGATCCATTACATAAAGAGAAATATGAATAAGAAAGCTAAAGGAGTTGTTTTATATTACAAAGACAATGAACGTATTATGTATATATCACCATGTATATTAAGTGTCATATTACAAATCCATATCACGGACATAAAAGAATTTGTGCGAGATCGTGCGTATTTGCTTGTTTTCCGCACAGAACCAATACGCGGTAAGTGTGAAATACCACATTCAGTATTCCCAACGTAACACACATAACAATTTCCCTCTTCTTACCGCTTAAGCGCGACATTCATTTTACTGCTTTAGGCTTTTAACATATAATTTTTAGAGACGTTTCACATAGTAATAATTATAAATTGGAAACTTACCACTGCAATTTCACCTAAATTGCAATGTTAATTATTGTTTTTAAATATTTGCAAAAATTAAGTAAAGTCTACTACTCCACGAAACTTATTGCATTCCTGATACAAGTAACATTAAGGAAGCCGTGAAAAAATCAACAAGATTCTAGATGCCGATGTTATTACTGCAATATGTTATATAAATAATAATGTTAAAATATTAAAATGAAAAATAAATCATTACATAACCTTACCGTTTGTTTTAAGTTCGCATTTATAGACTGGGGGAAAAAAAAGACAGACGTATATCACGGCCTGCAGGAGTATAGTAAACACAGAAAACATTTTATAGCAACAATGTTGAAGAAAGATATTTTGGTTTTCCGAAGTTGCCGTCATTAAACAGAAATCAACATGGAGATTTCATTGAAACGAATTAGAAATTCGTCTTTCAGGTATGTATAAACGATCTTCACACAAAATAATGTACGATACACGAGCGGTATGTTTGTTTTCATGTTGTCGGAAATTAAAAAAGCTCAACTACGTTTCGCTTTTTCAATCTTTTCCTCGGACATGAAAACGTCAACATACCGCTCTTGTAACGTATATTACTATTTCATTCATATAACGAGAATAGTTAACATAACACAGTTGTGCAGATAGAAGAAGTGCAATTCCAACAAACCTTTGAGCACGTACTCGAATGCTAAACTACTGCTGGAGAAGAAACGATTCTCAGCACATTCAATAAAGGAAATCTTGTGAAATTTATTCATGAGATATAAGAGACGCAAGACAAGAAGGGGCTCGGCAGTAATGTATGAGCTCGTACATCAAAATGACTAGGAAATAAGTTGAAATCTGCATTTCCTCGCAAGCCAGGTTTGGAAACTGTAAATAACAGGATATGTTCAGCGACATATGCTAACCGATCCATCTCTGCAGTGCAAATAGCCACTTCGTCAACTCAGAAATCTCCCGTGTACGCTGGCGGTGCAATCGTATGAGGAATGTCTGTTGGCACCGGAGGATGAGCTCGAAATTAGATGCCATTCTAACTTTCGAGAGAAAAATATACAATGCAAAGTCGGAAATGCAATAAAAGGAAAACATCGAAATGTTATCAAGTAGCGAACTGAGTGGGAATGTTTCATTCTACCGAAACTCTTTTAACTCGGTCTCAGAGCTTATGAAAGAAGATATCTTCGATG
Source organism: Periplaneta americana (assembly GCA_025594305.2). Lineage (NCBI taxonomy): Eukaryota > Metazoa > Arthropoda > Insecta > Blattodea > Blattidae > Periplaneta > Periplaneta americana. The sequence goes on along the minus strand of JAJSOF020000017.1, from coordinate 138,158,679 downwards.
ACTATTTTTCCTATTTTCATTGTATTCGTAACAGAACTTTTTTTTGACAATCTGTTTATATAATACCAGCTACAGAGAAAAAACTTCAATGAGTACAGAGGTTCAAATCATAACGACATTTCACACATCGATTTCTGTTTCATTACTGTTCCATACTGGTTTTCAAATATAGACCAAACATGTTTTTCTCTTCTTGAATTTCTTCTTTGTACCTACTGGATGTGCATTGCTGTTTTCTTTTCATTCTACATTTATATCCTATTTGATGCAGGTGGTAATTACATGTTTGCATTAGTTATTATTCCTTAAAATTCCGGTGCCTGACTGCCATCGCTTTCATTCTCTCCGTCACTCTTCACGTTGTCAATGTAATCACTAGTTGTGAAAGTCTGTAACAAATAATATGGCAGGTTTAAATCACTACCGTTACTTGCATAATTTTCATTTAAATTTTTCACTTGTTTACATAATGACGCTGTATCAACTGCATGGTTATTTAGCGTCGATGGAATTGGTGTTAGCGAGATGATATTTTGCGAGATAAGGCCAAAGATTCGTCATAGATTCGCCTTACGATTGGGAAAAAACTCGGAAAACCCCAACCAGGTAACCAGTCCAAGTGGGAATCGAACCTCGCCCTAACGCACCTCCGAATCAGCAGACAAACACGCTATCGCCTCGACGAACTTAAAGGAGGAACGAAGATTATTTTGGTGAATATGCATAAAAAATATAACAAAATATGAACAAAAATAAAAGATGCAAAGATATTCCTCTCTTGGCTAGTAAAGCATTCATTCGACTAGTGTTTCGTCTAAATTAATCTTCAGTTAAATTAAAAGCTGTTACATATTTGTTGAATGTCTCATTTTATGTATTTTCCATACCTCAATGAACAACTTTTTTCCTGCGTGCATGATTTTCTTTTTAGCCAAATGTATAGACTCATAGAATTGCTGCAAGTTTGACAATGTCTTGTTGGATTGTTAAAAATATTAACTGTGCAGTATTTAGTAATAAGTCATTTCTAATTTTTTAGAATTCATAATTTTGTGAATATAAGATAGGCCTATTTATCTTTCGAGTCCATTTTTGGTTTCGTACATACTTCCGTTAAATTGTCCAACAAAATACATTTTTCTGGAATTTTGTGTGTGCAATTTAGAACAAATATAAGCAGATATTTCTAATTTACTTCCACATAAAAAATGTAAATGTAATACTGATCCTCATTATTACTTCCCCAGGCAGAATTACAGTTCCTCTCATACATACATAACTCATTAATTAGATATACAATGATGATTATTGGAGGATAAAAATTCGCTTTGGCGCCGGGGATCGAACAAAGTGCTCTAACCACTGAGCTACCCCGAAGTTCAATCCACAGCACCGGATCGAATCCCCCTCCTCTAGCGTTTTTCCCTTTGTGACCTGACTCCACAGTAACATACACTGATGGGCGAATTAGTACCGGTACTGTATATGTTATGGTAACAATGTTTATTATTAGAGGAGAATATCATTGTTACCATAACATATATCTTCTGTAGGATCAAAAATTAATCTTTGCGTAGAGCTAACCCTCTTCTAAGTACAGGTCACAGAAAAATTTGAGAAACAAATTCGATTAATTATGTAATATTTTTCTTTCTTTTTTCTTAAATTAACTAAGTTTAAATGTGAAGTTTACAAGCTCTGCTAGGTCCTGAATTAGGTGTTCAGAACAAATAAAAATGCATGAAACTTGTGCACATTTGTGTTTAATGAACTCCATTAGTAAAACCAAGACAGCTCTTCAGAATAACAGCAACTAAACCTTGCTGGGGCTGTTTCTTCAGACTACTTCGACTAGTGAGGTTTGTATGTTACCTAAACACAGAGAAAGTGACTTGTCATAAGGACCAATGACAAGAAAATTGAGACAGGTAAGTCAAAAACTCCCTAACTCCAATAAACCAAATTTTGCAGGAGAGAGAAAAAACTTATTATTTCTCTTATCAACTTTAAATATTACACATTTATCTATTAATATTGTGTAAAATGACATTCTTTATTAATTAAATACTTCAAACCCTAACTTTTTACATTATCTTACGCTACAATTTGAAATAAACACTGCTGGAGTTAGTGGTTTTCTGACTTCCACAGTGTATTAATTAAGAAAAGTGAATAAATATGAGACATGTGAAGAAAAAAAAAAGATAAGTATATCATAATTCCCTTATGAAACATTGGAATATACGAGAAAATGGAAGTTTATTATTAAGATTAACATTGCTACATTTTTTTTTAATTTCAAATATATGAGACAGAAAATCACAAATTACCATGAAACACATCAAAATACACAAATAAAACCACAAACAATATTAAAATGTTAACACAGTCTCATTCATGTTACATATTCTGTTTTTTCTCTCACTCTCATGTTCTTCCTGCGCATCTAGATTCTAGATTATTACCGTCCGCAAACAGAGTTTGGTAATTCATCCTACTTTCCTCAGAAATAAACTGCATTAAATTTTTGCAAGTCCTTTCGCTTTCCTCTTTCAATAGCAATGCTGAATTGTACTTTAGTTGACTGGGGAATGATGCATCTGTATTGCGTTTCTGGAAGTTAATAGACTCGATATTGTGCCTTTAATAGTCTTACTTACATGGATTTCATAGATTTTTGTGACATTCTGAATACCGTATCGAATCACTTTACTCAGCTGGTTGAGCGATAATGTTGCCACTTACAGGGAAATTAAGCTTGGAATGCAAAAACTCTCTTATTCCATGGAGTAAGTGGAGTTCTGATGTCCACGAGTTTTAAAACAGCCCCCAGAATGCAGATGAATGTCGATATTAGTGTATTCTTGCCTTCCACGCGTGCGGGACAAACTAAAAAGCATCATCCAGCCCATAACTCAATTTTGTCAAACATTGGAGTTAGTGGATTTTTGATCTCTCTGTCTCAATTATTGTTAACTTTTAATACTGAGATCTGTGTTCAGTTTCTTGAAGGAATTTGCTTATCAAATTTGATTATAACTTTCAGGATAGATTGACAATCTAACACGTATGGTCAAAGTTATAGCAATTCTATGAGTTTATACATTTGGAACAGTAGAAAAGTGATCGAGAAATGGGGTCAAGTTATTACAGAAGTCTAAAAAGAAAAACATGTGTAACAGTTTTTAACTGTCACTGAAGTTTAATTCAGACGAAACACTAGTCGAATGAATGGTTTATAAGCCAAGAGAGGAATTTCTTTCCATCTTTTATTTTTGTTCATATGTATGTACGTATTTATTTACACTGCAAGTGGGCAAGCACCCGGTGGCAGTGGTATATACAATATAAACAATACACAATAAAATGATAAGCAATACACAATAAAATTTACAATACACAATACAATTTTACAACACATATACAATTTTATACACAATACAATAAGAATACACAATACAATTTAACACAATAATAATAACACATAAATAAAATACCTAATTTTACAACACAACCTACATAATTATGTATAGGTCCTACATAAGTTTCAATAGTCTTTCACTTTACTCTCATCTCATTCCCTGTAGTGGCACTATGACGCATTTCACTAACACTTTAGCACACATTTCACTGACACTCTGTAACACATTTCACTGACACTATAGAACACATTTCATTGACGCTATAAATTATCACTGATCGGAACTGTTCACTGCACTGTAAAACCATAACTTCACTGACTCACCTCGCTTCACTGATACAACAGTTCAAATAGGTCAAATAATTACATCCTTATGCATATTTATAAACAGAACTACATTTAAACTAAACATTTCTAGTCTAAGGCCCTCTTACACGCTATTTTTAAATAATTTACAATTCAAACCAAGGAAGTAAACTCGTCAGGCTAGATAAATACATGTCACCTTAAAAAATTAAATGTTTAATTTCACCTTAATTTTAATTTGCACTTTATACACAACTTTTTAAGTTATTCTTGAATCTCCTTAAGGAAGGACAGCCCTCAAAGACCGCTGCAGGTAAGTCATTCCAATCATTTATAGTTCTATTTAAAAATTAGAATTTGCCTACATCCGTTTTCTGTTTCCTACATTTGATTTTAAAATCATGATCGTAACTACCATAGTACGTTGGCTTTTCTCATTGGACTCTACTGAACAAGAGTTCCACAGAATATTATGAAGTTTAATTACAACACTACGTGGTTTTTAACATGATTCTAATTTTATGACTTGTAATATTACATTTTAATTATGGAGATGTTTTGTACACCATTAATCTAAAACAGTTTATCTACCACCAATGTAATGGCTACACAGTTTGATATTGTGATATTGTATAATTGTGCCTGAAGATGCCTGAATGGGCGAAAACGTTTGCAATTTGTAATTCATGTATATAAAACGTAATGACCATATAATATAAGTCATTATTTTACATTGATTTGTCTTTTGACTGAGTAACAAATATTATATTGTGTTTATCTATAATAATTGACAATCTGAATATTTCCATCATGCTTTCTAAATTTTCTTATCAGCTTTTCTGATTGTCCGTGCCTCACTGCCGTAAGTTAGAACTTATAATAATGTAATAGGCTAAAATGATTCACGTTGAATCTTTCGCACACTACTTTTAACACTTGAATATAAATATTTGATTAAATGGAGATCTTACTCGTGTTAATTAACTTATGTAAGCATGTGCGGCTTACAGCTGTTTCGGTGCTACTTGACACCATCCTCAGAGCCTTCTGTGTCTCGGCGTCATCTCAACTTCGCTGCCTGTTGTGTGGGTGCGTTCGTGTGATGAACAGTTGTATCAAATAGTGTGTGTGTGTGTTCTGAAATTGATCTGTGTGTTGAGAATTTGATTAGGGTGTGTTTTAGTGTGTCTGTATATTTCATATTGTTCTAGTGTGTTGAGTTTTTGGTTTTTGGGTTGTAGGTATATGTAGAATTTCTGTTATTGCATGTGTGGTTAGCATTAGTTATGTGTTCGGCATATGTAGATGTATTGTGTCCCCTGGTTATTGCTTTAATGTGTTCTTTGTATCGAGTTTGGAATGATCTGCTTGTCTGTCCAATGTAGAACCTGTCGCAACTGTTGTATGTGAGTATGTATACGCCTGTGTGGTTGTATTTATTTGTTTGTGTTGTTTGTGTGTTTAGATGTCTTTGTAGTGTGTTTTCTGTTCTGTATGTTATGTTGTATTTCTGTTTTCTGAATGAGGATGCGATGTTGTGTGTGTTTTTGTTTTCATATGTTAGTGTGATGTATTTCTTGTGTTCTTGTGTTTGTATTGTGTTTTGTGTGTTTTTGTGTTTGCTGAGTTTTAGTTTTGTCTTCCTTATGATGTTGTCTATTATGTTTGAGTTGTAACCATTTTCTTGTGCTATGCTGCATTCAGGACAATGGTACACAGATTACTCAACATACCATGAGCCAACAACATTACAATGAAGAAGTGAACACAATCAAATACATAGCACAAGAAAATGGTTACAATCCAAACATGATAGCTAACATCATAAGGAAGACAAAACAAAAACTCAACAAACACAAAAACACACAAAACACAATACAAACACAAGAACACAAGAAATACATCACACTAACATACGAAAACAAAAACACACACAACATCGCATCCTCATTCAGAAAACAGAAATACAACATAGCATACAGAACAGAAAACACACTACAAAAACATCTCAACACACAAACTACACAAACAAATAAATACAACCACACAGGAATATACAAACTCACATGCAACAGTTTCGACAATTTCTACATTGGACAGACAGGCAGATCATTCCAAACTCGATACAAAGAACACATTAAAGCAATAACCAGAGGACACAATAAATCTACATATGCCGAACACATAACTAATGCCAACCACACTTACAGTAACATAAATACAGACATGGAAATCCTACACATACAACCCAAAAACGAAAAACTCAACACTAGAACAATATGAAATATACAGACACACTAAAACACACCCTGATCAAATTCTCAACACACAGATCAATTTCAGAACACACACACTATTTGACACAACTCTTCATCACACGAACGCACCCACATAGCAGGTAGCGAAGTTGAGATGACGCCGAGACACAGAAGGCTCTGAGGATTGTGTCAAGTAGCACCGAAACAGCTGTAAGCCGCACACGATTACATAATTAACACGAGCAGGCCTAAGATCGCCATTTAATCAAATATCTAAAACAATTGTTTAAAATTCTTAAGAGAAGTTAGTCGTTAACATGGGAAGGATGTAGAATTATTAATGTGCTTATATTAAATATATTGTTTTTCTGAACAAATATATACAGTATATTCCGTGGATTTGTATTCATTAAATGTGCTCGTTCAAACAGTGGCGCTATAATGACCAATAACACACATTACAAAGTAGGACCCGCTTTGCAAAGCACTACGGTCAAAAGATCCATGCACTAGTACCGAGGTAAAATTCTGCTAATGTAATACATTAAATGTACAACTGTTGAATAAATCCATATCTAACTATATAATGCATATTGAATTTTAAACACTATGTTCCAAAACCTACTTCCTCCGAGTTATTGTAGGCTTTCACTTCGTAGAAAAACTATTTAAGCTAGATTTATTACATTTTCAGACCATAGGCCTATTAACAGATGTACAGATATACCAGATAATTAGTATTAGTATTAATTTATTTAACCTGGTAGAGATAAAGCCGTCAGGCCTTCTCTGCCCCTCTACCAGAGGATTACAACTATAATATGAAGAATAAAATTACAATTAATATTAAATTTACAATTACAATTACTATACAAATTAAAGTACGACAAGATTACCTGATAAATGAAAGCTAGACATTTTATCATAGAAGTTAAGAACAAAGAATATTTTTGTAATTACTGAATTACAAATTAAACCTAGAATAACAAAATTCTATAGTGATGAAATTACCTGATATTGAAATATTTTATGATAGATTAAGAGAACTATTTACAAGAAACCATGTCTGAACGAGTCTCAATTACTGACTAAGTGCCTAGTAAGTTTGCGTTTGAATTCAATTTTATTTCGACAGTCCCTGACGCTAGCAGGTAACGAGGAGGTGCGATGGGATGGTATTGTTAGTATTGTTTCATGGCGAGAGCGTGTGTTCAGATTGTGGTGGGAAGAAAGGTAAGTGAAGCGAGACGACAGGTACGAAGGAATATAAGAGTTCAAGATTTCGAATAGAAGGAGAAGAGAATGTAAATTTCTTTTCTTATCTTTTCTAATGTTACACTATGAGGTCTATTAAACTGTATTAAAATTATTCCAATCTCCATTTAGTTATACGATATAAAAAACCTATTTCCAAATTTAAAAAAAATTCAAATATTTCCCAAAACCATAATATTTAAAGGAACCCTAGCATTTTTACCAAGAGTACTTTCTATTATTTCTAAGTTAATGTGATTGAATTTTTTAAAATCTGAAATGTGTAGGGAAAATAAGGTGGTACCAATGTATCTAGCACATATGTACTTTAGTTATTAATGAAAATTTACTTTCGTTACAAATTTCATCAAGAACCAAAGCAATTCATTAGAACTCGAACGTATAGGAATTAGAGTCCTGCAAAACCGGTTGAAAACCGAAGGAACTTACATAGCGCTACTGAACGCCTGGCTTTATAGGCAGTATGCGAAGTACATCTACTTGCGTACTGCCTCAGCATTCGGTTTAATGAGTATTCGAGTTGATTCGATCTCTCTGTGGGTGGACGGCTCTGGCGTATAAAATGAAGATCACAGTGAACCATCCAGATATTATAGCTGCGGATCATCAAGAGGAACAAGCAGCATGCAGCGTGAAACTACAGACGTTGTAAAGCGTATATTGCAAAAAAAAAAAAAAAAAAAAAAAACTTTCGGTATCCACAAATTACCAAGGTTGTAATTTTTACTTACGCTAGAAAACTGAATTATAATATTAAAATAATGACACACTTAAAAAAAAAATTAACTCGATCAATAGTAAAACTAGAACAAAAATAACTTTATATCTTCTGAAACCTATTACAACCAATGCTTTTAGTATGTTTACTATGACTAGAGAATTAAACGTAATATAGGTTTTTCATTCATTTAAGTGAACCTTATCGCCCCGTACAATCTGCAGGGTTATTTCACTTCTACCCTGTATATGAATAGCTACTGTTTTGGAGGAATGCATTTAGAGTTCCATGAATAAGTGTTTCCACCAAGCGTAACTTTAGACTAGTAAAACAGATTTATTAATACATAAACACATGAAGTCAACTCTGATCATGTAGTCTATGATAATAGGCCCTAATAATAATTGTGAACATCAAATTGTTGATATTAGCACGTGTGTAATAAAATAGTTCTTTGAATGACACTTGTTTTCTCTGAAGTAGATCTTTTCTATACAGAATGATTTGTTTCTAAACCTTGCTATTCTTTTGTTATTCGTAGTTTAGAAATGTGTAAATTATACTTATTTTGTACAGAACAACCACCATTGGAAGCCAAAGTAATCGTATTGTTGAAAATAACATTACTGTTTATCTTTTTAAATTGATTTCTTAATAAATAATATTGAAACTGATTAGAATAATTAAAAAGCATGCAACTATTGTTTTAGAGGTAGGCCTATACATTTTTTTTAGTTTAAAGTACATACGTCATAGTGGGCTTATGTACTTATTTCCTTGAATTGTAATTATATTTTTTAATATGTTTACATTATGATATTTCACATTATACATTACATCTATTTTCTTCGATTGTGTCCATTGATCATTTATTTGTTATTAGTCAAATTACTGCAAGTTCGAAATACAAAAATAAATGTATTAAAGTGTCAAATTATTTGTATTCCTATTTCAAGCAAACATATTTTTGTAATTAAACAAAATAAATATCCTTCAATATTATTACTCTGTTTGTATAGCCTACTGAGAAAATGTTAAAGAGTTATTGTAGGATGAAATGTACCTGGGGTTATTTGGAGATCGTATTTTCTTCCTCCTTACCATTTCTTTCTGTGTGAGATTTGTGTTCTAAATAATTCGCGATCTTACATGAACTTATGTAATATCGATTATTGGGTTATACAAATCGAACAAGATTCAGTCAATATGTGACGAGAAAGAGTTACGACGTAATCAAATGATGAAGTTATGACGTATACTGTTTAACACTGGTATAGAAAAACGCCAGCTATATAGCGTTTATTAGTAAGAAAAATATACATGGCTTGTGCACGTCTTGTTCTGTGAAAAACTATAACATTGTTTAACATATCTATAAGCAACTTTCATTAGTAAAACTCTAAAAGTTTAAAATATAAACGATACTTATAAAGTTACTGCAAGTTCAGAATAATAAAGAAAATATAATAGTGTCGAATGAACTGTAACAGTACTTGCAAACACTTTCTTTTTCAATAAGACAACGTAAATTTCCTTGTTACTCCGGTTGTGTACTCGAAAAACGTTAGTTTCATGAAAATGCGCCTGATGTTCTGTCTACTCTGCAATACATCAGGCGTAACCCTCGACAACCGAGTTATTCGGCCCGATGTTCGTCGTAGCCGGTTGAGCTCCGACCGGCCGAATCTAAACCGGTTGTGTGCGCGGTTTTGCAGGTCTCTAGTACGGAATACAATAAAGAGTGTAATGAGGAGGTAGCAAGCAAAAAATTACGTATTTTTATTGGAACCAGAGTTATGAAAAATGAAACTTAGTTATATTTTCGCAACTTTCGCTTAATAAACAATTCTCCTTAAAATGACTATCCTATGATAATAAATAGTTAAAATTGCAGACCCTACTCATCAGTACAGTAGTTTCTGTGTCAGAACTGCCCTTGGTGACTCATGCAAAATAAGCTGTAGAACAATAGTCGCAATCCTGTCAATTAGAAAATCCAAGCCAACATTCATAACAGAGCCAAACAGTGCATGTAATCGTATGGCCGTCGTAAAATCTCTCTGACAAACAGACTGGAATATTACACAAAAAGTAATCCTCTCATCTCGCATTATTATCCAGACCTCGTTCAACCCATTTCCAGATCAGAATTACATTTGTAAAGGTTGAAGCTTTTAGACATGGATTAAAAATATAATAAGATAATTTAATGAAGTGAACTTCTGTCTGCAGAGCGTGACAGCCGCTGCATGTTGACTGTAGAATCTGTGCCAACTGTCTTCTGCAAACCTCATTCGATTTCCAGAACAGAGTAACTTCCTCGTGATCACGCAGTAGAGCACTGTGCATCTCTGTTAACAGCTTGTCACCCTGACTCCTTAAGGCTCATTCACAATGAAAATTAAACATAACATAACCGTTAACTTAAGAATGTAAACGTTACAGTAAAGTCAAGAAGTCATACCATGATTCACAATGGGAACATAAACATAACAGCAAACATTCTTGGTAACCATGGAAACATAACAACGACGACATTTCCTCATATTCTGTCGTATACTTCAGCGCTCCACGATTGTGTTCTGTTTGTAAATCACTTAAGCATAAGCATGAAAGTTTGGAGTTTGCAAACTTTTATGTTAACGTCTTACGGTAATGTTTATGTCAATGCTTATGTGAATGATCCCATTTGGTAGCCTGGGCGCAAACTTCTGTGTTTATGTTACGGTTGTGTTTAATTGTCATTGTGAATGGGCCTTTAGAGTAGCTAACCTTCTTTCAGATATTGAAGATCTCAACTAACACATACACGAAGTTCAATACAACATTACAATAATGTAAGCTGATAAGCTTTCTCACGGTAATGAGACTTACGTCCAGTTTCTTCTGTGCTTATTCTAAATGTCTGTAATTTTTCAATCGACAGGATTTAGTTAATAATATCGAAGGAGTTAAGTAATTCACTACAAATTTTTATCAAATTGCTTCAGATAAAGCGAATACCAGATTATGCTTGTACCATTACGCCCAATTTCTGTACAGAGTAAATCTAAATGTAGTAGTCATACTTCAAGTGTAAAACTATTTACCGATGAACTATAAATTTGCCGGTATCACAAGGAAATAAGTAACTGCATTCATGTTTCAGGAAAATGTAACACGTTCATATGTAGAACTTTAAGATCTACATTGAAGAAGATGACGTTGATGCTAGAGGAAAACAGATGATGCTATAAAGCCTTGGTTTTTCTGAACCGACGCATGCGACGTGCGAGACCCGCCTCGCACAAATCCAGACTACACGAGAGATAGTGAGTGGTTTCTATGGCTGCGAGATGCGACGTCTGCATCTGCAGAGCAAGAGCATGACGTCGAACTGAGCGTTGTGGGCTTCTGTTGATAACCACTCCAATTTTCCATGACAACAATAACAAAATGGCAAGATGTTATAAACAATATTTCATTTGTTATTCGTTGCTATCTGTTATCAAGGGTTACCATTAAATAGTTCAAAATTTCCCGATCTTTTGGGCCAACTTCTATATGAGATTTACTAATTACTACATAATTTAATGTTTCTATAGCAGCTAGGCCTAATGCAAAAGTCGTCCTGTATTGTAGTTAATAAACCATAGGCCTAACCAAGGAATGTGATTTACTCTTTCCTTACCGTTTTGGTTAGGAATTGCAGAGAAGTACATTATTGGAATAAGGAAATGTAAGAGCAGACAGTTTCCATCTCACTTCAGTTCAAAAGGAAGCGAGGGCGTTTCCACTGCAAAAGGAGTTCACGCCGAACTGCGTAAAACGTTCGATTTCAAACACATTTAAAATCATTACTTTAGATAGGCCTATAATTTATGATGCGTCTTAGAGAACATAATTATTATTCCAAGACAGTTTCAGCAATCATTTGTGATTTGCTGTACCTTTATGCAAACAAAAAGAAAGGTCAAATATGAAATGAAGGTGAAATTGAAGTCAGGGTATTGAAGACATAAAAAATGAGCGAGTGAGTGAGTGAGTGTTGGGATGGGAATACATGTATGAAAGGATGGGTGGCTCGATGGCTAGACGGAAGTGTGGGTAAGTGAATGGGACAAATTAAGAGAGACAGAGTCGGCTGAGTAGACGGTTAGACAGACAGATAGACAGACAGACAAGTAGAAAGATAGTAAAGTGACTGATATTTCTTTGCTCTGGGATGTCGCAGGTAAAATAAATAAATGACTTATATGCAGCAACCACTATTCTTGTCCTCCAATATGGGGGGAGTAGTTTTTCTTCGATTAAATGTAATTAAACTTTCATTGAGTCGTCAAAAATATGGGTAGGGTATGAAAGTAAAACACTTTCATAATTCTTATTTATAAATTCAGTGTAATTGAAAGGAAATATTATGAAATTCAAATACACAAACTGTAAGAAATAAAACGTATGTATAGTTGCAATGTCATAGGCAAAACAAGGTCATTTTGAATTCCCTGAAGATATGTAATACAGTGTCCGGGTCCGTACAGTAGGCCTATATGAAGCTAATATTTCAGAATTCACTACAGTTAGAAAAGATATTAAAATATTCTTTTATTAGACGAATGATAACAGTATCCTCAAAATGTTATCGTAATATTATGGACAATATTTCCTAGCTTTTGAAGAAATATACAACTTACTAGGCCTACTCATCGCCTTAAAGGCTAAATATAAGGTAACCAAGTTTCCGTATGGTTATGAAATTGCAGTACAATATATGAAATAAATCTATGAAATAAAATAACTACTCTATTATATCAATATGATTGTAATCAAGCATGAGAAAGTCCTTTTTTCATTTCTGCCTACCGTACTGAAATTTTATTCTGACTATATTTCTTCATTTTTATGTCTTCTCTGGAGTATGCTATCGTCCTGTTGCTCTGTCGTAATTGAAGAATTTAGAATATCACTTTAATAGTAACTATTCGAGAGTCTCTTCATATATGATGAGAAACGTTTTACATAAATGTGTAACGTTGAAATATCTTTTACTTCTGGAAAACCTTATTTTAACATAAGCTTCAGGGACATCATTTCATTTTTACTTGCATTTTTATTGTACCTGCATTTCTGAATGTACTTCACTCTCACCTCTTCACTAATGTCCTTGCTCCCGTCAGACACACAAACTTACGGCCGCTGTTGCATTCGAAGTCTTCAAGCAGTGAAGTAAACACTGCAGTGTATAGTGTGTTTCATAAATATGATTGCGTTTTCTATAGAAGAAAGAACATGTATTAATAATATCGTACTAAAAATTATATTCAAGAAACGATAAATTAAATTTCAGAGAATATGCTTGAAAATGTTTTTAATAATATGCGTACTGAATTGAAGCCTGCATTGTAATGAACGGCAACCATTTTCAGCAACTTGTTTAAAAATTCAGATCAGCTTCTTTTGAATTGAGGTGGCTAGAAGCAAAGGAATACTAGTGACATTTGTAATAACATAAGTTAAGTGCATCCAGTGTAAGCGAAAGTATCTAAAATTTTAGTGGCAAAGGGATATTTTAATTGCATCACACATTGAAATTTAAATAAAAATTTCACCGATTTTACGAAAGCTTAAATATTTAAACCCCATTTTCTCAAAAGTAACTTAAGTGCACTTACAGCCCTTTACTTATGAGCCCCTCAATTTAAATGCACTCTCTATATTGTATGATAACACCAATAATTAATATGCTAAATAAAGTAGACATTACATAACGAACATAGCCGCCTGAAAAGTTGAGTTTTTTGAAAAAAAAATGTTACTACTCTACTGTATTTTGATAAATTCCGTAAAAGTGATGATCAAACTGAAAATCGTAATATCGTATTTCCCTACAACATAAATGGATACACTACTTTTCTCTCCTCCTATACCTAGTAAAATGATTTGTTTACATATTGCACTAGTAACATCAAACTGCTGTAATGGAAGGGGGCAACAGTGTTTCCGAGTATAGCCAGGTTAATGTTAAAAATATTGGTAAAAATAAAGTGATGTTCCTGTACATTCTTTCATACGGCAGACGCAGTGGAAGGTTAAGCCTTGGTTTTTCTGAACCGATGCATGCGACGTGCGAGGCCCGCCTTCCACAAATCCGGACTACATGAGAGACAATGAGTGGGTTCTATAGTTGTGAGATGAGCAGACCTCGCATTTTGCAGGTTTTGAACTCTTTTAATTCTTCAGAGTACCATTTGTTTTCAGGTTTTTTTTTTTTTTTTGCTAATATTTAGTTTTACTTTCTTGACTTCGAATGATAAATTAAAATATTCTAAAATTAAATTTTAAAAATGTATTAAAGATCTGAGCTGCATTAGGCTCTTGAACATTGAAGATGGATTCCCAATCAATATTGTTTATAAGGTCCCAGTGGGTAATAAAGCCCATCGAGAAATAAGGCCCAAGTTTGAAATTCGCGAGTCAAGGCTAAGAGGAAGAGTGATCACTCTGTAGTCGTGTTGGGGAACTAAAATAACATCTGCCTAATAATTTGCGCGCAGTTTATGTTGGTAGTAATGGAGTAACAAGAAGAAAACGCGCCGAAACATTGTTGAGGAGACAAAACTATAATATTGGAAGTAAAGTTAAATGTAATAATATATTTGAATGCTCAGAATATTATAATGTTGTTGCATGTTATGCTTGAGAGATATTTCATCGTTCCAGATACAGGTTCAAAATAATTTTTCCAAATCTCCATGACACAGATATACCCTCAAAATCATACCAGGTCTGTGATCGTGCAATAAGGCCCAAGCAACAACAGGTAAATAAGGCCCGGGCCTTATTTCCCAACAACTATTAAAATTTACAAGACGATTAAATAAGTTAATTATATTGTTGAGTATGAACTTCCACTTCAGATTGCAAATGTTTCAATAATAATAATAATAATAATAATAATAATAATAATAATAATAATAATAATAATAATAATAATAATAATAATAATAATAAATATCTAGGGATAAAATTAAAGTAGGCTATGTAAATAATTTAAGTACAGATTACTACTTTGTTCGCAGACATTACATTTACTCTTATGTGTTTGTGAACTGTAACCACTTGATAAAACAGTCTATAGAGCTTTCGAACACTATTGGGATGAAACATTGTTCAGATACTGGGATATTCATCCTGACAGGCGACTACATAAAGAGACATTCTAAGCAATATTTACACCTGTCTAGAATAAGTGCATTACCGTACAAAATGTCGCCAATGGTTTCCGAGCCACTGGTATCTATCTTTCTGAGCCAGGTGTTATTCCAGAAACAGCCTTTGCTCAAAGTTTGGTCACTGAACGTCCACTGGAACAACAGGAGTCAGAAATTCCAGCAGCAACTCATTCATAAATTACAACTAAATCATCTTTATTTCGTATAGAAAATAAGGCATTTGGCTCCCAGCCTTCAATACGTCAGTCAACTACAATAGAAGGTAGCCAGAGTGATGACAATCAGGTGCCAGCACAAGTGGAATAAAAATGAAAAATACTGGTAAGATAACAAGCCCATACCCTAGATCATATATGTAACAGATAACTCCTCGCTACGTTAAAATCGGCAGCACTTTGAAGAGAACAACCGCCAGGATCGCCACCCGTCCGCCGTAAACGAACACGAGATGGCAGCGCAGTCGCTAATGCAATTCAAATGGGAATGATGACGTGACTCCTTATGTAACAACTAGATGGCAGCGTAGTAAACCTGACAAAAGTTGTTAACCTCAAAGCCTATAAGCCCGACATATGTTACATATATGATCTAGGCCCATACGCAACTATTCTGAGCACACTGAAGAAAGTAGCATGCGAGAAACTGGCAATCAGTAAAAAAGCATTAAATTATAAAGCAGTCGCACTTACAAAGGAATTCTTTGTGAAAGTAACCACAGAAAGCGAAGAAAAAAGATATATGAAAGACAATAATAAAGGAATGGGAAATAAGAATCCAACCCCTAAAAGGAAAAACACTAAGGAGGAAGGTATTGAGAAAACGAAAAGAGTTGGCTTGAAGAAGACCAATAATTAATTATCTGCCAATCGAGACATGATGTTAATACGGATTGGTACTGTTTTGTCTGTGAATCAGCTGAAGCATTGGATATGAGACAGCGTGCATCATGTTCATTGTGGGTCCATGAAGTTTGTGTGGGCATCACTGCCGCTGATAAAGATGTTCTTGTATGCCCTAAATGTTTGGAATAGTCAGATTTTTTGTGTGACATACTGTTTCAGATTTTCAGAAGTTTATTGCAGCTATTGTTTACAAATACGATTGTTCAGGCATTCCAGTTCATGTAATTGTTGCTTCTATTCATTGCACTTTATGTTATTGTGATATTAACTCTGTTTCCTAAATTGATGAGTTAATTGAAATGTGCAGTATTTCTCTTTGGGCTCTATTACCCTACGGCATGGGCGATATTAACAGACTACTCGGGAAATAAGGCCCAGTTGTAAAGATTTGCTAAATTTGGAATAAAAGGGAAACATTCCGATATATCAGTCTGTTCTTTTTGTATTTAGACATTACCTCACAGGGAAAGGATTTATATGTAAATACATATTTACTTATAAAGCTAATATAATTTATATTTTGCATTATCTTTATGTTTCACAATGTGTAGGGTTGAAAAATCCTACTTTTATTTTCCATATTTTTCCATATTTTAGAGTTTAGTACATATTTTCGTTAATTTCCATATATTTTCCATATTTCATATAAAACAGTCCATATTATATTAGGTTTAACAATAAAACAAAACAAAATTCCATTAACTTTTAAAAATACATTTCAACAATAGAGATTTAAACACATGTTCAGTAATCCCTTTAACATCAGAGTTATTTGAAAATTAGCAGTCCTATCAACAATGGGAAAGTAAGTTACAAAACTGTATTAATTTAATTTAAAATTTTTAACAGACTTCAGTTGTGCAGCTCAACAGTTAAATGCCAGTCAGAGTACACATAGGTTCAGTTTTGTAAATCATACTATAAAGACGGTAAATATGCCAAAAGTACGTCATTCAGTCAATTTAAAATCAAAACTAACACGTTACATTTCAGAATTTAAAGAAGATGGTTTATCAACTGACAATAAAATATTATTTTGTAATTTGTGTCAGTGTGCAGTATCATCTACACAAAAGTTCCTGGTGCAACAACACATTACAACTAGTAAACATCAGGCCAACAAACAACTAAATTCCAAGCAGAGACAATTGTTTTTAACACAACCAACAACATCGAATGTAAGATCTGAGTTTAACATCGACCTGTGCCGTTCTCTCATCTCTGCTGATATTCCTCTCTACAAACTAAAGAATAAGGTCTTCAGGGAATTCCTTGAAAATATACTCAACATACAATCCCGGATGAGTCAACACTTAGGAAGACGTATGCTCCATCCATCTACGATGAGACAATACAGAAGATAAGAGATGAAATTAAAGATAGTTCAATTTGGGTTTCCATTGATGAGACTCCCGACAAAGAAGGTAGACTTGTTGGTAATGTAGTTATCGGTTTGTTAAGTGAACAATATTCTGAACGAATTCTTTTACATTGTGATGTTCTAGAAAAGTGCAATAACAAAACTATAGTTAAACTGTTCAACGAAGCTATGGGTATCCTGTGGCCAAAGGGTATTATGTACGATAATGTGTTATTCTTTATTAGAGATGCTGCCCTTATATGGTCAAAGCTGGACAAGCATTATCTGTTGTATATCCTAAATTGACTCATTTTACTTGTGTGGCGCATGCATTTCATCGTGTGGCAGAAGTGGTCAGAGACAATTTCCTAAAGTAGATTTGTTGATTTCATCAGTGAAAAAGTATTTCTCAAAGCTCCCAGTAGAGTTAACGTGTTGAAAGAAATGTACCCTGAAATTCCATTGCCACCAAAGCCAATTTTAACTAGATGGGGTACATGGCTAGAAGCAGTTGAATATTATGCCGAACATATAGACTCTATTAACAATGTTCTCCTTGCATTGGACTCTGAAGATGCAGTCTCAATTGATACTGCGAAAACAGTTACCTGTGACATAAGTGTGAAGAATGACTTAGCTCACATTCAGCATACATTTTCATGCATCATAAAAACGCTCAAAAGTCTCCAAAATAGGCACCTTTCACTATCTGAAAGTTTTGAAATTATAAATAGTACTGTGGAACAACTGAATCGTGGTAGAGGTAAAGTTGCAGATGCAGTAAGAGCTAAGGTGGACACTGTACTTTCAAAAACCCTGGATATGAAGAACTACAAAAGGTTGTTGCTGTGATGAGTGGTGAATCAACAGTGAAGATTAACTTGGACTTATCTCCAGCAGACATTGTGAAATTGAATTATGTACCAGTTACTTCTTGTGACGTCGAACGCTCTTTTAGTCAGTATAAATCTATCCTCAGAGACAATAGAAGAAGATTCACTTTTCAGCACTTGAAAGAAATGTTTGTAACCTATTGTTATGGTAACAGACAATAAAAATTGTGTTTTGTTGAAACTACATTGGAAGATAAGGTACGTCCATTATATTTTTTGTTTAGTTTGATTAAAATGTACCAATATTTAACGTACATAGTCATTTTTTTATAATTTTAAGTCCATATTTAATTCCATATTTTGGTAAAAATCCATATTTAATTCCATATTTTGGTAAAAATAACTACATATATATTTACATATTTCATATATTTTTAGTCCATATAAATCCGTTCCCTGCTCATTAGTGTATTTCTAAACCACCTTCAGTAGCGGTCATAATAAAAGATCCGTTAGGTGGGCCTTAATACCCTCAGGGACCTTATAACAACAAAAATTCATTGATGAACTAGTGGACTTACTCGTGTTAAATATGTAATATTCGTCCGGCTTACAGCTGTTTCAGTGCATCACGCACCATCATCAGAGCCTACTAGATCGCGGCGTCATCTCGAACTTCTCTGCCTGTTAGAAGGGTGTGTTTTATTGTTGGAATGTGTTGGATTGTGGAGTCGAATAGTGTGTGTGTACTGAAATTCATCTGTGTGTTGAGGATTTGATCAGGGTGTGTTTTAGTGTGTTTGTATATTTCGTATTGTTCTAGTGTGTTGAGTTTTTGGTTCTTGGGTTGTGTGTGTAGGATTTCCATGTCCGTATTTATGTTATTGTATGTATGGTTGGCATTGGCTATGTGATCGGCGTGTGTAGATGTGTTGTGTCCTCTGGTTATAGCTTTAATGTGTTCTTTGTAGCGAGTTTGGAATGATCTGCCTGTCTGTCTATGTAGAACTTGTCGCAACTATTACATGTGAGTTTGTATACACCTGTGTGGTCGTATTTATTTGTTTGTGTTTTTGTGTGTTGAGATGTCTTTGTAGTGTGTTTTCTGTTCTGTATGTTATGTTGTATTTCTGTATACGCCGATCACATAACCAATGCCAACCATACATACAATAACATAAATACGGACATGGAAATCCTACACACATAACCCAAGAACCAAAAACTCAACACACTAGAACAATACGAAATATACAAACACACTAAAACACACCCCGATCAAATCCTCAACACAGAGATCAATTTCAGTACACACACACTATTCGACTCCACAATCCAACACATTCCAACAATAAAACACACCCTCCTAACAGGCAGAGAAGTTCGAGATGACGCCGCGATCTAGTAGGCTCTGATGATGGTGCGTGATGCACTGAAACAGCTGTAAGCCGGACGAATATTTCATATTTAACACGAGTAAGTCCACTAGTTCATCAATTAATTATATTCAAATGTTAAAAGTGGTGTACGCAAGATTCAAAAATTAACAAAAATTCATTACTCATTTAGCGGCAAATAAATTATTTTTAAGAAATCAATTGAATTTGTTTTTTGTTCGTAATAACGGTATGCATGTGATTACGATGTTTAACAGGCGTTGTAACGGTAAAACGATTGTTCAATTATTAAACACCCTTATCGTTTAAATGCGATAGGCAAGGTTGAAAGTTATGCGTCGGACGTCAACGCTTCCAATGCGGTTAAGCATACATGCGGGAGGTAGCGTATAACCTCATAAAACAAGCAAGTGCATTGTCATTTGGGGGAGGGACCAGAGGGGGGTGATATTTATGATGACAGGATAACGATTTTGCGTGCACGGCTGTGCGATAGGCTGCATAATGTTACACCTCGCAGAGCATCCGCTAATAAAGACGGTCTTGTCAACAGTATTTTATAAGAGACGGGAGAAGTTTTATTGTATGCAAGAGATCTCAATCAAAATGGTGTAACTTATCTGGAAAATGAAATTTAAAACATTTTCAAATTCAGCTGTAGTTATCTAAGTGTGTAACAAGAGATATCAACTGCCCCATCACTATATACCTTTCTGTTATAATCAAAACCTTCTCGACTGTATTCACATTGAAAATTATTTTCACTTGGTTTCTCCGTGATTGTAAGATATTTTCTGGTTTCGTATTACACATGAAAAACGGCGGAATTTCATGCAATTGCATGTTTTTTTTTTCTTGGTCAAGTTTCGGTCCCCTACGGCCACTTCCAATGAATATTCACACGTTTATCACTGGAATTGTGGCGCTGGAAATTAATTTAGAACACTTTTCAATTTTTATTGTACAATATCACTACAACGACACAATAATTCTTGCACATAACACAGAGACAACTTCGGAACCGTAATCAACATTCGCAGTTTCACTTCACTTCCACTAGATGACTCTTTGAGTTCCAGCAGACGCGTAGCAGGGATATCAATATCGGCAAACGAAATGAAACTGTGAGGAATGTTACAACAGGTGTGCTAAACGTTAGAAATGTTACAATAGGTGTGTAGCACGTTAGGTTAGGTTAGATTAGGTTAGGTTAGGCTAGATTAGATTAGTTTTGTTAGGTGTGTAAGATAATATGAATGGTTACCACAGTTGGCGACACCGCAATCATTCTCCACTCCATCTCAAATAACGTCACAACGACGGAATATGGCCGCCTTCTTCCTTCAAGTACGACGATTTTCCTATATAAGTAAGGAACCTATTTAGGGCGGGTCGGGTGAGACCACAGCTCTACCAGTGATCACATCGAGTTTTTACTATTCCACACTACAAAACTAAGGTATTTTCAGTGTTTGTTTTTAATTCCCAATACTGGCAATACATGGCTGAAACTTCACTTTTTTTTTTTTTTTTTTTTTTTTTTTGGCATATTAAAGAGCAGAAGCGGATCTTTGCCGCTCATGGTTTTTATGTTCGAATAAAGCCAACTTTATTTTGCATAAATGCATATTTCGAGGGGTTTTCCCTTTTAAATGCATATATATTTTTGTTTTGCATATTTAAGTGCAACATCTTTTCTTGTTTTTTTCCGATTTACTACCTAATTTCAAAACTTCTCTTGGTAAAAATAAGAATAATTATTATTTAATTACTGTTAAAGAGATGAAGTTCTTGCGAAGCTAATGGACACTTGTCTCTAGAGTACAAGTTGGTTCGTTTTCCATTTTAACATTAGGCTATCTGCTACATACTAGCCGTGTAAGGTAATTTGGTATTTAGACACCTGCGACAAATGGCGTACGCAGAATTTTCTCATGGGGGTCACCATTAAAATTGTTACTTATTATTATTATTATTATTATTATTATTATTATTATTATTATTATTATTATTATTATTATTATTATTAGGTTGGTGTATAAGTTCGTAGCGTTTTTTCATAAGTTTGTTAAACACATCAGATACACACAAGAGAGAAGTTAATCATCAACAATATATTCTCCTTCACTATTTACAACAGTCTGCCAACGCTGGAGTAGTTTTTCGATTCCACGCCTGTAGAAATCGCGAGGTTTTGAGTTAAAGAAGTCGTCAAGCCATGTTCGGAGCGTATTTTCATCCGGAAAGGAAGTTTCTTGAAGGTTGTTCGATAGAGAGCGGAAAAGGTGAAAATCTGAGGGCGCAAGATCAGGTGAGTAAGGTGGATGCGGAATGACTTCGCCACCCAACTCCTGGATAGTGTTTTGTGCCAGGTTGGCAGGGTGCGGACGGGCGTTATCGTGGAGCAGCATCACTTCACGCAGTCATGTTGGTCGTTTTTCTTGGATTGCGTGTGCAAGTAATAATAGAGGTACTAGTACCGGTATTCGTCATTTGTTTTCTTGTTTAGAAAACAATAAAGCCGTAGTTTCTTTTCCGACACTAGATGATGTATTCTACGTGCCGGTGTATCCCTGTTATGTCGCAGAATTTTTTTAAAGTTATTTTAACATAGCTCTCATTAAAAGTAAAAATAGAGGTACCGGTACCGGTATTCGTCATTTGTTTCGTTGTTTAAGAAAAATGCAATTTCGTCCACACCTGTGGAGTAACGGTCAGCGCGTCTGGCCGCGAAACCAGGTGGCCCGGGTTCGAATCCCGGTCGGGGCAAGTTACCTGGTTTAGGTTTTTTCCAGGGTATTCCCTCAACCCAATACGAGCAAATGCTGGGTAACTTTCGGTGCTGGACCCCGGACTCATTTCACTGGCATTATCACTTTCATTTCATTCATACGCTAAATAATCTAGATGTTGATACAGTGTCGTAAAATAACCCAATAAAATAAAATTAAAAAATGCAATTTCATTTATAAAAAAGTAAAAAGTGATAAGAACACAAGTTGACAACTTACTTAGAAGGCAATACATTACTTGATATGATATGATATGATATGATATGATATGATATATGATATGATATGATATGATATGATATGATATGATATGATATGATATGATATGATATGATATGATATGATATGATATGATATGATACGATATGATACGATATGATATTTGTCAGTCACCTTTACAATTCACAGTTATGGTGGACCTTCACATTTCTGTTTTTCGATCCACCATCCCTTTAATACATACAACTCTTTTCTATTAGTGTATTCTTTGCCGAGAATTTCTTGATTACTTTCTAATGTTCTGTTATGACTGAATTGCTATATGTCCTTCCCTCTCTATCCTCTTCTATTCTCTCCCTCCTACCTAGGCTGTCTCCCTTCCATTTCTCGCTCCCCTATTAAATATTGCATATTCCTTCCTTAATAATTTGCGTTATTTATTTATTTTCTTCTCTACCCTCAAATCCTACCTACTCTTAATCATTATTTTCCCGCTATTTTCTCCTACATTACTTGTTGACTTCTCCGTTTTCTCTAATTTACAACACTTAAATCACTCATTTTTTTTCTATCCTCTGTTTATTTATCTATTGATCCCTTTTTTCTTCGCTTCACTCCTAAATTTCCTATTTTATTACCTCTTTCTATATATTTATTTCTATAACACCCCTACAGTTATAGTACCACTGATACTACTCCCCACCCATAACATTAAAAAACATGAAATATCTAATTCACTTAATTACACTTGTAATTTCTCTCTCATTTCACTTCACATTGTTCAGATGTTTTTTTTTTTTTTCACTTTAATTCTCTTGTATTCATTGTTTGATAGTCTATCTATTTACACTCTTACCCTATCTTCTTACACTAACACTTTCTTCTCTGTTCCTTTTCTTACACTTTTGCCACCCCTACTTTCCTGCACTCACTTTTTAACACTCTTCTTCTTCGCTCATAACCTCTCCAAAGCCCTATCTATTCCGTTCTCACAATCACTAATATCTGGTAGTCGCTTCATTCTTTCACTCGTTCTTCTCATGTCTTCCTTTGCATTTCCTCCATTAGTGTTGTCTATGCTCCTGACCTCAGACACTTCCAGCTGTTTCCCTAATCCTTCGTCCGCAATATTTTGTATCTGCCTCACGTTATGTTTTCCTCCTTGGTTTATTCTGGTCAGCTGTTTCGTACTTGAAGTAGGCGTCAGATATCGACATTGTACATCTCTCGTTTCATTGATATTGAAGTTTTGTGTCGTTTGCATTTTTTCATTCTTCCTAGCGTGCTGCCTTGACGTACGCATATTTTCACGTTCACTGAACCTCCGTTTCAATGCGCCTTGATTCACCTGGCTTTGCTCGATTTCAGTCCAAAACTCTGGTTTATCACAATTCTTTTCACAGTATTCGAGAACGTACACTTTATCATTGATTTTCAATTTATCATCGATCATGATCGCAAAATGTCCTTTACTTCTCGCTGTTTTCAGATATGGTAACAATAATTTTCTTCTTCTTCTTACTTCGTAACTAAGATCATTTACAAAGCGCAATTTTGTTCCCCTCGCATTTTTCACTCTGTTCATAATCATTTCTTTTGTCCTTAAATTTTGAAATTTCAGCAAAATTGGCCGAAATTTTCCCTTCCCCACTCTATAAACTTCTTCTATATGGCCATCTATATCTACTTCGAAAAGCTCCCAACACACTCTCCGGACTGCAGTGTAAGTTTCCTCTCCATACTCTCTTTCGTCCTCATTTATACCGAAAATTAACAAATTCTTCTTCGTCTGGATATTTTCTAAATCACTAATCTTCTTTTCCAACTGGCTATTTAACTGTTGAAGCTCTTCAATTCTTTTGTTGTTATTCTCCATGTTTGTCTTCAAATTTGATATTGTCTGACTGAAATCCTGTAGCTGTAGTTTTATTTCCTGATTAATTTTTATGAGTCCTAACTTCATTTCTTCTTTAATTAACTCTCTCAACTCTTCGTTCTTCACACTCTTTGGCCCCGGATTCACTTCAATTCCTCCCATTATTAATATCATCACTATGACTGCTCCAATCGCCCATTTTAGTTCTTTCTTCTCCCCACTCTCCCATCTTCTCTCTTATTTAACTCTTCTTATGCTAAACATTCCAATTCTTGATCTATACACATATAACTCCACACCCATTTTACTTTCCTCTACTGCATATTACTTAATATACGAACTAGTGTTCTGCAATGTTCTGACATGAGAGAGGCACCCAAGACATTACGAACTTCATCTTATTTAATATGACTATTACACTTTTACTACGCCATACTACTTTTGACAAATAAAACGGCACGAAAGGATGTGTTTCAATCAATCATGGCTGTTTATCCTAAAATTTTATCACTTACCTAGCATTTGTTTATTTTTATCACTTACCTAGCATTTGTTTGTTTTTATCACTTCTCTAGCATTTTTCTTTGTTTGCCAACATTTCAAACTGAAAGTCATTTACGGTACTATAAAACATGCTTTGCGATCGTCATTTGTTCCCGCACAGATAGTCAACTGAAAATGGCGGCTCCGTTCAAACGTTTTGGTGAAGCTAACATTAGTGAAATAGAATTTTAGTAAGATAATTAATATTTTATTGTATTAGAGTACTTTATTTCTTCTAATCGTGTAACAGTCAATTAAATCCCACTTGAGGTTTGATTTTCTCTAGATAAATCTGATTGTGTTCCACTCGCAGATTTATCGATAAAATCAAAACCTCTAGTGAGATTACTGTTGAAAAACTAATCGCAAGATCTGTGATAAAATCCTTAAGCGATTAAAACATGAAGAGGAGAGAACTGAGGAGAGCTAATATTTTTATAACAGTTGGAACAAACACAACAGGCCTCCTCTGCAGAGCCATCATCGGTGAATACTGAATATCGAACTTAGCCATAGGACTACTGTACAAATTTGAATCGAACATAGCGCCTATAATGCACGATGCTAATACAAATACCATTTAAGTTAAAACTGAGGCTAACTTCTCTTGTTCGTTCTATCAATACTAACATTTGTTCCACAATAGCTGTTAGAATGTTGATACATTTTTAAACTTAGGCCTACAGACCATTTTTGCAGTACTGAAGTGTTATTAAGTCTTCGTCTGTAGTGTAAGAGGCGAACTCCTCTACATATTGGCTATTTAACGTCGCCTTGTAATGGTATTTTGGCATCCTTGTCGTACATAACTACACTTTGACAGAAAATCTGAGACTGGTATTCGAAATCTCTATGCTGGAGAAACGCTGGCACTGATCAATGGTCCACAATCCTAATCCGAAATAAACTAACTACATATTAATAAGATTCGAAACAAGACATCTAAAATCAATGAAAATAATTTCTAGAGTAAAAGTTTACCCTGTGTGTAATAAATGCTTCAGTGAAATTAAATGTTTAAATATAACGAAAAAAATATCAGATCATGACAGTTCTAATAATAATAATCCGTGGCGCTACAGCCCGTGAAGGGCCTAGACCGACCAGCCGGCTGCTGGCCTCACGCCCACATGCCGAAGCAGAGGTGGACGATCATCCACCCAAAATGAAGGTATTGTGTGGTTAGCACGATGATCCCCCCAGCCGTTATAGCTGGTATTCGCAACCGGATTTCGCTACCTATCGTAGCTCCCCAAGTGCATCACGATGCTGGGTGGGCACCGGTCCCATACACTGGCCGAAATTTCATGAGAAAATTTCTTCCCCCATGAGGACTCGAACCAGAGCACATTCCGTAACGCGAGTCCCAGGCAGGATGCCTTAGACCACAACGCCACGGCACGGGACCATGACACTTCTAACCCTACTTAAAATACAAGTTGGAAGTGAAATAACCAGGTATATTCAAGGGGCATTAAGAGCACGACGAAAAAACCTACATTATATTTTGTTATGAAATTTATGGTTAATTAGATAATAAAGTTTAAACGTTCAGCACAGCGACAACATCGCATAAACTCTCGTGGCAGTATATGAACTTCAATGTAAACAAACCATTACGTAGGCTACCCGCCAAGCATAATCTCTTGGGCTTACAGTGAGCCATCTGTCTTTGAACTTGAATGTAAACACAACATTACGTAGGCTACCCGCCAAGCATAACTTCTTGGGCTTACAGTGAGCCATCTGTCTTTGAACTTGAATGTAAACACAACATTACGTAGGCTACCCGCCAAGCATAACTTCTTGGGCTTACAGTGAGCCATCTGTCTTTGAACTTGAATGTAAACAAAACATTACGTAGGCTACCCGCCAAGCATAATCACTTGGGCTTACAGTGAGCCAACTGTCTTTGAACTTGAATGTAAACAGAACACTACGTAGGCTACCCGCCAAGCATAACTTCTTGGGCTTACAGTGAGCCATCTGTCTTTGAACTTGAATGTAAACAGAACACTACGTAGGCTGCCCGCCAAGCATAACTTCTTGAGCTTACAGTGAGCCATCTGTCTTTGAACTTGAATGTAAACAGAACACTACGTAGGCTACCCGCCAAGCATAACTTCTTGAGCTTACAGTGAGCCATCTGTCTTTGAACTTGAATGTAAACAAACCATTACGTAGGCTACCCGCCAAGCATAATCACTTGGGCTTACAGTGAGCCATCTGTCTTTGAACTTGAATGTAAACAAAACATTACGTAGGCTACCCGCCAAGCATAATCACTTGGGCTTACAGTGAGCCATCTGTCTTTGAACTTGAATGTAAACAGAACACTACGTAGGCTGCCCGCCAAGCATAACTTCTTGAGCTTACAGTGAGCCATCTGTCTTTGAACTTGAATGTAAACAGAACACTACGTAGGCTACCCGCCAAGCATAACTTCTTGAGCTTACAGTGAGCCATCTGTCTTTGAACTTGAATGTAAACAGAACGCTACGTAGGCTGTTACCCATTGCCCATAACCTGTCTACGAACTTCAATATAAACAAAACATTACGTACTTTTTCATTTCCATTAGCTTATTAAAAGTTATTCATAATTTAATAACACTTAAATACAATGTTTAACGCTAGAGTCATTAGACATCAAACCACAATAAGAACATTGGTAAACTCACTTAAAGCATTACACGAACATTTCAGAGATAATGTTCAAAATGGCCCCCATTCGCTTCTACACATGCTTGACGACTCTTCAACAAATTTTGACGTATCCTTCCGAGGATCCCTGGGTCTTTTTTGATATCCCTAGCTGCCTGGAAAATACGCAACTGTTTTTTAAAATGTTCTAAGTACAGTCCAATGCGATGTCCCAACCACTCGAGCAATATCGCGACTGCTGCGTCCAGGGTTTTCTTCCACCAAATTTAAGATATCCTCCTCTTTGTCGATTATTTCGTTAGTGCGTTGCTGCCCACGGTTACGATGACCTGGAACAACCATGCCAGTATCACGGACCGCTGACGGACTGCGGTAAATGTATCTGGATTTGGAATATTCCTCTCAGGATATCGCTGTCCTTAAAGCACTTGAGCTGCACGGAACTACTGCACACCGTGTTCCGCCATTAATTAATAGGCCTATCATATTAAGATATTCGCTGTTTAACAATCGCAGCATTATCTGATACACGCAACCACTAAAAGACAACTCCCCGGCTCTCCAAAGTACGAACTGATACAACAATGAAACGAACTCAGGTTTGTCTATCGAGTAAACGACCCCCACAGCAACCACCCCTCTACGCACTGTTACAACAAGAAAACCAACTCAGGTTTTTCTGCCGAGTGAACGAAATCCATTAATGACCCCCTCAGGTTACAACGTTGCAACCTCCTCGAATTTTAAAATGCTTAAATTAACCTTACATTTACATTAAATTTACTTGAAAATCATCCACTTTAATAAAATACTGAGAGAAAAAATAATTCTTCATTGGTTTCTCTATCAACATAGACATAAATCACGTTCCCACTCTCAACAGTTGACTCAGTCATTTAAGAAAGGGCTCAATCCATGTTTTTCCACAATTGAGTCTTCTATGTGTGTATGTTCCTAGACGGTAGA
The DNA here is from genome assembly GCA_025594305.2 of Periplaneta americana. NCBI lineage: Eukaryota > Metazoa > Arthropoda > Insecta > Blattodea > Blattidae > Periplaneta > Periplaneta americana. The sequence goes on along the minus strand of JAJSOF020000017.1, from coordinate 138,129,939 downwards.
CCCATCTATTCCGCAGTATAGTATTGGAGAATCAAGCTGTCTCATATATCGTTCATTTTACAAATGGCTCAATTCATGGAGTGGAGACCTTTCTCAAATGAACTGGCAGTATTCAGGAACTTATCTTATCTGACAGTAACGAATATAATAAACAGAGATTATGTTCAAGCAACGCAATGCAAAATGGAGTCAGATAGAGACAGTGGCGGTGCGTGAATAAGAGTACAAGAGCATGTGAGCACCTTGTTTCCATTAATGCACGACTAGTTTTATTATTTAATACCGTATTGACGCAGTGGGGATGAATAATATCAGAATCGAGTATTTTAAGCTTCCCGCATCTTGCATAAACTTCTTATGTAAACTTGGCAACATCCGTTCACGTACAAGCCGTGCTCTTTTCAAGAAGGTTACAGGAATTTCACGCATGCGCGGGAGAAAATTGTCTTTCGCTGGCCGCTTATGACTCGTCAAGAGCACAAAGCGTTAAGTGAACAGTGAATCTATCTTACAGATGTCAGGTGCATCGATGCTATCGTTCACGTGCTATATCTCCAGGAAGAAATTTAATAGTCTGTAATCTAGCTTGTAGGTGTCAGCAGGTCACTGTCGGAACGTTTACTTTATGTGGATGAGTGTACAATGCTGCTACGAGAGTGTAGTTTGTGAATTACTATACTTCAGTGTCAGCATAATAGCATAGTTGGCTTTCAAAGACGTGCTGGCTGAATGTGATGGTGGTATGAATTTAAATATCTGTATGGTAGCGTTTAATATTTAAGAATAATATTTACTGGCATGTATTTATAGTAATCAATCTATGCGAGTGGGATTACAGTACTGGTATAGGCTATAGTGTATCAGTGTGCTGTGAACCAAAATACATTACTGAATACACGCTTTGGTAAACAACGGCATTGTGGTATGTATTAATTTAAAAAAAACGTAAACAATGAACTCTGTTCAAGTAATTTTGAACAGTAAAGAACGGGGTAAACTGGCTTGGAAATAAAAAGAATGGGTTTCATTATTATTATTATTATTATTATTATTATTATTATTATTATTATGTTCTTTTGAATTTATATACGGTTTTTTCGATAGTGAAACATTGGATTTATTTTATTGGGTTATTTTACGACGCTGTATCAACATCTAGGTTATTTAGCGTCAGAATGAAATGAAGGTGATAATGCCGGTGAAATGAGTCCAGGGTCCAGCACCGAAAGTTACCCAGCATTTGCTCGTATTGGGTTGAGGGAAAACCTCGGAAAAACCTCACCCAGGTAACTTGCCCCGACCGGGATTCGAACCCGGGCCACCTGGTTTCGCAGCCAGATCGCGCTGACCGTTACTCCACAGGTGTGGGCGAAACATTGGAATCATGACATTTTATATTAGGCTAAACGTACAATTTCAAATTCTCTTCGATTTTGGAACACAAAATTGTGAACACATATAATATTTTATCACGAGCCACCACTGGCATAGAGAAGTGTGTATTTTTCAGACAAAAAACGAAGGAAAGGTGTTCGAAATCGTGATAAATATAAGGTTTTCATTATAAAAAATGTAAAATTGAAGGCATTGAGCATGTGAACTATGCTGGAAAAATTGTGCCAGCAAAAACTGTTAAACTACTGTTAAATACAAGTAGGCCTACTATCTAAATTATTTTCATGACAATTTTAACAGGCCACAAATTGACACCTGCATAGCTTGTGAAGAGCTTCTCGTTAAAGTTAGAAGCCCTACTTCAAATGATCGTGCTACAAAGGTGGCAGCAGTGGAGGTCATGATTCATAAACACAGAGCCCAGAAGTTCTTCACATGCATGAAACAGAGAAAAGAAAGTTGCCTGGAAAGTAACAGTGTTTTATCAATGTGCTTTGATTTCATGCAACATTTAGCTCTTCCACGCATCCCTGTGCAAGATGTATTTTACCTTAGACAACTCTGGGTTAATGTATCCAATATTCACAATATTGCAACTGGCCACTGTGTCATGTATGTTCATCACGAAGGATTAGCGAAGAAAGGAGAAAATGACGTGTGTTCATTTATTTTTTACTAAACTCTCCTGGACCGAAGTAGCTAATGAAACCTGGAGGAAATATAACGCAGCCACCAGAGCAATAAGCTACCTAAGTGGCGTCAATCGACCTGGCTGTATAACCAAACACTCCTCCACCTATACAAAGCATTGGTTAGATCCCTATGCATATATCCCTCCATTTTCCTCACACAAGCCCCTCCAACAACCCAATCGAAATTCGAAGCCCGCGAAAGAAGAATTCTCCGTCAAATCTTCCACCTGCACAGACGCACCAGAAACAACACAGTTTACACTACGACAAAAACGAAGCCACTCTTCACACACCTAAACAACATAAACAGGAAATACACACATTCGGCAGTAAATCGCGTATATACACAACACATCTTCGCAAATCCACCGAACACAAACAACAGAACAACACTGGAGAAACTCCTCTACAACTACCACCAGCCCCAACCACCAAACTAAAACACAAACAAAACCGCAAACACGTGTTGGAAATTTGAATACTGTCTGAGAGGACACACGACAGCAACAGAGAGGCAGATCAATAAAATAACACCACACCATGAAAGTCTCCATAACCATTCAGACGCTTCTGCCACTGGAAGGAGAAACTTTAAAATCAACAAAAAAATGTATGTACGTAAATATGTATGTATGCATGCATGCATGCATGCATAGTGTTCTGCCCAAGAGCAGGTCTTTAACTGCAAACTCAGTACTGCCCATTCTTTCCAATTTCTTGCTTTTCTCTTAATCTCCTCATATAATACCTTAACGTTGTCTATCAATCTTGTACCCCGAACTCTTGTCCCGTTCACCATTCCTTAAATATCGCAAATTAACAAATTAGGCCTACACCAAAATAAATGGAATCAATCACTGCACTCACACACCTACTGGCATATGTAAATATATTCTTATTATTATTTATGTACAATGGCTGGAGAGGGCATCCTGGGCGTGTAAGACCCTAAAACGGCCTCTGGCCTAAAAGCCAGAAATATCAATACACAACAACAACAACAACAACAACAACAACTATATTAAAAACCATGTGCCGAGAAGTGATACTGAACTTTTGTACTCGGGCGAATGTGTTGGACAAAATAAGGACCATGCTATGGTTAGAATGTGTGCTGCATTAGTTGAAACTCAAAAGTTTAACAAAGTAACTCATTTCTTCCCTCTTAGAGGGCACTCGTGTAATGCTTGTGACAGGGACTTTGGTTTGATTAAAAGATCAATTCGTAGGGAAGATAGGATATATTCCGTTACAGAATAAGTTTCAGTCATAGTCGCAGCTGCTAAAAATAATAGGCTTCTAGTGACTTTGGTGGAAAGTCATGGTTTCGGATATTAGTAAATGGTGGTCTAAATTTTACAAAAAGATTGCATTTTGTTGAATATTTTGAACTAGTTTTGATATCTATTTATTTAATAACATTGTAATAACCTAACCATATCCATCATGTTAAATTTCAGAGGAGTCACTTTTGAAAGAGCTCAACTCCATGACTTTCACCTTAAAATTACATGTATAATTAACGACAACGAAAGGTTACGCATCAGAAAATATTAAACCCTTCTAGTGCAATAATTTAGACGAAAAAGCAATTGAAAATAATGCATTGTAAGAGAAAAAATGTTTTTTCATTCTATTGAAAATTTTACTCTCTTGTCATTGAACCCTTACGCAAATGACTGATTCGGTTATCTAAACAGAGGATGTTAAAGATTTTGGGAAAATGATTTTCTTCTGCGAAAACTATAAACTTTATACATCTTGATTACACAAGTTTTAACACTGTATCACTTCGGAATATGTATGATAAGAACTTTCTTGTGTTAAAATGTAACGTACCTTGTTAACATGTTTCGACCTATTTTCGGTCATCTTCGGAACTGGTCGTTGTTGGTCTTGGTGCCTCTTGTTTCCTGTGTGGGTGCGTTCGTATTGTAGAAAACGGATACAACCCCAACATAATAGACAACATAATACGTAGGACAAAACAAAACCACAAAAAACAGAAGAATACAACACAAACACAAGAACACAAAAAAATACATCACACTAACATACGAAAACAAAAACACACATAAAATTGCAACCTCATTCAAGAAATTAAACTACAACATCGCATACAGAACAAATAACACTCTACAAAAACATCTCAACACACAAACAACACAAATAAATACAACCACACAGGCGTATACAAACTCAAATGTAACACCTGCAACAACTTCTACGTAGGACAGACAGGCAGATCGTTTCAAACACGTTACAAAGAATACATCACAGCCATAACAAAATTACAAAACACCGCCACATATGCATAACACATCACAAATGCCAACCACACCTACAGAGACATCAACACAGACATGAAAATACTGCACATCCAACCAAAAAGCCAGAAATTCAACACACTAGAACAATGTGAAATATACAGACACACGAAAACACACCCCAACGATATTCTCAACACACAACTCAATTTCAAAACACATACACTCTTTGACTCTACACTACGAACGCCTCGCCAAGACCAACAACGACCAGTTCCGAAGATGACCCAAAATAGATCGAAACATGTTAGCAAAGTACGTTAAAATTTAACACAAGATAGTTCATATCATACATATTCCGAAATATAAACTTTACATCAATATGATTCTGACTCTTTTGTTATATGGAATATGAACTATTCATCCTGATAACTTGCCTGATTATTTACTTCCTCCCTGTATAATCTCATAGAAATGGACTAAGGCCAAGACATAAGTACCTAATAAGAATTAAGTAACAACAACACAACAACAAGGAATTATATTAAAACTTTTATTTCATAATATAGTCGTACCTGACGAGTTTACGTTGATCACATCACTTCAGAAAACATTACTTCACCGTTATATTTTATTTTAATTTCCTGTGCTTTCACATTTCAATTCCAGTAATGGTAACAAAAACAAAACAGGACAAAATCCAGGTGTTCATATTAAGTGTAATCGCACAATCTACATTTTTCTCAGTCTCTTGCCCGCCGATCCGGAGTTGCGCTCCGGTGTGGGTTATAATCCCGCTTGTGCTGATGACCTGGTTTGGTTTTGTCCGAAGATTTCCTCAACCGTAAGATGAATTTCAGGTAATCTATGGTGAATCCTCGGCCTCACCTCACCTCATTTCGCCAAACAATAATTGAAGTACGCCCCCGAATAACGCTGTATAGCACATTTTTTAAGATTTTGAGTTTTTAATGTAACACCGATGTATAGCACACCCTACAGATGGAAAACACACTGGAATGCCAAATATCCATCCGCAAGTGGCTGTAATTGTCAGACATTTGAACCACTTCAGTGGAACAATGATGTATAGCAAACAAGATGGTGGACGCAGGTAGTATGCATGTTTCACCAAGCGATCTAAAACGTCTCAATATGTCGAGAAAACGCAAAGTTAAAACATGTCTGAGTGGAATGATACCAAACGGAAGAACCTACGGGACTCTGGAAAGACATGCAAAACCGGGAAAGGCAAAGTGGTGCCTGGAAAACCCTTCCAAATAAGATGAGTGGAACAACGCTGTATAGTGTTATTCTTATTGCAGTACACAAAATTTTCGGTCGCCTGATTGAGTAGTTTGTGTACCATTGTTCCAACCACCCAACACAACACAAACAAGCTGCATTCCGAACAATGGTACACAGACTACTCAACATACCAATGAACTAACATGACTACAAAGAAGAGCTAAACATAATCAAATACATAGCACAAGAAAACGGATACAACCCCAACATAATAGACAACATAATAAGAAAGACAAAACATAATCACAAAAAACATAAGAATACAAAACAAACACAAGAACACAAAAAATATAAAACACTAACATACGAAAAAAATACACAGAAAATAGCAACCTCATTCAAGAAATTAAATTACAACATCGCATACAGAACAAATAATACTCTACAAACACATCTCAACACACAAACAACACAAACAAACAAAACAACCACACAGGCGTATACAAACTCAAATGCAACACCTGCAACCACTTCTACATAGGACAGACAGGCAGATCATTTCAAACACGTTACAAAGAACACAACACAGTCATAACAAAATTACAGAACACTTCCACACACGCAGAACACATCACAAATGCTAACCACACCTGCAGAGACATCAACACAGACATGGAAATTCTACACATCCAACCAAAAAGCCAGAATCTAAACACACTAGAAAAATACAAAATATACAGACGCACAAAACACATCCAAACGAAATTCTCAACACACAACTCAATTTCAGAACACACACACTCTTTGACTCCAAGTTACACTACACAAACACACCCCCACAGGAAACACAAACAAAAGGCGTCAAGACCAGCAACAACCAGTTCTGAAAATGGCCGATAGCAGGCTGAAACATGTTAACAAGGTAATATAAAATTTAACACAAGAAAGACAAGTTATACGTTTTCCGAAGTGATATAGTGTTAAAAGTTGCGTAATCAAGATGTAAAAAATAATTACGGTATTTACATGCTACAGAACCTTAAAGTGTTATATGCATTGTGTTATTTTGTGCCTTTTCTTTTTTTTTAATGCTTATAAGATTACAAATCCATGTCTTACTAGTAAGTGTTCATCAATAGAAAACATACAGCATTGTTCCACTGAGTAACATACATCGTTGTTCCACTGATATTCCTTATAAAACTACTTCAGTTTTAAAACATTCAGTAGTAGACAGCTGATTAAGAGTTGATATGTATTGTGATGTTGATGTGCCTGTTGCCTTGATATACGGATTAAATTATTGTTTATTTTATGATAATATTGTTTTATGTGTCTACTGTAAAAAATGGAAAATGTTCTATACAGCGTTGTTCGGGGACGTACTTAAATTGTATAATCTTGACTTGGTCCACATTTTAAAGCTGCAAAGCTAATGTAAGATCTGTGAAATACAATACATGAAATAAGTAAGTGAAATAGCTGCTCCTTGTTTAATTTTAACTTACTTTCCTCCCTGCATCTACCTCAAGCCCTCCGTAACTTAAGACGTTGCTTGAATATACAGCTACTGACACTGCAAGCTCCATGATTCTCGCTTCGAAATATGCATCGTAGTAACGCTCTGAAACGGGATCGCTGGATTTCTCCCAAGTTGATTATATCGTGTCGTTTATTACGACGAAGTCGTAATGTAATAAAGAGCTCTAACATGGATGGAGAATTGAGCGATACAGTACAGTACAGTCAATTGTGTCGTATGGTAATAATTTTTTTCGTGCATAAGTCTAATCTGTGACTTCAGCTGCAAGGGAACTTCTGTACATCGTGTTTCGCCGTAAGTTAATATCATAAACAAACATTGCTGATTTACTTCCATAAAAATCACAATAAATTTAAATTTGATCCTCATACCATACGAGACAAAACTACAGTTTCTTTCTAAATACTCCCAAATGCCACACAACTGCTGGATTAAAACACAGCATGAATTTTGGACCCAAAATATATAATGCATTAACCCTTAAAAGCCTGAATTATTTTTCGTCAAGTTTTTCGTTTATTTCGTTATAGACTAATTAAATGGATGTAATTGAACACAACAATGCTTTTGTTTTCAATTGTTGAAGCGAATATGTGGAATTACAGGGCGTTACCATATGGTAACGCTAGGTCATTATGTTGTCAAATCTTAAAGAATAAGTTGTTGCCTTATAATGACATCTTTCAAGCAATTTATTGAATTTTACTGAACTTTAGCATACAAATAATAGATTCATCACTCATTCAGTGTCCTGCCTAAGGTCAGGTCCTTCACTGCAAACCCAGCATTCTCTAATGTTTCCTATCTTCTGTCTTCCTGTTTGTCTTCTCGTATGATCCATATATCTTAATGTCGTCTATCATCTGATATCTTCTTCTGTCCCGAACTCTTCTCCCTTTCACCATTCCTTCTAGTGCATCCTTCAGTAGGCAGATCTTCTCAGCCAGCGACCCAACCAATTCCTTTTCCTCTTCCCAATCAGTTTCAGCATCATTCTTTCTTCACCCACTCTTTCCAACATGGCTTCAATTCTTATTGTCTGTCCACTTAACACGTTCCATTCTTCTTCTTATTCACATTTAAAATGCATCTATTCGTTTCTCTTCACTTCACTGTAATGTCCACGTTTCTGGACCACACAATACCACACTCCATACAAATAATACAAAAATAAGAAAATTACTTTCACAATACCTGAACAAATATACATAATAGAATTATTGTCACAAAATACTTGTATGAACAAACATTTTCGTAACATAACGTTTTCTAATTCCCAAAGCATCTCATGCACTTTCACGCACCTGTTTGTAACATACATTTTGTTACTTGTACTTTCTTGCAACTCCTCTATCTTACTGTTAGTAGCAAGAGAGCAGAAAGAATGAGTGACAACATATTAGCCTAGCGTTACCATATGGTAACGTAAGAAACAATGTATTATATCCACAACAATGTTACGGATTGTAAACTTGTGCTTGGTGTACATGAATACCCAATCAACAATAAGTGAAATACCACAACAAACATTACAATCAAATTAATCAAAGTAACAAATAAATTATCTTACTTCTTGTTGCTCTCCAAAATTGCTGCTGAGAAAGCAACATCTTAATGGCGTAGCTGCTCTTGCCCAACTGGTATAATAAATTTATAATTTCATAATGTAATAAGAAAAAACCAATCATGTAGCTTGGATTCACTAAGAAAAATTCCAGTTTTATTAATTAAGGACGGGTATGAAGCAAGTTATATTCCTTTCTGCACTGCGTTACCATATGGTAACGCTAGGTTAAAATGGGTTAATTAGAGCTTACCCTGAGCTAAGTACACTTAACACACATAGATTTAAGAAACAAATCAGATTAATTATTTAATTGTTTAAGCTAATTAAGTTAAAAATTGATACTCCAATATTCATGTACTTTTGTATTTTCTATTTGTATATAGACCCTATTATTACATGCTGTATGTATTTTACCATTTATTAATGTTATTGTGCTCAATGAACTCTCTTAATTTTGTGATATAATTTGCATTACTGATCTGAACTGCGGCCGAGCAAGAGCTTCTGGTCTTTCGGGCTGTAAAGCCTAATGTAGCTCAAGTGTAAATAAATAAATAGACAGACAGACAGGCAAACAAATAAATAAATAAATAGACAGACAGGCAAACAAATAAATACATAAATGAATAAATAAATAAATAGACAGACAGACAGACAGACAGACAGAGAAACAAATAAATAAACAAATAAATAAATAAATAAATAAATAAATAAAACTTTCAGGAGGTGGAGATAAAAGGAATGAGCAACCATAATGGTCATCTCCACAGATTTAGTTCGGACTGTCCGTGAGGCTGTTCACCAGTTAACACAGATCGTCCTCGAACACAAGTTGACCGACAATCAGATGGCCTATGACTGGCACGATCGACGCCGTACGGTGACTGTACGGGGACTGTGTCGTGTCCTCGTGGATGGGTAAGCAGTACCCTCCATTTGATTTATATTGACAAGCTGTTTTCGATTTTCACATAGGAGACTGTGGGCGGAATGTACTGTCTGGAATCACTTGGCGAGGCGATTTCTGTCCCTGTGGTTACGACACAGTACGCGCACAGTCCTCTGTGTGAAAATGTTGTGTGAGATTACTCACAGACCGTCTTCAGGTAACTTCGGGTGTTTTCGCTCTCCATTCGGGTATAGCACCAGACATCTGAAGCTTCCATATAGCATTTCTCTGTTATCTGCTAGTGAAACTCCTTGATTCCCTTCGTTCCGAAAGGGAAGCTACAACTCTGAGCTGGAAGATCAGTTAATAATACCGGTGCAAGATCAAGATCACTTCACTGGATCTTCTTTTAAGCAGCATAACATGGTGTGGAACTCTCCCTACTCATCACTTGCTCTCCAAAAATCATGAACCCATACATTTTTCCTCTTCATTTTCCTTTTCTTTCGCTTTTGTTAACGCAAGATAGGACGCGCAAGCTATGACGTCTTCCTCGACTGTACTCGTGGTTAAAATTAGCCAAAAAGAAGTAAAACCGTATGTATATTGCAAAACGTGAGAAAAACTGTCCACGTACAGCCGTCGCACAGTCCCTCATGTGAAAACCGACGACACACGACCTCGTCATGTCAGGGATTGCCGAACGGTTAATGAATTTAAATTAAGAATTACATATTTTTTCATGAAATTGATTCGTGAGTGTTAGCCGATTTTTATAGTGAAAGAGTGATGGAATGGAGAAAAATTCTCTCCGGCGCCGGGATTTGAACCCGGGTTTTCAGCTCTACGTGCTGATGCTTTATCCACTAAGCCACGCCGGATACAACCCCGACGCCGGTTAGAATCGTCTCAGATTAAGCTCCATCTCTTGGGTTCCCTCTAGTGGCCGCCCTCTGCACTACGTCATAGATGTCTATGAACGCAGGACCGAAGTCCATACATGTGTTGAGGTGCACTCGAATGAGTGACTGGTTGGCCGGGATCCGACTGTATAGTGATTTAAGACAGCGCCTATACAGTCGGATCCCGGCCAACCAGTCACTCATTCGAGTGCACCTCAACACATGTATGGACTTCGGTCAGAGGGCGGCCAATAGAGGGAACCCAAGAGATGGAGCTTAATCTGAGACGATTCTAACCGGCGTCGGGGTTGTATCCGGCGTGGCTTAGTGGATAAAGCATCAGCACGTAGAGCTGAAAACCCGGGTTCAAATCCCGGCGCCGGAGAGAATTTTTCTCCGTTCCATCACTCTTTCATCATATGATGACGCAGAATATCTGCATGGAAATATCATATGTACTTCGGTACATCAAAATATATACGATTTTTATAGGTTATTCTGTGTATATAAATTGTCATTTAGGCCTATCATAAAGTAGAATTAGGATATGAATTGTAAATAACTTAATTATGTATCATGTTTAGTTAATATTTCATTATAGCCCGTGTAAGCTTGTTAATGTGCATGAAAATTATTTTTATATTTAAGTATGACTTTACTATTTTTGTCATTGTTTCATTATGCATTTCACTTCTGGTAGTGTGGAAGAGAAGGCCTCATGGCCTTAACTCTGCCAGAATAAATAAATGAATAAATAAAGAAACATTATCTTGTGTGGTGTAGCTTTAGATGCAACACAACCTCCATGATATAGAATACTAATGATGACCTGACTTAACTGTAACTGTGTTGTATAAAATATTACTACTGATACACAAATATTTTAACACATTATAGTGTAGTCACAATTTATGTAAAAATCCCATTTTATTTTAATTAGACATTGATGTTACAAGTTGAACTATATCTGCATTTGTATCAAAATTATATTAATGTTGGATTTCAATGACAGTAAGTAACTAATTACTTGAAATATGCAATGTGTTTATTTTCTAACATATAAGAAATTAGCTGGAGGGAATATAGGCCTACTGTATATTTCATATTATGTTCATATCTGTTAAAATAATTAGAAATTAAGTTAACAGAATTGATTTATGAACACTTTGACGTCATGTTATAATTAGGCCTAGGTTACTATTTTTTTTCTTATATATTATTACTATATTATAAATAAGCCATATATAAATTATGTGATAGGTGATAACATGCAATTGCAATAAATTTCTTCGAATAGTTCCCGTATAGTCACAGCACAATACCCCATGTGAAAACCACCTTAAGGCGTCCCTCGTCCAGTACCTGGATGTGCACCTGATACCAGAGTATAACGCATCTCTTACACAGGACACAGTCGTAAATGTTGCAAAGAAAAGACTTGTTACCGTTTTAGTGAACGCCATTCTTATGCACTTAAATACAGCTTTGAACTTTGATCTATCGAATCAATCACAACACGACTCCATTACCCTTATGACATACAGCACCCTTAAGTAGTAATTCACAATATAACCACACTAGCGACCTCTAGGAATAATTATATGGATGATGGCACGAAGAAGCGACCTATACTATCCATTAATATTTTTTTACTTGGTTGTTTAACGACACTGTATAAACTACCAGGTTATTTAGCATCTATGGAATTGCTGATCACGAGGTGATGATGGTATTTGGAGAGACGAGGCCGGGGATTCGCCATAGATAACCTGACATTTACCTTACGTTTGGAAAAACCTCGGAAAAAACCAACCAGGTAATCAGCCCAAGCGGGAATCGAACCTGCGCCCAAGCACAACTCCGCATCAGTAGGCAAATTCCTCAGTCGACTGAGCTAAGCCGGTGACCTTCAATAATAATGCATTTGTTTATTTTAGTAATAAAATAAAGTAGTAAAGCTAATATTAAAGTTTTTATTACTTCTACGGGCATTCATATTAAAAAGTACCCATGAAGTTGAATTTCCCATTAAAAACAGAATAAGAACAAATCTAGATGACTTAACGCATTCTTGTTCTCCAGTGTTGCCATAGTATTCAATTACATCATCCTCACTCTTATATTATAACAAGTGAAATGCCTACTGTCCTTTGTAATAAACAGGGTATTGTACAATATCCGGGTCAAATCAACTTTTTTGTTCTGGTGGAAGACTATAGGCCTAATATTTTTTACAAAGATTCCCTGATAGTTATATACTGAATGTAAATAAGTGATTAATAGATATTTAAAGAAAGTTTTGTAATTTATTTTAGTTTTTATTTTTGTTTGGTAATTAAAACTAATAATCACAATATGGTTCTACTTTATTCTGCATTTAGTTCTTTTGTTTTATTTTTTCTTTACTAATTTTAATTAACGACATAATTAGAAACATTAAATCCAGACGTTTCAGATGGGCAGGGCATGTAGCACGTATGGGCCAATCCAGAAATGCATATAGAGTGTTAGTTGGGAGGCCGGAGGGAAAAAGACCTTTGGGGAGGCCGAGACATAGATGGGAAGATAATATTAAAATGGATTTGAGGGAGGTGGGATATGATGATAGAGAATGGATTAATCTTGCACAGGATAGGGACCGATGGCGGGCTTATGTGAGGGCGGCAATGAACCTCCGGTTTCCTTAAAAGCCAGTAAGTCAGTCAGTCAATTTTAATTAACAGTCATTAAATAGTTCTACATTCTATTTCCCTATATTTTGTATTTATCTTATTATTCACTAAGTATAATTAAGAATTATTAAATGGTTGAACATTTTCTTTTGACTATAATTTTGTTTATTATTTTTATCCTTCATCAGTTATAATTAATAATTACTAGATACTTTTACATTTTGTTTTTAATACATATCTTTAAGAAAAGAAAAAGTCATTTTCTTCTGTAGCCTTCTTGAATGTTTGCATTTGTTGAACTCATTCCCGAACGGATTGACTGCATTTTATTGTGTGTATTTTTATTTGAATGAATTACTCGACTGCTATTAACTCATCGATATCTAATAATAATAATAATAATAATAATAATAATAATAATAATAATAATAATAATAATAATAATAATAATAATAATCGAAGATTAGAACCTTGTTGTACACCAGAGTTAACGAAGTACATTATATACATAAATACAAAAACTGGATAACTTGCCTATTAATATACCCTGATCAATTTTGTCGGAAGATTTGGAAAGCTCTGTATAAATAGTATCAATTTGATTTCGACAATCTAGACTATTAAAACAGACATGTCAATTGATGCCCATAGGAGCAAGCGCGCGCTTTAGAGCTCAGGAGAGCCTGAGCACTTTACAGCGGAAAGGAAAGAGACAGACGAAAGAGGTAGTATATGGCGCTTGGTTGAGCTATATTCAGGGATGGCCAGCACTGATTCAATAGATAAAGGGAAGAGAACTTATTAAAACTGTATCCATGTTAATTTTTAGATTTGCCTGAGAAGTATAGGCCTAAGTGCATTATAAGAATGTAAGTTTTAATTTTAATGCACATTTTTCACAAGTTTGATTTTTTTATTCAAAAGAAATATTTTCTCAACTTTTTTACAGAAAAGTGAAATTTTCAGATGTTTGTTTAGTAGCCTTACAGCTACTGAAACAATGTTTTCGTAAATCTAATATATCGTAAATACGTATTACTGAAGATAGTGTATTAAAATGTTTGAAAATATTCGCATGGAAAATGTTTGTAAGGAAATGAATTAACAAAGCAAATATTGTTACATCACAAACAAAAGATATGTGTCTATGTGTTGGTAAAACGTCAGCTCTATAGCTTCAGCAGATTTCGAGATAATTTAATATTCTGATAACAGAAAGTTGCGCACCAATATCACCTAAAAGCATAATGCGATAAGAGTTTTATTATGTAATATTAGTTACAGTTAAAACATATACCTAGAGAACTTTGCTTTGTACTATAATATTGTTTTGATTACTTTTATAAGGCTAAAGATACCGTCAATATCAATTTCAACTTATCATGTCATATTCAGTGTCTTTCTTTGGGATAACACTTTCTTTATGAATGATGTGTTTAATTCACTTAGTACAGTATAGTTGTAGTTATTATGGACTTTGTGTGAATACGCCTTTTTTACTCTTTATTATGTTATTAACGTTTAAAACACAACTGCAATATTAGGCTAAGAAATAGGTGTTAGTACTTTTGTTTGTCAGACAATATAGAAAATAACAAAAAGAAAGAAGCCATATAAAAATAACGACATGAAATTTCACGTTTCGTTTGAAGTTTGTGCACCACTGTTGTCTTAATCCAACAGGCTGCTTATTCCTCCTAGCATACCTAGCGCTTAATGCCCGCGCACGACGTCAAGGTCAGAAAAATGCGCTTGCTTTGACATCACTGATCTAGACTCTTAGAAGATGCGTAAATTAAGCGATGTAGCGGGTATTCAAACGGACACATGGCCCCAGTGTCCAGCAATTGTTCACATTGCAGGTGATGGATTGCTGTCAGCCAGTCTGAGTAATGGGAAGGGGCGTAGCGCGTGGACAGCTTGTAGGCCCCTCACGACGATAAACAATGTGACGAGCCGTATCTACGCTGTTAAACCTGCCAGTTTCCACGTAAAATTTGGGTTTTAGGGACCAACAGTCGTTTAACTTTGTCGTTGCTAAGCAATTCTTTCAAACTCATAATACAGTATATCGTGTGTCTTTTTAGGTTTATTTATTTATTTACTAGCCGTACCCGTGCTCTACGCTGCACCTGTTAGAAATAAATATAAAGTAATTACATAATTAAAATAGGACGTTTGATCCAGGCAACAACTTTTACAACAGCGCAAGATAATCTGCTTCGCTCATTAACCAATTTTCTTTTGCATTGTATTTATTGCATATATATTTTAAGTATTTTAACACGATTCAATTGAGCATAGTTAAAATTTGAATTATAAAATAATGGATTGCTAAGCTAACGTACTATTACTGCATACTAAATCAATACACTCTCATTGTTCGTTAATTCTCTGACATTAAAATGAGTGTACATAAATATTATTTGAAGAAATGCAGAAAACGAATGTACAAAATAGCCTATCAAATTTTCTGTGCATAAGAAGCTATTTTAATCTTACCTGTCCTCGATTTACTCAGACGTTACTGTAATAACATTATAGCATTATGTCCATCTACAGAAACTACACTTTCCAATGGTGAAATAATAATTAATTATACAAATCGGTTAATTTAGCTTCTGATATCACTTCATACAAACACAGAAACATTCTCTGTAGGCTATGTTTAATAGCTTTCGATTGTTGATGGCCAAGGCCCCTGTTTCGATTGTTGTTGTCCAAGGCCCCTTTAAGACGAAGTCAGTTGTTCTTAATTCATTGCACCGTCTTAGATGGCGTTATTTTAATTTTAAAACTCATTTATCTCATTAAATATCAGTCCTGTCAAAATTTTGTAAAGAATAAAACTTATCGGAAATTACTTTTAAAGAAACTTATGTCATGTAACATTTTTCATAAAAATCAATAATAAGCGAGATATTTCGATTTATTTAATTCAGGCCCCCTTATAACCTCCCTTTTAAATAAAGTATTTTGAATGCCACATAGCCTAAAATCTAAGTTACAACGAACTTAATTTATATTCCAATTTTCATATAAATCGGTTCAGTCATTATCGCGTGAAAAGGTAACAAATATACAGACAGACATACAAACAAAAATTTCAAAAATGCGATTTTCGGTTTCAGGGTTGTTAATTATATATGTTAGGACCAATTATTTTTGGAAAATCGAAAATTACCAGAAAAAGTTCGGCTACAGATTTATTATTAGCAGGGAAAGGATTTATATGTAAATACATATTTACTTATAAAGCTAATATAATTTATATTTTGCATTATCTTTATGTTTCACAATGTGTAGGGTTGAAAAATCCTACTTTTATTTTCCATATTTTTCCATATTTTAGAGTTTAGTACATATTTTCGTTAATTTCCATATATTTTCCATATTTCATATAAAACAGTCCATATTATATTAGGTTTAACAATAAAACAAAACAAAATTCCATTAACTTTTAAAAATACATTTCAACAATAGAGATTTAAACACATGTTCAGTAATCCCTTTAACATCAGAGTTATTTGAAAATTAGCAGTCCTATCAACAATGGGAAAGTAAGTTACAAAACTGTATTAATTTAATTTAAAATTTTTAACAGACTTCAGTTGTGCAGCTCAACAGTTAAATGCCAGTCAGAGTACACATAGGTTCAGTTTTGTAAATCATACTATAAAGACGGTAAATATGCCAAAAGTACGTCATTCAGTCAATTTAAAATCAAAACTAACACGTTACATTTCAGAATTTAAAGAAGATGGTTTATCAACTGACAATAAAATATTATTTTGTAATTTGTGTCAGTGTGCAGTATCATCTACACAAAAGTTCCTGGTGCAACAACACATTACAACTAGTAAACATCAGGCCAACAAACAACTAAATTCCAAGCAGAGACAATTGTTTTTAACACAACCAACAACATCGAATGTAAGATCTGAGTTTAACATCGACCTGTGCCGTTCTCTCATCTCTGCTGATATTCCTCTCTACAAACTAAAGAATAAGGTCTTCAGGGAATTCCTTGAAAAATATACTCAACATACAATCCCGGATGAGTCAACACTTAGGAAGACGTATGCTCCATCCATCTACGATGAGACAATACAGAAGATAAGAGATGAAATTAAAGATAGTTCAATTTGGGTTTCCATTGATGAGACTCCCGACAAAGAAGGTAGACTTGTTGGTAATGTAGTTATCGGTTTGTTAAGTGAACAATATTCTGAACGAATTCTTTTACATTGTGATGTTCTAGAAAAGTGCAATAACAAAACTATAGTTAAACTGTTCAACGAAGCTATGGGTATCCTGTGGCCAAAGGGTATTATGTACGATAATGTGTTATTCTTTATTAGCGATGCTGCCCCTTATATGGTCAAAGCTGGACAAGCATTATCTGTTGTATATCCTAAATTGACTCATTTTACTTGTGTGGCGCATGCATTTCATCGTGTGGCAGAAGTGGTCAGAGACAATTTCCCTAAAGTAGATTTGTTGATTTCATCAGTGAAAAAGTATTTCTCAAAGCTCCCAGTAGAGTTAACGTGTTGAAAGAAATGTACCCTGAAATTCCATTGCCACCAAAGCCAATTTTAACTAGATGGGGTACATGGCTAGAAGCAGTTGAATATTATGCCGAACATATAGACTCTATTAACAATGTTCTCCTTGCATTGGACTCTGAAGATGCAGTCTCAATTGATACTGCGAAAACAGTTACCTGTGACATAAGTGTGAAGAATGACTTAGCTCACATTCAGCATACATTTTCATGCATCATAAAAACGCTCAAAAGTCTCCAAAATAGGCACCTTTCACTATCTGAAAGTTTTGAAATTATAAATAGTACTGTGGAACAACTGAATCGTGGTAGAGGTAAAGTTGCAGATGCAGTAAGAGCTAAGGTGGACACTGTACTTTCAAAAACCCTGGATATGAAGAACTACAAAAGGTTGTTGCTGTGATGAGTGGTGAATCAACAGTGAAGATTAACTTGGACTTATCTCCAGCAGACATTGTGAAATTGAATTATGTACCAGTTACTTCTTGTGACGTCGAACGCTCTTTTAGTCAGTATAAATCTATCCTCAGAGACAATAGAAGAAGATTCACTTTTCAGCACTTGAAAGAAATGTTTGTAACCTATTGTTATGGTAACAGACAATAAAAATTGTGTTTTGTTGAAACTACATTGGAAGATAAGGTACGTCCATTATATTTTTGTTTAGTTTGATTAAAATGTACCAATATTTAACGTACATAGTCATTTTTTTATAATTTTAAGTCCATATTTAATTCCATATTTTGGTAAAAATCCATATTTAATTCCATATTTTGGTAAAAATAACTACATATATATTTACATATTTCATATATTTTTAGTCCATATAAATCCGTTCCCTGATTATTAGTATAGATTTATTTATTTATTTATTTATTATTTTGCTAATAATTGTAACATAAAATATAATAAATACAGAAAAACTTTACCTCGCCCCTGAAAGAGTAGAACTCATGCTCAGGGGCGGATTCCTGAATTGAAATTAAGAAGTATACAATACAATTTACCTTATGTCTACTGTGCAATTATAGTATATAAATTTAAATGTACAATTTTTCAATTTTTATAAAATGCATACATAACTTTTTAAATTTAATACTAGAACTATTAGAATTGACAAGAGTAGGATATTTAAATATAAATTTGTTATATATTCTTGGGCCTAAATGACTACTATGATTAAATACTGTAACAGTGTTGCATTTTGGTTCAAACAATCTTAAAGAATTCATATTTTTTCTTTCATAACTATGAGAATACACTTAAAAGTTATTTGGATTTTTATGTATGAATTTTATTAATACAATATAATAAATTTGTCTTACGTTAAGTACATTAAAGTCTAGAAACAAATTTTGGGATGGAAAATCAATAGGTTTATGAAGACATATTTAATTATTTTCTTCTGTAATAAATAACTTGGTAAAAATTGGATTTAAATGAGCTACCCCAACCTATAATTCCATACATAATTACCGATTGAAATAAAGTTAAATATATTGTACGTAATAAACTTATTGACAAGTAATTTCTCAACAAAACAAAATAATATACTATTTTACGTAATTTATTACAAAAGTAATTAATGTGTTGGTTTCATTTTAAAAGATTATCGAAAATTATGCCTAAATACTTAACTTCAGAGTACTCTTTAATAATCGGACATTTACACTGTATAAGACAACAATCAGAATTATGTAATTTAATACTTAATATAGATGTAGGAGGTTTGTTACATTTTTCAGATAATGAGAAAGGAATAAGTATGGTTTTATTATTGTTGATAGTAAGATAATTTATGTCAACCATTTTTTATTAATTTAAGTCCATTTATTTGAATTATTATATGCATCATACCAGGTTTTTCCACCAAAAGTAAAACTGTGTCATCTGCATAAGAATAGTGAACTCAATTGTATTGTTGTATAGGTATAGGACATAGGGATTTAACATTTTCGTGAGAAAGAAACTTACATATAAGTATAATGAAAAAGAAAACTTACTTAGTGAGCCATATTAAGAAATTAGCAGGCTATGACAATTTGCAAAATAAGAGAACATCGTTTATGGTTGCTAAGTAAAAGCTGGCGTTCTGTTGTTTTAAAAATTGTCAAAGCCTGCTAATTATTAAACATGGCCTACTGTTTAAGTTATTTCTTCATTGTTTTGATACTTACATTTCTTATGACTGGGGCTAGGATTTCTATTACCTGAAAACTCTGGAAATATGCATGCACGTATTCTCTAGCAAATACCGAAATTTGACATTAAAATTTGGAAATATGACGCGAAACAAATTAAATATCTTCCAAAAATTACTTCCAAACTTTTCATTCAATATTATACAATTCTTTTTTTTTTTAATATTAGGCCATTGCGGGCTGTTCAGCCTAAATATAGAAGGGGGAAAAGATAGATGAAAAATGTTCAGTGACTGTCGTCTGTGTGGGTGAATCATTTACAGCTATGTTAATAGAATTACTGACTGTTTATGAATTACTATCTGGTAGCAAATGGGTTGGAATCTCTTAAGCGTGACATATTTTCTTAACATTATTTTGTTCTTTGTGTTTTGAAAACTTACCGCTAGCGAATCCTGTTAGCCTAAAACTTAATTTAACCATCACAAAATATTTCTAAGGAAAGGAAGTCCAAAATGAATAATCAAAAACAAATAAAATCTCTTGCCAATGGTGACATAAAACATGTGAATAATACCTACTTAGAGAACTAATAAGCTATTTTAATATGACCAAAAAATATGCTTTTCTACCACTTTGGTCAAATATGATTTACAGTCAAAATACTGTAAAATATGACTTAATATTATCAATGAAAACCATGCCTTCTTGTTCAGAAAAGCTTGAAATATGTTCAATTTAAACTTAAGTTAACAATAAGAGATCAGGATATATAGAATGTTTCCCAGGTGGTGTTACAAACTGTCAGGAATGATGGCAAAGGGCACATGTATCAATTTGAGATAAGGAACCCTGGTCCGGAAATGACAGAACCGAAAGTTACAAGCAAAAATTGTGTGGAAATGAAATAATTTTATTCCTCTGTACACCTTATTTATGTGTATTTATCTGTACATCTTACACATGCTGTATTCATCTGACGTTGTTTACGTTGTCTACTTACAGTATTCCCTTCAGTGCGCTGTCTGAGGAGTGGGGACAGGAAACTACACTAAAGCAATGCAGATAGCGTAATGTGTAACGGACATGGTCGGTCCTGATATGCACGTCTGTAGACAGCAGTGTATGTGTACAAGTTGCAGTGTCCAGTCGATCAGTCCTAGTGAAATGGAGGAGTACACGAGAGCGGAATAAGCAGACCTGATTTTCGAATACGGATGAGCCAATGGGAACAGTAGACAAGCTCACAGATTGTATCGGGACAAGTACCCACGTAGGAGACATCCGGTCCATACCATCTTTCCACGACTGCTCCAAAGGTTAAGGGAAGGAGGACACATGGTGCCAAATTACAATTCCATTTCCACACAACTATTTTTGCTTATAACTTTCGACTCGGTCATTTCCGGACCATGGTTCCTTATCTCAAATTGATACATGTGCCCTTCGCCATCATTCCTGAAAGTTTGTAACACCACCTCGGAAACACCCTGAATATATAACATGTCACACAAATATACAGGGACATCATTTTATTTTTACTAACATTTTTAATATTAACCTGTCTATACCTTTAGAGAACCGGAAACACCGCTTGCTCCCCCTCCAAGACTGGAGTTCGATGATACTGGCGTAAAACACAAATCACTCTACTAAGCATAGGATGGAAGAAAAGTAGTTCATCCATTTACGTAAACTAGGAAATATCGCGATTTTGAGTTTGATAATTTTCATTAGGTTTTTCTTTAATCAAAGTACAGTACTGTATTAAGAATAAGTGTTTTTACTCACGAAGTGAGTTATCCATGCGAACGTATTCATTATGCGGTGAATATTATACTGTCTACAGCACATTAGCGTACAATATAGAGAAAGAAGTTAAATTGAAAAATAATCATAATATGAATATTTAAACACAATAATGAAAATGGTGGCCGTTCATTTCGATACAGGCTTCAGTTCTTTTGTGCATATTATCGCACTATAGACTATTGCATCTAATTCCAATTGCCAGTTTCGTCCTTCGTACTAGTAACTCACGTTGAAATAATTCTGTACCTACTCTACGTACTGTGAATTCAATCTTCACTTCTGCCCGACCCGAAAATATAAAATTACTCAGACATGCTATCTACTGTCCGTCCAAGTGGTTATGCCGCAGGATTGTAGAAAGGGAGGAAATCACGTGACAGTTAATTACTTAACGAGGCCCTTTTATTTAAGTTAAATTGAACAGCTGTATAATATTACGTAAACGTCCAATTCATAAGAGAAATTAATGTTTTCAGAAAAGAGCTAAGACAGCCCAGCTTTTACAGAGGGGCGAGCAGAAGCAGGTGGGGGAAATCGGGATGCGACGTAGGCAAACGGACAGTACCTGTGCGAAAATATGGTTCAATATTGAAAGCTCTTTCGTCACTGGAAAACGCGAATATATTTCTGGAACGTACTATACTCAGTAACTCAGTATGCTTACTACCTGCGGTCTTGGTTCTGTGTGGAGTTGGAACTTCCTTAGTAGAAGGGGTGGGAGTGAAGTACATTAAAAAACTCAGGTACAATAAAAATTGAAGTAAAAATAAAATGATGTCCCTGTATATTTATGGCATTCATAACCCCTATGTCCTATGCACAAGAAAAACACAGTATTAATTTTTTAAGGTGTGTAAAAGTAATGATGTATCTAACATTACAGTCTCTCTCATAGTGCACCCTGTTCTTACTAACGTGGATCTGGAGACGCGGTATGACATGTATTAACTGTTAGAGCCATTAGTTCTGTTTCTTCAACCAGTTGGCGCTGAGCTAACGATCCACCATATAAAAAGTAGACCTAATTGTGTATCATCCATGGATTGCCTCGAATAAAAAAAAAGAGTTATTTCGAATACTACTGTCATTAACAACTAAGAATTTTCTTTTGCATCTTAGAATATAATATTAGGTTGGTGCATAAGTTCGTAGCGTTTATGTTTTGCGTGTTGATACTCCGGTTTATTTATCGATTGTCATTTTTTATTTGAAGTTCAATTGTTGTTTTATTAAACTTGTCGAATTATTTCAAAACACAAATTTCTTTGGAGAAAGTTTGTTGAACTTACTAATATACTTTTAAGATTACAGCAGACATGTTTCATAACAAAACGAACTGGCGGTCAGAGATTAATATATATTCTTCGTAGTCACGCATTCGCAGGAAAATTTAGTACACCGACAGAAAAATTGGAATCTTACAATTTTATTTGTAAAACGTTTGCAATATAATATGTAGTACATTTATAAGATCACGTAGAGCGAATGTTCAGTGAAAGATAAGAAATTTATAGCTTATCTGAATTTATTATATCATCAATAATCACGTACAATAAGTATACGAAATTTTGTTCTGTTCCATTCAGTTTAAATTTTTAACTAATTACACATTATTACAAATGACGAATTATAGCTACTAGTTGTAAGTAGCCACCATAACATGAAGCCAGTATTTAGAGCAAAAAAATAATAATAATAAAAATACGGACAGTTTTAACGGAGGAAGAATAAATGGCCGTGTGTACCATTCTCGATTATCAGGCCCGTTTATCAGTAATCTTGACAATAATCACGTTGTAGATGCTGTGCACCAACATTTTCCTTCGAATGAACTCAGTACCGTCAGTTGACAGTACGCTCACTTGAGAAGAATCCACTGAGCGCTAGGTTTCCGCGTATGAAACAGCGAACAAAAGAACCCTGTCAATTATCGCTTCGTTTTTTTTTTTGGCGAATTATTTGTTTAAAAACAATTACAATAATCATGGAAGAAAAAACAAAAGAACACTAAACTTCTCGCAGTTCTGTTAGTAATTCTGTATTTGTCACTGCCATCGTGATCTAGACCAGGCCGTAATGCAGGTTATGTGACGTCACTCGACGAGTTGGGCTTTTCTATTTGAGTATACGGAGCTGAGTGAAATATATTACTTTAATGCGTGTCGGCGCTCAATTTTATTTAGTGTAATGTGTGTATAAGACCCCTTCACACTTCTTACTGCATAATATGTTGCAGAAATAATTACAAAACTGTGTTATTTTAATGTGAACGGAGTTTTACATGGTAACATAACCTGGTTGCATCAACATTTTAAGTTTGGAATGGAAGCTATTCTGAGATTTAATAAAGAAGAATTATTTATATTGTGATTTTAATTTAGCACATCTATCTTCCTTACTTGTAGGTACAAAGTTTACCACAGTCCCTCCTATGAAATTAGTGTATGTACAGTTGTGTGTTAATCCGGTAGATTAGATAAATACAATTCATTACAACCCAGTATAGTAGGGAACAAATAAATAATACAATTAAATTTTTATTCAATGTAATATGTGCATAAGTTCCATTTATGTGTTGCATAATGTGGCAGGAATAATAAATAAAACTGTGTTATTTTTATGTGAAGAGAATTCAGTATGTTAACACAACCTATTTGCGTCAACATTTTAAGTTGAGAACGAAAGCTATTTTGAGATTTAATAAAGAATATATTTAGGATAAACTTCAAAACACGGTTATCTTCCTTACTTAAAGGTAGAAAATTCATCACACTCCCTCCTATGAAATGTACATACGGTTATATTACTTACTAGCGTTGAGGTATAGTTCCGGTAAATTCTGAACTGAAAATAGTTGAATTTATTTTTGTGGAGATGCATTTAATCCTCTAAGCAAGGCATAATAAAAGCCTGAACTAACCTAACTAATTAATATATGCAAGGTGTACGAATACGAAGGGAACTACCTCAGCGCTAGTTTAGCCCTGGTAACATATTAAACTAATCAGACTTCAGACTGGAGTACCGTCTGAAACGAACAAATACAATTGAAGTGTAGACAAATTGCATTTACAAGTTATACGTAGCGTTATGCTTAATTATGATGCATAATTGCGAATATAGAAATAAGGCAAGTACTGATAGAGTAAACATAACCTATATTTTCAACACATCAAAATATGCGTGCGATGCAACTGAAAATTCTTGAAACGTGCTTAAATGAATGTGCAAGAATTTCGTAATGAAGCATGAGTGCTTTATTTCAACTAATTACAATTCTAGATACTGTAACAGTAATGAAAACTGTAAGGTATAATTTTTGACAATATACTATATGTATCTCGCTTTTAGTTCAAATTGTGTATATTATCAAACGTCGTATTATTTATAATGTAGATTATTTACACATAAGAAGGGCGCAATAATTTAAATTTAATAAAACAAATACGGTAAACTAACAATAATGGATTAGACAAGAGTAACATCAGTAACGCTGCACTTAGGCCTAATCATAATTTACTTTACATCCCAGTCAATGTTTCACTTTCACGTGTATATTATTACACATATTTACTGTTTATAACACCAAAAATTCACTTAACCACAAAAGGGCGCAATATTTAATCGAAATAAAGGCAGGTATTACACATACGAACTTTGCCTGCAACAACGTAATTTTCACACCAAAAATAATATTATACCTTACGTTGCAAGTGAATTGTGTCTCAAGTGTCTCACAATCACTGTTTAAAATTTTACTGACGCGATTACACTGCATTTCAGAGAAATATATGTTATTTTTCATGTACTGCAACTAATTGATATGGTTGAAAGACCGCCCTTCGCGATCAGCTGTTAAGCGAGTCACGTGGTCTGCCTTACGGCCTGTATTAGATCACGATGGCAGTGGTATTTGTATTAGAAAATAAAAGTACTGAATAAAGTTCTCTAAGAGAAAACAGAAATATCTTTTCCTGTTAACAAAGTGTTCTGCATTGTCTCCCGCAGGAGACGGAATTCTGATGTGAGTGCGCTCTATTGTTCCTACAACACCAGGAAACCCATCTATTGCACTTTGTAAGTCTGCCCTTGCTGGAAAGACAATGAAGCGTGGGAAAGCAAAGCAGTGATTTCTGACACTACTCTGGTGACACGTTGCACGTTGTCTGATGTATATTAGCAGTAGGATAACCAAACAACTCTCCCTGTTTTCCGGCAACTTCCGTATTTTAGCTATTTATTTTTGGATCCTCCATACTGATATACTAATCTTCCCGTATTTTCCTTTATTAATCATGATCGTCAATTTTTTAATGTAAACTAATCTATACTAATAATAAATCTGTAGCCAAAATTTTTCTGATAACTTTCGATTTTCCAAAAATAATTGATGTTAACATGTATAATTAACCATCCTGAAACCGAAAATCGCTTTTTTTAATTTTTGTTTGTATGTCTGTCTGTATGTTTGTTACCTTTTCACGCGATAATGGCTGAACCGATTTATATGAAAATTGGAATATAAATTAAGTTCGTTGTAACTTAGATTTTAGGCTGCATGGTATTCAAAATACGTTATTTAAAAGAGGGGTTATAAGGGGGCCTGAATTAAATAAATCGAAATATCTCGCTTATTATTGATTTTCATGAAAAATATTACATAACAAACGTTTCTTTAAAAGTAATTTGTGATAAGTTTTATTCTATACAAAAAATTTTATAGGACTGACATTTAATAAGATAAATGAGTTTTAAAATTACGATAACAACGCCATCTAAGGCGCTGTACTGAAATACAAACAAATGAGTTCGTCTATAAGGGGCGTTGGACAACAACAATCGAAAGCTATTAAACATAGCCTAAGAGAATGTTTCTGTGTTTGTATGAAGTAATATCGGAAGCCAATTAATTGTTTAATTATTATTTCACCATTGGAAAGTGTAGTTTCTCTAGATGAACATAATTCTACAATGTTATTACAGTAACTTCTGAAACATATAGCAAATAATATAAAGTATACACATTAAAACTAAATGATATGTCAATCTTCATTAAACTATGGTTGCATGTAATAACAATTAAAAAACATGTTAAAGGAATTGTCATTGCACCAAATGCTTGCTCTCTGAACCAAAATGACCGCATTTTAATTATTTAAATACAATTTAAATTAAGTAACATATTAAACGATTTATCCTTCTATCAAACACGAATGTTCCCTGGATCAAACGTCCTATTTTAATTATGTAATTACTTTATATTTATTTCTAACGGGTGCAGCGGGGCGCACGGGTACGGCTAGTAATAATAATAATAATAATAATAATAATAATAATAATAATAATAATAATAATAAGCTAATAATAACTGGTAATTAAATTTTTAGATATAAATTGGCATTAATAGCGCTAAGCGAAGGGTCCCGGGATCGACACCCGGCTCCGGAACAATTTTTCCTTGAAATTATTCAAACCTGCTTTAAAGGGAGCTACTACCTAAAAGTCAGATTTGCATAAAATATTCGTTGCTGGAGGTACGTTAACAGAAAGCCACAATTTAAGTCACACAGTATTTGTGTGCACTCAAAGTTAGGTTCTGGCGTCTTGTTAGCCCATTTGAATTGCGTGGATAGAAAGGAAAAATTATAACGGTGTCATGTATAGTTCCTGGGGTAGCTCAGTCGGGAGAGCATTCGTGCGCTAAGCGAAGGGTCCCGGGATCGACACCGGCGCCGGAACAATTTTACTTGAAATTATTCAAATCTGCTCTACAGGGAGCTACTACCTGAAAGCCAGATTTGCATAATATTGACAGTTTAGTAGGTACCAATCAATACAGAAATTCTGTTCCGGTGATCTTTGAAATGTTTTGTATAACTGTATGCACGAATGATTGTAAAGAGTTCCTTTCTCACTTTGCGTAGCAAGAAAAGAGAATAAAAGATTAAAATTTCTGCGGCATCCTGTTGACAAATACAAATAAAAACTAAGAAACATCCATATTTTAAAATATTATTGTACATTGTGACCTAACTCATATTTGAATCGGTTTTTTAAAGGGCATAAGTCAGGAAAAGTAAATTTGTGGGACATTGAAAAAAAAAACTATGTTATAAGAAAACTACTTGGAAATATTCTAATTCCGGACATGTGTGCTGATAACAATCAACGTTACAGTTGTTGCTTTTTAAAGTAATTATATGCATTATGCGGATATTTAAGGTTCTATTGAGATTAAAAATATGAAACAGCCGCCCTTTAAAAAAGTCAATTTTATAAGAAGTAAAATCAAATACGATATAAGGCGTAGCTCTTTCGGCTAAGGCACTTGCCTGCCGATCCGTAGTTGCGTTCGGGTACGGGTTCGATTCCCCTCTTGGGCTGATTATCTGGTTGGGTTTTTTCCGAGGTTTTCCACAATCGTAAGCCAAATTTCAGGTAATCTATGACGAATTCTCGACCTCATCTCGCCACATATCATCTCACTATCATCAATTCCATCGACAGTAAATACCTTGTAGTTGATAGAGCGTCGTTAAATAACCAAGTAAAAAACACAAGTCATTATATATATTATTTTAATGTACCGAAGTACATATGATATTTCCATGCAGATATTCAGCGTCATCATACGATGTAAGAGTAATGGAACGGAGAAAAATTCTCTCCGGCGCCGGAATTTGAACCCGGGTTTTCAGCTCTACGTGCTGATGCTTTATCCACTAAGCCACACCGAATACCACCCCGGCGTCGGACAGAATCGTCTCAGATTAAGCTCCAACTCTTGGGTTCCCTCTAGTCTATGAACGTAGGACCGAAGTCCACACATGTGCTGAGGTGCACTCGTTATGAGTGACTAGTTGGCCGGGATCCGACGGAATAAGCACCGTCTTAAATCACGAAGTGATTTACGCATATCATATATTATTACGATGTACCGAAGTACATATGATATTTCCATGCAGATATTCTGCGTCATCTCTTACATCGTACGAAATCCGTCGGATCCCGGCCAACTAGTCACTCATAACGAGTGCACCTCAGCACGTGTGTGGACTTCGGTCCTACGTTCATAGACGTCTATGACGTAGTGCAGAGGGCGGCCACTAGAGGGAACTCAAGAGTTGGAGCTTAATCTGAGACGATTCTGTCCGACGCCGGGGTGGTATCCGGTGTGGCTTAGTGGATAAAGCATCAGCACGTAGAGCTGAAAACCCGGGTTCAAATCCCGGCGCCGGAGAGAATTTTTCTCCGGTCCATTACTCTTACATCGTACAAGTCATTATGTTTAGTTGACAAGGTAAAATCTTACGGCACTGGTACAATGATGTAGATATTGTGAACGATTTTGGCTAACAATAAAGACCTTTTGTAATGCTGTTTATGATTCTAAAGTAGAAGAAAAAACCAATGTTTGGAACTGTGCTATATAATATTTTTTTAGCGATATCGAACTTAACTTACTTGGCAGTGGCTATGTCATTTTTTGCAATATAATTAATTACGTAGAATAAAGGTTGAGTTATGGGTAGTGATAAGAAGCCTGCTGTAAGGAAGATATCAGTATGTGGAAGAGGAGGCGTGCTATGAAGACATGAAGACGCGCTGCAGTCAGGTCATGTAATGAAGAAGGAGAATGGGATAAACAGCGGGAAGGGACGACATTGACAGAGATGCTCGATCCATCTTGTGCAAGCAGAGGCACCGCAAGATAATGGATTGAAAAATCACCTACTGCAGCTACTGACAATCAGGGGTATACCACAACAGCACCATCAACTGAGTAGGTATTTATTCGCAACTTCGCTGGATTTATAACTTGTAGTTAACTCGCCTCCCAGATGATAAAACCACAGTCTACTATATACAGTCGCGAAGCTTGAGGTGTTTTTTTGCAAATCTCGTGATAAAGCGCTCCAAGCGGTTAGCAACTAGAAACAATAGACTGTCCATGGTCGACTTTGGACTGTGTCGTATTTCTATCGAGTGCTAGCTCGTTGCGTATTTCACATTGATACTTGTGAAATGTTCGTTATTGGTTATAATGAAAATGTTAATGGCTAAAATATAATAATTGGAATAATAATATGGGACAAGGAGGAGACGTTTGTAGTGCTATAAATTGTAGCAACAGTAAGAGAAAGAGGCCAGAGTTACACTTTTTCCGGTTTCCGAAAGATTCAGAAAGGTTCCTGGGTTTCCACAAGAATGCTGTGCAGAAACAAAACTCTTAATTTTAAAGTTCTTTGTGACTGTTAGAATACATTATATCCTTAAATTTCACAAT
Organism: Periplaneta americana; assembly: GCA_025594305.2. NCBI lineage: Eukaryota > Metazoa > Arthropoda > Insecta > Blattodea > Blattidae > Periplaneta > Periplaneta americana. Next base: position 138,099,957 of record JAJSOF020000017.1, on the reverse strand, counting down.
GAAATGTTTCAGTCTAACCGAAAGGACATTAGATACCGGTTAAAGTTCTGTCACTTAGGCTGCTAAATTTCCAGAGAAATAAAGGTTAGGTCTACTTTTTTTTTTCAGAGGATATATTTTTAATTGTAGCTATTAATTTTGTTATTATTTTTATGTGTTATTTTACTAAAGACGTAGAAAAATTAAGTTCGTTTTAATGAAATTTATTGATCACGTTTTATTTTCAATTCTGGTGGGATTATTATTGCTTAGGCCCACTTTTTTTTTTCAAACTATATGTTTTAATTATAGCTGTTAATTTTTGTTGTTATTTTTATTTGTTGCTTTACTAGAGACGTAGAAAAAGTCTGTTACAATAAAATTTATTGATCACGTTTTATTTCCAATTCTGGTGTCATTATTATTGCTTAACTTCATCCCACTTTGTTAACTACGTAAGCCTACACTACAAGTACCGGTACACGTAAGTTACTCCATTAATTCATATTTCCATTATTATTGGCGTAAAGGAAAATGCAAATTAATATTCATTGGTTTCATAGTTAATTATCGCTATAATCTTGAATGAGTGAAGCTATTATAGTAAATTTCAGTTCGTTTTGCACAAACAAAAATTATATTACCTTATTTCTTGCAGGTATCTTCGAGTTTATGGTGGAATTGAATATACTTCATTAAAATAATAAATTAACTTTATGCATTTATTATTTCAATAATGGAAGGAAGGTGTTAATTTTTCCAAAAGAACACGACAACGAAAGTGTAACATATTTTGTCGTCTGCTAGGAGAGAGATCTGCGATGATGAGGCGATAGTAGCGATCCTAGTGGTGGGCAACTACCCATGTTTGCATTTTTACTACATATTGAGCTTCGCGACTGTATATAATAGACTGTGATAAAACTTCATAGACATAACTTACTTTGTTATTTCCTATCTCTATGGTGAATGTTACAAGTTTTCCGCAAATTCAAGGGTTTTTAGAATGGGAAAAAATATGTCTTACATATGAAATACATTTCATAAAGACAATCCTATTTATTATAAGAAAAATGAACATTTATGAATATGCTTCGAGCTTCATCAACTAAAACTGATTTTGCATACTATATAACAGGCGTCTCAAGGCCAACGCATAAAAGTTGTTACAGAGAGCAAATGTAGATAGCGTAGTCAGCTGACGAGATAAGCGCAATACCTGAAGATAGCCGTTCGTTGATTCATGTCACACGCATGAGTGAGCTAAGTTGTAACTGTCGCGGGAGAAATTCCACAAAGCGGCACTTTTGATTTGTACTGTCACAATAGACGGTTCTTTTCGGAAGGAATAAAATTTCTTAAGTAGTTTGCAGTAATAATAATAATAATAATAATAATAATAATAATAATAATAATAATAATAATAATAATAATAATAATAAATTTACTTTTTAATTATATATTGAGTAAAAAGAAGACATCTGAAGCGTAAAGAAACATACCTGTCACGTAATTATTTAAGCACAAGGAACTGGCCACCCTACCCCATTATCTCGTGGCCTAGTTGCCTCACAAGTGGTGCCTTGTTGGTATCACTTGTGAGGTTCAGACCTGTCTTCGGACAGTTGACTAAACAACAACAATACTTCATTTTTAATATTTTTTTTTTAGTTTATACTATATTTAATAAAACAAAATTCAATTAAATAATAATAATAATAATAATAACAATAATAGCAATAATAATAAATTACAATTAAACTTGTTGGTTGTTAAATATATATTGGTACGATACGCCAATATTAATAATATTAATTACAATAATAGTTAACTAATATGTTTCGTAATGTTTTCAATAATTAACAATAAACAAAAGATCTTAGAAATTCACAATTATTTTAAATTAGAACTATTCAAATCTTAAAGCTGGTCTCAAATTCTTTTCTCAAGTCCTTCAGTACTTCATTATATTTGTTACACTGGTCTTGATTCAAATCAGGTAACAATTTTAGATTAATAAAGTGGTAACAGTTACCCACTGAAACTTGCGACTCTCACAATTTCACTTTCCCTATGAAAGCTTTTATTTCTTCATACATTTGCGGTAATAAGGACATTCTTTCCTCGGAGATGGAGACATCGTAGCGGTTGCAGATGTCCATTCAAACATCGCAGTCAATGACGTCATCCGGAGATACACGAACTGTTCCGCATCTTGTTCCACTCTTACATTAAAAAATAGAGAGAGGAGGAAGTGCTCCGAGAAGGCCCTATTGAGACGTCTGCTATATAATATTATAGGAACGAAAAGTCAATGTGATGAAGGTGACAATGTATTCTAAATTTACTCAAGTCATTTAAATTATTATGTATTGAAAATCGTTCTTTGGGACTTAATTTCTGCATACCTATCTTATTACTTTCGTATACTTGTTGCCTTAGAAGTCACAATTGTTTCCGTTTCATTTGGCACCACAAAATTAATAGAAGAGCAAAAGATGTTTTCTGTTCTTTCAACTTACATATAATGCGTAATTTTTTAATTAGGAACATTTTATTTTTATCAGTTTTATAAATCCGTAATTTTTTTTTCCCTTGAGGTGTGGTATCTTCGGCATTATAAGGTGGCGTGCTAAGACGGTGAGGAAGCAATGACAGGTTTCACAGGTTGGTGGTTCATTTCTTGATGTGAGGTAGGAAGGGGTTAATTTTGTGTGTCCAATTCTTAATCATGATAATAAAACCTGGTCTTTTCTATTAAGCTTGTGTATATTAATGGGGCATGATGACTTGCCTTCGAAAAATTTTCTGGAGGGATTGAGAGTCCAAGGTTTAATCTATGATTCTTTACATTTATTGTCTATGGGGGAAATGAAATCTCGATGTGGTAAGAAGGTATACTCGAGGGTGGTAGAATCGTTGGTGCTTTGTTTGACTTCTCTATCAGCTGCAAACCAACAAGTACAACGTACCAAACGATATAACTACAGCACTCAACAATACGAATCTTTTTCCACAAGTACAGTAATTCAATTCTTTAAAGAAATTTCCTTGTACAATATGATTTAACTGTAAAATTTATACTGTTCATATACTCTGTTCATTATTTTTTTTGTATATTTATTTATATTTTACCTCTAGATACATTGTAATATATTGTGTACCTACTTTGTTTGTAATCTTGAATGCTTGTCTTGTATTGTTCTGTATATGAATATTGTGGTCCGAACTAAAATAAATCTTAAAAAATCTGTAGTTTTATACTTGATATCGCTGAATATCACTTGAAAAGCCAATTCCTCAACTTATGTGTAGATTTCTAATAATAAGTTTAACGCATGTTTTTAACAATTCAGTTCATTTACCAAACAAATGAAATATCAGATTTTCTCTAAGTGTAGCCTATTTCTTAACATTCCATTAAGAATGTACACATACATTTGTTGTCCACACAAATAAGAAATCTCTTCTTATTTTTCTACATAACAAAAGAATGCCATAGCCTTATAATATCAACATACAATAAATATTATTTCAATTATGAACTGTAAGGCATAAGTAGATTTATTGAATTACTTTTACAACTAATTAATGTAAAATAACTCTTCATGAAATATTATCACTTCTCATAATTTTGCTATTCACTAAAATCTGTGTTCAAAGGTATTGTAAATGTTAAAAATTGTCAGTTATTCCAAATTAGGTTCTTAATGTATAATGCATTTATAAAGAAACAACTATAAAAGGAAATCGCTACTGAAGAAGAATTTATTTGGACATTCGGCCATGAATGCAAGAGTGGTCGTTACCACTGTCTATGAATAGCATATATATATAATTTGAACTGGTAATGGAAATTACGGGAAAACGGCTGAACGGATTTTAATAAATGACCCCTCATTTTGAAGCTTGGAACCCAAAGTTTTTCAGAAAAATAGAAGTTTTCAGTGAAATGTTAATTTTCTTACATCATTTTCCTATTTTCCAAAATCCATATTTCGTCAGTTTTTATAACTAATTAAATTGCGTTTCAGAATAAAACAAAACACTTACTACAATAAATAATAGACTATTACACGAAGACCATGACCTGCAGGATTGCTGACATAGAGTTCAGATGGCTCAGATTCTTTCACATAATGCCAATATATCGATCTTCATTTGTGTAATTTTTTGATAACGTAATTATAAAAAATAATTTACAGGTCTGATTCTCTGGTCTGTAGTTTTCCGAGTACAGCTGTGTATTGGATATTAATAACTACAAAACTTAAGAATGTTTGATGACATTATTACCATTAAAATGAAATATTATTATAGTTAATGTAACACATAATGCTATACTGATGATATGAAGGTGAAACCTTTTGGAGCTTTAAATAAGTAGACGCAGAGAAAGAATATTTTATATTAGATCTTCATTTCTATAATTTACTGAGTAACTGCTATAAATATTACTGAAAACTATAAAACTTACGTAAGGTAAGTATATTGTTATTAAAAATGAAATACTTTTATAGTTATTAATCAAGCGGTGTGGGTCTTTTTCATATATTTAATGGCAGTGTGATATATATATATATATATATATATATATATATATATATATATTTTATATATATTTACATATATTTATATGTCTGATTCTCTAATTTTCCTAGGTAGTAACTGAGTCATGCTTCCTATTTTAGCTGCGTCTTTAAACTATATCTAAATTAATTTCATATTTCTTTGGTTTAATTGATAAGATTTGTGATCGCTGCCAAGCATATTTTATTGTAGGGAAAATAGCAGGCCATTTGACTTCTTGCTACCGTGATGAGTAAGTTTATTTCCTGCAACCAGCAACGAATGAAACACTGAAACTGCTAACGATTTACGATGGACAATTTTATTTAGGGCGCATATAAGATTCTACAACTCTGACATATCATTCACCTCATTTTCTGCATCTCAGCAATAGATTCCTCACAACAGCCTATATTACAGAAAATATACGGGATAACATTCATTGTTACACAAATTAATCCAGCAGCATTTGGTAGATCAGTATTGTCTGGAGGAAGCGCAAAAATTATAATTCCTAAGAAAAGACCAAAAGGTATTACTTACTGACAAAATAAGAGGCCTACAATATTTTGTAGTCTCTTGATCACCTCAGCAAGATCTCTTAGTGGGGAAAAAGTGATTTTGCCCTCTACATTTCAGGGTAGTTCACGAAACATGCAGCAGCTATACCAAGATGCTAAGTCTTTTGTTCAAAGCATGACAAACCTTAGATTTTCTTAACTTTCACCTACAATCCGCAATGACCTGAAATAGCTACTGCATTACTCCCACATGAAAAACTCGGTGATCGTCCTGACATTGTTACTCGCGATTTCGCAATGAAACTCAAGAACTGAAGACGGATAGGTTCAAGGAAAAGTATTTGCAATAAAAAAACATTCAGAGGGAGTATTTTGCACTATTATGGAAACAAATAACTTTCAAACTGTCTGGTATTCTTCATTGAAAATAAATCTGAAAAATTTTTATTTGAACTTCTTATGGACTTAGTTTGCAGCATTTGCTGCACAAGCCACTAGTTAATATTTATTACGAAGAGCAACTTATTTGGACCTACCTGGCTGTAAAAATATTTGTGGCAAGATACAACACAACTGCTAGAGATGAAACAATATCTAAACTTTCTTGAAAGTTATAATGTAATTATAGAACACTTTTTGTCCATATAAACGATTGACAATAAATAATATAGTATTAGTACCAAATAATGTAGTCAGTCAGTGTAATCGCTAACATCACATCCCCACATTCACAGTACGAAACTGATAGAGATTATATTGTCAGGCAGAGGGATTTTGTTATTGTTTACGTAGGATCTTGCCCCCACAGCCCTTCTGTCCGTCATATCAATCACTCCCTGCCTGACAATCAAATGTTTATATTGCCCCTTCACATACTTATTAAGGGGTTAAGTACAGCTTACAGCAGCAAATTTTTAGAAATATTCAACATTTTTTCCCTCCATTACTGTATCTTGCACAATAATGAAAATTGGTATGTGTAAAACACTGTCCTTCTGCTATATGAAAAATATATTTTTACGATTTAAAAAAATTATATTTGTTTTTTTTTTAATTCAAAATGGTGGCAGTTCACTGTGCAGTGATGAAGCGTTTCCCTCATAACTCATAAACTTGTTAACTTTTTCATGTTCTCTCTTATTTATTGTATTGCTGAAACTCATGTTTAAAATTTTCAGCTACATTCCTTAATAAATAATATTTTTGTTTATTTTGTGTTAGAAGAAAATACTGATGTTTGACCGTTTTTTTAAATGAAATTATTTTTATCAGACAATCTATCAAAGGTAGAGAAGTAATCTTGCATTATATTGCAGATATGATATGCATAAATATATATATACAAAAATTTCATCACAGAATATTGGATAGTTTTTTAGTTATGTGGGAAACGCTTGATCACTGCACAGTGAACTGAATTTTGAAAAAAAAATCTAAATATTTTTTTAAATCGTAAAAACATATTTTCATATAGCAGAAGGACAGTGTTTTACACATGCTGATTTTCATTACCGTACAAGGTAGAAATGAAGGAAAGAAATGTTGAATATATCCGAAATTTTACTACTGTAAGCTGTATCTAACCCCTTAAGATCTCTTAAAATAAACAGTTCAATGCAATTATACATTTTAATGCTTACTGCTTTTTCATGTTATTGATGAGTATGCTATACGCAGAAAATATGATGCTATAGGCTCCGTGCGTTGCAGGGAGGAATGCACCGCCGCGCTCTGAGTGGCGAAAATTGTAAGTTCTTGCGTGTTACCGCGCGAGCATCAGCCGTCATCTCACAGTGTACTGCCACGGCAGATTTAATAATAACAGTGGGATTTCAAAGTATTTTCTATGACAATAATCGGCCAAATTCTTCTAAGAAAGGTCGTTTACTTGCAGAAAGTGATCATGTATTAAATTTACAAGAAAAACATTTCGCTGGAATTTGCAAGAGTGTAATAACTGCAAATGTAATAAGACAGACATCAGTTAGCCTGAAACCTTATCATGTCACCATAGATAGATAGATAGCTTTATTGATATTGTTCACAAAAGTACAAAACTTATTAATTTAACAAAAGATCTATATACAAATGTAGTTCTACATAATAAATATACAATTTCCTAAACTAATTAATCTATCGCAAATCTCAATAATTTATTGGTTCAAACTTGCACTTACGTTTTGTTTTAGTGCATGTTTAAACCAATCGTGATAACCCTTAAGACTTTAAACCTTAATTATTTGCTCCTTTTCAAAAATCTAATTGTAATATTTAGGTCTTATTTTACATAATAATTTATTATTCCAATTAGATGATCAGATGTCGACATACTGTAAGTCATGAACCTGAAATAGCTGAATCGGTACATTCCATATGTAGGTTAATCTTTCTTTCTTACAATATTTTCATGTCAGCAGAAACGTTTGCGTAACTTCTACGAAGACTACCTCATGCCTGCTTAAAAACAAGCTTGACAAATTGCTTACATAATCAACCTCAATTTAGTTTCATCATTATGTCGCATGTACTCATTATCGATTCATTTCTATTATGATTTCTATTATGATCTAATAAATTTATTATAATTGCATTCTTATTGAAATTAAAATATATTAGTTAACCAATTTATAAAGTCAAATTTTCTTCTGAACTTTTACTAATTAATATAACTATCGGAATACCTTAATAACTACCTTAGTTCTCTATTTTCAATTTTTTTTATTATTATTTAAAAAAAAAACCTTGTCGTAATTCTATGTTATTTTCAAAACCTGTCTTCTTACCTTATTTAATTAATAATAAGTTTTTCTGATTTTAGGAAAATTTAATCTTTGCTGATGCCTATCTCTTAGTAGGTAGTTTCGTTCAGTATCTATAGTTTTGATTGAATCTACTTTATTTCTGTTAGAGTTTCTATTTGTCATTTTACCTCTTATTAACTGTTCGTCACCTGCTTCTACTTCATCGGTCGGTATCGCACAGCTCCTCCAAATTGTAGCACTTCCTCTCGCGCACCCCGGACTACCAACGGCATGTGGCATTCTTATTAATTGGTCTTCACTTGCGCTGACTTTGCCGGTTGATCCACAATCGCTTCTCCTTGATGTATTTTCACTTGCGCGCCTCGGACTACCCTCACTGGTCGTTCTCTCAGTCTGTGCCCCAGCTCCCCAAACAGCATCTTCACTGGTTCCAGCTTCTTCTTCCATACAAGGTTTTCCTTCTTCACTCTTCTTTCTTCTAAAGGGATCTGTGAAAACAGTGCTGTCTAGTTTATTTAGGTATGCTCTAATATCATTCACTGCCGTAAGCTCATCAATTCTTCTATTTGTTATTTCTGATTCCTTCTGCCCGCTTGATGAGTTACTTTTCTTATCAGTCCTCTCTACGCTTCTAGACTTCCTGTTTCGTGATGCACTTCTGTTTACGTGTGGTGTCGATGATGCTCTATTTCCACAAGTCTCTATTTCGTTATTTCTGTTGTTGCAGCAACTTAATAAATCCTCAGTGAATTGATTATTTAAGGCCTCTACGTTAACTATGTTTCCGTTTATCTTCATTTTATCTTTTACTAAAGTTGCCCTCAATCCTTTACCTCGAGCTTCTTTTATTATTGGAATTAGTTTCTTTCTTTTCTCTCTAATTTCTTTTGCAAAGTCATTTTCTATGAATATATTTGGCCTTTGAGTTGACGCGTATTGGCAATGATGTGTTCTTTGATAAAGTAACTGTTCAATTTCACAATAATTGGTCTTTTTTCCGTTACCGACTCTATACGCGTTATTAATCGCACTTATGTCCAAGTTTAGACTGAAATACTTAGTTAATAATTCTAACACTACGAAACCAGTATCAATTCCTTTTTCATGATTGCGCTCTTCAACACCATAAATTACAATGTTATTAATTCTACTGTCATTTTCCCATTTTTTAACTATCGATTTTAACACCACCTGCTCTTGGATAACCTCCTTTAACTTCTTTTCCACTTCAGTGTATCTGTTTACTAATGTATCTATATCACTTGCTACTTTGTTTAGTAGAAAACTTGCCTTTAGTCTGTCTTCTCTCGTTTCTTTCATATAGTTTATCCATTCTCTTTGAAACACTTCATCACTGTAGACTCTTCTTTCTGTATCTCCAGGACCAGGGTTTAACTTCACATTTCCAATAATCAGTAGAACTGATAAAATAGCTGCGGCCACAAATATGTTGATGCTATCAGACACTATTGCATTTTCACCTTTTGAACATCTGCAACACTGCCCTGCATTGAAGCACCCGATTCGCGCCCTGTAAGAATTTAGGTCGTCGCCCATACCTTCTTCACACGCTAACCTACTTGTATATGCTGCTTACTACACAACCGTTCTCTACGACTGCACTTTGTGAACTGTGCATGTCACCATAGAGATAACGCAGTTATTTATGTATTATTACTATTTATGATTGATGTTAATTTATACATTAAACGATGCTGACTTAAAAAGACTACCTCATGTTATCGTAGGTTAATGCTGCTAGAGAAGCGACTAATAGTTCCTGCGAATGTCCTGCTGGATCGTCAGGAAAGTGTAAACACATTTCCGCTGTTGTTTATGCAGTTAACTCCGAGCGCATCACTTCGCGAACTGATCAGCCCAGCGAATGGTCTCGACCCCATATCTCAAATGCGGGGAAAGAGAAATATAGCAAGGGGAAGAGATTAGAAGAACTTTTTCCCAAAAAAAAAAGCAGAGGCTTGAAGTTGAAGCAATTGAAATTCCTGCACTGAAAACTCCATGCATACTGACACAAATTTTAAATGAAGAGAAAAAATCAGAATCACTTAAAGTTGTCAATGAACTGCTGGGACATTTAATAACAGATATCACAGCTATTGTTGAGAATAATACATGTAAAAGGCTAATCACAACATTATTAATGAAACAAGAAACTAGGCCTATAATAATTAATGAATGTAGTAGCAACATTTCTGCATTAGAAAATGATTTTTATGATAATCATGTCCTAATAAGACCAGAGCAACTGAAATTTGTGTAAAAACCTTGAATCAATCAAAATCAGACTTTATGGTTTACAGAAAGAAAAATAAGGATTTCTGCGAGTAGGACGCATTCAATTAAAAGTAGAAAAAAAGATCATGAGAAGCTGGTAAATACCCTCATGAACCCAAAATTGCTTCATGGTAGGGGTCTTAGGAATGTAACTTTTGGAAGTAAATTAGAAAAAAAACTGCACTTGACAAATACACAAATTCATATGACAGAACTTAAATACTTAAATCCCAAATACTTAATTTAAACTCACTCTTTCCGATTTACTGCTATTATCCACTGTCTTTTCAAATCCATTTCGTGGGGTCGTGATGGAAAACTATAAAACTTCACATTTTGCTCTGTATTACAATATCTATTATTACAGCTAAAAACACAGCACATAATTTTGCTGGACCGCTTTGACATTTTTAAAATAGCACTCTAAAGGCAACACTTTAGGAAAGATTAAATAAATGCGTATATAATCACTCCTACTCGAATCTTCCAGCAGTCGGCTGTCAACACAGATCACACACAGCTGTTGAAGACAAGCCTACAAGTAGTTCTCGTAGTGTCCGCCTGTAGCAGCACATTGCTATACGCACGGAGCCTATACATAATTTTAAATGTTACTTTCGAATTCAGAATGCCAAAATTACATGAGAAAACATGTTTTTCCCTTATTACTGTTGAGTGGTGAAATTGATTTTTGTGACACATCAAAAGAGGCGTGTAGTTATAAAACCAGATATATCACTTTTTTTTTTCGAAATGAGTTAATGTTATATTTCATAACTTCATATGATTCTGCAACTCCTATAGGATGTTATGCTCCAAAGCTAGATACATTACATGGATATGTATGATGAAAAATATTATTGGTTGCAAATCCTTGGTTCCTTGCAAACGTTTTTCCTTCATACTGAAAAATAATGTTTTAGTGATGTATCTGATTTTGCAACTAAAAGCCTCAAATAAAGTTAAGACATGATATACTGTAGCAAAATCACTAAAAGTTACATAGCATTTCATGCAGTTTCTTATATAATTTCTGAAGTGTCCGGAAGTCCACAGTTTAGTATTATTATTATTATTATTATTATTATTATTATTATTATTATTATTATTATTATTATTATTATTAGTATTATTATTATTGCACATTATAGTTGTTACTTGGTTGTGAAATAAACATATTATGGAGGGTTAGGTGACTTAAGAGCCTACTTATACAATTATGCAATTACTTTGGTGAGTTACTTGGTAGCTCAACTGGTACATAGCAGGTTTACGACCATCGTGTATTCGAGTACAAAATTTGTCAATTTTATGCTGAAAGGGCGGGCCTAAAAGATTCTGATGAAAAGATTTTCTGGTCCGAGAATACAACTTAGCCAGGTCTCGACTTTGGAAAAACTCATTTAGGGCTTAATTAAACAGATTTATTACTATGGGTAATTAGTTATCTCGTGAAAACAAATGCCTGCGTGCGCCTTTGCTTATATAGTAAGATGTAGTAAATGAGCTAGTGGAAACTAGCAATGGAGGGACGTTTCTCAGTCCACTTTTACTTCTTCTTACGAGCAGGTAGGTTTCAAGAGATAATGAATGGTCTATACCAGCGTTTCTCAAACTATGATCCGCGGACCACCTGTGGTCCTTCAAAAAAAGACAGAAGAAAAAATAAAATTCAAATAAATTGCCTATCACACTATAGCTGAAAATCTCAGAGTTTGGAAATGACACATGGCAATAGCCTTTCACTTTTTCTCCCATTACTGATATTTTATAAAATTTCTTACCGTACCCGTCTACCCACTTCCCACTCTACTCTTAGCAACAAAAGAGGGATTTAAAACACTATGAACGTGGCGTTTCTCGCCATCTTCTCCTGCATATCTGGCGCCGAGTCTGTAACCCAGCCAAGGGACCACCCGAATTCATAACAGAGGACCGAAGTAACAGAGGAACCTTTCCATGTATTGATGACTTTCTTAATAGATTTGCCGACACCAGTCTGCACATTGAAATGGGCACGTACTGTACGTCGTACACCAATAATAGAACGTGCCAAATTTCATCATTACTTGTTGAAAATCGGGCATGTTTCTGCATTAATTTTTTTATTTGTTTTTCCAGATGACGATATAAGAAATTTTAGACTCCGCCTATTTTAAAATCCGACAGGTTTTAATTTTTACACTTGCGTGTTTCGTCTCTAAGTGCCGTTTCGATTTCGCGGGTTTCATATACTCGTTTGAAAGCACTTCGTAACAAACAACGCACCGAGGTTTTGGTTCACTCTCATTGCCACGCCAAGTAAATCCAAGTTCCAAATAACTCTTGTCATATTTATGAAAATAAGAGCTACCAGAAATAGCTAATAGTATTAAAGAAAAGCAGGATGCTTATAAATCGTACTTACAAACACGAACGGATGAAGCTTGGGAAATATATAAACAAAAAAGAAATAAAACAAAAAATTTGATAAAAAGATCTCATAGTGAATCTTGGGAAAGATTTATTGCTAGCATTGAACATGACATCCACGGAAGACAGAACGTAGCCTTTAAGCTTATGAAACATATGAATAAAGCAGAGAAAGATACTGCAAGTATTAACATTATTACAGAACACCAATGGATACAACACTACAGAAACTTATGGTATGATGAAAACTGTGAAGAGAATTATTATGTAGAAAGTGACAGTAGTTCTATAGATCAAATAGACATAAAAGAATTAGAAGCGGCTTTAAAAGTAACAAAAAATAGAAAAGCTACTGGATTGGACGGAATTAATGCTGAACTAATTAAATGTGGTGGAATGATATTAAAATTCTGTTTCCTTCATTTTCTGAACATGTGTTGGAAAAATTGTTCAGTGCCCATGGAATGGAATACAGCCAAAGTTATTTCCCTATTCAAGAAAGGTAATAGAAATGACACAGGAAACTATAGAGGAATAACCTTATTAGATGCAGGATATAAAATCTATGGAAAAATTCTTAATCAAAGATTACAAGCTATTGCTGATGTAGTAATATCAGAGGAACAATCAGGCTTTAGAAAAGGACGCTCATCTAGTGATAATATATTTATAATGAGGCAGATTATTGAAAAACGTCGAGAGTTTGGTTTGGAAACCCACTTAGCATTCATTGACTATGAAAAAGCTTTCGATAAAGTGAAAAGACCCCTTTATGGAAAATACTGGAAATAAGAGGCTTTCCTAAGCACCTTATTAGTGCCGTTAAGAGTTTATATGTAAATACCAAAATAGTTATTAGCTCAGGTTTTAAAGTGTCAGAAGCAATTTTAACAAATTTAGGTGTTCGACAAGGGTGCAGTTTATCACCCACTCTGTTTAATTTATATATTGACGATCTAGTTTTGAAGTGGAAAGATGAAATACAGACTGCGATTAAAATAGAATCTAACACACCTTTAAATACTTTACTATACGCTGATGATCAAATAATTATCCAGGAAACAGAAGATAACCTACAAAGAGCAGTGTATAGATTAAGCCAAAACGCAATATTTTACAATCTAACTATATCTGCAAACAAAACAAAGATAATGGCTTTTAAAGGAAAAATCCTGTTAGATCTAAGATAATAGTAAATGGAAACATTTTAGAACAAGTATCCCACTTCAATTATCTAGGATGTGATATTAGTTTTAATTATGAGAAAGATATTGAGAAGAAATTTAATAGATTTCAGATGATATGTGGAACAATTGGAAGAACTTTAGGAAGAAAAGCGAGAAAAGAAACTCAAATGAAATTTTATAAAGTTATGGCTGTACCTACTCTTATATATGGCTCTGAATCATGGACAATAACAAAAAAAGAAGAATCATGTATACAATCAGCAGAGATGAAATTTATGAGATACGTAAGAAGATGCACTAAAGCCGATAAAATAAAAAATGAAACAATAAGATCAGATTTAAATATTTTCTCAGTACACGACATGATAGAAGAAAATAAAACAAAATGGAAAGATCATGTTGACAGAATGGCAGAGAATAGGCTACCAAAGAAGATAATGAATTATTGCCCGATCGGGAAAAGGGATCTGGGTAGACCTCGCAAGAGGTGGCTGGACGATAGAGACCGGAACAGGTGATATCACCTAAACCTTGAAGGGAGAAGAAGAAGAAGAGCTACCACTAGGATTAGATATTTCTTTAATGCACTATGATTAATATATTTATTCACACACAGCTTCTGAACTGTTACCACAACCTAAATGGAACGTAACTCTATGTTCCTATTTTTTTTTTCAAAGATCCGGATCGAAGCCAGTTTTCCATTATATACAATGGGCACTATTTAACAGAGACATGGACAACTACTAGCGTAAGAAGGATTTCAAACAACTAACTGATAACAGGCAAGCGATGAATCAACAATGCACAGAATTTGTTATAAGTTACTTGTGATTGGCTACAAAAATATAATTACAAAAGTATTATAATCAATTAATTCTATTTTAAAATATAAGTATACTGGTATTAAAATATGCTACAAAAATGATAAATTTGCTTTCGACGGGAACAAGAGTAAGGTGGTCCGCGGAACTGTTCTGTGGTCCCCACTTCAAAAAAGTTTGAGAAACGCTGGTCTATACGAACCAAAAATCTGCTAACAGCCAAATAAATCTAAGGGGCACATTTATAACTTGAACACATAAAAAGCGATTTACTAAACATCAACACATGAATGAATTTGTGTTTAACCCCTAAACCACCGCGATTTCAAATTACTTATGGAACTCGAATATGAAGAAGGAAACCAGTTGCAGTTACCCGACAACATAGAAGACTTAAATACAACAACCGAAGAGGTAGCATAAGATTCTCTGATTTCACTTGATCTTCATGATTTTGACTTAGTATTGCAATCTTTCGGAATAGCATAGTAAAATATAGAATGTTTTATATCCTCAGCCCACCTTTAATGGGCGATGTTCAGTATTCCAGGTAGGACCTACTACATACTCGTATTTTTAAGTAGCAGTTGAAGGAAATAAACTCTAAGGAGTATGTATATCATCCACAACATGAATAAAGAACGAAAATGTTGGAAAACGTGTGAATCATGTAGTAGAGAGCACGCGTCATCTCCGTGGTACTATTTTGTTTGTGTAATAAAGAATGAATAAATTATAATAATGGAGTTGTTAATGCTCAAAATTTTCTTCATTTCGATATGAAGGAATTATGAGCACAGAGACCACCTAAATTGAATAATTGGCTTTTCGAGTGATATTCAGCGATATCAAGTACAAAGTTATAGATTTACAAAACTGACAAAAATAAAATGCCCCTAATTAAAAAAAATACGCATTGTACGTAAGTTGACAAAATAGAAAACATATTGTACCCTTCCATTGAGTTTCTGGTGCCAAATGAAACGAACACAGCTGTGACTTTTAAGGGACGGAGGTAATAAGATAAATATGCAGAAATTCAATCCCAAGGAATGATTTTCAATACATAATAAAAATAATAATTTAAATGATATGAGCATAGAGTAAATTTAGAATATACTGAAAGTTTGATCTCTGAGGCAACAGATTGGTGAAGACAGTGATGATGTCGGTACTGATTTCCGTCCTTCTGGAGTTCTGTATTGTGTTGTGCTGCTGTAAGAAGATTGAATTCATTTACAATAATAGACCTCCCTTTAGAAATGCTGACCTATTTTTACGTGTTAATTCAAGAAAAGGTAAAATATAGTTTCTTTCATAACCTGAGCTTTAGAAGGGATTCAGTGGTCAACATCACGTTTCAACAACACAGAAAACAATGGAATCTAGTATTTTCATCGTCAGCAAATTCATAATCATATACTTAGTCATCAATATATTTATCATCATTATTGTCATCGAAACAGTTTCTTTCAAGAACCGATTTCTCTCGAACTATTTCACCTGCCCCTGTATGTGTCTAGTTAAAACTTATGTAATCAGGAGAAAGTTACCTTCCAGTAATTAAATTTTCTCTAGGCCTATGGCATTTATTACATTATCATGGCATTTCATCGCTAAGACGGTTCTTATTGGCTGAAGAACCGCATCCTACATGCGGAGTGGATCGGGGGAAGATGCCTGACTTTTTCTTTGATTAAAAATTTAAGATACTGTCATTTATTTTTTTGAATTTCATATTGAAATATCTAAATCTGGAAGATATTTTGAAACTATATTTTTGATACATAACAGAAAACATTAATTACCTTGATTATTGATACAGGTTTTCTTCTTGCCTGCACTGTAGGCATCTTTCCCCGATAGTCGGGTAAGATGGCAAATGCAATTAACACATTTACTGAGATATGTATTTTACCTGAACTTGGTTTGATAAATGTATATAACAAAATTGACTTAATCTAAAGCTCACGCACACTTTCTGACTCGTTTATCACTACTTAGCAACACAGTCATTGCACATCAGTAGTTTAATATCAAAGACGGACATCTGTCGTCTCCATAATTTTTGATCTGGAGGCAATTTTTGTTGCAGTGTTCTTTGTAATGCTTAACACAATTTATTTTATAAATGTAGTGTTAGAGTTTGCATATGGTTTCACTATAACTCGAAAGGGCATGAAAAATTGTATAAAAATCCACAGCTATCTAAATTTCGATCTTTGCCTTTGATATTAACCTACTCACACTCGTATTTTATTGCCGTGTACAAGACTCGTGAAATCACTTCTTGCAGACAATGAATTGAATCCAGTACATTTTTTTTTTTTCGTCAGTCTTTTTAGGCGGCGTTTAAGGTTACTGTAAGGAATCCCGTATGCTTGCTATGCTCTAAAACAGTTCATACCCTCGCAAGTTGAAGACTGTCCTCAATCCACTGACTTCTATCAGATGATATTACGTAATGTTTACACATTCCCTACAATAAAAGATGCCTAGTGCTGTGATGCAATCTAAGAAGGCGGAACAAGGTCGTTCGTTGTTAACAATACAAACTTTAGAACCTTTACTACAATATCCATTACAAAGGTTTGACAGTTATTACGAATTCAAGGATGTATTAAAATTTTAACATACTTTTGCAATTATTTTATAGCAGAAAAATGAGCTGTTTTCTTGCTTTTCCTCTTCTCACAACAAGAACACGTGGCAAAATGAGTTAGCTTCCACTCTACAGACATTCAACTGTCTTAGTGATCATGAAGACATGCGCGTGGCGTTCTCTCTTAGAAGAATGTGAAACTACAAAGAAATAAGCATCTTCCCCCGATAGTCATCTCCCCCCGATTCACTCTAATTATATCCGTTTAATAAAGTGCGGTAGATCGACACAAATAAACCTAAAAAAGACCATCCTCAAATTTCATGTTTACGTTACAAAGGAATCTATGGCAGCCGATATCTCTCTATGAGTCAATCAACAAACTATCACAAAAATTTAGCTTTTCCAGGAACAATGAAATGTGCTTCCCTAGATATTAATAGAACCACGTTAGGAACAAATCGGTTATTTAACATCGGAGATGATCACTTTAACATGAGACACATCGGCATTGTTTTCTAATAAACACGATCGTTAAAGTTATCAGATTCAGAAAATACTGCTAAGAAAAGTATCTTTCGTTCAGTAACCGAATATTTTTGAGCTTTCGGTATGTGACGGGCAAGAATGCTTCCAAATTGAAGAAAAAAAACGAAAAAAAATCTAGAGAATGACTGGCACCTGAATTTCGGAGAGAAGATCCAAAGAAGGTTTCTTGTATGATCTCAAAAGCCATCATCACGAACATAGAAGTTATAAAACACGTCAATTTCAAGTCAGAATCCTCGGTCGAACCTCCCGAGAACAGAGGAACTAAGCCGGAAATATTAAAATCAATTATAAGCTCAAAATGAAAACTATTAGAGCAGCCAACCAGGGAACGATTAAACAGCTGCAGACCGGCTGTATTCAGGGAGCGACCAGAGTACCTTGGACCACTCCGCGGAAGGTGCAAGGATTGCTGTGGATTTTAGACTGTTTCCTGACAAAGAGACAGCTCTTGTGATTAGCGCCGACGAAGCATCTACGGACTGGCTTCTAAAACAATGGGAGGTTGTCAGGACAAGATTTGTAAACATGGAGTTACTTCTCAAGTAGGCCTATAAGCGAGAAATGGCTTGCTCCTTAATTTCAAGTGTGAAAACTAACGCAATATGAAAGGAATCAGTGACCTGATTTCAGGATTAAACACAGGATACTAGATAGTTTGCATTCAAACGATAAACACAATCGGTTCTGATCCCCAGAAAAGAGCGGCGACCTTGGCCTGGGTGAAGATTGGCGCGCCTGCCGCAGAGTAGCGCTGTACAGTAGCTACCGCTGACGCTGGATCTGTCGTGAGGGAAAGACGTCTGTGCGCGTGTTGTTAGTAAAATTGTGTTGTCTCGTGGTGATGTCTATTAATAATGGTTGAGTATACTTTAGAACAACGTATTTTTCTCTATGATGCGTAGGCCTATGTGAAATACTCCTCTGCAAGAAGGTGTCGAAGAGAATTTGAACATCGGTTTCCTGGTGTTCGAATTCCTAGTAGGTCAGCTATTCATGACCTTGTCAATAAAGTCAGACGTACAGGATCTTTTTTGAACAAGAAACGTGTTCAACAACGCCGTGTACCGACAGAAGAGAAGATTAATGAAGTAGTGGCCCGCAAATCACTACGAGGTTTAGCATAAGAGGTTAACATTTCCAAGACGTCAGCTTTTGTGGCAACGAAACTTCTGAAACTTAAGCCGTACAGGGTAACTGTAGTTCATGCTTTACAACCACAAGATCCTGTAAGTAGGGTTAATTATTGCAATTGGTTTGTGCAGTCCGTTCATAACGGCGACGTGGACCCACTTTTAACGTTCTTCACAGATGAAGCTGATCTTCACTGTCACGTTTCTACTCAGAACAATAGATACTGGGCTACCGAAAATCACCATATTATTCATGAAGTTTCTCACCACGCTGCAAAGGTTGGATTTGGTGTGCAGTGAGTGCGAGTAGAATTATCGGTCCCATATTTTTCGACACAGCAGTTGATTCACATGTTTATTTAACTTCAATTTTAAATAATTTTTTTCCGCAACTAACAAGAAATGAACGATTGAGTGGCTGGTTTCAGCAGGATTCAGCTACAGCACACACCTCTGCTAATTCTATGTATGAATTGCGAAGTGTGTTTCGTGACAGAATAATTAGTCGAGGATTGTGGCCACCTCGTTCCCCTGACACATCTTCATGCGATTTTTATTTATGGGGAACCTTAAAGAATAAAGTGTACGCATGAAATCGCACACGTTACAAGAATTGAAGGACAACATCACGAGAGAAATACAGACAATCAGTCAACATGAACTTTTGCGAGTGAGCCAGAATTGTTTTCGGAGATATAGGGAATGTGTTCGAGTTGAAGGTCATCACTTTCAACATCTGTTGTGATGCAGGTAAGCCTAATGTTAGTTGAGTAGTTAGTGTCCGTACCCATGACTTGCCGGTCGTTTACGTGTAACTCTGGCGGCAGGCGCGCCAATCTTCACCCAGTCCAAGGCCGCGGAGCGGTTCGGCCGAGCTACGAACGCACTGTATATCCTAGCTCAATTAAAGAATGTATGTTAAATATTCCGATGCTTTCGGAGAGATCTAAATTGCTATGGTCTTAGTCGTTGTACCAGAAGGTTTAAAAAGATGGACATGAAAATGGATACGACGTGCTTACTAACAAAAAATTGGCAGGTATTTTTAACTCTTCTTTTCTGGATAACCGAATTTGGTAGTTATTGTAGATAAGAGGCTGATAGAAGCTACATGCGGAAACTAACTTAACGCCCAGAACTTGTTCTGGATTTGTAGAAAAGCTTTTGATGAGTCGTGAAAACTTACCCTTAACCTAACAACACGCTAATCCCTTTAACAACACGCTAATCTCTTAACAACACGCCAATCCCTTTAACAACACGCTAATCTCTTTAACAACACGCTAATCCCTTTAACAACACGCTAATCCCTTAACAACACGCTAATCCCTTAACAACACGCTAATCCCTTAACAACACGCTAATCCCTTATTCATCTGTCGTAAAAAATCTTGGCTTCTTTTTTGATAATAATCTAAGTTGGAATTTTCAAGTTAAAGAAACGATAAAAAAAAATCTGTTCCTCCATTCACTGTTTGAGTCGCTTGAGAAACTTCTTGCCCCAGCAACTAAAACTTACCCTAGTGCAAACCCTAGTAACGCCGCACTTCGATTATTGTGACGTTTTGTTAAGTGACCTAAGTTCTGAATTGTCAGTCAAGTTACAGCGAGCTCAGAATATGTGCGTCAGATACGTGTGCAACATCCGACGATATGATCACATATCACCGTCCTTCGCAAGTCTCTCGTGGCTCCGACTTAAAGAACGTAGAATTTTACACTCTTTGTCTTTACTCTTTCGAATTCTGCACACTTCAACACCATATTACCTTTCGTCTCGTTTCTCTTATCTATACTCTAACCACGACGTAAATACCAGATCACTTATCTGTGGCACGCTAAGTATACCTCTTCATAGAACATCTTGTTATTCATCATCTTTTACAATATCCACCTCGCGTCAATGGAATTCCTTGTCACAAAGTATTAGGGGCTGCAAGACAATAAACACCTTTAAGAACAGCTTAAAAGATAACCTTATTAGCATTTCACTCCAATCATACTGATTTAAACTATCACTGACTACATTGTTACTTTTTTCTTTAGACATCATCCTGATTGTGCTGTATTTTAATTGTCTCGTAATAATCTCTTTCTATTATCTAATATTATTTGAAATATATTAACATTCTATGTATTTTAGTTTAATTCTGCTACACAGTTTATTTCAGTGTTTAATTAATAGTTCATAGTATTTTGTTGTTTAATTTGTAAATAACTCTTGTATACATGTAACTCTCATCTAAATCAAATTGTTGGATTCTTTGTAAGTTCATGCATATGTATATACACTTTTTGCTGGTTGAGTGGAAGAGAAGGCCTTACGGCCTTAACTCTGCCAGCTAAAATAAATCATTATTAAGATGGATCACAGACTCTATTTTGAATAACGTTTCCAGTGACACCTACTGATACCACAAGGAAGAACGTTAGTAATACGCAACAGAGGAAGCGTACTACCCTTGCTATGCGAGTTTACAGTTGTTTAATGGACGAAATAGGAAGTAGTTATTTGATCTAGAGGAAGTGCGGGACAGAAATGTAACCAGCACTGCGTTGAGAAATTTAGGAAGAAGAGAACACCTAATTGGGATACGTCTACTTGCAATACATTGGCAATGTGTTTCGAATACAGTTTAGCTATACTTATCTTATCCAGAACACGTAAGTTAATTTCTCTTTACGGAATAGAAATCGGTTCGTGTGTTGTAAACTTTTTAATGTAATATTGACAATTCTGCTCTAATCTTAATTAATATTCGTACTTCAAGTATACTCTCAATGCTCTGAACAAACTATGAGCAACGCCATGTCATCAGCAAATCTTATGAATAATCAGGCCTCATTTATCACTTTAAGAATATATGCTTCTGCACGTGTTGGTGACAGTTTCGACTGTAGATATCGTATTTTTTCCGATTTCTCGTCATTTCAATAACTGAAAACAAGATATTAAATATCTACTTTCCATTCCTGATGTCCGAGTAAAGTTAACCCATTAACGCCCATTAGCATGTTTTTCTACCGATCGTGTTTTAAATTTTCAAAACAATGTTTAAAATAATTTTTTTATACATCTTGATTACACAACTTTTAACACTGTATCACTTCGGAATATGTATGATAAGACTTTCTTGAGTTAAATTCTAACGTACCTTGTTTACATGTTTCGACCTACTTATAGTCATCCTCAGAACTGGTCGTTGGTCTTGGCGCCTCTTGTTTTGCTTCCTGTGAGGGTGAGTTCGTGTGGTATAGTGTATAGTGAAGTTGAGTTGTGTTTTGAGAATTTCATTGGGGTGTGTTTTCGTGTGTCTATATATTTCATATTGTTCTAGTGTGTTTAGTTTCTGGCTTTTTGGTTGGATGTGTAGTATTTCCACGTGTTGATGTCTCTGTGGGTGTGGTTAACATTTGTGATGTGTTCTGCATATGTGGAGGTGTTTTGTAATTTTGTTATGGCTGTGATGTATTCTTTGTAACGTGTTTGAAATGATCTGCCTGTCTGTCCTATGTAGAAGTTGTTGCAGGTGTTACATTTGAGTTTGTATACGCCTGTGTGGTTGTATTTGTTTGTTTGTGTTGTTTGTGTGTTGAGATGTTTCTGTAGAGTGTTATTTGTTCTGTATGCGATGTTGTAATTTAATTTCTTGAATGAACTTGCAATTTTGTGTGTTTTTTTGTTTTCGTAAGTTAGTGTGATGTATTTTTTGTGTTCTTGTGTTTGTGTTGTATTCTTATGTTTTTTGTGATTATGTTTTGTCTTACGTATTATGTTGCCTATTATGTTGGGGTTGTATCCGTTTTCTTGTGCTATGTATTTGATTGTGTTTAGCTCTTCGTTGTAATCCTGTTGGTTCATTGGAATGTGTGTAGTCTGTGTACCATTGTTCGGAATGCAGCTTGTTTGTGTTGTGTGGGGTGGTTGGATGTGTTGTGTATGTGTGTTGTTGTTGTTGTGGGTTTTCTGTAGACTTTGAATGTGTGTTTGTTTTCGACTTTTGTTATTGTGATGTCTAGAAAATTTATGCATTTGTTGTTTTCAGTTTCTAATGTGTAGTGTAGCTTTGGGTGTTTTGTTATGAACATTGCAACAATGGGTTCTAAGACATTCTTCACACAGCTTATTCGAAATTTAATGACAGAAGTTAACTTAATGCATCGCTACATCCCTTCAAAGTCACGTTTCAACTTATCTTCAAAAGTTGGCTTGCAGCAAGGGAGAAAGTGGATAAGCATATATTCTTAAAGTGATAAATAAGGCCTGGTTATTCATAAGATTTGCTGATGATATGGCGCTGTTGCAGAAGAGGAGACAACTCCAATTGGAAAAGATAAGCATTGGAGATCCAAGGGGGGGGGCAATTCATATAAGCTAACGAGATTCATTTGCACTGTATAATAGATGTGTGAATGATGTGGATCCCCTTGAACAATATGTAGCAAACTGCGGGTACAGAATAAGAATCAGATACAAGAAATGGTGGGTGAAGAGCCTTGTTTGTCAAATCTGCTGTATTTTATTATGTAAAGAATTACTTCCAAACTATAAACATTGTGTGCAAAATCTATATCTTATTCAAAGAAGTAGAAATTACAAAACTTTTACGAATTGCAACATATTACAAAGTTTTGAACAGAATCAGTTCATACGAAAATTTTGATATCTTTATTTAGGCCTACCAGTTTGTAAATATGCCCAATAATGTTGGGAACTTCAGGAAAAGTATTGAGATGCTTTTTTCACATCCTTGTGATGGTAGGATATGAATATCAGTTCTGATATTCACAAAATATGTTCCGGTCATTAATGGGTTAATAGAGTTTGTAGAGCAGTTATATTACCGGTTCTTCTATATGGCTGTGAAACTTGGACTCTCACTCTGAGAGAGGAACATAGGTTAAGGGTGTTTGAGAATAAGGCGCTTAGGAAAATATTTGGGGCTAAGCGGGATGAAGTTACAGGAGAATGGAGAAAGTTACACAACACAGAACTGCACGCATTGTATTCTTCACCTGACATAATTAGGAACTTTAAATCCAGACGTTTGAGATGAGCAGGGCATGTAGCACGTATGGGCGAATCCAGAAATGCATATAGAGTGTTAGTTGGGAGACCGGAGGGAAAAAGACTTTTAGGGAGGCCGAGACGTAGATGGGAGGATAATATTAAAATGGATTTGAGGGAGGTGGGGTATGATGATAGAGACTGGCTTAATCTTGCACAGGATAGGGACCGATGGCGGGCTTATGTGAGGGCGGCAATGAACCTTCGGGTTCCTTAAAAGCCATTTGTAAGTAAGTATAGAGTTTGTAGAGAAAGTGGCAACGTACTGCAGGTTCCGGGTTTAATTCCGGATAGCGACGGGATATTTACAGTAACTAAAAGTCCAGAACGTACTGTTATCCACTCAGTCTCCTGTAAAATTGAGTTCGGAGGAGTCTTTTCGTGGATTAAAGACTGTCTTAGCATGATTTCACCATCTCATTCCAGTGCCCAGTCGACGAAAGCTTGGAGTTCTGTTTCCATGTCCTCTATGCGTCTTCATGGCGTACTTTTTTTAGTTGGTTATTTGACGACGTTGTATTAACTACGAGGTTATTTAGCGTCGTTGAGATTGGTGATGGCGAGATGAGGCCGAGGATTCGCCATAGATTACTTGGAAATCTATTTACGGTTGGGGAAAGCCTCGAAAAAACCCAACTAAGTAATCAGCCCAAGCGGGGATCGAACCAGCGCCAGAGCGCAACTTCAGACCGATAGATAAGTGCATTTATTGATGCATAATAAATCATACAAACTCCTGTACACAAGATCCTTCGCACGAGCTCGTACGGCCATTCGTGCTGTAACTATGCACAGTTTGAATCTTCAAAACGAAAATAATACTATTAATAATAAAATAGTGAAACAACAGTTATTATTATTACTACCGATAACATTAATTATCATAATTACAAATAATCTGACTTCAAACCAAATTTCACAAAAATAATACACATAAAATAAATGTAAGATGTGAAAAAACACACAGTGAAACATATATGTTTACAAATAATTCAATTCCTTATTGAAACTGCACGAAATAATGCAACTAATAAATATAAAGGTAATATATAAAAAAACACACACACACGCAATAAAAAAGACGCAATAAATACAAAAAGAACATTATCCCCTAATTACCTCATTCATTCAGTGTTAATACTACTCAATACAACACTAATTAATAACTCTTTTCCTTATTTCCTCGGGTCCCTCCCCCTCGGCCAGTTCCACCCTCAACTGTCGAACTTTTGCCATAAATTTCCCACACTGTCACAGGATTTAGCGTTATTTAACATATCGTATGTCGCCAAGTGCCCCCTGCTAGATGTAATGAAGGACTCTGGCAGGAATCGTTTCCTCAGAGCTTCTGTGGCTTCACACTCCGATAAAATATGGTGTGATGTCTCGCCTTTACCACAAAGAGGACATTCTCGCCCCCTCTTCGTTGACGATTTTAAGTGCCCTCCAGGCTCCTAGACGAAACCAGATTAAACCCAGTCTACCTTCTCTGCTTCCTCCATAGAGATATAGTTCGGCCCCCCAATTTGTTTTGATCATCGATTGGATCTCCAGAGCAACCTTATCCCTACATTCCCCTTCTGTTATTTGCCTGTCTATATCCTTCAGGCGTTTCTTGACTTTCCGCCAGACATTTCGCTTGTTCCTGCAATCTTCCCCGATTATAAATCCATGCCTATTTCCTCCAACCCTCTGCGTAATCTACCTGCCCAGGTTACTTGGTCTTTCCTCTCGAGTTGTTCCCTATAACAGACCGCTCTAATAAGGGACTGATCTCCATGCACAATCCTCAGGTACCGGCAGGCAAGCGCCTTAAGAAGAGAGGACGGTATTTTTTTTTTAACTTTTTTCCTATTAGGTGTAAAATATTTATTTTTTGTATGTAGAGAGCTCATAGACTACCTGTAGAAACTCAACTAAATATTTTGAAAAAAAAAAAATTATTTGGGGGCCCAGATTTGAAAAAAAATATATACCCAATGTGCAGGATTTTACTAAAATCGATATATCTAAACCATTTTCAAAGGTAGATTCATCTTGTTTTCTGCAATGTACTTGCAAAAGCATGCTCTACAAACTGCATGTAACAGAATTTTGATATTAGTCCCTACGTTTGTAAAATAAAAATTAAAATTTAATAACAATTTTCGGATTTCCTTTCTTGCAAAGAAACGGACAAACTTCTGTTACAGAGAAAAGTTTCCTAATAGTCTAAAGAATGTGTGTTCTAAATTTCATGCATGTATCTTTAATAGTTCAGAAATGATATCCATTTTTGTCTGGCAATGTAGCAAAAAAATGAAGTTCCCGTAAACCGATAAAAGGGGGCGAGTGATTAAAAAATTCATAGCGCAGGAAGTTTAAAAATGGCGTCTCAACATCCGATAAGAGCACAAATACACACGAAATGTTATGCAATGCATACCACACATATCAAAGGGTATTTTAAAGAAAAAAAAAACATATGTTTTTGAAAATTCAATTTACCGGAAACAACAATAAAAGTGGTCGAGTGATTTAAAAATCCATAACGCAGGAAGTACAAAAATGGCGTCTCAACATCTGATAAGGCCGCATATACCCACAAAATATTATGCTATGCATTCCACACATATCTCAGAGCATTTTAAAGATTA
Organism: Periplaneta americana; assembly: GCA_025594305.2. Taxonomy (NCBI): domain Eukaryota; kingdom Metazoa; phylum Arthropoda; class Insecta; order Blattodea; family Blattidae; genus Periplaneta; species Periplaneta americana. The sequence goes on along the minus strand of JAJSOF020000017.1, from coordinate 138,073,420 downwards.
TTTTTAATTTACTCATTTTTTCCCCAAAAGTGGCTTCATGGCATATAACGGGAATACCTTTCAGATCACCTCCCTTACTGCGAAAGAATCGGTGGTTCAAGACGCGGCATTCGTTAAGTATATCGCCTGCTGAAATGCTGTTCTAGTGAACAGACTCAAACAGTCTATTACCAATATCAAAATCTCATCCTGTATGTATATTTATATGAAATGAGGTATTATAAATCTTCCTTAAACCTAATATCCATTTGAAGAGTAACTTCATAAACAGTGGTCCACGAAAGAATATCAAACTGGAGAAGGTGCTGCTGGAATAAGTAAAATTTTCATTTTACTATCCTGCGGGACTACTAACCACAAATGTTGATGGAAAATTATTATCAGTCAAAACAACATTAGAAAATCTTACATACAGAACAAACAAATCTTCAAAAGCTGTCAACTTATGCGACTCTTAAGCAGTCATTCAATCCATCTCAAATTCAATCACAATGATCACTAGATAGAGTAACAAAATCATATTCTTCCTTCACAAGTGTGCAAGAATACTATCTTACGACGTAACAATCCCACTGCAACATCGCAGGCAACGAAACAGAAAGCTGCTTTGTAAAAAAGGATCGCAAACTAAACAAACAACATGACGACCTATCCATCAATTGTAACAAATATTAAATCAAGAACTAAGGCACCTGTGTCTGCTAATAGTTTCATATGATAGCCTATAGAACCTAGACAATAAATGACATCAGACTGCAAAGTGTAACATACAACAAGAAGTGTATAAAGGCGGCTTTACACTGAAGCAGCCATAAGCAATCGTCAACATCCGGCACGGTCGCACGCTGCAGGCAGGCAGCCTGGTCGCATACGGCTTGCGGCGCCAATCCGCCGGTTGCTCCGGTTCGCAAGCTTATCCAGCGCTGTTGGGTTCAGTAGTCCAGTCGCATGCGGCACGATGAGTTGGGATAAAACAAAGCTTCTAATTGAAGAATACCATGAAAATCATATTTTGTGGGACTTGCGAGATCACAATTACAAAAATAATAGAAAGAAGTTAAATTTGTGGGAAGAAATACCTTTAAAGTTCGATTGTTCGGTAAAAAACTTTAGTTTGAAAATGACCTTCCACAGATACATAAAGAAAAAGAGCGGGTCAGTTCAGGATGATCATTGGGTGCATTTCGGTGCACTGTGTTTTCTTCTTGAGACTGACGCACAAGAAAGTGACTTTCAACTGATAAGAACATCGATTCTGATGTAAGTGTTGTGTCTAGTTTACATAAGACTACTACATCAGTGACCAAACGCACGATTACGTAAAATTAATATAATAAGATACCTGTTATAAAAGAAATACAATGTCAGCAAAATAATAAAGAGTCGGTTTAGTTATTGGTATTTCCATATTTTACACAATAATAGCAATGAACATTTTCCAAAAATACTTTTAACTTCGGCACAAATCTTCACTTTTATTCCAAATTTCAGAGAGTAAATACGTCTAAATACAGTAAAACATCCCTAAAACGACGACGATCGTTCCAGATTTTTTTTTCCGTTTTTACAGGTTTTCGTTTTACAAAGGGTTGAGTTTTGACGAAACTAAGAATAGACTACTGCGATAGTATTAGTATTAGTATTTATTTATTTAACCTGGTAGAGATAAGGCCGTCAGGCCTTCTCTGCCCCTCTACCAGGAGATTCCAACTACAATATCAACAATAAAATTACAATTAGTATTAGATTTACAATTACAAGGATAGGAAGAACACAATGAAGAAATAATTTGAAATAAAAGTTACAACAGTACATGCAAGTGAATTTTATTTTCATAATTATTAGCTTACGTAATTGCAGCCTCTCTCTCTCTCTCTCTCTCTCTCTCTCTCTGTCTGTCTCTGCGCCCTAGTTTCTTGGCCCCACATTTCTTGTAAAGTGTAGGCCTATTCCCGCGACTTTTTTTGACGGGAACGTTGTAGGATTTCCTTCGCGTCCTGCATGAATTCAGAGTGTAAATTGCGCCCTGATCCATCAGTTGTGTAACTGAAGTTGTGTTTGATGGAAAATAGATTAACTTCACGTTAGACAAATCAATCCTTGGATGGTAGGTAGCATTGTCTAAAAACAGTATGACCTTACGACCTTGGCGTTTGATTGCTCGATTAAAATTATGAAGCCACTCTTCCATGATAGAACTGGTCATCTAGGCTTTTTATTAAATCGCACAGTTTTACTTTATTCGCACTGTCATTTCACACGGTATTGACATATTAATATAAAACTCAGAATAAATAAACGGAAATGTGAAACGAAATTGACACTACACCACAATTATTCACAGTTTTATTCTACTCGCACTGTTCTTTACCACTGTATTGGCTTGTTAGCACAAAACTGAGAATAAATGAAAGAAAATGCAAGAGGTTTGGAAGAAGTAACGGTATAGGTTATTAACCTGCCGAGGTCCTTGACAATAAGCACAGAATAGTGACATGGTTAGAGAAGCTTCACTTCCAACGCCTGACAAAGATTAGCGAAAGTCTTCCAAATCATTGCATGTACAGTCACACAAAGAATATGCCATGCTTCGTACAGTATTATTGCAACATTAAAAATGGTTTGAAAGAATTTAGCAACAGTCACACTTAAAATTATCGGTTTTAGTCAGGTCATTATTATTTTTTTTACCTAAACGGCGCCCAAAAATGATTCCGTTTTCGCGTTAGGCAGTTTTCCGTTTTAAATTACTCGTATTATTTAACTCTCTGCTCTACGCAGATGATGTGATTATATTAGCTAACACCGAAGACAACTTACAAATGACAATTCATAGGTTATATCAAAAAGCAAAAGAGTACAATTTACAAATTTCTATACAAAAACAAAAACCATGGCCTTTATTGGTAAAAATTCTATAAGAACTAAAATAGTTATCAATAACTCTGGAGTAGAGCAAGTAAATGTTTTTACTTATCTTGGCTGTAATCTCTCCTATATTCATTCTCGAGATATAGATAATAAATTAGCCAAATTTATGCTAAGAACAATTAGAAATACACTGTTTAAGAAGGTCCGGCAAGACACAATTTTGAAATTCTACAAAACAATGACCATTCCAGCTTTGCTACATGGATCAGAAACTTGGACTCTAACAACTAGTCAACTGAAAAGAATAGAAGCAGCTGAGATGAGATTACTAAGACCGCTAGCAGGCTACACTCTCTATGACCATAAATATAATGAAGACATCCGACAAGAACTAAATATCGCAGCCATTACAGAGACAATCCACAAGTATCGGAGCAACTGGCATGAGCATGTTCTACGGATGCCAAATGATAGACTATCCAGGAGACTATTAAATTACAGACCCCTTGGATACCGAGATCGTGGACGCCCGAAGAAGCGATGGAGAGACCAGCTTTTCACCTGAGACGGAACAAGCCAAATGGCCTAAACCCTGATAGCTATTGATGATGATGATTTTACATAGGAAACCATTCCGTTCCCAAATTAATTTTTCGTTTGTGCAAGTTTCCTTTTTATAGAGGGTACGTTTTAGCAAGGTTTTAATGTATATGCTGTCTTGCCATGGGACACTTCCTTCACTCGACACGAAGTAGACTTTAAACCAGAGGTAGGTAGAAAAGAATTTGCGCCGAATCCATAGTGAACGCAACCCGGATGACATTCAGTTCTTTACCCGCAAAACTGAAGGAGAGAGAAGTCCCGACTATTTCTCATTTGCAGTGACGCATTGGTATTTATACTGAAAGTCCAAGAGAGTAAGTAGAACGTTAATTTCCCGCTATACTACACTGGTGAGCAAAATTAAAGCAACAAATATATAAGGTACAGAAAAACAGATACAATTCATTCGAAGTAAATCAATATAGGCAATATAACATTGCACACTAGCGAACTGTTATTCATTACATACACTCAGAAGTTTACTGTTGCTTGTTGAATTGGTCTTTAAGTAAATAATAAAAATCAGTCTTGATCTGAACCTTGGGCTATACGTTCAAAATGTGGAGTAATGTCTGTAACAGCTATACGCAGATGTGCTGAAAGATTATCATCTGAAAGAGAGTATCTTGTTTTCCATTTAGCAGTGTTCATTCTAGAAAAGAATTGTTCATAAACATATGTGGAGCTAAATATTACTGTAAGAGAGGTATCAAAATCTCTCAGACACTAATATTTCACTTTACACAATTGTGTAAATTAATTCCTATCCACTAAATCCTTGCCGTTGATTTCCATCACTAAGTCTAGGTCAATAAGTTCACATTGCAAGTTAATTCTTGCAGTGGTTACATCGACAGATGATGCTCCATGCCCCTGAAATCGCAGAATCTGAGTAGTGAACTCAGTGTTCAGGTTATCCATAATAGCTATAGGCCCGTACGTAGCAAGATTTTCTTACGCAACAGCGGAAAGTGCACTTAGACATTGCAAATAAAATAATTGTTCTTTCTCCGTGTCACCAATCCAGAAATCAATTCCTTATGAACAGCAATATACATCTCTTGGGACCTTGAAGATTACGATTTGGTTAATTCAGATGGTGAAATATCACGCATATGCAAGAATGGAACGAAAGCTGGGTCAGTAGTGATAAGGGAATTATAAAAAAAAGCCATATTTTCCAACTGTCTATGATCGAAATAAATGTTAAGTAATAACGCCAAATTTTGTACTGACACAGTTTTTGACTGGGCATGGAAAATTCGGGGAATACTTAAATAGATTCCATATTAAAGACGATGCAACTTGCATTTGTGGGGAGGAATCTCAAGATGTCAAAAATGTATTATATGATTGTCCAGTCTTTTGCCGTGAAAGATACGAGTTTGAGTTGTTACTGAACACTTTAAATTATACATTTACCAAACCGTTAAAAAATATACTTACCAACTCTAAATCATATAAGTTAATTATTTCATGTCCTTCTCGAATAGAATATTCGTGGAAATGTAAAATGTTAAAGTATTCCGGGGAAAAAAATCGTATTAGTTCTAATCAACTATAATGAAACTGTAAGTCTTCAATTTCGCATACTATAACTGTACTATTACTTTTAATTTGTTTAAATTAGGTATTTGTTTTCTAATTTTGAGCCATTTCTTGTAATACCTCCTTATTGCCAATTGTTGTTACTAAATAATGTATTTCATTCGTAAATTTTAAGTCATCTCTTAAGGCTGGTTCACAATAAGCCGGGAATGAAAACGACAACGAGAACTAGAACGGAAATAATGTTAAAATAAATGTATTTAAATGGTAGCATTCACAATTAATTATTGTGAATGCTCATATTTAAATACATTTATTTTAACATTTCCGTTCTCGTTCTCGTTTCCGTTCCAGGGTTACTGTGAACCAGCCTTTAGTATAGCTATTTATTGCTTCTAAAACAATGTGTTTAACAGATATATATATATATATATATATATATATATATATATATCTTCCTATAACCATTACATGTTGCCATTGACAAAGAGTACCATGATACAATAAATATATAGAAATGCCTTGAGGCTTTATGAAACATATGTTTGTTGTTACAGTGAAAAATAACAAATTCAAATAGATTGAAACACAAAATAATATACGAAGTAACGTCAAGAAGATGTGAATTAAAGTCATGGTCCATGTATATAATGCCTGGAAATAGGTATTGATCCTTTGCGTGTTTGTTTTTAAAATAATGTGTTTAATCTGTAACTACAGTCAATGTATTGTTATTAGTATCTCTTTGTTGTTACCTATTGCTTTAAAAAGAATGTCTTTAACTTGTAAATTTAAGTCAATTTTTCTATTATTCCTTTACTGTTTACATTTGTTTTTAAATCTTTTGTATTGCCCCTACTATCATATATTGCCCTTCAAGAATTTCGTTATTCGTTAGTTGTAAGTCATTACTTGTCATATTATTTCAATTATTGTACTTGTTCCTGAATCACGTATGTAACTTGTAACCGTAAATCATTGCTTGTAATATCCCTTTATTACTCTTAACTGTTCCATTGTTCATGAATTAAGTATTAATTTGAAAGTGAAAGTCAAACTTTGTTATATTAATCTACTATTGATTATATTTTTAAGGTCGTGTATTTACTCTGAAACGGTTAGACATTCTTGTATATATTTTTCATTGATTATTCCTCAAACATCTCATTAATCTTTAACAGGGTCCATTTTTCATTAAGGTGCATTCTTCTACATAATTCATGTGAATTGTAACTGTGACCACTATTTTCTATCATGACTTTACCATTGTTTATTGGTTATAAAATATGTATTTTGATGTCACCTATAACCCTAATATACCTCAGGGTGAAATAGGGTTTATTAAATTGGATAATAAATAATAAAGAAACGCAGAATCGCTCACCAATCTTTCGTTCTGTAACTTAACATAAAATTAGCCACTTATGCATTAGCCATCTCGTAGGCTACTGCGTAAGTGGCTAGTTTTATGTTAATATTTTAATTCCTTTTGTAACTTCGGCACGTTCCATATCTTAAATGTAACACGGTAAACTAGTAATAATAATAATAATAATAATAATAATAATAATAATAATAATAATAATAATAATAATAATAATAATAATAATAATAATAATAATAATAATAATAATAATAATAATAATAATAATTTATAAACGACTGTTGAAGAAAGATACAATTTAGGAAGCCACTTAACACTTTATTACAAACAGGGCACTGATAAAAGCGATGGAAACGCTAAAGATACGTAACAAAATCCCGGAAGTCTCTCTAGATTTATTAGATAAAGTATGCAACGCGGTAGTTAGATCTACAATTACGTATGGAGCAGAAATTTGGGGTTGGGGACGAACGGAAAAACTTAACCAGATACAAAGCGAGTTTTTAAAACGGATAGAGGGGTTGGGGAGGGGAACGGCTAACAGCGGAATCCTAAGAGAATTCGGACGCCATAGAGACTCAATAGAATGCAAAGTAAAAGTTTTAAAGTACACTACCTGAGGATTGTGCATGGCGATCAGTCTCTTATTAGAGCCGTCTGTTATAGGGAGCAAGTCGAGAGAAGAGACCAAGTAACCTGGGCAGGTAGATTACGCAGAGGGTTGGAGGAAATAGGTATGGGATTTATAATCGGGGAAGATTGCAGGAACAAGCGAAATGTCTGGCGGAAAGTCAGAAACGCCTGAAGGATATAGACAGGCAAATAACAGAAGGGGAATGTAGGGATAAGGTTGCTCTGGAGATCCAATCGATGATCAAAACAAATTGGGGGGCCGAACTATATCTCTATGGAGGAAGCAGAGAAGGTAGACTGGGTTTAATCTGGTTTCGTCTAGGAGCCTGGAGGGCACTTAAAACCGTCAACGAAGAGGGGGCGAGAATATGTCCTCTTTGTGGTAAAGGCGAGACATCACACCATATTTTATCGGAGTGTGAAGCCACAGAAGCTCTGAGGAAACGATTCCTGCCAGAGTCCTTCATTACATCTAGCAGGGGGCACTTGGCGACATACGATATATTAAATAACGCTAAATTCTGTGACAGTGTGGGAAATTTATGGCAAAAGTTCGACAGTTGAGGGTGGAACTGGCCGAGGGGGAGGGAGCCGAGAAAATAAGGGAAAGAGTTATTAATTAGTGTTGGAATGATGAAGTAATTAGTGGATAATGTTATTTTTGTAATTATTGTGTCTTTTTTTTTCTATCTGTATTTTATCGCGTGTGTATGTTTTTTATGTATTACCTTTATAGTTATTACTTGGATTATTTCGTGCAGTCTCAATAAGGAATTCAATTGTTTATATATGCATATATATATATATATGTTTCACTGTGTTTTTCTCTCTCTTTTCATATCTTACATTTATTTTATTTTTTTTATTATATTTGTGAAATTTGGTTTGAAGTTAGATTAGTTGTAATTGTGATAATTAATGATAACGGTAGTAATAATAATAATAATAACTGTTGTTTTACTATTTTATTATTAGTAGTATTATTTTTGTTTTCTTTGAAGATTCAAACTGTGCATAGTTACAGCACAAATGGCTCGTGCGAAGGATCTTGTGTACATGAGTTTGTATAATTTATCATGCATCAATAAATGCACTTATCTATCTATCTCTACTTTATTACAAATTAGGCATTTTACATTCTCATCATCTCTTTTACAATAGAAGAACTCTTCTTCCCACTCCATCAGAAATCTCCGCTTTTTGGAAATGGACACAAACACAGTCACTACACCACCTCTTGCTTGTACACACGTAAACTAAGTAAAGGTATAGCCCGGGTCAGCTTACTTAATACCCCAAGGGTGAAACCTAACCATTTTTCCCCCATTACTACATAAGCTAGTGGATTATGGTGATTTTCTAGTTTGCAGGTTGACTCTTCTTTTGCCAACTTCGTTTCGAATTTCGTTACCGGTACTGAGAAATAGTGCAACTGGTAGTGATTTTGTAACTGTTATATTGGCAGCAGTGACACAAGTTGTCAATTGTTTGAATTCTGAAAATTCAAATTGTTCTAGATTTCTGAGCCCATTACTGGAAGCTAGTGAAATTTGAACATACTAATAATTAATTAATATCAGTATTAATATTAATTCATAATAGTTACTGTATGTGTTGCTTTGTGTTGTGGTTACAATTTCAAGATTAGAGTCAGGTAGGCTAAGTGTAAATAAATATAACATATTTCGTGTGATACATGCCTTTGAGTAATCGATAGAAATACCATTTCACATTTTAATTAATTTCTATTGTGTTTAGACTTGTATTACAATAATGGAGTAAATATTCTTAAGCATACATTTCAAAGTGGCATTTGTTTTCGGAATTCATACTAATCATTTCACGTGATCAAACAAATTACATTTTTAGGTTAGGTCTCGTGATTCGTAAACTGTTTAAACAAAGCAATGAATTTCATGTTGTCAGACAAAATGCATTTCAACATTTGATCGTACACTAATCTACTAACTACTAACATAATGTGGCAGAGGTCCAGAAGAAAAATATACTCTTTCACAAATTATTGAACCTTTTAGAAAACACCTTCCCAACATGAAGATGAGATGTGGTAAATAAGCAAGACATCATTATTGTTAATACTATATTATTATTATTATTATTATTATTATTATTATTATTATTATTATTATTATTATTATTATAGTACATGGCATTGTGTGATTTTATCCCCTTTTGGTGATATCTAGTAGTAGTTGGCAACACAGAAAAGACGATCAAATTAGTCTTTAAGGGTGCTATTCATAGACATTTCGGCCCTTAGGAATTACTCTTACGTGATCCTCAATAAAACAAGGGAGGGGGGTGTGCACTACGGACAGTATATCTACACGGCTTGAAGGTCATGAATCACAGGGCTTCTCGAATCTTCTTTGCTCAGCGATGCTTTCCTGACAGCCTTTGCTGCTTATTTCGGTCCTCTAGGAAGTCGCTGAAGATCTAGAATCCCTGTGTCTCCTTGAGCTATATTTCACCACGCGCCGAGAACAATTGTTTCATCTGTCTTTCGAAGTCGAAATTTCCTGGAGAGGCATATATCCTTCTTGTCCCACTTCTTTTTCTCAGAAAGTTATGTAAATACAGGCGACTATGACTCTTTTTGTGTTCTCTACATTCAAAATTAATGATTTTCGGAATACACGAAACAAGTCAAATGTGTTTTCGATAATCCGGAGACCACGGCAATGCCTGTAAATGTATAACCTGGAGTCTATATTCAAATAAAGACCAGGGTTAGGTTTTATTAAGTTCTCACAGAGGGCGAAAACATAATCTCTTTCCACTTCTCTTCCTGGTAAAGGTTCGAGAGAACGTAGATTAAATGTTTCTGTCTCCATCTTTTTCAAGAAAGTTGTCTCCCGAAATACACCAATGTTTGAGATTCTATCCTGGCAGCCAGCATTAGCGAAATTGAAGCAGCAGTTGGTGTCCCAAATAACCACTGAAAAAATACTAAATGTTCCCTAAGATACATACTTTCGGAATTTGCAGGATTCTGCACAATGACATGTTTCCCATCGAAATTGCCATCGGTCATCCCATATTATTTGCAGATGACACAAGTATTTAATAATTACAGCCAATAACTCCAACACATTCCAATCTTCAACAGAGGAAATTCTCATCAAAATATGTGACTGGTTCTCAGTCAATAAATTGGTATTAAATTGTAACAAAACTAACATAATTCAATATAAGTTGTGTCCAAATTCAACCTCGCACATTTCTAGCGCAATAATAAACATTAGATCCCTATTAGAAACAACAACAACCAAATTTCTTGGCTTAAAAATCGATAATGTGTTAAATTGGAAAATTATTCCCAAACTAAATTCAGCAGCATTTGCTATTAGATCTATACAAAAGATGGTAAATATCAATACCTTAAAAACGACATACTTTGCATACTTTCACTCGGTAATGAGTTTTGGAATAATATTCTGGGGAAATTCCGTAGATAGTAACAGTATATTCCTATTACAAAAAAAAGTAATTAGAATAATAGTAGATGCCAAATCTAGGGAATCTTGTAGGACTATTTTCAAAAAAACTACAAATAATGCCCATGGCTTGTCAATATATCTTTTCATTAATAATCTTCCTAGTATGTAATCGTGAAAACTTTGTAAATAATTCAACAGTTCATAGTCAAAAAAATGACTTTCATACTCCATCGGCAAGTCTATCGTGCTATCAAAAAGGAGTGCGTTATATCGCAGTAAAAATTTTTAATAGCCTCCTTATGGATATAAAAAATGAAACTCAAAACATAAAATTATTTAGGGCCAAATTAAAGAAGTACTTAATTTCTCACGCCATCTATTCTGTAGGTGAATTCATGACATTCAATAACACTTCATGAAATTGATACTAAAACTTTGTGTTGTACTAGTAGACTATATTGTAAACTCTTCTGTATATATTTCACCTAGACTGTGACTATAAATTAAGACTTTATAATAGTATTAAGGTTTTTGACTTGTTCCATATTCTAGCTGTGAAGCAATGTATGAATACCATGGATTGTTAATAAATACAATACAATATCGATCCAACGCAATGAGGAAAATTCCAGGCTGCATCAAACTATCTAGCAATTTTCCTCCAGCCACTTTCTGTGTTAGGTATCTGAAATAAATAAATATTTATGCCTATTAATAAATTGTCGAGTATGTTCATTTTCCATTCTTTCTCCTTTTTATACAATGAGGACGTGGTACACCAGGATTAGGATAGTGAAACACAACTGGACGAGGTTCAGTGTTCTCCAGACCTCAAACACAGTCAACTTCATTTGCTGCAGGTAGACAATTTGTGATATCCACTTCAAAGTGTAGAAGACACGGCACTGACAGAGATGAAGAATACGGAAGAGCTCAAGAAGCAAATGAAATTCTCAGATTCTCGTCATTTGTGACGAATTTTCTACGTATGGGGAGCACGTGGAAATTAATTTAGAAAAGAAAGTACGACTGCGCAGACCTTTGTGAAACATGATATAAGTAATATTTTGTTTGATGGGGCAATGGGGAAAATTGATGCTCTGCCACCCACACATACGTTCTCTTGGTCTTCCCACTCCAGTCGAAGTTCTCCTCGACCTTCTTCTGCCCATACCCCTTCCCGTGCTCCAATCTCACCTACGCCACCTTGTACTCTGCCTATTCAAAGCTATCCAGACCCTCATGCAACTCCATCAATCAGCTCTTCATTTCCTCAAAGTGAAATAGTTTCTTTGGGAATGCTAGAGAAAACATCAGAACGGACTGCAGAATCAGGACTAAATCTATTTTAGGTTCGATTTGATTACTTTGTGAAGTGTGCTTTTGCTTTAAGTTATGGTTACTTTGGTTACTATCAAAATTGGCTTATAGAAGTGCTTTTTAATTGAAATTTTTTTACTAATATTCTTGCACATTTAAGCCAATAATCTTGATTACACAAAAATAAAGTATTTATTTCAGTAACATGTACAGTTGTAAAAAAAAAAGTGGCTGCACCCGTGAACAGCGAATATTTTCTAAGTCCACTTCGGGTCACGGCAATGTTACACGATGCATGTGCTTGTACAAGCAGTTCCGAAACTATGGAATTATTCCCTATCTGCGTCTCATAGAGTAGCGATAGAGTACTTGCTTAATGATTCGAAGGTTATGGGTTCGGGCCTTCTTCAAGTTTTCGTTCTACTTTTTAATCGTTCTTTAGCGATATAAATAATATTCAAATTATCATTTATATTCTGTTATCGTTCTTTATCGATGTCAAGTTATTTATATTTTGTTATTGTTCTTTTAGCGATATAAATAATATTCAAGCTATAATTTTTTGTATTCTGTTATCGTTCTTTAACGATGTGAATAACATTCACGTTTTTTTATATTCTGTTATCGCCCTTTAGTGATATAAATAATATGCAACTTATCATTTATATTCTGTTTTCGTTTTTTAGCGTTATAAATAATATTAAAGTTATTTATATTGTGTTATTTTTCTGTCACGATATAAATAATCTGTATTTTATGAAAATAATTATTATAATACAAATAACCATTTTTCTTTGTAAAATAGGTAATTTTCTTTAAATAATTAAATATATATTATATAATATCTTATATTAATTAAATAAACCGATATTTAGCATTTATATTATATTATCGTAATTTAGTGATACTGTATAAATAATATTCAAGTTATTTATATTTTTATCGTTCTTTAGCGACATAAATAATATTCAAGTTATAATTTATATTCAGTTATCGTTCTTTAGCGATATAAATAACATACATTTAATATTAAGTTTGGAACAATACAGTTGCATAATACTGGTGTTAGTTTTTCTTTCTATATTGTTATATTATACTAGTTTGTTTTATTTATGCCACGAAAGATATTTTTGTTGAGAATAAATTAGGTTTTCTTTCCATTTGCAGCACAATGTCATAATGAAAAGGCATGGCATAATAGTCTGCATTAAAGAACCTGATGTCAATTAATAAAATAATCGTAAAAGAGAAAGGAGCAATTATGAATATTTTGTCCCTCTGTCTTAAAAGCAAAACAAAAAAGAACATAAAAAGAACGAGATTGTACTCGAACGCAGGGCCTCACGAATAAGAATCCGTAACGCTACCATTACGCTATCAAGTAACACGCAAAATACTTTAATTATAATTGTAGATATCAGGCAACGTGGCCCAACAACATGTAACATCGCCTGTCTCCGAATTGTAGCGAAGATACCCGAAGGGAACTTTGTTTCAAGAGAGCGGCCACTTTTTCTTTTGACAGCTGTTCTTACCTTCAAAGCACCACTAATGGCTTCGCAAGACATTGGGGATAAAAAGTGATATCGCAGAGTTAGATATTCTGAACAGATACATCACTAACGATATGAATGTCCCGTAGCCAAAAACCTCAATGTGCAATGTACAGGGACATCACTTTATTTTTACCAACATTTTTAACATTAACCTGGCTATACTCCGAAACACTGTTACCCCCTTCCATTACTGGAGTTTGGTGTTACTAGTACAATATGTAAACACATCATTTTACTAGCTATAGGAGGAGAGAAAAGTAGTGTATCCATTTATGTTACAGGGAAATACAGTATTACGATTTTCAGTTTGATCATTACTTTTACAGTATTTTATCAAAGAACAGTAGAATAGTAATTTTTTTCAAAAACTCAACTCTTCAGGCGGATATATTCATTATGTAATGTCTACTTTATTCAGCATATTACTAACCTAATTTATTCCTGAGAATTTTGTGAGCACTTCCGTAAGAAACCCCAATTTCTACAGCTAACTTCTTGACCGACTTATTAGGACCCCGCTGCATCCTTTCTCTAGCATCTTCTACAGCATCTTCTGTCACAGTTAATAAAACCATTTGTTGAAATACTTTCGATTACGATAGGTATAAATCTATGATTTGCCCCACAAATTTCAGAACATTGACCTTTGCTGGCCATCATACACTTTTCTTCCTTTCTGTACACTCTGTTTCTCTAAATGTATCTACCAGATTAATGACATTTCTACGAAAATATTCCGTAATGATATAATCAGGAAATTGTGAAAAAAAAACTGTTGTTCACATTCGGTTATATTGTAATTCCAGTTTCCATCATCGTCCTTCATACCTACAAACAGTAAAACAAAACTCTTGTTTAAATAATGCTGTTAAGTACCGTTCCATATTATAGGGTGCCGTACTTTCGGTAACTCTAATCTTCACTTGTGGTCAGTCCACACAGATAAATTCAGTTATGCTACGCACGATACCTGTGTGAAAATAAACTTCAATAATATAAGCACTTTCTTCTATAGAAAATGCAACATATTTCTGAAACACACTGTACTCTGTACTGTTTATTTCACTGCTAGCAACAGCAGTCGTAAGTTTGTGTGACTGACGTTAGCAAGGACATTAGGAAAAGGGGTGGGAGTCAAGTACATTTAGAAACGCAGGTACAATAAAAATTGAAGTAAAAATAAAATGATGTCCCTGTAGTTTCACTTTAGTTGGTATATTACCTCGATAATTGGTCGCGGATTTTGAAATGAGAGGAGCTACCTTGTTCAGAAGATAATCGAAGTCCTCTTACTAATTCGGGTAAAATTTCTGAACGGGTAAGCGCCATCAGCAAGGAGTTTATTTAAAAAACGTCATTGGGAGGTATATCAACGTTTATGAAAACCTGCCTGCACCAAGTCTTTCTCTGAATGCGTTTCCTCCTGTTCAAAAGAAGGCAGGCAACTGTCTGCACAAACTCACTCAAGAATTAAACCAACCAATCTCATTGGACGTAAAGGGGTCGGAAGCATGCAACAAGGATTGCTCCAGACAGCATGATGCGTGACAAGAAGACTGGCAACAAACGATCGCATGCTGTAGGCAACTAGGTTGATACAGGTTGCCTCGATGTAAAAGCCCCTTATATGAAAACGCAGAATTAATAATCCAAGTTCCAAGAAGATCAGCGATTGCCACATTCCGAATGGCAACTGGCCACGATTGTCTTGTGTTATACCTCAATAGACTAAAAATGTTGCTTCATTATCACGCTTATATGCAACAGTGAAGATAATACGGATGATAATCCTGCCTCTGCCGTCTCAATGAAAGCTGCATCGTTTGTAAATACTGGAAGGCCCGCTGCTAATGTCTTCATCGTTAGATGTAGTGAGTTAAAAAACAACATCAAATATTTATTAAATTGTAGAAACGAAAATATAAAGTTATTCTTTCCAGAGAAGACCAAATAAATCTGCTAATGGTTTCATCTGCTATAAAACTTCTAACAATGTTCCAAGATGGCGTCATTTAAGCCTTTGCCAATATAACTCGAATTCCTATTGCCATGCAAAAGGAACAAAATGAGATATGTCTGGGTCATTGCAAAATTTGTGTAACAAATGGCCGATTGAAAACGTCAAAATTAAAGTACTATTTAGTACATATTCTGCATGTATTAATATAGTGCAATGTCTCTTCCATAGTAATCAGCCACTGTACACTCACCTTGCTTTACAGCACTGTTTTGAATGATGTAACAGACATGACATGGAGTAACAGATCTGACAGGTAACAGACTTGTCAAAGCAAACAAGCATGTGCTAACCTAAAATTTTTTTTGCTTAAAAATCTTGAAAATGGCAACTTAACTACTGCACACGTGCACTATTATGTCCTCTTGGCCTTGACTTTATATCTTGTTATTTGTGGAAAACACAACACAAACAGGTCTGACAGAGTAAAAATGCACGCTTAGACTAAAACATAAAGCAAGAGTATGACACACAAACTCGCCAAATCAAAATGGGTGAACATAGCAGTACAATCAATATGGGTCTTTGTGCATCATCTTGGCTTGTGCTGACATCTGTGGGATTTCTTTTTCAACTGTGTATCCATAGGAACAGAATTGTGTAACAGACCTGACTGACCTACTGGACTAGAGTAATTATGTAATCATGTTTAAGGAAATATAAACTCAGACATAAATGAAGAAATTTTGATAATATCAAATGTTTCTTTAATTTTTTTCTCAATTAAACTATTAAACAAACCCCTTATCTGGACATAATCGTGCTCCATTTTAAAAACTTAACTAGTATGGATATTTTAGCTGTCACTATGAGAATTTTATTCTATTCTCGTGAAATATTTCACATGAAAGAAATAATTCTTGTGACGTTTACTACATTAGTATTGAAACTACTCACTGTTAGGAATTTATAACTCTATCGTTAATGCAATAATGGGAAGGGTAAGAATTGATGGACATCATTTGTTATACAAATTCTCCAAATGACCCACCTATGAAACTGTAGGTTGCTGCCTCCTCGGCGACTAGAAACTATGGCGTCGTTGCTGAAGCTCTGAAACGAGAAGGCTCTGCTCATTTCCTACCGAGACCAAAACTCGCCCTTCTGATATTCATATAAACTGAATGGTAAATGATTGGTCGATGGAGGATCTGACAACTTCCAACAAACTGAAAAAAATATTATACCTCTTTACACTCGACTTAGTTCATGGAGGTAGTGATTTTTTAGCCTCCCAGAACAACATTAGCCATTCGCGCTTAAGGGGTTATGTCTAGCTTAGAGTAGTAACATTTTTGGAAATATTCAACATTTTTTTTTCTCCATTACTGTATCTTGTACAATAATGAAAATTGGTATGTGTAAAATACTGTCCTTCTGCTATATGAAAAAATGTCTTTACGATTAAAAATGTATTTATTTATTTTTTCAAAATTCAAAATTATGCCAATTTACTGTGCAGTGATAAAGTGTTTCCCTCATAAATTTGTTAACTTTTTCATGTTCTCTCTCTTTTATTTTATTGCTGAAACTCATCTTTAAAATATCATGCTCTTTCAACTACATTCCTTAATAAATAATTTTTTTTTGTGTTAGAAGGAAATACTGATATTTGACCATTTTTAAAATGAATTTATTTTTTTATCGGACAATCTATCAAAGATAGAGAAGTGATCGTGCATCATATTGTAGATATGACATACACAAATACACACAAAACATTTCATCACAAAATGTTGGATAGTTTTCGTGTTATGTGGGAAACGCTTCATCACTGAACAGTGAACTGAACGTTGAAAAAAAATGTAAATAATTTTTTTAAATCGTATTTTTTTTTCATATAGCGAAAGGAGAGTATTTTAAACAAACTAATTTTCATTATTGTACAAGATGTAGTAATGGACGAAAAAAATGTTGAATACTTCCAAAATTTTACTGCCGTAAGCTGTATCTAACCCTTAAAGGAACTTGTAATGTTACGTCTATATCCCTGTTACTTATGGTAAATGTATTATTATGTGCGCTCAGACAAAATACTGTAGCCAGTAAGAAGATGAGAAGTATGAACTTAGTTGCGTAAAAAGCGTTACAGTATATTCCAAAAACAGTCATATAAAATTATTTATATTTAGTCTCGAAATAAACTTGTATAATTTATAAGTAAAATCAGCAATATAACAGGCATATTTATTAATCAAAATAGAATGAATAGATAGGTCTAAGTAATCAAATCCATGGTATGTCTACGATATAGCAAATGGGCCAAAAATACAAACATGATAGTTGATAGCCGTCCCAACCAGGGTTTAGTAATCGGCCTCCTAATCAATTCTAAATTAATATTTATATTTAATTAAATTTTTTCTTTAATAGAAACCCTAGTTAGGTAGGCTACCGTTGAGAAATTTATTGGATATGTAACAAACAATTTAGGCTATAAGACAAATTACATTTTGTAAAGAATATAAATGATGATTAATTATGCTAATCGATTACTTCAGTGCAGTGGAGGATATCATGTCCAGGGTGATGTCAGGAACATTAATTTTCGGAAGACTTCTAAGGATTCCCGTGGAATTGTGCCTCTAGCCCCTATCATAATTCCTATAACGTTCCATGTCTTGATGTTATACTTGGTCCCCAAATCGCTGCAGTATGGCAGATAGATTGCCCGTTTTTCTTTGCTGACTTCTCTAGGTTGTTCCTCGCTGTTCTCAAAACGGACTGTGGGATCGAGAATGAGTCCACAATTTTTTTCCTCTCTATAATAATGATATCTGCTCTTCGAGTTGATCCGTCAGCAGAAAGGCACCCAATTTCCTCGTACACCTCATGCTTATCAGCCCGGCGAAGTTCATTGGCAATCATGGAGCGAATTTTATTATGACGGTCAATTGTCAGTAATTCTCCCTTCCGGCAAAAACCCAGTACATGGGCTAAGGTTTCTTGCTCATCGCATCTTCTGCAATGGGTAGTACCAAGGCTTCTGACTGGAATAACGTTGCAGCTCATTTTGATCGCTTCAGTCCATTGGCTGCAGGAGAGACACTTCTTGTTGGAAATCCATGCATTCCCTTTCTTCCAGTCGGAATAAAATATTCCTTTCCAAAGTGAAGCATTATGAACAGTAACGAGACAGCAGAAGCAGAGTTCAAAGAAAATGGATCCGTATGATATTCACAGAGCTAACTTGGAGGAAATTTTATAACTATCTAAAGGGAAGAAAGCTTTTAAGTTAGTACCTGAAAGTGGGACATAGGCCCAACTGCGACAGATTTTTATTTTTTCGTCACTGCGTAAAATATAATCCTGGCCGATTCAAAAGGAATACTGATGGACAAATTCGTCAGTCAAGCTGGATTCGTTGGGATATTTCCTTTCCCACAATCAGGATAATATTTTTAAATATACATTCATCATTGCTATAAAAAATTGCTCGGCTTTAAATAAACCAAAACTATAATAAATACTGTTGCAGAGTGCTCTGTTATGACTAGAGACGTGACGTCGGTATATTTGTATTAGTTTGAGGTCGATTGAAGGTGAACACAAGACGCCGGACGTGTTTCAAGTACAGGCAGCGGAAGCGAATTTGACACATGCCTAAGCAAACAGTTTCCGTGTTTTACATACGATTATTGCGTGTTATAAAATAAAGACAATACAATTATTGTATATATATAAGGATAAAAGGAGTCATACAGATCTTTGACGGAAACGATGCAGCTTCCATAAGTAATGCCCAAACTCTTATTGGCGATCCAAAGATTAAAGAGCAGTGTGAATATTTAAGATGTCTTAAATGACTGGAATGCAATGTGGTTAAATAGTACAAATGGTCAAATCACAAAATCACTATATTTTCCCACAGTTAAAGATAGACTAACCGTAAAGAATTATGAACCATCTTACATATCCACGCAATTTATGACTGGACACGGAAAATTTAATTCATATTTTGAACGTTTCAAAATTGACAACCCAAATGGCTCTTCATGTCCCTGTGAACACCCCACACAAACAGTCGACCACCTGTTATTTCAGTGCCCACTACAAGAACGCAAGAGATACCGGCTAGAAACCCACCTTAGCATGTGCGATACAACTTTCTCACCACCAATTACAAAAGTTCTTCTGAAGCAATGTTGCATAAAGGAATTTCACATATTTATTACAGGTGTATTTAAGACCTTGTAGAAATAGCAGTATTTAGTAACAGTGTCCTATTTATTCTTTTGCAGCCAAATTTGTAACTTTTAAAATATAGTTATCATGCTGAAGTGTATGTGTTGTAGAGGATGCTTGATTTGTTGTGTATGTGAGTCATAGTTATGGGATGCTTGATTGTGTTTGTGTGACTATTGTGTATTAATTTATGATGTATGTTAGGGAAAGTTGCTTAATTGTGTTATAGAGTACCCCTATAAGAAATGTTTTGTTTATGTGTTGTAACTGTTCTCTGTATGTCTCAATTGATGAATGATGTTTGATTTGCAATCGCAATGTTTAAATTACGGATTGTTTAGGTTTTATTTCCATTGTGTAAGCTAATTTATTTTTCTTTTCAATTTGTTTTATGCTTAGGCCTATTTTTTGAGTAAAACTATAGCCCTAGCATACATATGTAAAATAGGGCTACCCCCCATTGGAGATACAATAATAATAATAATAATAATAATAATAATAATAATAATAATAATAATAATAATAATAATAATAATAATAATATATTTCATCTAATTTTGAATTTGTCCTCTGTACAATCGAATGTTTCGAAAAGACTGGTGTGAAATTGGTGGGGCAAATTTCGATAGTAAAAATAATCTCAACTCAGAAGTGATTGATCTTCAAGATGATATAAGCCGAAAGGTATGTGAGAAAATGAACACAGTAATACAAAAAACGGTGGTTTTAATTCATTATGCAAAATTGAAAGAGTTTTGTCAGATGATAAGTGCGATTGTTATCAGTAGAAGGCGGAAAAATGTGCGTTGCCACGCGATACAGGTTAGTTTGGTCTGAAGTATGAATGACGTCACAGGTACAAGCGCAATAACTTAAATGCACCATGAGAAGGCGGCAGTACAAGTAGAAACCAACAAAAATGATCTTCAGTGTCAACTTCTAATCGTATGGGAAAGAAAGCCAGTTGTTTACAATATTGCTTGTTGTCTTTGTGCAGGTGATAGTGTTGTGTAAAAGTGATTTAAAATATCTAAGTCGAAGGATTTGGAATTAAACACCTAAGAAATAAATACGGAAGAGAGATTTTGATTCCGCAAGGGAAAAATATTTTCTGTGCCGTACGCAAATGTGACATTAAAATTCGTAGGAAATATTAGATAGAACCGCATTATAACAGCAAGAAACATGCCGAAAGCGTACAAAGATCTTCGACATCAAATAATGAAAAACATAGATAATCTGAATTTAATGTGAATTTATGTAATATGATGATTTCTGCAAATATTCCGTTCAAGAAACTTGGTAATCCACATTTTAGAGGTGAAAGAAAAATTATACAAATTCAGCAAAAAAATAAAATAAAAGAAAATAAAATACCGGTTATACAGTTCTGTGCAACATTTTGAGTGGAGGGAAAAACAGCGTTACTACGACGCTTTCTTCATTTGAACTTCTAACATCTTGTGACATGGAAAGAAGCTTTTTTTGGTGTTGAAAAACTGTTTGAGTGAGAGACGTCGAACTTTCTCTTTCGATAATTTACGAATTTATATTGTGGTTCAGTATAATGCATCCTTTAATCATCAGGCGGTGGCAGTTAACATTTTAGGTAAGTTTTAAAATCATAACAACTATATTACAACTTCATTCCAGTATTTATAGATCGACTGAATGGAGTGATGAGGTTCTCATTACCAGATTGTACTCTCTTGCCGCTGTTTACGTGAGTGAATCACAACAGTATAGTCCGTTGATACTGAACTTAAGGTATAACGCACATCTTTCCGCCCTTTAGTTATCAGCTTGATATGGAAATGGATGTTGTGAAATATCTTATAAATGCGCCCTTGGTTTCAGTCGATGTCGGACGCAGTTTTTCCGCATACAAGGTTATACAGGGACATCACTTTATTTTTACCAACATTTTTAACATTAACCTGGCTATACTCGGAAACACTGTTGCCCCCTTCCATTACAGGAGTTTGATGTTACTAGTGCAATATGTAAACAAATCATTTTACTAGGTATAGCAGGAGAGAAAAGTAGTGTATCCATTTATGTTGTAGGGAAGTAAGATATTACGATTTTAAGTTTGATCATCACTTTTACGGAATTTATCAAAATACAGTAGAGTAGTAACATTTTTTTTCAAAAACTCAACTTTTCAGGCGGCTATGTAATGTCTACTTTATTTATCATATTAATTATTGGTGTTAACATACAATATAGAGAGTGCACTTAAATTGAGGGGGTCATAAGTAAAGGGATGTAAGTGCACTTAAGTTACTTTTGAGAAAATGGGGTTTAAATATTTAAGCTTTCGTAAAATCGGTGAAATTTTTTATTTAAATTTTAATGTGTGATGCGATTAAAATATCCCTTTGCCATTAAAATTTTAGATAATATAGTTTACGCTGGATGCACTTAACTCATGTTATTACAAATGTCACTAGCATTCCTTTGCTTCTAGCCACCTCAATTCAAAAAAGCTAATCTGAATTTTTAAACAAGTTGCTGAAAATGGTTGCCGTTCATTACAATGCAGGCTTCAATTCAGTACGCATATTATTAAAAACATTTCGAAGCATATTCTCTGAAATTGAATTTATCGTTTCTTGAATATAATTTTTAGTACGATATTATTAATATAGGTTCTTTCTTCTATAGAAAAACGCAATCATATTTATGAAACACACTATACACTGCAGTGTTTACTTCACTGCTTGAAGACTTCGAATGCAACAGCGGCCGTAAGTTGTGTGTCTGATGGGAGCAAGGACATTAGTGAAGGGGTGGGAGTGAAGTACATTCAGAAATGCAGGTACAATAAAAATGCAAGTAAAAATAAAATGATGTCCCTGTACAATCCGACACTCGGCGGTCATTTTCATTTGAAACTTTGAAAATGAATGTTGTTGTTCATTGCATCAGCAACCGAAACCAGACGAACAACATGCAAGAAAAATAAGGTAAATAGATTTAATAAATAAATTAACGTAACAGTTAAATATAGGAAAAGCAAAATTGTACGCCATAAGATACTTTTTCGGCATTCTAAAACTGTAATGCAAAACTCCAACTATTAAAAAAAAAACTCTTCAGACTTATGTTTGTGACAATTTAAGTATGATTTGCAACAATTATTCTCAATCTCACCAGCATTTTAAACCTTACCGATATTAACCCTTATATACAATGATTGTATTTTCTTGATTTTATAATACGCAATAATCCTACACAAAACACGTGTGTCAAATTGGCTTCCGCTGCCTGCACTTGAAACACGTCCATTACATTCTGTCCGGCGCCGAATGTTCACCTTCAAACTAACACAAATATACCGTTGTCACTGCCCCACTTATGACTAGGGATTACGTTGAAAACAAGTACAGGGACATCATTTTATTTTTACTTCAACTTTTATTGTACCTGAGTTTTTTAATGTACTTCACTCCCACCCCTTCTACTAACGAAGTTCCAACTGTCCTTCATACAGAACCAAGGCCACAGTACTGAGTTAGTGATTATAGTGCGTTTCAGAAATATGTTCGCGTTTTCCAGTGACGAAAACTTCCAATATTGAATCATATTTTCGCACAGGTACTGTCGTCCGTTTGCCTATATCGCATCCCGATTTCCCCCACCTGCTTCTCCTCGCTCTACTGTAAAGACTAGTGGCTGGGCTTTCTTAGCTCTTTTCTGAAAACATTAATTTCTGTTAGGAATTAATTGGACGACTACGTGATATTATACAACTGTTTAAAATAACTTAAATAAAAGGGCCTCGTTAAATGATTAAATATCTCGTGATCCCCTCCCTTTCCAGGATCCTGCGACATAACCACTTGGACGGACAGTAGATAGCATGTCTGAGTAATTTTATCTGTGCGGGCCGGGTGAAGTGAAGACTGAATTTACAGTATGTAAGGTACTCTTTTATAAAGTAGGTACAGAATTATTTCAACATGAGTTACTTTAGTATGAAAGACGAAACTGGCAATTGGAATTAGATGTAATTGTCTATGGTGCGATAATAGGCACAAACGAACTGAAGCCTGTATCGAAATGAACGGCCACCATTTTAAAAAAATGTGTTTAAATATCCATACTATGATTATTTTTCAATTTAACTTCATTCTCTATATTATACGCTAATGTGCTGTAGACAGTATAATATACACTGCATAATGAATACGTTCGCATGGATAAGTCAGTTCGTGAGTAAAAACACTTATTCTTAATACAGTACTGTATTTTGATTAAACAAAACCTAATGAAAATTATCACACTCAAAATCGCGATATTTCCTAGTTTACGTAAATGGATGAACTACTTTTCTTCCCTCCTGTACCTAGTAGAGTGATTTGTTTGAATTTTACGCCAGTATCATCGAACTCCATTCGTGGAAGGGGGTAGCAAACGGTGTTTCCGGGTCTCAATCATTAATCCAAAGGTATAGCCAGGTTAATATTAGAAATGTTAGTAAAAATAAAATGATGTCCCTGTAGAAGTAAACACATAAAGCAGAAAGCGGACTAGAAAAGAGGGAACTAGATCATTGTCAATACTGAAGTGCACCAAGTTGTGTGCTCCTTCCCTATACATCGGATGCGTGAATGGAATGTAACCTGAAAGCTGACCGCAATGTTTGCTCTCTATGAAGTTACAAGACATGAAGATTTGCATGCCATCCGAAGGTGTGGTATCCTAACTTCAACAGATGGGAAGGCAATATGCGGCCAAAAACACATTTGCACCGCCCTTAGAAACGTCTTCTGAACCAGAGGATTTGAGCCTCTACAAGCCAAATGCCTACATTCTCCCAATATTGCTGCATAATTCATGTTGGTCTTTGCTGATATCCTACATTTTGCTTTTTGTTTCAAACAACATCCTTCCTCTGTCACTCTTTCTACTCCTGTCTCTTACTGTGATTTTCTTCCGGATGAAGACGCTTCTATTCTATTCTTAACCGCTTATTCTCATGTTCTATCATGGTATGAGATTTGAAGACAGCATTAATTTTTTCTAATAAAGGTTCCTACATAGGAATATACCCTCAATCTTTTTATGTACCTACCATCATTTACCATTCCTTCAATCTGTAAAGAGAAAATAGATTCCTGTGAAGCCATTTATTCCGACTATATTTATTTAAAGTTTCGCTGCTTATGTTGTCCTTTGCTAAAGATGTTGTGGTGTTTAATTATTTTTATATGTAGCCTTAAGAAAAGACCAAAAGAATATTTAATTCACCATATTAAACCTCTAGCTGGTATCTGTAAAGAGGAAGAAACTCAACTAATACAGGGACATCATTTTATTTTTACTTCAATTTTTATTGTACCTGAGTTTTTGAATGTACTTCACTCCCACCCCTTCTACTAGTAAACTTCCAACCGTTCACGACACAGAGCCGAGGGCGCGTAAGCAGTACTGAGTTACTGAGTATAGTACGTTTCAGAAATATGTTCGCGATTTCCAGTGACGAAAGAGCTTTCAATATTGAATCATATTTTCGTACGGGTACTGTCGTCCGTTTCCCTATGTCGCATCCCGGTTTCCCCCACCTGCTTCTGTTCGCCCCTTTGTAAAGTCTAGTAGCTGGGCTATCTTAGCTTTTTTATGAAAACATTAATTTCTCTTAGGAATTGGACGTCTACGTAATATTATACAAGTGTTTAACATAACTTAAATAAAAGGGCCTCGTTAAGTAATTAACTATCACGTGATCTCCCCCTGTCTACGACCCTGCGACAAAACCACTTGAACGGACAGTATATAGCATTTCTGAGTAATTTTATCTTTTCGGATCGGGCAGAAGTGAAGATTGAATTTACAATACGTAAGGTACTCTTTTATAGAGTAGGTACAGAATTATTTGAACATGAGTTACTAGTACGAAGGACGAAACTGGTAATTGGAATTAGGTACAATAGTCTATAGTGTGATAATATGCACAAAAGAACTGAAGCCTGTATCGAAATGAATGGCCACCATTTTCTAAAATGTGTTTAAATATCCATATTATGATTATTTTTCAATTTAACTTCATTCTCTATATAGTACGCTAATGTGCTGTAACAGTACAATATACACTGCATAATTAATACTTCCGAATGGATAGCTCAATTCGTGTGTAAAACACTAAGTGTTAATACAGTACTGTATTTTGATTAAACAGAAACCTGATGAAAATTATCAAACTCAAAATTGCGATATTTCCTAGTTTACATAAATGGATGAACCACTTTTCTTCCCTCCTATACCTAGTAAAGTGATTTGTATTTTACGCCAGTATCATCGAACTCCGTCGTGGAAAGGGTAGCAAACGGTGTTTCCTGTTTCAATCGTTAATAGAAAGGTATAGCCAGGTTAATATTAAAAATGTTAGTAAAAATAAAATGATGTCCCTGTATATCCTTGTAAGCGTTTAGATTTCCTACCCAAGCTCGATAATTTTCGTGTGAGAAAATAACACTACTTACATAACATGTTATATAGAAAACGTGATGAATATTCTTTACTAGGAAAGATATATTTAGTAGTGAAATTTATCCATTTTGGAATCTTGCGTACACTAGTTTTAACACTTGAATATAAGTAATTGATTAACTAGTGGACTTACTCGTGTTAATTATGTAAGTCTGTGCGGCTTACAGCTGTTTCGGTGCTTCATCACACCATCCTCAGAGCCTACTAGATCTCGGCGTCATCTCGTACTTCTCTGCCTGTTGTGTGGGTGCCTTTGATTGTTGAAAAGTGTTGAAAAGTGGAGTCAAATAGTGTGTGTGTAATTTATGAATGAATAATTAATTATGAATAATTAATGAAATTTATGTAGGCCTAATGAGCAAGTCCCACAACCTCTGGGGCATTCCAATAACTAGTAGAGCCAATCATTTAGTATATCTAAAAAATAATAATGTAGTTATTTAACCAAAGCCCACAGTTATGGATTGCTTGGCAATTACAGAAAATCATAATATTACGCAGTTAGATTTCTTTCAAATGGAACAGCTTATATTCCATTACATAAATGTTTTACATTTTTAACCCTAAATCAAATGATATAAACATGAAATGCCATTCAGATCATTAACTAAATAAAGCAATTTAAAGATTATTCATCTTGATTACACAACTTTAATACTCTATACCACTTAGTAATATAGTTAATATAACCACTTTCATGTGTCAAAATAATTTAAGTTGCAATTGAAACTAGTTGACTAGTTTCAGTTTATGTCAACCATCATCAGAAGTAGTGGGGACCTTATTAATATATTACAGTAGGCCTATATTTTTATTCTAAGTAGGCTTACTTTAAGTTCTGCATATGGAAAATCTGTTGAATAATCAAAGAATTTTTTAAGACAGAATTTAGTAAATCGTTTCCGAAGCGAATTTAAAGGCATTATATTAAAATTTTACGCTTCCCATCCTATTCTACCACACTGAGGTACACAATGGACTGTGGTAAGGTAAACTAATCGTAATATTATATTGGATGGTAAAAAAGATTTATAAATTCATAAATAATGCGGCGTAATGTTTTTTTTTAAGTTGGTTATTTAACGACGCTGTATCAACAACGAGGTTATTTAGCGTCGATGAGATTGGTGATAGCGAGATGGTATTTGATGAGATGAGGCCGAGAATTCGCCATATATTACCTGGCATTCACCTTATGGTTGGAGGAAACCTCGGAAAAAACCAACCAGGTAATCAGCCCAAAAGGGGATCGAAGCAGTGTCCGAGCACAACTTCAGACCGGCAGGCAAGCGCCTTAACCGACTGAGCCACGCTGGTGGCCGGCGTAATATTGATATACCCTACAGAGCGATCGAGCCAAGATGTCCACTCACTACCGGTGGCTGCGCTGCCTCCGCATGCTATACGGATCACCCATCTCCTGCCAACCGTCGACCGTAACTTGCGGCAAAATAAAACTCATTATACTGAAATAAAAGCCTTAAGGATATATGTACGTGAACGACCACAAATATTATCAGAAAATGCAGGCTCTAAATTTATAGAATTTTATAAGGAAATTAACTCACAATTGGACAAAAATTACAAGGTACCACAATAAGTCTTATTAGAACTTAAATATCTGATAAAAGCATAAAAAAGTTACTAATAATATTTTTCAAACCAGTTTTATAGAAGTATGAAAAAAAAATTCTGCAGTTACATCTTTTGGTAATCATAACATTATTATGGTCTCTCTGACATCTTTAATATTTTACCTGCATGTAATAAACACTTATTTCCGAAAAGTAGACTACTCTCAGACATGTAGAGTTGTTTATTATAATACAATTAATTTTTAAATTGTCATATATAGAATATATTAAAATTTACATAATGTTTTGTGACCTAATCTTTCTGTTTTTAAATAAATGGTAATTTTTGTAGTCTACCTTTAGCATTAATGTATGTTAAATCAGTGTGCACAAAATTTCTAAAATCTATCTCTATCTGGTTGTGGAGTTATGTGAAAATTTTCAAATTTTGGAAAATTTAGTTTAAAGTAAAAAATGAATTCTAAAAAATATTATTAGTAACCTTTTATTATACTTTTATCAGATATTTAGGTTCTAATAAGTCTTGTTGTGGTACCTTGTAATTTTTGTCCAATTGTGAGTTGATTTCCTTATAAAATTTTAGAAATTTAGAGCCTGCATTTTTTGGTAATATTTGTGGTCGTTCACGTACATATACCCTCAATGCTGGAAGTAAATGCTGGAAATGGTGACATTAGGCATTCAAGCAAGCTTGACATCCATTCAGCACATTCCCGGACACTTTCTGTAGTTCATTTTCACTTACGTGATGTACTACACGAGTTTAGTACAGTTTTTATCTGGAACAATTTGGCGGCGTGTTGAACTGTGACTTTTGACACCCCTACATCCTGGGCTAATCTTCGCAAATATTTCTGAAAGCTTCGTTCTGATCGAAATCCATTTCATGTAATGTTTCCTCAGTCAAGACCCGTTTAGGCATTCACTCAACACTTGACGCTTCTTATTTCGAACAGGCCTGTCTCGTTGAATTGCTTTACGAGTCGGTAGGGTAAGGTTGGCTAATTCCGTGACATATTTATTAAAGCCTATATTTATGCCAAAATTGTATTAAAATTTTTCAAACAACACCTAAATGACGTTATTTGGACCTTTAGCTACAGTTTTTACAACATTCAATGACAACAGTTTCACAAGTTTGATATGTTGTTGCTGTTTTCTAATGCCAGGCGTTTGACAATAAAGTCATTTGACCTCTTGCACTCCAATATTTTTCAAAGATATTATCATGGCCAGCCACTGAAGCACAGATTTTGAGGTATTCCGAATCCATTTCTTGGTTTGAGTTGCACAATGGGCAGACAAGTTTGATATATAATTAGGGAACGGAATTTGGAGTAGTAAAAGCTAGTATTGGCATCTACACAGTCATTTGTTTACAACCCTTTATACCAAGTCCTCCCCTACAGGACATACTCGCAGCTCTCTGCACGTCAACAACAGGTGAACGGGATAGTTGTCTCATAAGAACGTCAACGTGCAGGTTTGCAGTTCAGAGTAGTGAAGTGCATGTACAATGCCGAAAGTGAAACCAACTAACAATACAAAATTGAAAGACTATATTTGTAAAAGCTAAGCTCGAGTATCAAAATTCAGGAAACAATTCCCTAAATTATCGCTTCCCCCATATCCAGTTCTTGAGAGATGGGGGTCATGGTTAGAAGCTTGCAATAAATATTATTACGCACATCACCTCCAATCTGTGAAGAAAGTGGTCCAGTCTTTCGACTGCGATTCAAATATGCCAGGAACTGCTAAATGATAGAATAATCAAAAAAGGAATCATGGATATTAAGTCAAATTTTTTATATTTACCGGATGCCATTATTCGATTAGTACAGTCAGGAGTAGAACTAGTTAAGCAAATAAATATTATGAGTACTATTGTAAATAAACTGAGTGCAGTAGAAGGTGAAGTAGGAAAACGTGTTGGTGAAAAAATGAACAGAGTTTTGATTAAAAATGATAGGTACAGTATTCTCAGTCGGATTTCAGATGCACTAACAAACACATGTCCCAATGACGTCATTCAACATGTGAATTTAATTGACGTATTTTGTTTCAAGTACTCTCCAATTGTCTCTGCAGATGTAGAGCGGAGTTTTTCCATGTTAAAAATTTCCTTCCTTGCAAAAGAGCAAAGTTGTGTTTAGAAAATTTGAAAATGATATTTACAATTTATTATAACAAGGCACAGCAGGAATAATTGTTTCATCACCAAAATATAGCATTAATTGAAAATGCCAATTCGTTTGGCTCTACATTTTGCTCAACATTTAATGATACTCTATTAGGCTATGTTGTAAATATTGTAGTATTATATATATATATATATATATATATATATATATATATATTCCAAATACTGTAGTGTACGTTGTGTACATATTATCATATTTCATGATATTGTAAATAAAGGTTTTAATTTAGCACGCTCCTGACAGAAAAACACACATATTCAGAGTCGAGTTCCATACAGAAGACAACTATCAGCCACCAATATTTCCACTGACACGCGAGGACGCAGAGATTGATATTTACTTATGTATATTTGTAATGTTGTTTATTGGTGTTTTGTGCGTTGCCAAGAAAAACACATGTAGTTCAAAGTGAAATACAGATTATGTATGTAGGCCACTATATGTCATTAAACTATTCCATTTGTTTATTCTGAAATACGTTTACAGCACGTTGCGTGTAAGTTTGTATGAAGTGAACTGTACTCGTCCATGCTCTGTGACGCAGCTCGCTTGACAGTCACTGATCTACGAATATCTATACTATGTTTCACCATTCTTTATAATACTACAAATCCCTTTCCCTATATATAATATATGATTCTTCAATGTTATACAGTGGCTAGTAAATCCGTGACAGGGATCCAAATTCCGTGATAGTGGTTTCTAATTCCGTGAGTGATATCCTAATTCCGTGATACTAAAATAATCCTTATTAACTGCATGTATTTGGAAAAACACTTTAAATGCTATATTAATATGGATTAAGGAAGAAATGACAACATAGAAAAATGGCCTAAGTGACAAATTTCATAGAAAATACTTGTGTAACTACAGGAGTACATATTACATATTAATATATTATAAACGAAATAAACTGAAAGTTAAATTCAATACAAAATTAAATTTGAATAAATTGAATTATAACACAATTATTTCTCATTATATATATATATATATATATATATATATATATATATATATATATATATATATATACCTAAAAATAGCAGTAATTAAGTTAAATATATGCCCTATTACTTTATTATAATTATAATTGATGTTTTCTATAAATTATTTCTATTATTATTTCCACGAACTACTTTCTTTCATAGATATTAATTTTCACAATTTAGCGTTGGCATCACTGGTCGAGTGAGTCAGGAAGGAGAAATATGAAAATAAATCCGAAAATGGGAAAGTTCCTGTAGCATTGTTATTGTCTCACAATGTTTAAATAATCATACATATTGATTCAGCTGACTATAATCTACAGTAATATATCATTAAATAATGCTATATTAATTCTTACCTCAAATATAAAATGTTTCTTCGGTAGCGGTCACAAGAGAAAGAAAAACGTACTGGTCAACCACCTTTCATGAACAAAAGCTTCTGCAGTCGACTGATTTTATTCAAAAGGCGGGTAGTCAATAGAATTGAAAAGAAGACATCTCCTGGCATCTGATAGGTATTTCAAAAACTTAACAGTCAGAGACCACAACTCTATGGCAGTCAGTTGAAATTTTATCACGGCATTATGTGTATCACGGAATTAGGCACCTTTACCCTATATTGTTTTCTTACTTGGCATAGGACCATCGGGGAAACGACGTCTGGATATACGGTAGCTCGTTCTCCACTTATATTTCACGAAAGTCTTACATATAAAAATGCGTTCTTCTATACCGTATATCACAACACAAACGCGAACAGAGACACACTGAATACTGGCTTGAGAGCCGTGGGAATCTGCCGACAAGCGTAACGCCTGGATTCGTATCATTCCCGCCCGCCAACCGGTTTTCATGGTAGTAGTGGACTTCTTGCCTCGAACGCTCTGTACTACACAAAGCTCCCACATGCACAAAATACATTTATATTTCGATCTTGGAATTGAAATGGATTTGGTGGGCACTACTACCCAGTACTGCGACCTAGAAGATGTATTGCGCTAACCTTCAAACTGGGCGTAATTCAAACCCACATCCTGACTACACAAGAGTTTGCTGCATATCCAGATTTCCAGCAGGCAGCCTCAATAGTTCCTAGACCAGCCACCTCCGTTCATCTCCTGCCAGCGTTCGGGGAATGCTTGTGAATGATACTAGTATGCGAACCAGAGTGCTGCATTGGAGTTAAATCGCTCGCTTGAACTCGGTCGAGTGTCGCACCCTCGAGTGAGATAAGATCGGTCGTGATACGCTCGTAATAAATAGAAGCACAGTACAAGGTCATCTCACCGACATGTCTTATCTTGTATGGAAGGCGACAGGTAAGATACACATATGTTTTGCCCACACGGTAAAAATAAGACTTTATTTTCTGTGTTTATGACAAACGTTTAATGGAACAGTCAATGGAACGTACGAAAACAGTAGGCTAACATGAGGTTATAAGTAAAATAGTATGAAAAACTTCGATATACAGTTATTATTGCTAATTAATAATTATTCAATATTTGATTTACCGCATATATCAATATGATAGGTCCATACATAGTGTTCCGCCTATATACTGCGACAATGTACAAACGTTTTACAAAATAGTATTGATATAGCAGTAGATTAATAACAATATTAGTACAGAGATAACGTCACAGAACATATAATAAAACGAATAATCATGCTGCACAACTGTTACAGACGCAAAGATTGATACAATAATTATTAGAGATTATTATTATTATTACAGACGTGGACAAATTATTAACAAAATTGACGATCTTTATGATAATTCTGTTTACAAAATTTGACTTTTCAATTTAGACTACAGTTGACAATTTTGGATATTTCCATCATTACAGTAGGCAGAAATATGCAAAAATGTCAACTGTAGTTTAAATTGAAGAGTCAAGTTTTGTAAAAATATATAATAAAAATCTTCAATTTTGCTAATAATTTGTAAATTAGCAAACATATCAACTGCATTGAAGAGTCAAATTTTGTAAAAATATAAAACAAAAATCTTCAGTTTTGCTAATAATTTGGAAATATCCAAAATGTCCACTGTAGTCCAAATTGAAGAATCGAATTTTGTAAAAATATACAATAAAAACATCCAGGTTTGCTAATAATTTGTAAATATGCAAAAATATCAAAGGTAGTCCAAATTGAGGAGTTAAATTTTGAAAAGTATACAATACAAATTTTCAATTTTACTAATAATTTGGAAATACACAAAAATGTCAACTGTAGTCTAAATTGAAGAATTATATTTTGTAAAAGTATATAATAAAAATCTTCAATTTTGCTAATAATTTATCCACGTCTGTATTACTAGAAAACTTTATACAGTTCTTGCATTATCGTGATTGTGTTCTCCGTTTATAATAATTACATTTACATCCAATAACATCAGATGTGGCAAAATCAAAATCACTCCTCTGTGGGGGGTGAAAGCATTCACCTACAACATTTATATTACATTTTAAAACAAGTTTTGTAGTTGTACTATGGAGAGGTTAGTTAAACACTGCAAAGTTTTGAAATGATAAACATCTATGATGTTACTACACAGTTCATCACTGTAACAAGAACGAAGGTCTAACGTTCGGCTTATACCGTTCGAGGATTTATCGATCGTGACAATTCTACCCATCATGCATGTGCGCTACCTATCGGATTATGCAATGAACTACTTGGCGCTCGAGCGAAAACGTCCGATGCAGACCTCTGATCCGAAAAATCGCGCTCTTTTACGAATATAGCATGCTGCATCGCGAACTTAACTCTGACTGTGGTAATGCTGATAATTTAATGTGAATAAATTATGGCGAAATGAGTTCGATTTCCAATACTGAATGTCATCCAGTAATTTCGCTTCATTTGCTTGAGATAAAGTCTCGAAAAATAGCCATGTAGGCATAACTTGTCCCAACCAGGATTTGAGCCCGGAGCTGCTCATTCTACAGTCAGACATGCTAACCGTTACTCCAAAACGATGAACTACTTCGAATTTACTACTTCATTGAGCTGTTGGTGGAAAAACTATTAACATAATCCATTGTAAGCGATATATCGAATCCCTAGTGGTTAATTAGTTATTAGTTATTACACTGATGCGAAAGACATCCGTTGAGTGATGAGGCGAATTAACAATCGGCCTTGCAGCGAGGTCCAAACATCTCGTGCATTGTCAACATCTAAAAAAGTAACAATTTATAAATTGCTGATTAGATCAGTGCTTTTGTATGGTTCTACAGTATGGGGATACGCACCTAAGACAACATTAGATCCCATTCGAGTTGTACAAAATAAAGTATTACGTGTAATTCATAACAGCGGGTGGTACACAAGAAACGAAGAGATACACCAAGATCTAAAAGTGGAAAGTATCCCAGTTATCATTAGGAGATTCGCTGAAACATTTTTTAAACAGGCACATTCCCACCAAAATGTGTATGTATCAAAACTAGGAACTTATAACCAAAGCTCGGAAGTTGGGGACTTGTGTCTTTGAACGTGGCTAAGCGACCGGACTTCAATGTCAACAAACTCCCGCTTCCAGCACGGAGGTACTGTCAGGTCTGCTATAAAAGTGGTTCCTGGCTGGAACAACATAATGATAATATTATGATAGGTTGAAACATCTAATTTCATAGCATATATATAAATAAACATTCAAAATACATCAAATTTACAGTTCTGCTCTGTACATTTCATTACAGTGTATGACTACATGCATTCGAAGATTTTCGAACCCATAAATTCTTCGTCTGTTAGTTAAACATGATTTGAAACGAAGGAAACTTATTTCCACGTCACATGAAGTGACGGGAGCAAACTTTAATTTTTTTATTTTATTTATTTTAACTAGCTACCTAGTGAGTACAAATTGCATTTATAAAATAAAAATGTTTCTAGCCACTACCGTAAGAGTCAGGCTCGTGTACGGTGTGGTCTTAGTGAATAATATAACATAAAATTTACAAGGACAGTTTACTAAATACAGTAATTAACTTAATTCAAACCAATAAGTACAACACAAGAGCAAGAATAAAGAAGAAAGGGAAAACGAGAGAAAATACACATTTAATATAAATTGACAATCCGACAGAAGCCAGTGATATTCAATAAAAACATGAATATAGTCGATAGAAATAAAAGGTAAAAAAGAGTACATTTGTTACTATTATATATCATGGATAATTTTACAAAATTCTTTTTTAAAAGTTTCAATTTTAAAAATTTCAAATTTGGAAAATGGTTTGAAATTTTATTATAAAGTCTTGGGCCTAAATAAAATTCTGAATATTTCACTGTCACTGTTTCCTGTTCGATATTCAGCAGATCTCGTATCTGAGAAAGATAAGTATATCCTAAATTTTTCTCGCAAATAGTTTTCAATTAGTGCATCACTACTAGGGAAGGTCCCTCTACGACTTGATCCATGGCTATGGACAAATTCTCCATCAATTTAAAGGACTGCAATGTCTTTCAATGAATGCCCGTTTCCAGCTCTAGTTTATGTGTGGTACAACTTACAAGATATAAACTCTGCATTAGAAGAAAATAATGTATCTCCTCAGAATTCCTCCACGAAATTCTGTACCTAAAATTTAAGAAATGCATTTTCAAACTTCCATAACACCCATTCGAATAACACGTATTTTCTAATTCCTCAAACAGACCGTTTACCTGTAATTCTCTTAATGTCATTGGCTTCGACGTGACACAGTTTATTCGTTCGTCTTCTTGCCATTCGATGTGACCACTTTCTTAGTACAAACGACTGTCCCTGAGCACTTGCAGCGTGAGCTTTGTGTACGTTATGCCTGTAACCTTACTCAAGCACACGACACACAAGTCCCCAAGATCCGAGCTTTGCTTATAACCCTCAGTACTACACAAGACATCGTACACCTTTGTTCCTCTTCTCATAGTTATCTGTCAAATTTGTTTTCACGCTGTTCATCCTGGTTATGACGGGAGTGCAGCATCATAAATGAACTACCTCTCAGCAATAAGTAAAAGTAATTAGGAACAGTCGGGAGATCACCCAAGATTTCGATACTGCATCCAAAAGTTGACGAATTTAAAAAAAAAAAAAAAAAAAAAAAAAAAAAGGTCCAAACATATGAATAAATTGAGTCAATGCAATTTTGGAAAAGCAGAATATTTTGTTTATTACTGATATTTCAGCAAAGCTGACACCGGATTAAAATACAGAGTATTTGAATTCGTAGAGAAAACGGAGAAAATGAACACTCACAATTTTTTTATTGGGCAGTGTAATTAATAGTAGGCTTAATGGAACTTCAAAATGTGTAGTGAGCAATTTTGAGGGTTTACACCAGCGGTGATCAAAACTCGAGCTGCAGTGATTACATACAACAGGCAGCCTATGAAGTAAGGAGACGGAGGAAATGTGGTTGGCATGAAAACAACTAGTGGTGGTTCCTGTACTAACATCTTGTTCAATCCCGCGGATAAAAATCTCAAGCTTTGCTGTATCAGTAATGTCAATGCTGTCATCAAGAGTCAGTGAATAATATACGATTTTTCTTGCTTCTACTTTTAAACTTCCTCTTGAATATAATCAGGAATTCTCTAAATTATTCCCTCGATACTTGGTCAAGAGAAATTCGTAGTTTTTCAAAATTAAAAACTTCTTATGGACAAGTTATTTAAGCTATTTTAATCATTACTCTTTTGAGAAATTCTGTTCTATTAAAAGGCTTTAGAGCACGAGATACTTCAAACCCCATTAGGTAGCTGACTTCCTTACATTTATTCATATCATCTTTCTCTTCCTGGCTACGATTTAAGATATTATGTCAATTCCTGGCTTTTAACAGTTCGTTGGCAGATAATATTCAATTAATTTTTCTACAATGTTATTATTAAATGAATAACTTACGTTAACAGAAAACCACAATTTCAAGTCACACAGAGATTGTGTGCACTCGTTGTGGGTCTCTGGCGTTTCGTCAGCCCACACGAGTTGTGTGGATATAAAGGGAAAAGTTGAAACGGTGTCGGGTGGAGTTGCCGGGTAGCTCAGTGGTACAGCGCTGGTACGTTCAACCAGAGGTCCCGGGATCGATACCCGGCCCCGGAACAATTTTTCCCTTGAAATTATTCAAATATGCTTTACAGGGAGCTTCACCTGAAAGACTAGATTTGCATAATATATACGTTACTGTTTACGTTAACAGAAAACCACAATTTCAAGTCACACAGAGATTGTGTGCAATCGTTGTGGGTCTCTGGCGTTCCGTCAGCCCACTCGACTTGTGTGGATATAAAGGGAAAAGTTGAGACGGTGTCGGGTGGAGTTCCCGGGTAGCTCAGTGGTAGAGCGCTGGTACGTTCAACCAGAGGTCCCGGGATCGATATCCGGCCCCGGAACAATTTTTCCCTTGAAATTATTCAAATCTGCTTTACAGGGAGCTTCACCTGAAAGACTAGATTTGCATAATATATACGTTACTGTTTACGTTAACAGAAAACCACAATTTCAAGTCACACAGAGATTGTGTGCACTCGTTGTGGGTCTCTGGCGTTTCGTCAGCCCACGCGAGTTGTGTGGATATAAAGGGAAAAGTTGAGACGGTGTCGGGTGGAGTTCGATACCCGGCCCCGGAACAATTTTTCCCTTGAAATTATTCAACTAATAAATACTTACCCTCATCTAAAGATTAAGAAGATTAAAATTGAGATAAAACCCAATCATTTTTCCTTCTAGGGAGGAGATCTAAAATATCAATATTCATGCAGGTACAGAACATTTATAGAAACACATACTTAATGGTCAGTAATAATAATAATAATAATAATAACACACACACACACAATAATAATAATAATAATAATAATATATTATTATTATTATTATTATTATTATTATTATTATTATTATTATTATTATTATTATTATTATTATTATTCAGCGTGGCAATTAATGTTTCTATATACTCCTAATCGAATTGCTGAGCAAAGTACATAGCAATGGCGGTATCATGTCGCTCTACAAACTCTGTCTCTACAAGCAGTAAGAGGTGGTTTCGTAAAGAATGAGAAGGAGAACCTTTTTGTTGTTCCGTCGGACAAAATGTAATATGTAAGTGAATGAAACACACAGCAATGTACAGGAAACCCTCGTACCCGTTTGAATGTCTGTGATTACACGATGTAATCACGACACCAGCTCTGGTCACCGCTGGTAAGCAGAAACATCAGACGTTACGGAGGTAGTATCGGCTCTCTCGCTAACAAGACTAGCAAAAGATACTTCTGGAAATAGCCGGTGACCACATATGCAACGTATAGGCCTACATTTTCCTCTTCCTGTCCTCACTTGTAATGAGGGCTATATCCAGCTTAGAAGCTTCGGATGTTTCTGCACTTATGACATGGTACTAAATTAAAAGAATTCGCATTACGTTCAAGACCATGAGAGTATAAAAATGTGCCCTTGACTACGATCTTTAAATAAGTTTGAATCAGAAAAGGCAATTTATTATTGATTGAAACTAACTCCACTCGCCAGAACACCATGTAGACAAAATTTCAAGATTTTAGAGACGAGATTGCAGTATGATTACTTCACTGAACCACGAAAACCTTTATGCAGAATTCAGAAGTATTGGATTCAAGAATGGAATTACATAAGATATTGTAACATTCAGTTTTGGAGTCAAGAAGATACATTTATAATTACCACAGTACAGTACATCAGTTATTCATAGATTTCAAAAAGATTTATGACTCGGTTAAGAGAGAAGTTTTATGTAATATTCTTATTGAATTTGGTATTCCCAAGGAACTAGTTCGATTAATTAAAATGTGTCTTAGTGAAACGTACAGCAGAGTCCGTATAGGCCAGTTTCTATCTGATGCTTTTCCAATACACTGCGGGCTAAAGCAGGGAGATGCACTATCACCTTTACATTTTAACTTCGCTCTAGAATATGCCATTAGGAAAGTTCAGGATAATAGACAGGGTTTGGAGTTGAATGGGTTACATCAGCTTCTTGTCTATACGGATGACGTGAATATGTTAGCAGAAAATCCACAAACGATTAGGGGAAACGCGGAAATTCTAGTTGAAGCAAGTAAAGCGATTGGGTTGGAAGTAAATTCCGAAAAGACTAAGTATATGAATATGTCTCGTGGCCAGAATATAGTACGAAATGGAACTATAAAAATTGGAGATTTATCCTTCGAAGAGGTGGAAAAATTCAAATATCTTGGAGCAACAGTAACAAACATAAATGACACTCGGGAGGAAATTAAACGCAGAATAAATATGGGAAATGCGTGTTATTATTCGGTTGAGAAGCTTTTGTCATCTAGTCTGCTGTCAAAAAATCTGAAAGTTAGAATTTATAAAACAGTTATATTACCGGTTGTTCTGTATGGCTGTGAAACTTGGACTCTCACTTTGAGAGAGAAACAGAGATTGAGGGTTTTTGAGAATAAGGTTCTTAGGAAAATATTTGGAGCTAAGAGGGATGAAGTTACAGGAGAATGGAGAAAGTTACACAACACAGAGCTGCACGCATTGTATCCTTCACCTGACATAATTAGGAACATTAAATCCAGACGTTTGAGATGGGCAGGGCATTTAGCAGGTATGGGCGAATCCAGAAATGCATATAGAGTGTTAGTTGGGAGGCCAGAGAGGAAAAGACCTTTGGGGAGGCCGAGACTTAGATGGGAAGATAATATTAAAATGGATTTGAGGGAGGTGGGATATTATGGTAGGGACTGGATTAATCTTGCTCAGGATAGGGACCAATGGCGGGCTTATGTGAGGGCGGCAATGAACCTCCGGGTTCCTTAAAAGCCAGTAAGTAAGTAAGTATTACAACATTCAGTTTTGGAGTCTAGAAATTACATTTATAATTAATATAATGATATAGAAGAAGAGGATGAATTGTGCAATGATAAAGAGTCATAATACAGTATTCTAAGGAAAACTAAACGTTTTAAAAGATAAGTATGGATTTAAAAAATGAAAAACAAAAGTGAATGAAATAGACAATAAACAGTGAGATAAAGAAGATACGGTGAAATTATCAAAATGTCTCACTGCTAAGTAAGTTTCTCTACTTGGAAATTGTAACATATTTTTCCGTTGTTTCATATCCACACATTACTGCGTATCAGTATGTATGTGAGTGGGGGCGCGTTAAGCGAGGACCGTATAATAGACTGTATTTGCATAATGTACAAATACATTTCATTAGCATATTCAAAGCCTCCGGCATAGCTCAGGTGTAGGCACGTTTGCTAACTATAGCTGCGCTTGGGCGTGGATTGGATTCCCGCTTTCGCTTATTACCCCGTTTGATGTACTTCCTAGCATTTTCCCAGCCCTAATACGAAGATCAGGTAATCTCATGGCAAATCCTCAGCATATTGTAAAATACAAACCCACTATCGCGTCGTTAAATATTCAACTTCACACTATAATATATACCGTATCATGTATGTATGTATTTATTACAATTGGGTATACAACCGGTGGCAGTGATATGTAATATACAATAATACCATTACAATTATACAATAATTACAGCAATAAAAGAAAAATAAAAAATAAAATAAAATAAACCTAAATTTATTTCCAACTATAAATAAATAGATGCAATAAACCTAGGACTATAAATAAAAATTATTCTATAATAACGTCTACAATAAGTAAACCTCACTTATAAGTACTTCTATTTCACCCACCTATTACCAATTTAAGTAATTAATTACAAATCAACTTAATTACATATCATCTTAATTAATGACATATCACCTTAATTTATTTACATATCAACTAAATTATATATCATCATAATTAATTACATATCAACTTAATTACATGACACAATTTAGATAATTACACTACACCTCCAATTACATTTACAGTCTATTCTTCTCAAACTTTCCTTAAATGTATTGATTTTGAGAGGACCACCCTGAAAGATTGCCGCAGGTAAGCTGTTCCAGTCTACTATTGTGCGGTTAACAAAGGAAAATTTTGCCACGTCCGTTCTTTGCTTTCTACATTTATTTATTGTTTATCTCTACTTTTGTCCAATTCGCATCACACCCGAACAATAAACACAGAAAGCAAAGTAGTACATATTTTCTTTTTTAGGACAGTCACACCAACTATTTATGCTCATAATAAATAGAAGAACATAATTTTATAGAGTAAGTCTGATTTCTGCTTTGTGATGTCTGATAAATAGACAGTGGATGCGGGATGACTTAATGAAAAGTGAAGTTGTTTCGTATCGGAGTATATGGCACGTGCCGCGCCGTCCGTCTTTTGTGTACCTGGCGAGTACAGCAGCATACGTAACGAAGGAACTCCGGTCCGTTCATAGTAACATTGCAACGCAATGTGTGCAGTTGTGTTATCCTGCTCAAGTATTTAGTACGCGTTGAATAGCGTAGTGCTGATTCATTCATAATGTCGAAGTCAAATCGTTAAATTCGCTCAGAGATACGGAATGCAATTAAGAAGTATGAGAGTGACATTTTATTTATTAATGAAGACAATATCGTGTGTAATGTATGTAAAATTGAAATAACAACCAGAACAACTTAGGCTATAGAGAAACATTGCAACAGTATATCGCACAGGAAATGCGTTGAAATGAAATCTGAGGAATCATCATCATCATCATCATCATCATCATCATTTAGTTGTGCGGGTCTAAACGACACGTGCAACATGATGCTCAGTACAAATATTCCTCTAAAGAAATTGAGTGATTTCAATTTTTGAGGTTTTCTTCAGAAATTCTCTCGATACAAAAACTGTTTAAGCGATAGACGAAGACGATTCAGGTTCGACAACTTACGAGAATATATCGTCGTTTACTGCAACGCAGGTAATTGCATCAATGATGACGAGGACTGAACCTTGCAAGGTATGTACTACAGTACGTTATTTTTCTTTATGCTCGACCATGCCGAAATGTAGTAATTATACACCTGGTAGCAGTCCTTTAATGCATGTCATTAAAGTACACCTACTCATTAAAGTACAGGTGTTGAGCCAATAACAACTCAGCTTATGGGTGTTCAGCCAATGACAAGTCAGCTTTGTACTGTTATAAAACCGCAAGTATCGATTATTCTCGGATATGCAATCGAAAGAGAATTAGCGAAAAGTCACGGAGGCTGGAAATCCAATACTGTCGCAGAAGGTTATGTTGTGTTACTATAATAATTAGCGTTAATTGTAAATAATATTCAAATAAATTCAATTTGTCATCTCGTTTTCCAATGTCGAATTGAATAATCAAGGTTATATCAAGTTTAACGGGATTACATCAAGGTCAATGACATTATTGTTCCTCGGAAAAAATCAATACTTTCGCGTCTGCGCACATCTCACAATTAAGGACCTAGAACAAGGTCACTTCCGATATTGTCAGATACAAATAAAATGTATACATCTGAATAATTTCAACTTAGAAATATGGTCGAGCATAAAAAGTCGTATGAAACTTGCCTGTAATGGTAATTAATACACTCGTATAAATATTATGAAACTCGCTTGCGCTCGTTTCATAAACATCCATACTTGCGTCTTAATTACTATCATTATAGGCTCGTTGCATAATGTACTATTTCCGTCTGACTGTATGGAGATACAGTAGCATGTTGACGTCGTCTGTTTACGTTTAAAACCTGTTCAGCCAATGGTCTGAATGAAAAAATTGTAACATATAGTAAAAGTGCACCTACATTCAACGATAAGTCATCCCGCATCCACTGTCTAGTGATAACTAATTAAGTTAGGAATATCACGACCTAAAGTCTATATTTCACTCTTCTCTGAAAACGACATTAATGGGAAACTGATATTTTGCAGATATTTAACACTGTTCTTATTATATTCGTCTTCAACTGAAACAGTTTAAACAAGCACCTGCACAGTCTTAAAATCACAATTATATGACAGCACATTCACTGCAAAATAATGTTTTTGGCGCAATAAGAAGAACACAACAACCCACGACAAAATATCAAATCGCTATCTGTTACAGTCTGCATTGATTGCAGTTCAAAGCTGTTCGTATTCACAACACCAATACCCCCACCCCACCGCACTCGAACAGCAGACAGCGTACAAGCGCGTTATGTGGGCACAGACCTAGCCGCTACGTATAGCTTGACAAAATTATCTGTCGGCAGTGCGCTACGTATAGCTTTGAAGAAAGTATCTACCGGCGCACAGTGTACAATAAGGCAATTCTAGCTGGACAAAATTAATAACTTCGCTGCATTCTAACGGATTGTTATGAAACTTTGTAAAGGCGTTATAAATAGCACATATTTCTTGTGTACAAACTCTGACTACGTTTACGTACGAGAAACTACCACTTTATAGGGTGTTTTCAACAGTAATCTCACTAGACGTTTTGATTTATCTAGAGAAAATCAAAACTCGAGTGGGATTTAATTGACTATTACACGATTAGAATAAAGTATATAAAGATTAGAAGTAACGAAGTACTCCAATACAATAAAATATTAATTGACTTACGAAAATACAACTGTCTTCAAATGTATTATTGCACCATCTCAACATTACAAATATTACGCTAGATGCATGCTAGATGGCAGTAGTGAGCAATGCCTTCTCGTCGAGAAGTTCTCGATCTATTATTATACACGATGGCAATGTTACTAATCAAGAAGACTTTGTTGATTCAGTTTCATTTTTATTAAAATGCAACATTCCACTTCAATTATCCGAATCCCACTAATCAACGTCACTTGACAGATGATTTTCAATAAATCTTAATATTAAACAATCTCTGATACGTGACTGTCCATAGTAGCATATAGCAGAAGCTATAACATAACCTAACTGATATACACAAGTGTTAGAATAGTTTTAATTAACGACGATGACATAAAAAATAAACATGAATAATTTTAAAAGGAATAATTATTGAATGCACAATTTTCAAATTTGAATGTGGTTGGTGGTTCAATTGATGTTATATTGGACGTGTGCGTAATAGACGTGGAACTCGTTGATTTAGGCCTACATGGTGTATTCAACTTATTCAGGATTTCCGAATGGTGCTCTTCATTTATTTGTAAATCGGATTTCAGAAGATGCATAGATATG
Organism: Periplaneta americana; assembly: GCA_025594305.2. NCBI lineage: Eukaryota > Metazoa > Arthropoda > Insecta > Blattodea > Blattidae > Periplaneta > Periplaneta americana. The sequence continues at coordinate 138,029,415 of JAJSOF020000017.1, read as the reverse complement.
ATCAGTGATTTTTATTAATTATTGTTCTTGAATGCCAATGCGAGTCATATTTGAAACTGCTGTGCATCGGCTGGAGTGGTTTCTAATTATATATATATATATATATATTTTTTTTTTTTTTTGACGTCCAGACCAGCGCAGTTTCAAATGTTGGCAAACAAAGAAACAAATGCTAGGGACGCGATAAAATTAAACAAATGCTAGGGACGCGATAAAATTGTGCGATAAGCAGCCATGATTGGTTGAAATACGTCCTTTCGTAGCATTTTATTGGTCAAAAGTAGTATGACGTAGTAAGAGTGTAATAGTCAGATTAAAATAATAGCTTCTCTCCTATCTAACAAATTTTTATGAAACACTGTACGGATGTTACAGGTAAAATACATTTTTGGTGTACAAACTATATTTACGGTTCCATAGAGGAAGTACCATTTTACAGAGGGTCCAATTAATAAAAATTAACTTTTCTCCTACGTAACAGATTTTTATTAAACATTGTACAGGTGTTAGGCCTACAGGCAACATATATTTTTATGTACAAATTCTGATTACATCTGTGTGCTATCTGTAACTTAATTGTTGTACGAAGTTTCATAAAAATATATTACATAGACAGAAGTTATTGCAGAGTCCGTATAGGCCAATTTCTATCTGATGCTTTTCCAATTCACTGCGGGCTAAAGCAGGGAGATGCACTATCACCTTTACTTTTTAACTTCGCTCTAGAATATGCCATTAGGAAAGTTCAGGATAACACAGATGATCTGGAATTGAACGGGTTACATCAGCTTCTTGTCTATGCGGATGACGTGAATATGTTAGGAGAAAATCCACAAACAATTAGGGAAAACGCGGAAATTCTTGTTGAAGCAAGTAGAGCGATAGGGTTGGAAGTAAATCCCGAAAAGACTAACTATATGATTATGTCTCGTGACCATAATATTGTACGAAATGGAACTATAAAAATTGGAGATTTATCCTTCTAAGAGGTGGAAAAATTCAAATATCTTGGAGCAACAGCAACAAATCTAAATGACACTCGGGAGGATATTAAACGCAGAATAAATATGGGAAATGCCTGTTATTATTCGGTTGAGAAGCTTTTGTCATCTCGTCTTCTGTCAAAAAGTCTGAAAGTTAGAATGTATAAAACAGTTATATTACCGGTTGTTCTGTATGGTTGTGAAACTTGGACTCTCACTTTGAGAGAGGAACAGAGATTAAGGGTGTTTGAGAATAAGGTTCTTAGGAAAATATTTGGTGTTAAGAGGGATGAAGTTACAGGAGAATGGAGAAAGTTACACAACGCAGAGCTGCACGCATTGTATACTTCACCTGACATAATTAGGAACATAAAATCCAGACGTTTGAGATGGGCAGGACATGTAGCACGTATGGACGAATCCAGAAATGCATATAGAGTGTTAGTTGGGAGGCCGGAGGGAAAAAGACCTTTGGGGAGGCCGAGACGTAGATGGGAAGATAATATTAAAATGGATTTGAGGGAGGTAGGATATGATGGTGGAGCCTGGATTAATCTTGCTCTGGATAGGGACCAATGGGTGGCTTATGTGAGGGCGGCAATGAACCTACGGGTTCCTTAAAAGCCAGTAATTAAGTAAGTAAGACAGAAGTTATTAATTTTGTCTAAAAGCAGCACTATAAATGGACAGTTCCTCTTATAAATCATAATCATACTTTGTAGATAAAAAATATATTGCACCTGTAATTTCTGCATAAACTTTCATAAAAATTTGTTAGGTAGAAAGAAATTATTAATTTTGTTTAAATGCACCCGCTATAAAGAGGTAGTTTTTCTTGTGCAAACGTAATCACTTACTATACTTACGTACTTACTATAAAAATTAAGGTAAGTCAAATGACCTATTCCGTCACAGAAATCGTTTTCTCACTCGTCCTTACATTGTATTTGAATCGCCCCATACAGAAAGTACTTCAGTCCATTAGATCTAGTTTTGAGAACACTAAAAAAACATTCTGTACACTATATTCCTTTCTGCATAGAAATGAGCATGACGCTTCAGTTTCTGACTGAATACCTTTCTGCACAGGCCGATGGAGCCACTGGTAAAGATATGATTTCCATCGATATCTCGTTTTTTTTTCTTCAAATTTGTGACTGAAGTTCTTTCTGCATGGGACGATTCATTTGTACAGGGACATCATTTTATTTTTACTAATATTTTTAATATTAACCTGTCTATACATTTATAGAACCGGAAACACAGTTTGCTACCCCCTTCCACGACTGTAGTTCGATGATACTGGCGTAAAATACAAACAACTCACTCTACTAGGTATAGTAAGGAAGACAAGTAGTTCATCCATTTACGTAAACTAGGAAATATCGCGATTTTGGATTTGATAATTTTCATTAGGTTTTTGTTTAATCAAAGTACAGTACTGTATTAAGAATAAGTGTTTTTACTCACGAACTGGGTTATCCATGCGGACGTATTCATTATGCAGTGTATATTATACTGTCTACAGCACATTAGCATACAATTTAGAGAATGAAGTTAAATTGAAATATAATCATAATATAGATATTTAAACACATATTTGAAAATGGTGGCCGTTCATTTCGATACAGGCTTCAGTTCTTTTGTGCATACTATCGCACTATAGACTATTGCATCTAATTCAAATTGCCAGTTTCGTTCCTTCGTACTAGTAACTCATGTTGAAATAATTCTGTACCTACTCTACGTACTGTAAATTCAATCTTCACTTCTGCCCGACCCCAAAATATAAAAATACTCAGACATGCTATCTACTGTCCGTCCAAGTGGTTTTGCCGCAGGATTGTAGAAAGGGGGGAAATCACGTGACAGTTAATGACTTAACGAGACCCTTTTATTTAAGTTAAATTAAACAGCTGTATAATATTACGTAAACGTCCAATTCCTAAGAGAAATTAATGTTTTCAGAAAAGAGCTAAGACAGCCCAGCTTTTACAGAGGGGCGAGCAGAAGCAGGTGGGGGAAATCGGGATGCGACGTAGGCAAACGGACAGTACCTGTGCGAAAATATGATTCAATATTGAAAGCTCTTTCGTCACTGGAAAACGCGAATATATTTCTGGAACGTACTATACTCACTAACTCAGTACTGCTTACTATCCTGCGGCCTTGGTTCTGTGTGGGGTTGGAACTTCATTAGTAGAAGGGGTGGGAGTGAAGTACATTCAAGAACTCAGGTACAATAAAAATTGAAGTAAAAATAAAATGATGTCCCTGTATATTTAAATATTCACATTGTAATCACGTCACAATTCTTTCTGAATAAAGTTGTAATATTCAGTAAACTGAGATATGTAAAATGTCAACGGACGGAATTTGTTACCTGCAAATCCGATTTTTTTCAGCACACATAGCCGACACATCACAGAAATGCTAGGGGCTAGACAGTCCTGGCATTATCCGTCCTTGTTCTTGCAAACGCGATCTGCGACAGATGTGCTCCCTTGTGACATTACATAGTCTTTCATATAGGGAGGTGTTTGATCTTGACGATCCTCTGAGCACCGTCCAAACGGAAGTTTGCAACGTTGTCATATTGCATCCGATCCGTGTCTGTGGCTTAAGAGCTAGCGTGATCTTCCATTCAGGCGGGCCGAGTTCGATTCTCAGCCAGGTTATGATGAAATTGGTGGTGAACAGATAAGACGTTGCAGAGGATTTTCCTCAGTGTACTCCCTTTCTCTCTATCATTCCACCAACATTCTGTACCTGTCCCTATTTTGTCTGTCACATGCAGTCGTTAAAAATACGACTAGACTAGGTTGGGATGAAGTCTTCGGGGTAATCGGAGTTTCCGATGCTGATACAGGAAGAACTAAGCGCTCCGGACCGTCGGACTTATCATGTACTCGTCTGAAGAAGGGACCTGGCTCTGTTAGAACTGAAGACACCTCTTTAAGAAAAGAGACTCTAATTCGTCCACTTACTTCAGTGATGTCAATTAATGCCCATACGAGCCAGCGCGCGCTTTAGAACCCAGGAGAGCCTGAGCGCTTTACAGCGGAAAGGAAAGAGACAGTAGTATATGCCGCTTGGTCGAGCTATATTCAGGGATGGCCAGCACTGATTCAATAGATAAAGGGAAGAGAACTTATTAAAACTGTATCCATGTTAATTTTCAGATTTTTCTGAGAAGTATAAGTGCATTATAAGAATGTAAGTTTTAATTTTAATGTTCATTTTTCACAAGTTTGCTTTTTTATTCAAAAGAATATTTTCTCAACTTTTTTTACAGAAAAGTGAAATTTTCAGATAGCCTATGTTTGTTTAGTATCTTTACAGGTATTAAAACGATGTTTTCGTAAATCTAATTTATCGTAAATACATATTATTGAAGATAGTGTATTAAAATGTTTGAAAATATTCGCATGGAAAATGTTTGTAAGGAAATGAATTAACAAAGTGAATACTGTTACATCACAACCAAAAGATATGTGTCTATGTGTTGGTAAAACGTCAGCTCTATAGCTTCAGCAGATTTCGAGATAATTTAATATTCTGATAACAGAAAGTTGTGCACCAATATCACCTAAAAGCATAATGCGATAAGAGTTTTATTATGTAATATTAGTTACAGTTAAAACATATACCTAGACAAATTTGCTTTGTACTATAATATTGTTTTGATTACTTTTATAAGGCTAAAGATACCGTCAATATCAATTTCAACTTATCATGTCATATTCAGTGTCTTTCTTTGGGATAACACTTTCTTTATGAATGATGTGTTTAATTCACTTAGTACAGTATAGTTGTAGTTATTGTGGAATTTGTGTGAATATTCCTTCTTTACTCTTTATTATGTTATTAACGTTCAAAACACAACCGCAATATTAGGCTAACAATAAGAAATAGGTGTTAGTACTTCTGTTTTACAGACAATATAGAAAATAACAAACAGAAAGAAGCCATATAAAAATAACGACATAAAATTTCACGTTACGTTTGAAGTTTGTGCACCACTGTTTTCTTAATCGAACAGGCTGCTTATTCCTACTTCCATACCTAGCGCTTGATGCCCGCGAACGACGAGAAGGTCAGAAATATACGTTTGCTTTGACATCACTGACTTACATAACATTACGTAGTTTAGTTTAGATTTGTCGCTCACATTTTAGTATATCTGGTAAGACTTGTGAAAGTAGATGTGAGAAGGGAAGGCCGATATATTGGTTATATGCAAAATCCTTGAATCTGATTTTGTATGTAAAAGTAAATGGATGTTTCTGTTTTAATCATGATTAATAGATTGTGTGGTATAAAATTGCTGGAAATGCCGGATACAAGATATACAGAAGAATGGCTTTATGAAAGAAATAGGACGCAATAAAGTTTCAGATTCAGTATGTAGAGAAGCCCAAAGAAAACGTATACATAATATCATAGAGGTTACATGAAGACGGTTTCGATCAACATTTAAAAAAAAAAACTAAGGTTTCAAGTATTTATTTCAATTTTATTGTACTTTAGTCCACATCTTGTTCTCATTTCTAGGATCGTTAACCTATCCGCATTCAGAGGCCTATTTCATAATTTCTTTAGCCAATTTTATTTATTCAGTTAGTATGCACGTTGCATTTGCCCCTTGATATTCCTAGCTCCTTATTTAATCTTGCTCTAACCATTATGAATCCTAAGGAAAAGATATTTTTCTTCATGGCAAAGGAGTCAGTTTTTATGCGGAATGTCTTAAGAAAAATTCCTGGATATTCAATAAAAAAAAAGGCCTGTCATCACTGAATATATTAATGCGGTGAAGATGTCATGCAACCTTTCTGCAATACGGTCAGTCCCAGGTAGAGTATTTAACACAACCCGTTGCAGCCACCCAAGCTGTGAGGAGACTGAAACACTGGGACATGTGTTGGGTTTCTGCCGAAAGACTGAGTTGCTGCGGAACTGCCGCCATCACAAGGTAAGGACAATGCTTGCTGACATCCTAAGACAACAAGGATTAGAAATTCATGAAGAAGTGCGTTGTATCTCAGAAAATGATTCTACAAAATGAGCAGACATTGTCGTCATTGATAGAAAAAAGAACACAGGAACAATACTAGACTCGAATATCGGGTTTGAAAGAGATGGACAACTTACTGATGTTGAAAAGAGAATCATCTATGAACCTTGCATTCTTTATTTTAGCAAGCAGTATAACATCATGGCTAATCGTTGGTCAATACACGAACTTCGTTTTGGAGTTCGTGGTACCATCTCCAGATACACCTATAACCTTTTAAAATCAAAGGGATTCATATCTTACAATGTTGAGAAAATTCTTAGAGAAATTCTAAAGGATTCAATTCAAATTTTGTAATTTCATGTCTATTTCAAGTAATATGATTCATTTTTATTTTCCTTTGAACTTTATTGTATATATTTTCATTGTAAACTTTTATAAATATGTATTTGTTTTCTGGATCTTTGTGGTCACCTTTATTGAATGGCAGATGGTTTTATTTTATTTTATAAATCTAATGTGTACAGATCAAACTTGTCCTATGAACTGGTCTTCCGTGCTTTAAGTATTTCAAGTATTGTAATAATATACGTGTAACATTATTGTTCAAAATAGATCTGAACGTATTGTGAATCAGTCTTTTATAATTAACAATCATTGAAATTAACGAATGAATTATGATTCAGTATACGAAATGAATCGATTCCTTTGTTCTCATCTGAAAAGTGTAACAAACCTCCTGCATCTATATTAAGTATTAAATTACATAATTCTGATTGTTGTCTTATACAGTGTAAATGTCCGATTATTAAAGAGTCCTCTGAAGTTAAGTATTTAGCCATAATTTTCGATAATCATTTCAAATGGAACCAACACATTAATTACGTAAAATAGTATATTATTTTGTTTTATTGAGGAATTACTTGTCAATAAATTTATTACGCACAATATATTTAACTTTATTTCAATCGGTAATTATGTACGGACTTACAGGATGGGGTAGCTCATTTAAATCCAATTTTAATCCACTTTATTTATTACAGAAGAAAATAATTAAAATATGTCTTCATAAACCTATTGATTTTCCGTCTCAAAATTTGTTTTTAGACTTTAATATACTTAACGTAAGACAAATTTATTATATTGTATTAATAAAATTCATACATAAAAATCTAAATAATTTTGAATTGTATTCTCATTGTTATGAAACAAACGGTATGAATTCTTTAAGATTGTTTGAACCAAAATGCAACACTGTAGTAATATAGGCCCAAGAATATATAACAAATTTATATTTAAATATCCTAATCTTGTCAATTCTAATAGTTCTAGTACTAAATTAAAAAAAAGTTATGTATGGATTTTATCAAAATTGAAAAATTGTAAATTTAAATTTATATACTATAATTGCATAGTAGACATAAGACAAATTGTATTGTATACTTATTAATTTAAATTCAGGAATCCGCCCTAAGCACTAGTTCTCCTCTTTCAGGGGCGAGCTAAAGTTTTTTCTATATATAATATATGTTATGTTATAATTATTAGCAAAATAATAAATAACTAAATAAATAAATAAATAAATTGATCGTCTTCTCGGTCTTCACTATTTATCAAACGGCTATTAAAAATGAATCTTCTTTATCGTTCTATATCAGCTGGATAGCAAACGTTCATTTTGATTGAGTTTGCGGATACAATGTAGAGGGGAGCGAGCAAAACAATGTGATACAACACAACGTACGCTCCGGTGTCTGAGACATCTGGTGGCTCAGAGAGAAACCTTGTTAAGATCAGCTGTTTTTATTAATCTTTACAGAAAGATGAATATTTATCAGTGCTAAGTTTGCACTGAAATTAATAATTAGTAATATAGAATATCTGTTAAGTTGTTCTTTTTATTTATATTTTATATAGCACTCTGGGGCTAGCGTCTCTTACTCGTGGAGAACACACTGCACTATTGTGCATTCGTACCTGCTAGCGGGTATGCTCTATATCTTTTCCTGCCGCACGACAGGGCACACGGGACGGCACCGCTTACCCTTTACCCATTTCAGCGAGTGCTGACGACCACTGATCTAACCTGTCCAACTAATTCATATGAACACGAACACTAGTATTAGGCCTACTTACCGCTTTCTAAAAAAATATTTTTGCCCTAAACAGAATAAAACAGGATCGCTAACCAAATGTTCCTGATGTTTAAAAGTATCAGTTTAAGGCTACATGATAATTTAAAAAAAATGTGAATATTGTAACTCATAAAACTATGGTTATATCCAACGAGCAGTTAAGATGTAAGCTGGAAATAGAAGGGACAATTATTGAACAAGCAATGGAGATTCAATAGTTAGGAGTTACAGTAATATATCAAGTGATCGCCAAACGTTTAAAGAGGCCAGAGAACAGGTCATGAAAGGAGCTCGAGTATCAGGTTACTTAAAGGATGTAACATTGAAAAATAAGTATTTAAGTATAGAAAGAAAAGTTAAAATATATAAAACAACGGTAAGACCGATATTGACCTATGCAGCCGAAACACGAGCCACCACAAAAAAAAATAATAATAAATCAGCTATATACAACAGCAGAAATGAATACATTAAGATCGATAATAGGGGAGACGAGAAGAGATAGTGTGAGAAATAAGGAAGTAAGAGATCAGTGTGAAATAATAGATATTAATAAATTTGTGAAAGGAAGAAAAAAGGAATGGAATAATCATGTTAGAAGAAGGAGGGATGATAGAATAGCAAAAATAGCCAGGGACATGAAACCCCTAGGAAGAAGAGGTATAGGAAGGCCGCAACAAAGATGGTCTGCAATCAACATCTAGCGAATCTCCAGGATAAAGCGTGAAGAAAAACAGGTTACGACCTATATAAAAGAAGAAGATAAAACGTGTCATTTTCAGGCGGCAACTAACTGGAGCCTAGCATTTTTATGTAATGCTCGTAACGAGCAAATGTGGCGGCCCTCCGAAGCTTCTGACTCTCTCGACCGGCCTCCGTGGATATATCAAGCTGTGTTAGTTTGTGGTCAGCAGCGGAACCCACTCCCCTCCCGACGGGAGAGGGGGCTTATATCTCAGACTTTTGAGGAAACGGAAGAGGGGCTTACAACTCAGATCATTTGAGAGGGGAAATGTGGGGGGCTGTTGGCGTAGAATGGAGGGGATTGGAAGGATGGCGGGACTTGTAGTCAGAGTGTTAGAAGTTCGGTCGGTTCAGCGTAGGGGAGTCGGTGGGCATGCAACTCATCCCAGGGGCGCACAATAGACCTCAGGTCGCGGTGCATGGGATGTTTCCCTCCCGCCCTCATAGAGAGAAAAAAACGAGCAAAAGTTACACTAAAAGTGATGTCAGTGCGGTGAATGCTTAATCTGAAAGCTCGGTTCAGAAGTACTTCCATACTTTGCTAATTCTCGTTCAGAGTTGGACATAGATGTAGCATTGTTGCTTTTATTGTTATAGAATGAAGTTATTTGCAGAAAAACAGAAGAATGGAATTGATGGTGGCAAACTAATCTATATAGACAGAAATATTCACGGTGCATCGAAAAAATTAATTCGAATGTCTTTTACAGATTTCCAGTATCGGCTATATTTAATTGATGCTAGGAATTAAAAAAGAAGACAACTATTTTTGAAAAACTGTGTTATTGGGGGAGGAATAGCAGTTATTTTGCGCTTTTATGTTTCTGACGACTCATTTACCAGTTTACAATAATTACTCACTGGCTTTTAAGGAACCCAGAGTTTCATTGCCGCCCTCACATAAGCCCGCCATTGGTCCCTATCCCGAGCAAGATTAATCCAGTCTCTATAATCATATCCCACCTCCATAAAATCAATTTTAATATTATCTTCCCATCTACGTCTCGGCCTCCCCAAAGGTCTTTTTCCCTCAGGCCTCCGAACTAACACTCTATATGCATTTCTGGATTCGCCCATACGTGCTACATGCCCTGCCCATCTCAAATGTCTGGATTTAATGTTCCTAATTATGTCAGGTGAAGAATACAATGCGTGCAGCTCTGTGTTGTGTAACTTTCTCCATTCTCCTCTAACTTCATCCCTCTTAGCCCCAAATAATTTTCTAAGCACCTTATTCCCAAACACCCTTAACCTCTGTTCCTCTCTCAAAATGAGAGTCCAAGTTTCAGAACCATAAAGAACAACCGGTAATATAACTGTTTTATAAATTCTAACTTTCAGATTTTTTGACAACAGATTGGATGATAAAAGCTCCTCAACCGAATAATAACAAGCATTGCCCATATTTATTCTGTGTTTAATTTCCTCCCGATTATCATTTATATTTGTTACTCTTGCTCCCAGGCATTTGAATTTTTCCACCTCTTCAAAGGATAAATTTCCAATTTTTATATTTCCATTTCGTACAATATTCTCGTCACGAGACATAATCATATACTTTGTCTTTTCGGGATTTACTTCCAAACCTATCTCTTTACTTGCTTCCAGTAAAATTCCCGTGTTTTCCCTAATCGTTTGTGGATTTTCTCCTAACATATTCACGTCATCCGCATAGACAAGCAGCTGATGTAACCCGTTCAATTCCAAACCCTCCCTGTTATCCTGGACTTTCCTAATGGCATATTCTAGAGTAAAGTTAAAAAGTACAGGTGATAGTGCATCTCCTTGCTTTAGCCTTCAGTGAATTGGACACGCATGTGATCAGTTTAAAATAACTTTTTAAATTATCTAGGAAACGCTTTATACTCAAAGAAGTCAGTGAAGCTATTGCTAGGCGTCACGTTTTTTTTTTTTTAAGAAGTTTGTTTTTATATGAACATGAATATGGAGAAGAATGGATCGTGTGAAATGGACAGACAGAATAAGAAATGAAGCTGTTGAAAAGAGTGGATGAAGAAAGAATGATGCTGAAACTGATGAGGAAGAGGAAAAGGAATTATTTTGTTGGGTCACAGGCTGAGAAGAAACTGCCTACTGAAGGATGCACTGGAAGAAATGGTGAACGAGAGAAAAGTCCAGTGCAGAAGAAGGTATCAGATGATAGACAACATTAATATATATGGATCATATGCGGAGAATATGAGGACGGCAGAAAATAGGAAAGACTGGAGAATGCTGGGTTTGCAGTGTAAGACCTTCCCTAGGGCACAAAACTATGACTGAATATTGTTGTGGATGTTGTGAATGTTGGGGATCTCACAGAATGGATTTTCTAAACATTAATGTGTTTTCTGTTAGTCCCACTTCGTTGTTGGATTCACGTAGCCTACACGACATGAAATAAACTAACACTCGCAGCTACGTACAAGCTGTGCACTGCTCGAAGCGCGGCCCTCTGTGTTGTACTGACTGTAACAGTCAAAGGAAAAAAAAGACAACCCAGTGTAGCACGCTATAGAACATGGAGCGTCACTCTCAGCTCTCTTCCCTACAGCGATTAGCCAATGCTCGTGGTACATTACAAAGTTCGACTCAAGTCAGTCGGCGGCTTTGCACTGAAATGTAAAAAATCGGGACAGAAAGAACACACGCTTATTCTACACACTTATCTCTCTACTTCAGAAGTTCATGTATATCTTTAATAATAGGAGTTTGCGACATTTTCCCCTAAAAATGCGACTATAGTCATTTCGGTGATATTTGCACCGAGAAACATTTTTGTGTGACGTAATGCTCTCTCTATTTTTAACATAGTTCAATATACAGAATGTTCCGAAAAAAGGTTCCAATATTTACAGAGGAGGTAGTATGCATCAAAATATGAACTAAATTCCTATAAACATGGCTACAATTAATATATTCTGAGTAATGAGTAGGGACCGGATTTTTATGTAATTAAATATCATATTCCTTTCAACCTAACCGTATATAAATAACAAATCCTTGCGAATCTTGTAATTACCAGTCATATATTAAAATTTGATACTACATATTTTTACATATTTACCCCACACTACATATTACGGCTTGATATTACATAAATCTACATATTTAGGGGTTTTATTCATTTTTACTTCTCTAAAAGGAAAAAAAAAAAACTTCTGATGGGGAAGTTTACAATTTGAAATACACAGATTTAAAAAGCCTTTTTACCTACTCAAGAAAATATATATTTCGGGACGAAACATAACGTCCTTAGTTCCAGGAAGTAACAGGGGCACTCACCACATACCGCCCACTACAAATATGAATGAACAAAAGGCAACCATTCTCATACAACTAACCTGTATTGTAAAAATCACTCAGAAAGTAGCGTTATCTTCATGCGGTGGAGTGGGACGAGGAAGACATGATTTTTCTGAAACTATAATTGTTCTGCACACGTCTTAACAAGCCGTTCCCATGCAATTTGCAACCGTACTCACCCTCTTCCTATTCCTTCCATGGAAAACCTGTGTCAAGTCTGACATGATCCGCAATAAAGTAACCGATGTTTGAAAAAAAAGCTGGAGTAAAGGAACAAACTGGAACGATGCTGAAAGATTAAAATAAATACCTTTTTAGGTTATTGCTTGACCTCTTTAGTTTAAAATTTGTAGCCCTATACGAAAATGGAATTATCCGAGCAATTAGAAAGTATGGTTCTCTGCTGGAATAATCCTACTCTTCTGAATGAGACAGGAATGTCACTTTTCAAACAACAGTTTGTAAATACCTACAGTTTGAGGTTTTAGCAGGTACTTTGTTTCTTACAGGGAACAGATAAAAGTGCATGTGTCCCACATCTCCTCTTATTTTCTCCTAATCCAGTAAGGCGAAACAGTGCTTGCAGTACTGTTCTGTGAACATTTCACTCAGTTCTCTAGTTTTAGTACTTGCAGTATAAAGTGCAAGTGAGTTTATCTACTGCTTTTAACTAACTAAAATGGCCCCTGTATCTTCAACCCTAACGACAAAAATAAAATCATGAATTGCGATGGACGAAACTTTCACTACAGATGGAAAAATAGTAATGTGCCAATTGTGCGGTAAAAAAGTCGGGTGCTCTATGAAATCACAACTGGAGAGTCTTACCTTTCCTATACCTGCTAGATATTGTTATTAAATATTTTCATGTTTTTACATATTTTGAGGTTTCTGAGAATTTAGACAATCTAACTATGGCTGCCTTTGCTGATGATTTAGTAGTCATAGGGAAAGATATGTCAGCTGCCCAGGACCTAGTATTAATGGTGAAGGAGCTTTTAGAAGGCATTGGATTACACATTAATCCTAATAAATCAACTTCCATTAATATTGTAAAAGGAAAGTTACGTGAAGAGGATCTGATTCTTTATGAAGATTGCTCCATAAGAGGGATCAAACAAGATGAAACTATAAGATATTTGGGTGTATCATTCAATGAGGAAATAACATTTGATCGGCAGGCATTTATGTTAAGTCTGAAAAATGATTTGGAAAATTTAGTATCCACCTCCATGCTCCGTCTAGATCAAAAGCTCAACATTGTTAACCAGTATATATGGCCTAAATTGATCTAACCATTACAAATGGCTCCTATACATCAGTTACCAGGAACATTCTTAGAAGATATTGACAAGTTAATCCGTAGTTCTGTTAAACAAATGCTTATGCTGTCATCTGATACACCTACTAGTATGTTATATGCAAGCAAAAAATACAGAGGTTTGGGACTAGTCAGAGCATCATGGGAGGCGTTCTTGCAACACTGCAACATCTGCATCACTTTAATATTAAATGAAAATCCTTATGTAAATAGTATGCGACCTCTGATTTCTGAACTTCATTCTTCCTGTCAACGTCTAAGTCTCCCTTGTCCAGTTGAACTTCGTAAATCTGTGACTAGGAAATTAAGAGAGGAATTAAGAAATGCAGAATTCGAATCATGGAAAGTAATGCCTGGAAGAGGCAGAGGTGTAGAATTGTACAGCCAAGTACCTAAAGCCAACGCCTGGATTTTTAATAAGTCTGGACTATCTAAATCTGAATGGGTAACCTGCCTCAAATGAATGCCAATTTAGCAGCAGTTAGAGGAGTACCTGGTCGCTCTTTGGACGGATCCCGGTGCAGACATGGCTGCCCGGAGACTGAAACCCTTGCCCACGTCCAAGGTCAGTGTAACAGAGGTTTACTCCTCCGAAATGCCAGACACCATCATGTTCGATCCTTAATTGCAAATGCTTTAAGAAAAAAGTCTTGGATAGTAGAAGAGGAAGTTTTTGCCTTGCTACTAATGGCTCCTCTAGACGTATTGACGTCATAGCGTATTCCCAGGCTACCAAGAAAGGATATATAATTGATCCTACCATAAGGATTGAAACGGGGAGTAGCCAGCCGGAGGATGTCAATAAAGAAATGATCAACATTTATCTGCCAACAGTTGATTACTTCAAAGCAAAATACCAGGTTGAAGACATTGAGGTGATTGGTCTTCTTATTGGAGCTCGTGGTGTGATTCCCAAGTTCTTTGAAAGCTTCAGGAAGACTTTTGAACTACCACAGACACTTACTGCTGACATAACTTCAGTTTTGAAACACTCTTGCCAAATTCTGAGCCATCATATTCACTCTGTTTAATTTTTTTCCTTCACTTTATAATTCATATATGTTTATTTTAATTTTATTCTACAAAATTTATACAAACATTTAATATTGTAAAATTCATGTAGGAGAATATACTGAGTTCTTCTGGGCTACCTCCAATGGGAGGCAGTTATTATCTTATCTCTTCAGCTTATTTTTCCTACATAAATATGTACATATTTCACACTTGATATTACATAAAAATCCGGTCCCTAGTCATGAGCAAATGTTTATCATTACAGTAAGAACAGCGTATCTTCCACTGTGAGCTCTTTGGCAAGAAACAATTGAGGAAACAGAATGTAGGCGTGGCCGCTTGTCACAACGTATAGTTTCGTATCTGTTGCATAGAGCATGTATTGTTTCTTGCCCAAAGCTCACAGTAGAAGATATGCTGCTCTTACAGTGATGGTAACCCTTTTGCTAATCCCTCACAAGATATTAATTTTATGACCTATGTTACTGTTACAACAAAACATGTTCCTAATCAACAGATACGAAACTAACTTACCCGACTGGTACAGTAATAATTACTACAGTGTGGAATCAGTTTATGTACAGGGACATCACTTTATTTTTACCAACATTTTTAACATTAACCTGGCTATACTCGGAAACACTGCTGCCCCCTTCCATTACAGGAGTTTGATGTTACTAGTGCAATATCATTTTACTAGGTATAGGAGGAGAGAAAAGTAGTGTATCCATTTATGTTGTAGGGAAATACGATATTACGATTTTCAGTTTGATCATCACTTTTATGGAATTTATCAAAATACAGTAGAGTAGCAACATTTTTTCAAAAACTCAACTTTTCAGGCGGCTATGTTCATTATGTAATGTCTACTTTATTTAGCATATTAATTATTGATGTTAACATACAATATAGAGAGTGCATTTAAATTGAGGGGGTCATAAGTAAAGGGCTGTAAGTGCACTTAAGTTACTTTTAGGAAAATGGGGTTTAAATATTTAAGCTTTCGTAAAATCGGTGAAATTTTTATTTAAATTTTAATGTGTGATGAGATTAAAATATCCCTTTGCCACTAAAATTTTAGATACTTTAGCTTACACTGGATGCACTTAACTCATGTTATTACAAATGTCACTAGCATTCCTTTGCTTCTAGCCACCTCAATTCAAAATAAGCTAATCTGAATTTTTAAACAAGTTGCTGAAAATGGTTGCCGTTCATTACAATGCAGGCTTCAATTTAGTACGCATATTATTAAAAACATTTTGAAGCATATTCTCTGAAATTGAATTTATCGTTTCTTGAATATAATTTGTTAGTACGATATTATTTATATAGCTTCTTTCTTCTATAGAAAACGCAACCATATTTCTGAAACACACTATACACTGCAGTGTTTACTTCACCGCTTGAAGACTTTGAATGCAACAGCGGCCGTAAGTTTGTGTCTGACGGGAGCAAGGACATTAGTGAAGGGGTGGGAGTGAAGTACATACAGAAATGCAGGTACAATAAAAATGCAAGTAAAAATAAAATGATGTCCCTGTATAATAGTGCGAGTACGAACTCTAACGTTGTCTGTTGAAGCGTACTCTTGATAAAACCACAAAGGTATACCGTGCAGTGGCGGTTCCTCGGGGGAGGGAAGGGAGGAACGTCCTCCTCATATTTTTCTTCTTTTGAAAGTAAATACAAAATAAAATATGTGCCTTCAAATTCAAGGAAGATTCGATAATTTTTAAGTTCACAGCTATAAGAAAACCTCGGTTGATCGAGTTTTAAACAATGAGCGCTCATGTGCTGCTAGAAAACTGTTTAAAAAATGCGAGATTGTTTGTGTGAAGGGAAGTCAATACATCTCCTTTACTGCAGTTAGCATACATAGACAACAGCGCACTTGCGACCAGAGAAAGAAGCAGAGTTTTAAAGCAAGTAAATGAACGGATAGGGTGGAGATCCTCCTCTGAATCAGCGCATGGGCGGGAAATAAAAACCGACTGGCAGTGCGGCAAGATCGCTACCGCTGCCATCTAACGATCTTCCATTCAACCAGACTATAACACATCTAGGAGGAGGCATAATAAAAACAGTTTTAACGCAACGCTATGAAAGACACCATATAAACTTTTTTTTTTTAATTATAAATCAAATATATTATTCATTGCACTTTATATAGGCTACTATTTAGGGTTTGAAACTTTCAAGGATATCTGAAAGTTAAAGCCAGGTTTATATAAAACAAAGAGGAAGTAGTTCTACGTTAGTATCGCAGATCTTTTTGACCCCTAAAATTCACTTCCATTCATTGTGTACTAGACAGGGCAATAGCAAAGTTATCAGTTTTGTACAAATATATTTGAAATTGAAAGTAGTACTCCAAACTTCATTATTTTTAACATAAAAAATTAATTGGCCACCGGCAACTTTGAACAAAAATGTTAGTATGACTTTACAAGAACTGATATTCTTCAAAAGCATGTGATACTGAACTTTTAAGATGTAGATTTGGCAACACAGATCACGTGGGTGGGTGCAGTGTTCTCGCTTTCCTCAGATTATTTCCCATTTCCGCAGTTCCGATTACGTGTTAGTAGCTATAGTCTCTTCCAACACGTGTGATGTTGTAGTGTGCTCGAAAAATATTGCAAGGGGAATTTCCTTGTAATTGTTAATTTGTGCAATTATTCAACAATGAATGGAAGTGAAGACATTATATATTTTGGAAAATTTAGGAAACTCAGTTTACAACAACAGATTATTGCTATAGAGAAGAGAAGACCAACCCCAACACTACCTGGTCTTACATGTATGCATGTAGGCTAATTTGAACCATGTTTCATTCAAAAAGGTGTCATTTCGTCTTGTTACCTTCTTTCCTCCTCTTAAGAAATACGCAGGAGCCGCCACTGGTGCTGTGTAATACACAGTGCCAAACGGCTGCATTCTGTTTCCTCAATTGTTTCTTGTCAAAGAGCTCTCAGTGGAAGATATGCTGTGCTTGCAGTGATGGTAACATTTCTTCATTTTTCAGACGATACTAATTTTAGAACCCATGTTTGTACTAAGACTTTTACTTCTGGATCACCTTGTATTGAAACTGAATAAAATCCATTACGTAACAGGGTTTGAAGGTTCCCTCGTTAGAGGTCTTTCACGTCCTGTAAGTAATACCGTGGTCGAGGAAACGTTTTCCACCATGAAATGTGTTAAGACAAAAGTAAGATATTAAATGGCATTGCAGATGTTAGTGGCAATATAATATGTACGCATTCATCTCAGTGTACAAGGAAAAAGTTGCCTCAACTTTGAGCCATCGAGTTGGAAGATATTCTCAAGTTATTCACTTGAACATTGGTTTATATAGTGACAGTTGTGCCACAGCTTCCCAGTCAGAAATTCGGGAGAAGACAGCAGAGCAGGGATGAGACGATATTAGCTCCCAATCACGGTAGAAGAGCTCGACCTTGATCACGAGCGCACAGCGCATCTACTACATAGCGTCGTTACGTAGACAACAGGGATGTACATGCACATGCAGCGAATAAAGGCAGCAATTATTACAATAACTTGCAGTACTAAATTTCTGGCTATGTAATAGGGCTAATTACTCAGTTATTTAATATACATGTACATATATAAACAAATCGCAAAGGGAAGGGATTTTAAGAACAAAAAGAGAAATAGGAAAAGTTAATTGTTTGTAAACCATTTTCTTGTTAAAAGCAATTATTTATTATGTAAATACTTCACTTCATTGGTTAGGAGAAACTAATAGGGTCTACCTGCTCGACGTGTGTGATTTCTAAGTACTTTTGAGTATTTGTTGAAAAAATAATAAGGACAATATAAATTGAAATAGAGTATATTGATTGTGTGATTGTGAAAATGTAGTCCTTACTCTCCAGTCGTGATTATGTAATAAGTTTTCTTAGAGTGATTTGTGAGATGCACGTAACACGAAAAAAACAAATTGATTAAATTATGCTATTGAAGAGCCATCGTAATTTTTGGGGTCAATCATTTAAGGGGATATGTATGATTTTTAAAACTTCCACAATGTTTGGCCAAAATTTGTGAAATTTAAACTATATAAAGAGATCTACAATACTGTATAATCTGTATACAATTTGGTGCCATTAAGTCTAATAGTTTTGAAATTATATATTTTTTAAATATATTTTATATTGACGTCACTAAAAAGGCTCCTTGCGTCAAAGTTTTCACAATTTTTAGTTCATATTTGCTCAAAGTCTTGAAAATAGTCATGGGAATAAAAATTAATTAGCTATGGAGATCAGTCTAAATAGAGAGACACAATAAATTTTTAAACTTTATGAATTTACCATTACAGCATATTTAATCTAAGTGTGATATGAATATTCCTCCGAATAAACTTAATATTAATATTTCATGCAAATACTAGTTAAATCTTATTTATAAACATAATTGATCTTTGTGAGAAGTTTCAGACCAATATGACAGTAACTGTTGTGCAAGGAGCTTTTCATTCAGTAAACTGCTTAAAATTTTAAAGTCCAGAAAACAGCATAAAAAAAAAAAAAAAAAAAAATCGTCTCAACTCACGCACCACATGTATGACCATAGGCCTGTATGATTATATGGTTAAATCATTTAAAACAATCTCAAATATAATTACGATTATAAAGACAAAAAAATGCGGATTTTCTTAATTTTTCAGCATTATTTCTTGCCAGAAATCAATTTCTCTCTTCTCCAGAATAATGTCCATATCTGACGTTTGACTTATTTTCTTACAAATATTATAGTATATAATTTTTACGTACTTATTAAACACTGTACTTCACCGTTATGTTCATTTTATAAAAACTGAACCTTCTACTTATCACTAAAATCTGTATTGTAATCTCGCTTGCGGTCTGTCATGGTCTGCAACGTTGTATGTGCTGTACACCCCTGTGCCTCAGGTAGAAAAGCTCCACGCTTATGGAGAGAGCTTAAAAAAGCTCGCGCTCTGAAATACTAGTAGGTATCGCATCCCTGCAGTAGAGGAAGCAGAAGGAGGTTTCAATATAATTTCATTGGAGGAAGAGCAGTTCTAAAAGAGGCAGGCACAATATAAAATTGTTATAATTATACTTCCAAATTATTATCAAATATATATTAAAACCCATGGTTCATATTTTTAACTTATGTTTTGTGCAAGGTATATTCCCAGATGTTTTGAAATGTGCCATAGTAATTCCAATATACAAATCTGGAGATAAAAATAATTTAAATAACTATAGACCTATATCTTTACTTCCAACATTTTCCAAATTGCTTGAAAAATGTTTAAAGAATAGATTAATAAATTATTTAGAAAAACATAAAATCCTCTCTAAAAATCAGTTTGGTTTCCGCAATAATATTTCTACTGATGATGCTCTTATTAATGTTACTGTAAAATTTATCAATGAACTAGATATCGGAAACAAATGTTTGGGTATTTTCTTGGATCTACGGAAAGCTTTTGACACTATCAATCATAATTTACTTTTGGACAAACTATATACTATTGGAGTTAGAGGTATAGTTTTAAAATTATTCCAATCATATTTTAGTAACAGAAGGCAAATGACCAAAATTGAAGATCAATTTAGTGAATACAAATATATTGATATAGGTGTACCGCAAGGAACAATTTTGGGACCTATTTTATTTCTAATATATGTTAATGATCTGCTAAATATAAATTTAGAAAAATTTAATGGATTTATATATTCATATGCTGATGATACAGTAGTTATTTTCAGTGGTTTTTCTTGGCAGAAAGCATATAGAAATGCTAATATAGGTGCTAACATTGTTAAAAAAGGCTCAATTCCAACTTCCTTTCCTTAAATATATCTAAATCAACTTTAGTTCCTTTTTCGTTAACAGCTGCCAGTGTTCAAAATTTAAAATTTAGCGATAAATATAGACTAATAATACACATTGAAAATTGTTTAGATCCCAAAGTTGTAAATGTCCACCTTTGAATGAAGCCACGTATGTCAAATATCTGGGTATCATTATTGATCAGAATTTAAAATGGCCTCATCACATTACTTATCTTTGTAAGAGGCTTCGTAAACAATTTATAAATTTGTTAATCTTCGATGCTACTTACCTATTAGAGTTCTATGAAATGTTTATTTGGCCATTATTCAGTCTATCATTCAATATGGTATAATTGTTTGGGGTGGAAGTACAAAAATTAATCTTAATCCGTTAAATTTACTACAAAAAAGAATAATTAAAATTTGTTTGAAGAAACGTTTCGATTATCCAACTAAATTAATTTATTCTGAATTTAATGTATTTAATATTGAACAAATTTATAAGTATACGCTGTTAAAATTTTATCATAAAAATCGTAATAAGTTTGTATTACAGACACACAATTATGACACAAGACGAAATATTAATTCAACATTAGTAGAACCTAAATGTCTCACATCTGCTGGTCTAAAGCATAGCATAAATTTTGGCCCTCAGTTGTACAATGCTTTAACTAAATTACACCCAGAACTTCTAACATGTAACCCACTAACATATAACAAGAAAATTAGAAACGTGTCAATATCTTCAATTTGATTAAATAAATTTATAGCCTATGTGTATGAATTAATCAACCTATATCATATTTGTATTCTATAATTTTGAAATATATATTAGTCCTACTTTTCACGTGCGATATTATTCTTCTCTAGTGTTAATATTATATTATATAATTCCATTGCCGCTGTAATTATATTTTAGTTTCTATTTTATTTTACTTATTTATTTATATTATTATTATTATTATTATTATTATTATTATCATTTATTTTAATATTATATCTAAACTGCGACCGAGCACGAGCGCTGTTCATTCGGTCTCAAATTTTGTTAATACTACTGTATCTTCTTTTTATATTGCTTGTATTATTTTATTTGTATTTCTCGTTTTTTGTTTTGTAATTATATTTCTTTATTCTGTATATTTGAATTTAAATAAATAAAATAAATAAATAAATTTATATTTAATGTGTATATTTTATTTTACTTGTTATAGGTTTCCATTGAATTGATAATAATTAATAATTTATTTATTTAATCTGGCAGAGCTAAGGCCAGTAGGCCTTCTCTTCCACTTAGCCAGACTCTAATTCTGATTACAGTAAATACATTTGCTTACATAGTTATTACATTAATATCTAGATCATAAAACAACATGAAAGTAAATAATGAAAATTGGATAACTAATGTTAGTGTGACAATAATAAACATTGGTAAGAAATACTTATAATAATAATAATAATAATAATAATAATAATAATAATAGTAATAATAATAATAGTAATAATAATAATAATTACGGTAATAACTTAATTTTAACCCTTGTTTTCTACGTATTCAGTAAATGTCTGTTACTGTAATAACATTATAGCATTATGTCCATCTAGAGAAACTACACTTTCCAATGGTGAAATAATAATTAATTATACAAATCGGTTAATTTAGCTTCCGATATTACTTCATACAAACACAGAAACATTCTCTGTAGGCTCTCTTTCATAGCTTTCTATTGTTGCTGTCCAAGGCCCCTTATAGACGAAGTCATTTGTTTTTTAATTCATTACACGGCCTTAGATGGCAGTTATTTTAATTTTAAAACTCATTTATCTCATTAAATATCAGTCCTATCAAAATTCTTCAAGGAATAAAACTTATCGAAAATTATTTTTAAAGAAACGTTTGTTATGTAACATTTTTCACAAAAATCAATAATAAGTGAGATATTTTGATTTATTTAATTCAGGCCCCCTTATAACCCCGCTTTTAAATAATGTATTTTGAATGCCATATAGCCTAAAATCTAAGTTACAACGAACATAATTTATATTCCAATTTTCATCGAAATCCGTTCAGTCATTATCGCGTGAAAAGGTAACAAACATAGAGAGACAGACAGACAGACAGACAGACAGACATACAAAAAAAATTTCAAAAACGCAATTTTCGGTTCCAGAGTGGTTAATTATATATATTAGGACCAATTATTTTTGGAAAATCGAAAATTACCAGAAAAATTTCGGTTACAGATTTATTATTAGTATAGAAATGTATATTTTGTTACACGGTATAGGCCTATTTAATAACTTGAATATGTCAGTCTTGTTAACGCTACATGTGCGTCTCAAGGTATTTAATTGGGCATGTTGCCTGTTATTTAACATTTGAGGCATATGTTATGTTTTGCTTCGGTTATATTAACAAAGTTCAGGGATTGGCGATTTTGGGCTACAGTAGCGCCTCAATACGGTGACTTGATAACAACAATCTGACCGAGACTCATTAGTTCACACTGGTATCGCATTTTGTCTCCAGTGATGTCAACGAGAGCGCATGCGTGATTCACCATAATTACGCGCTGTTGAGAACACGTACGGCATTCAGGTACAAGTCACAGTTGAACACAAGGATTCTACAGGGACATCATTTTATTTTTACTTCAATTTTTATTGTACCTGAGTTTTTGAATGTACTTCACTCCCACTCCCTCTACTAGTAAACTTACAACCGTCCTCCACTCAGAACCAAGACCGCGTATGTAGTACTGAGTTAGTGAGTATAGTACGTTCCAGAATTATGTTCGCGTTTTCCAGTGACGAAAGAGCTTTCAATATTGAACCATATTTTCGCACAGGTACTGTCGTCCGTTTGCCTACGTCGCATCCCGGTTTCCCCCACCTGCAATCTCTTCGCCCCTCTATAAAGTCTAGTAGCTTGGGCTGTCTTAGCTCTTTTCTGAAAACATTAATTTCTGTTAGGAATTGGACGTCTACGTAATATTATACAACTGTTTAAAATAACTTAAATAAAAGGGCCTCGTTAAGTAATTAACTGTCACATGATCCCCCCCTTTCTACGACCCTGCGACAAAACCACTTGAACGGACAGTAGATAGCATTTCTGAGTAATTTTGTCTTTTCGGATCCGGCAGAAGTGGAGATTAAATTTACAACACGTAAGGTACTCTTTCATAAAGTAGGTATAGAATTATTTCAACATGAGTTACTCGTACGAAGGACGAAACTGGCAATTGGAATTAGGTACAATAGTCTATAGTGCGATAATATGCACAAAAGAACTCAAGCCTGCATCGAAATGAACGGCCACCATTTTCAAAAATGTGTTTAAATATCCATATTATGATTATTTTTCAATTTAAGTTCATTCTCTATATTGTACGCTAATGTGCTGTAACAGTACAATATACACTGCATAATGAATACGTCCGAATGGATAGTTGAATTCGTGAGTAAAAACACTTATTGTTAATACAGTACTGTATTTTGATTAAACAAAAACCTAATGAAAATTATCAAACTCAAAATTGCGATATTTCCTAGTTTACATAAATGGATGAACTACTTTTCTTCCCTCCTATACCTAGTAAAGTGATTTGTTTGTATAATTACGCCAGTATCATCGAACTCCAGTCTTGGAAGGGGGAGCAAGCGGTGTTTCCGGTTCTAGACCTTAATCCAAAGGTATAGCCAGGTTAATATTAAAAATGTTAGTAAAAATAAAATTATGTCCCTGTAAAACAACTTCTTGTCCTTTTATCGGATATGATGTAATGGTTCCATGACAACTGTAATCGAATATCCGTTTCAGAAAATCTTTTCAATGCGTTATATTAGCGTAGGTCAAATATAGACATTACAAGTCAAAAGTACTTCAAGGACGTCTTGTTCATCGTCGCCCTTAAAGGACTGAATATTTTGTCCCGTGCCGCAATAATTCGTGTGAGGATGCAGTCAGATTGCGGCGTAGGACAAACCCAAGGCAAGGAACGCTCAATCAGTTCGTATAGGAGGGGGGTAAATCTGCACTGCTGAGCTTAAAATTGGACTCCGTTCTGCTAAATTTGCAGCAGTAAACGCCCTGAGTATGTCCTTTGTGCTCTGTGTTTTCATTGTTTATTAAATTCAATCCAGAGTCCATGAAACGTACCAAACAAGCTTAGCGCCCATTGTTGACGGGAGTGTTTAAATCCAGAAATAGAAAGGCATTATTGTTGTGAATAAAAGTAACATTATTGTTTTGAAATAGAAGTCACAGTATTCAGTATCGCAGTAATAGTGAAGGGCGAAGTTGTTCTTTTCCCGGAACAGTTCCGACGGTTCCGGTTCCGAAAAAATACTATGTTCCAAATAACAGTTCCGAAATTACAGTCACCAGTGGTGATGAGTCGGAGTCGTTGAGTCGTTCAAACGAACGGTACAGTACCCTCCCTCTTCACCATGCAGCTCACACTGGAGCACTCAGAGGCATGACATAGTACACATTCTTATCTATAGATGGCACTGCAATGCACATTCGAATCGATTTTGGAAAATTGCTGTGCATGCGGACAGAACTCAAAAGCTTAATGTTAGTAATTACACAGCTGTTGACTACAAGGACAGAATACAACACTTTGTTTTCGTACATAAAGTTATAAAGACATGGTAGCCAACTAAAAAAAAAAATAACATAACATTTAAAACATATGGTATGTAATTTCTGTTCTCTCTATTACATAATAAAAAAAAAACAAATCATTAATTTTTATTTTTACTTTTCTTAATGCACAGTTATAATAACAACAACAATAATAATAATAAATATTACAATTTCATAAATAAAAAAGATATATATTGGCAGTAATGAAACCTGGAAACCCCGCAGTGGGTTAGTAAAATGTTGGAATCGCATCTTTACCAAAGTGTAATTTAAACTTCGCATTAAACCTCCTCTCTAAATCAGTACTTATATGGGCAGTTTCCAACAAATAATGCTACAACATTTTTGTCGTTCTTTGATAACAGAAAGATAGCACAAAAACTTGTGCTTGTCAGACTTAACCTCAACAAACGACATACAGACATTGTAACTAAACCACTCATTACCATTTACGACTTTAACCTTTGTATAGAATCAGCTGATCAATGAATTAATAATAGTATGCGTACTTTATGACTTCGTAGAATGTTTATAAAACAGAATTAGTCAACTAATGGTGAAATAAACCATAAAGCGGGAATGAATATTACAGATTATTAAATACTTACTATAACATTACAGATGATTGGCCAGTCTTACAAATGTTGATATTAAAGTTCGCGCCACCGCAAGGATTTCAATTTCCATGCGCCCCCCTCCAACCACGTGAGAGTTTCAAGTACCAACTTTATCCAACTTTTCCAAGTACAACATAAAGAACAACGAGAACAGTGTAACTGCAGCTGTCGTTGGTTCATCGGAACAAGCTCCGACGCTCCGACGTTCCGACTGTTATCTCGGAGTCGGAACATACCTTGTGCAACGCGGTACTGCGAGCCCGCAACAGCTGGGCAAGTGAGCAGCTCGGAGTCGGAACACTGTTATTTCGGAACAGGAGGTTCCGACCTACTGTTCATTTTTGCAACAGTTCCGAGGGAGTTGGAACATAGCAACGCGGTACTGCAAGCCCGCAACAGCTGGGCAAGTGAGCAGCTCGGAGTCGGAACACTGTTATTTCGGAACAGGAGGTTCCGACCTACTGTTCATTTTTGCAACAGTTCCGAGACCGGAACAGTTCCAAAATAACTGTTGTGTTATTTTTTACCCATCTCTAGTGCTAGGTAGCAGAACGTTAATATTGTAAAAACTGATCATGTTCTGTGTTTTCATTTCCTTGAAATTCATAACTGTTTAAAATGAAAGATTTGTCATAATTTATTTTCACATGTCATGTACAGTACATGTTCGTATATACAGGGTGGTTCATTGCATATAAATCACTAGTTCGTCCAGTAATGGAATATGGTGCTGCATGTTGGGATCCTTACAGATTAGAACATATTAAGACACTGGAAAAGATTCAAAAAACGGGCTCTTAAGTGTTGTCGAAAAAATTCACCATTAAAATGGGACACACTCACGGACAGGAGAACGCGAATTCGATTATGCGCACTGTTTAAAACATGCAGAGGTGAGCCTGCCTGGAGAGAAATAAAAAATAGGTTGCAGCCGCCAAATTACTCTTCAAGGAACGACCACTCATATAAATTGAGGGAAAGAAGGCAGAGGACGGACACTGGAAAGTTTTCTTTTCTCAATCGTACTATCAGGGACTGGAATGCTTTACCTGCAGACTTACTAAAGGCTTTACCAACAACCAAAAATGCATTTAAAAATAGGCTTAAGGACCTTACTAATAGACGGTAATTATACACGGTATTTAAAGGGTGTAAATGATATGTTGTTATTGAAGTGTTGTATCAGTGAAGAATTATGTTGTGTCAGTGAAGTGTGTTGTATCAGTGAAGAAGTATGTCGTGTCAGTGAAGTGTGCTGTGTAAGTGAAACGTGTTCCTGTCAGTGAAGCTTTATAGTTTATAGTGGCAGTGCAAAGTATTTGAACACTGAAATGTTTTTGAAGTGTTAGTGAAATCAGGATAGAATCAGTGAAATGTGTCGTAGTGAGTGAGTTGACAGCGAAATGAGTGTAATGTTGAAAGGTACTTGTGCATATATGAACATATCATACTCGTGGGTTTTAGTTCGATCTTAGTTTTAAGATACAAATTAGAATATTTCAAATGTTATTTTAAGTGATCGTCTCATTTAATTTAGTATATTCCCTGTTGTTGTTGTTGTTGTTGTTATTATTATTATTATTCATTATTGTTAGTATTAATTATTAGTATTATTATTAATTGTATTTTTAATTAATAAGTTTATTATTGTCATTATTGAGTGTAATTAGTTACCACTGCCACCGGGTATATACCAATTGCAGTGTGAATAAATACATACATACATACATTAAATTTGAGCTGATAATGTGAAAAATCTAAAAAAAAAAAAAAGTTCTAGAAAGAAATGTTTCAAATGAAATTTAATTGATTGTAAAGGATTAGGCAAATTGTATTTTTACTTTATAATTGAAGACCGATTTTAAGGTCACTTGAAGATCAATATAATGTATATTTTTACTTTTTATTATCATTCTTCGTACAAAAGTAAACAAACCTGGTATATGTCATAACCCAGGCATGCCAAAACCCTGCACATTGTGCAACTGTCTCTGTGCGATGTGCACTCTCTATTCCCCTACCTGGAGGGAGTGAATCGCCTTGGAGGGGAACGCGACAGGGCTATACAATACCTGCAGCAGATTTTGTTTCAGTTAACACAGTTTTCAGTACGAGTGCCGATTTGGCTGTGTCTGTGAATGAGTTATGATAAATAAAGTGAGGAGTTCACAGATAACGGAGACGAGAAATTACGAATCACATAACATAATTGTTATAATGTTTTCCTCAGCCAACAATAATTATTATTTTAAAATAAAAGGCTATCTTCAGCCTATGTCGAGGTAATAGCATTGTGAGGTGACAATTTATATCAGATTAGTAAAGTTCTGAAAATATGATATTGCCAGAGCTTATTTCTTAACCAGTACTCTCGAGGCAAAATGTACTTGACAATAGCGTTGTTTTGGAGTCTGTAGTAACACAGCCCTCAAATATTAGACGGCTTACGACTTTCATTTCATAAACTGATAAGTAATGAGTAGGGAGCGGATTTTTATGTGCTAAAAATTTTAATATATTTATTTTTATGTGCTAAAAAGTACGAAAATATTTGCTAAAAATAGAAAAAAATATTTTTTTTTAAATATGACAAAAATACCTTACTTAGCTTGAAAAAAAAATGTTACTAGGTACTCACCAATCACACTTGAGTATCAGTTGCTAGTAGTTGTTCGAGAATTGCAGTGAACAACAAAGGTCATTTCCAAATTCTCCATCACAAATGCATGCTGATTATCTCCGAACGACATACTGTGAAAACGATCTTTCCACATCACAGGACGTCAGACGTGCATATTTAAAGAGAGGAATGTCACAAACATCTACACCGTCAATTTCACCTTCAGGCACACTCTCCAATACTTGAGCAACTTTACACATTTTTTATATCCATATCAGACATATATAGACATATATATAGACATGAGCGAGAGGCGAGAGATTTGTTTAAAATAAATAATGTTTATAACAAAGCTCTTATCCGTTGTGTTTCACAAACAAAGCGTGGAATGAAATCATCTTCAGCAACAATAAACATTCCTAATTATGTGTTGCAAAATCTCTCCTTCTTGTGCATGTTAACTTAATCTCATACGTGTATAATAACAATGATATGCTGCCTGGCAGTCCTGAGAACTTCAGGCGATACTATTACAAAAATGCATCACGGATACACCATACAGCCCATAGAAACACGAAGTAACCAAGAATTCTTAAAAGAACCAAGAATTCCTAAGAAGGATAACGTACTTCTGAGTGATATAATTGATTTAGTTTGAAAATATTTAAAAGTTCTTGTAAAAAAATTATTTAAGTAAAAAACCTCCAAGATTTATGTGTTTATAATAGATTTCCTGAAAATATGTATTTACATAATTTTTTTGTGAAAATATGTGTTTTTATGTGAAATAAAATTCGGGTTTTAAACTTGAAACTTGACATTCGGAATTTTTAACTTTGTTAATTGTGTTTTATCACACGCAAGAAAAATATTTAATTACATAGGAATCCGCTCCTTAGTGATGAGAATATAGTGAGGAATACATATGAGGCTCATGAGGTTATAAGGAGAGAAGAAAACAACTATTTGCAAGGCGGAAAAATTTTCTAGAAAAATATATAATGGCAAATTTTCCATCTCACGTCACAATATTAATTCAATATACCGATATTAATAAATCTTTAAACCTGACATATAGAGAATATTGTTACTTCACAGCTTGTGAACTACACTTTTAATTTCTTTGCGTAACGCTCCCAACTTTTCGATACTTGCTCTCAACGTTTTCAAATAAACTATATGTGAATTTAAATTCTAAGCTTAATTTATATTTATTAATATTAATATTAATATCAATTTATATTGACATACAGCAAAGAAATAATTGTATAAAAACTTCACAATGTCCTACTGCATGTAATTAATTGGGAGTATAATATTTTCTTCAACATTTGTGTACCAATGGTCACAGTAAATAATAATGTTTAACGAATAATGAAAGAGTAGGGTCTATACATTACATTAAGTTCGTTGTAACTTAGATTTTAGGCTTTACGGCATTCAAAATACTTTATTTAAAAGGGGGTTATAAGGGGGCTTGAATTAAATTAATCGAAATATCTCCCTTATTATTAATTTTCGTGAAAAATGTTGCATTACAAACTTTTTTTTTAATTATTTCCGATAAGTTTTATTCAATGTAAAATTTTGATAGGACTGATATTATTTAATGAGGTAAATGAGTTTTAAAATTAAAATAAAGCCATCTAAGGTGCTGCAATTAAATAAAAACAAATGACTTCGTATATAACGGGCCTTGGACAGCAACAATCGAAAGCTATGAAAGATAGCCTACAGAGAATGTTTCTGTATTTGTATGAAGTAATATCGGAAGCTAAATTAACCGATTTGTATAATTAATTATTATTTCACCATTGGGAAGTGTAGTTTCTCTAGATGGACATAATGCTATAATGTTATTACAGTAACTTTTGAGTGAATCGAGGACAGATAAAATTAAAATAGCTTCTTATGCACAGAAAACTTGATAGGTTATTCTGTATATTCATTTCCTGTATTTCTTAAAATAATGTTTATGAACACATTCATTTTCATCTCAGAGAATTAACGAACAACGAGAGTGTATTGATTTAGTATGCAGTAATAGTACGTTAGCTTAGCATTCCATTATTTTATAATTCAAATTCTAACTATGCTAAATTGAATCGTGTTAAAATACATAAAATACATATGCAATAAATGCAATGCAAAAAAATTTAGTACTGAGCCAAGCAGATTATTTTGCGTTGTTGTAAAAGTTGTTCCTCCTGAGATTCAAGAGCCCCCCACAACAAATTAAAAACTTACTTATCGAAGTACATCCGTTATCAACACACTTTTTTATATAATATAATATAATATATACTAATAATAATTCTGTAACCGAAAATTTTCTGGTAATTTTCGCTTTTCCAAAAATAATTGGTGTTAACATGTATAATTATTCATCCTGAGACCGAAAATCGCTTTTGTTAAATTTTTGTTTGTATGTCTCTCTGTCTGTCTGTCTGGATGTCTGTTACCTTTTCACGCGATAATGGCTGAACGGATTTCGATGAAAATTGGAATATAAATTAAGTTCGTTGTATGTTAGATTTCAGGCTATATGGCATTCAAAAAACTTTATTTAAAAGGGGGGTTATAAGGGGGCCTGAATTAAATAAACCGAAATATCTCGCTAATTATTGATTTTTGTGAAACATGTTACATAACAAAAGTTTCTTTAAAAACGATTTGCGATAAGTTTCATACCAAGCAACATTTTGATGGGACCAAATTGCACCAAAAATGGATGCTCTCCGAACCAAATGATCATATTCTAATTATTTGCATGTAATAACAATTAAGAAACATGTTAAAGGAATTGTCATTGCACTAAATGAGTGGTCTCTGGACCAAAATGGTCGCATTTTAATTATTTAAATACAATTTAAATTAAGTGACATATGAAACGATTTATCCTTCTATCAAACAAGTATGTTCCCTGGACCAGATGTCGTATTTTAATTATGTAATTAATTTATATTTATTTCTAGCAAGTGCAGAGGAGCGCACGGGTACAGCAAGTCTAGCAATAGAATTATGTATTAAAATTACGTTATTTTTATTGGCATTAAATAGTAGGCCTGCCTATGCGTAGAGGTACTGCAGAGCTTTTATTTCACTGCATTGTATTTATGTCTACACAATGAAGTACAAACAAAAGGCTATATTGCTAATAGCGTAGACTCGTTACATGTCAGTTACGAGTTGTGTCTAAAAATCGTCCGTAGATTTTCAGTGTGACAGTGTTCCTTACTTTTGTGAGGTTCCTTGGTTAAGTCCAGGTTCTTTAGACTGCGTGAACAAGGCCAAGTCGGAAGTTCGCTTTGCCGGGTAATATATCCAAGGGTACGAAGATTTGTAGCGCAAATTATTATTTATATTTTTGGCAGTACGTACGTATGTCAGAAATTTTCCTCATTTGTGAACTTCACAAAACCAAAACTAAGATCAAGGGTAACAGATGATAATATACGAACTATGCTGTGTCATGCTGGAGGAAACAACATTTTGCCCGACGTAAGAAGGTTGGTGTCGGCAAAAGCCAGAAGAAGCACTTTTGTGTTAACAGAGAAGTCACCAATTTATTTTTTTTATAGAAATGTGATGTTCAACATGATTATGCAGGTAACAGTTACATAACAATTAATTAGGTAGACCTCATTATGTAAAACCGCTAAGTTAAAAAAATAGAGAATATACTCGTACGTTTGTTATTTGTACAATTTCATAATCAATAATTGCATTTATTAGAGAAAAGCATGCTGCAACACATGCTTTGCTTTCTTGTTGTCTTGTATCCATGTATGTAATACCTTATCTACTACTTAAAAGCAGTTGAATTCATCTTGCAGTGGTATGCTAATGGAGTGAATTCTGCTCACCGCTACTGTCAGCACCATAGATTCATTGCAACCAGTCAGCGCTTGATCGCGCGTACTGTGGAATCGCATACTTGCTCTTGACCTTGATATACAGGGTGGGTGGGAAGTAACTCCTTATTGTAATGTGCTTATAACGTTTGTATATATTAATATTTTTATGAAACTTAATACATGCTTTCTTTACAGTGGTAGAACGTGATCTGTAATGGCTGACCGCATCACAGTGCAGGAGAGAGTTCAGGTTGCCGCCCGCTATGAAGTCTGGCGTTCTGTTGTGCAGGTGCGGGCCTCGCGCTACACTGGATCCAAAGACAATCAAGAACTGTCATGCTACACTGATGACCACAGGATCTGTGGAGGATATTCGTACAAGTGGCCGTCCCTCAACATCCAGGTCAGACGAAAATGTACGAAGGGTTGAGGAAATGTTCACCAGAAGTCCACAAAAATCAACACGCCAAGCCAGTCGTGAAAGTGGTCTCTCCCGACACACAATCAGAACTGTGCTGGAAAAAGAATTAAATTTCCGGCCGTGGAAGCCACATTACTGTCAACAGCTATCGCCGGAAGATTGTGACCATCGAATGGAATATGGTGAACTTATGCTAGGTTGGTATGGAGACTGGCCCCAGTTGTTCGAGAATATCATTTGGAGCGACGAAGCAATTTTTCATACTGGAGGGTTTGTGAACCGTCACGATTGTCACTACTGGGCACAGCATGATCCAGGGGCAACAGTTGAAAAGTCTCAAAGCCGCCCTAAGGTCACAGTTTGGTGTGGCATTACATCCAACAAACTTGTGGGTCCGTTCATTCTTCGAGACACCATGAACTCTGAACGGTACCTAGCCATGTTGGAAGATGAAGTTTGGCCAATTGTTTCCACCTGGGACAATATCAATGACCTAATTTGGATGCAAGATGGAGCCCCACCACATTTTGCACTCGACGTCCGTGACTGGTTAGACCGACATTTCCCAGGACGTTGGTTGGGTCGCCGTGGTCCGCATGAGTGGCCAGCACGGAGTCCCGACCTCACCCCGTGCGACTTCTTTTTGTGGGGTTGGGCGAAGGAAGAAGTTTATCGCACCAAACCACAAACTTTGAATGAACTGGAAGATTGTCTACGCCAAGTCCTCAATAACATACCACAGGAATTCCTGCACAAGTCAATTGAAAGTATCCCTCGCCGATTACGAACATTAGTGGCAAATGCTGGAGCATATGTGGAGTTTTAAGTTAATCCATAGGACTCCTACCATGTTAAACTACAAAGCAAAATTTGTTCCAGTCAAATAGAATAAATATTGACAGATTTATAACCATAATACAATAGGGAGTTACTTCCCACCCACCCTGTAGGTGTCTTGATTAAATTAACGAATACATTTAGTGAATAATTACGGGTGAATCGATTCTACCAAATCAAACAGTCTTCCCACCTCTAGTTCAAAGGTATCAGTTATCACATGCTCATTCAGAACTACATCGTTACTATGATGATTACCATTATCACCATGTTATAATCTTAATTATCACCCAGATGGTTGAGCCACTAGTGCTGTTCGGCGGACGAGTACTACTGACGGAGGAATCGGATATTACGAATAAAGCTCTCCTCCGGTGATCCCCGGTACTACCGCAGGTGGCAGAGAGAGCATACGGAGGGATTCGGAGCTCCGGAGCAAGCGACAATCGAAAGACTGAATTCTCAAGGCCGACCGAAAGACAAGACTGGCGGTAGTTGTCAGTGGGGTATCCGAGATATGGGAATTCTTTCAATCAGTTTAAAGTAGTACAAGTTTGTCAAGGTGGTTATTATTAAAATTGTTCACAATTTACATTATCGGTATTTTGAATTTTATATACTATAATAATAGTAACAATAATAACAATAATAACAGTATTTATTATTATTATTATTATTATTATTATTATTATTATTATTATTATGTTACTGTATATTTATTAATATTATATTATATTCTAATAGACATATGCATAAATGTTATGTAGAAGTGTTTTCCAGAGTTAAAGGTAACGAAGAACCTAAATAAATTATTTTTAAACAGTGAACCTTAATACATTCATACCACACGTTTCTTCGGTTCCATTCTGAAATTCTATTTAACATATTTTATGTTAAAATCAATCGATTAGATCAGCGGTGACCAAAGCGGATGTCGTGATTACATCGTGTAATCACAGACAATCAAACGGGTACGAGGAGTTTCCTGTACATTGCTGTGTGTTTTATTCACGTACTGAAGGCAAGCAGTGGCGGTATCATGTCGCTCTACAAACTCTGTCTCTACAAGCAGTAAGAGGTGGTTTCGTAAAGAATGAGAAGGAGAACTTTTTTGTTCTTCTGTCGGACAAAATGTAATATGTTTACTTTGCTCAACGGCTCAATAAGGAGTATATAGAAACATTAATTGCCACGCTGAATAGTGTATTATTATTATTATTATTATTATTATTATTATTATATTATTATTATTATTATTATTATTATTATTACTGACCACTAAGTATGTGTTTCTATAATTCTTCTGTACGTGCATGAATATTGATATTTTTAGATCTTCTCCCTAGAAGGATAAAATTATTAGGTTTCATCTCAATTTTAATCTTCTTAATCTTTAGATGAGGGTAACTATTTATTAGTCATTCATTTAATAATAATATGGTAGAAAAACTGATTCAATAGTATGTGCCAACGAACTGTTAAACGCCAGGAATTGACATGTCAATAGCCAGGAAGAGAAAGATGAGATAAATAAATGTAAGGAAGTCAGCTACCTAATGGGGTTTGAAATATCTCGTGCTCTAAAGCCTTTTAATAGAACAGAATTTTTCAAAACAGTAATGATTAAAGTAACTTAAATAACTTGTCCATAAGAAGTTTTTAATTTTGAAAAACTACGAATTTCTCGACCAAGTATCGAGAAAAGAATTTAGAAAATTCCTGGTTATATTCAAGACGAAGGTTAAAAAAAGAAGCAAGAAAAATCGTATATTATTCACTGGCTCTTGATGACAGTAGTGACATTACTGATACAGCAAAGCTTGAGATTTTTATCCGCTAGTTCAGGAACCACCACTGGTTGTAGTTCTCATGCCAACTACCTTTCCTCCGTCTCCTCACTTCATAGGCTGTCTGTCGCATGTAATCACTGCAGCTCGAGTTTTGGTCACCGCTGGATTAGACTAATATTGGCAGTGACTATCTGTGAATAAACGAATGTTTCTAGGAGAACTATAATTGTTTACATTAGCTATTGAGAAACTTTACTTTTGCTATATGTTTTCGCAATAATTGAATTTAATGACATTAAGTTGATCAATAACATAAAACTAACAATCTTTTCCATAAATGCTACGAATTTGAAATGTAGAAAAAAAATCTGTCGGCAAAGTAGTAGGCTACTTCAAGAAAAAAAAAAAAGTAAGGAATAAACACAAAACTACACACTTATTGAAAAAATACTTGGATTCGAACCACTACATGATCCGAATAAAGGAATGTTTAGCGAAAAGTGTACATCTGCGCAAGGCGCATATATAACCTGCGCAGCGCTGCATCAATCGGAGGTAATCCGAAGGCATCCGGATAAGAGCACGCTGACGACTGCTCCGAATGCAACCTCATCATGCGCAGCACTTATGCCGACCTAAGCCACAACTCTAATACGTTTACTCAAGTTTGCTGCTTACCGATCAGGAGATTGATTCCTTCTGTCAGGTCCTTATCGTACAGAGTCACGACCTTGCGGCCGTCTACGAGGAGGGGGGTGATGTCTAAAAGGACGCCTTCTGTGACGTCACAGTGGTCGTAGCCTGGGCGCGTCACTCCGTACACCGCCGTCTCAGGCTGTCTCCTGCACAGAAAGCAAATACAGCATATCAAGAGTACGAAATCAGCTCGATGTAACCTGATGTTATTAGACACACTGTACGTTTCACTTGGGCGAGATGATTGGTCAATTACGTTCAGATAGGAACTGTAAGGGAAGAGGACGGTATAATTTTGAAATTCTTTGGAAATTTTTAAATTTATATAACTAGAAATATCACTCCTCCGACAACTTAAATTCGAATTTAATTTTAAAAAATTCGGGCCCACATTTTGTAAAAAAAAATACAAGTACACAGTAAATTATTAAAATGAATATATCAGAGGCATTTTTTTAGACTATTACACTTTTACTACGTCATACTACTTGTGACCAATAAAACGGTACGAAAGGAAGTCTTTCAACCAATCATGGCTGCTTATCGAAAAATTTTATCGCGTCCCTAGCATTTGTTTATTTTTATCACTACTCTAGCATTTGTTTCTTTGTTTGCCAACATTTCAAACTGCATTGGCCTGGACGTAAACAAAAAAAAATTACAAACCACTCCAGTCTCGATACACAGCACTTTCAAATATGACTCACATTGGCATTCAAGAACAAGAATTAATAAAGATCATTGGTCATAGTTATGCATCTTCCTTGAAATCCTCTTTACAAATAAATGAAGAGCACCATTCGGAAATCCTGAATAAGTTTAGGAATACACCACGTACATCAACGAGTTCACTTCTTTTACGCACACGTCTAATATAACATCAACTGAACCACCAACCACTAGAACATTCAAATTTGAAAATTGTACTTTCAATAATTGTTCCTTTTAAAATTATTCATGTTTATTTTTTATTTCAACATCGTTAATTAAAACTTTTCTTGTTTATTTCATCATCCCAAATTAAATCTTTTGTAACACTTGTTTATAATAGGTTATGTTATAGCTTCTGCTATGTGAT
This sequence comes from Periplaneta americana, assembly GCA_025594305.2. NCBI lineage: Eukaryota > Metazoa > Arthropoda > Insecta > Blattodea > Blattidae > Periplaneta > Periplaneta americana. Next base: position 137,992,485 of record JAJSOF020000017.1, on the reverse strand, counting down.
ATTATGGATAGTCACGTATCAGAGATTGTTTAATAGTAAGATTTATTGAAAATCATCTCTCAAGTGAGGTTGATTACTGGAATCCGTATAATTTAAGTGGAATGCAACTGTTTTAATAAAAATGCAACTGTTTTAATAAAAATGCAATTGAATCAACAAAGCCTTCTTGACTAGTAACCGTCTACAGAGTTCAATAAAGATTCCATAGTTGGCACAACTGATAACAAGAAAACATAATCATAAAACACTACTGCCATCTAGCGTAATATTTCTAATTTAGAGATGGTACAATAATACATTTGAAGACAGTTGTATTTTCGTAAGTCAATTAATATTTTATTGTATTAGAGTACTTCGTTACTTCTAATCTTAATATACTTTCTTCTAATCGTGTAATAGTCAATGAAGTCCCACTAGAGTTTTGATTTTCTCTAGATAAATCAAAACCTCTAGTGAGATTACTGCTGAAAAAATCAAAATCTCCTCCACATTTTATTCCTAAAGCATACACTTTAAAATATCTGTAACATAAGTCTGACATGGATTACATATTAAGAATGAATTTTAGAAGTAATGTTGAAAAAGAAACATGGATATTAGGACGAAGTGAAGAGAAACAGCTAGAAGCATTTGAAATGTGGGTATCGAGAAGAATGGAGCGTGTGAGAAAGACAGAATAAAGAAATGAAGCTGTGCTGGAAAGGGTGAGTGAAGAAAGAATAATGCTGAAACTGATCAGGAAGAGGAAAAAGAATTGGTTGGGCACTGGCTTAGAAAAAACTAACTACTGAAGGATGCACTGGAAGGAATGGTGAACGGAACAAAAGTTCGGGGCAGAAGAATATACCAGAGATGATAGACAACGTTAAGATACTGGATCGTATGCGGAGACTAAGAGGAAGACGGAAAGTAGGAAAGACTGGAGAATGCTGTATTTGCAGTGGAAAACCTCCCCAAGGACAGAAAAATGAATGAATGAATGAATTAATTAATTAAAGATACATAGAAGGATACTTTCCAATTGCAATAAAAACAAATTTATGATACAGAGAAAAGTTTCCAAATAGCTCAAAGAATGTGTGTTCCAAATTTCATGCATGGAGCATTAATAGTTCCAAAGATCAAGAGTGTAAATTTAAAATCTGCCACGACTACATAGACCAGCCGTGGCGAAAATGTGATAGTGTGCCGAGCCACTGTGTAACCTGCAACGTGCATAGCACCTATGGAGGGAGGCGGACACCCGAAGGGGAAGTTAAGCAACTGTCTGACTTATTAACGGATTTTCATTTTCCTTAGTCAAGAACTTAAATTTAATGTTATACAGTACAAATTAATGTTTAGTACGTGTAACGAAGAAAAAAATGAACAAGAAAACATGGGACACATTATCACAACCTAAAATTAACTGTCTTCAGAATTAACAATTATATATAATAATGAATTTTCAGTCAAATACACTTTTCAATTTGTGAGGTCAGATAATCTGTTACATCACAATATTTAGTACGAAGCCACTAATATTTTCGACTTTAAAAAGTCATCTTCAGGTGCATGAGATGCAAACAATATTTAAATTAGGTGATAAGCTGATCTAGCAATTAATAACATGGTAAATAATGCACGTACTGGCATTTACAATTATATAAATTTCGTGCCTCTTGAGGTAAACTGTACATGGTAAAGCTGAACACTGATGCTAGATTTTCGTGTGTATATAAGACAAGGAGAAGACACAGCATAATATTAATCTTATGCAATTAAGATCGTATCATTAAAATTAAATTTGTACAGTTTGATATTAACTATGTTAAAATGTTAAATATAATGTATAAATTTAAAGAGATGGAGAAGCTGTGATGCAAATGCTGTTGGTGGGAGAGCACGCAGTCTAATTCGTCGTGGTGAATGCCATAGTTGTCCGAAAATATTTTAGTTAATACCTTATTATTAATTTTGAAAGGTTGTGAGCTGATTCAGCGTTTTTTCAAATGTTTATTATATTTATACTTACATAGTTGTTCAGTTGTTTGCATCAAGACAAGGGGGCGTGTTTCACCAGACGTTACATGTTTTAGACTGAGTGATGATGTATGGAAAGATAACTGAGAGGGGAGATCTAGATCAACTTATCACCTAATTTAAATATTGTTTGCATCTCATGCACCTGAAGATGACTTTTTAAAGTCGAAAATATTAGTGACTTCGTACTAAATATTGTGATGTAACAGATTATCTGACCTCACAAATTGAAAAGTGTATTTGACTGAAAATTCATTATTATATATAATTAGTAATTGTATTCACACTTTTCTGAACCAACATGTCTTTCAAATGTCTTCAGAATGTCTCTGCGACAGAATTTCAAAATCAGAAATTATGTCATTTACTGCCAGTCGTAGTTGATCACGAAGGTATTTGTCTGTCAGTCGTGATCTAAATTCGGTTTTTACTATTTTCACTGTTGAAAATAATTTTTCACAAACGTAAGTTGTAGCAAACATGGCTTCAACAGAGCAAGCGAAAGAACGAAACTTCAGATATTTATTTTTTGGCAAAGATTTGAAAAGTTCAACATTTGTCAACTCCTTACATCTAGCTTTCATTGTAAATCTGTGAGTTTAAATTGAAGGTCTAGCCGCATTAGTCGTACATCTGCTGAAAAAGGATCGCCGTACAGAGATGATGATGATGATGATAATAATAATAATAATAATAATAATAATAATAATAATAATAATAATAATAATAATTAGACAGTGGATGCGGGATGACTTAAGGAAAAGTGAAGTTGTTTCGTATCAGAGTATATGGCACGTGCCGCGCCGTCCGTCTTTTGTGTACCTGGCGAGTACAGCAGCGTACAAAACGAAGGAACTCCGGTCCGTTCATAGTAATATTGCAACGCAATGTGTGCAGTTGTGTTATCCTGCTCAAGTATTTAGTACGCGTTGAATAGTAATAATATAATATAATGTAATATAATATAATATAATAATAATTATTATTATTATTATCAATAATTGTCTTATTTTTTATACTTTGTTTGTCTCATTTATTTGGACCTGCTGTTCACATTTTATTATGCTTTTTCCTTTCTTTCTGTATGTTATATATTATGTCTGTTAGGTAGGAGAGAAATTATTTTGTTTTAATGCACCCGCTATAAAGGGGTAGTTTTTCTTGTGCAAACGTTATCAGAATATGTACACAAAACATGTGTGCCACTTGTAAGGCATGCACCAAGTTTCATAACAATCCTTTGGAATGCAGAGAGGTTATTAATTTTGTTTAAATGCACCCGCTATAAAGGGGTAGTTTTTCTTGTGCAAACGTTATCAGAATATGTACACAAAACATGTGTGCCACTTGTAAGGCATGCACCAAGTTTCATAACAATCCGTTAGAATGCAGAGAAGTTATTAATTTTGTCCAGCTAGTGATTTGCGTTCTGATTCACTGTGCCTTTAAGGTTAGATAAAAATGTATCAAATGTGTTTTTAACCTAATGCTCGATGTCATGTAGCAGTAACAGCAGCATATTAGTAGTAGAGTAGTATTACAGTAGTAGTAGTAGTAGTAGTAGTAGTAGTAGTAGTAGTAGTAGTAGTAGTAGTAGTAGTAGCAGCAGCAGTAGTGTTAGTAATAGTGATAGTAGGAATAGTAATAGTAGTATTAATAATAGAAGTAGTCTAGATTACTGCAAAAGTCTCTAATAAATTACCTCTATTCGTCTTCTAGTCTACCAATAAAGTTGAGATACCACATCGTGGTTCTAACATCCCACTTATTCCCACATTCTTCCACATGTTCGCCATTCATTCCTATGTCAGGCTTCGTGCGTAAAGTGCATTCCTTCTGAGGAGCTGGATTTAATGTATGCGCATGTACCGTAAAGTGATCGTGACCAGTGATAATGTTAAATTTTGCAATAACTTAACTGTTTTGGAATTCATGGGTATGCTGCTATTTTATTTGTGATTTAGATAAGAGTATGTTTATAGAAGTATTTAAACTTTAAATTTGATTTTCATACATTCTTTTTGAACTTTTGTTTCATACATGTACAGTGTGTTAAAAAATATGTTTTCTTTGTATTTTGTATACTTTGACAATTTTTTACATTAATATAATATTACTGCTTGATAGCCTATACCGTACAATGTTTAAATTTAAAGTTAAAAATTATTTTACAATTAAAAGTAGTCTTAGGAAGTTCGTACCAACCAAAACAAAGTTTTCCGGTTTAGTGCAGCCACGCATGTAGATCACACGGCCCTGTCTTTGTACGTACTATACTCTCTTCACATGAACAACTCACAGTTTAACCGCAAATGTGGATGGATGACTTTCGCAACTACATTACAGCAATAAGCCCATTAGAGAAGCACTTTAATACGTGCTAACATTTGCATTGTGGTTGTGCTGTTTAGTGAACGATTTTCAAAATGACAGAATTTAAATTTCATAATCACACGTTGTGAAACCTGGACTCTCAATTTGAGAGAGGAACAGAGATTAAGGGTGTTGAGAATAGGGAAATATTTGGGACTAAGAGGGATGAAGTTACAGGAGAATAGAGAAAGTTATACAACGCAGAACTGCACGAATTGTATTCTTCACCTGACATAATTAGGAACATTAAATCCAGACGTTTGAGATGGGCAGGGCATGTGTCACGTATGGGCGAATCCAGAAATGCATATAGAGTGTTAGTTGGAAGGCCGGAGGAAAAAGACCTTTAGGGAGGCCGAGACGTATATGGGAGAATAATATTAAAATGAATTTGAGGTGAGATATGGTGGTAGCGATTGGATTAATCTTACACAGGATAGGGACTGATGACGGGCTTATGTGAGGGCGGCAATGAACCTCCGCGTTCCTTAAAAGCCATTTGTAAGTAAGTATGTAATCGCACGAAGTAGAATATAATATGTCTAGATTTGCTGATTATCATATAACAGCAAAAGGAAAAAAGGTCACTGGAAATTATGTAATGTGGAAATATAATCTACAAAAGGAATATTAGTCCAGGGACACTGTGCAACGAAATATATCACCGTGCTGCAGTCCAGAAAATACAAAAATGACAGACACTGCTATATGTGGAAGAATGATTTATTATTCAAATATGTGTACCAATCCGCAGAAGTCCCAATAGTCACTAAAGCAAAAATGAAAAGTGTTCTTAAAACGAATTATGATTTTAATATTATGTATCATATACAGAATACACTACTCGATTTACAAAGCTCTTGTTCACTTGGTGATGCAATAAGAGATATTGTACCATGTCTCATAGTTCCTCAGTTACGTCTTATGATGTAGAACGAATAATTTCTGGGTAGAATTATTATTAATTTTCCTTAACATGGAATAGTATCTATTCTGTTAAACTGAAAATATACATTATTATTAATTGTAACGATGTTAGATACATATAATGATGTATTTTGTTTGCTATTATTATATACGTGGTACAGTCATTAAATTCTAAGACTTGACGCCTGGAAGGTAGGCTCCCACAAGAATCTGGATGTATCACAAGATGCCGCATAACACGGCGTACATTTAAACAGAACCACATCCTCCCTCAAAATAGTCTCCGTTGGCCGTTATGCACGTTTGCCAACGTTGGTATAGCTGCTGGAAGCACCGTTGAAAGATGTTGGCAGGAAGGTCCCGTATGGCGTCTCTTGTGGCAGTCATGACCTCTTCGGAAGAATGAACTCTACGCCCACGTAGGGTTGCTTTCATGCAAGGAAAGAGAAAAAAATTGCATGGTGCGAGATCAGGCGAAGAACTGTCACCTGTTGTCTTGCAAGTTCCTCTTGGACAAGGACAGAGCGATGTGCAGGGGCGTTGTCATGTAGCAACAGCCAATTCTTTGTACGCCATAGCTCAGGTCGCTTACGGCGAATTGAATCTCGTAAACGGCCAAGGATCTCTTTGTAGCGGGCTTTCTTCACTGTTGCACCTTCTGGGATGAATTCCATGTGAACAATTCCATTTGAATCAAAAAACAGTTTAAGCATCACCTTGCCTTTTGACCTGTCTTGTCGCGGTTTTTTCTGTCGTCGTGATAACGGCGTTTTCCAGGTGGCGGATTGTCGTTTCAGTTGCGGATCGTAAAGGAAACACCAAGTTTCGTCTCCAGTTATTATTCGGTTGAGAAACGTCGGATCATCGTCAGCACTACTGATGAGGTCACCACAAATCGTCATGCGATCATCACGTTGGTCTTGCGACATGATTCGTGGCACACTGTGCTGGGTAACACGAGACATGTTCAGGTCATCAGACAGAATTTTGTAGCAAGTACCATGGCTGACCCCTACTGTTGCTGCGATATCGTCTACCGATTGGGAGCGGTTAGCACGCACCAACGTTGCAACTTCTTGGATCTTGCGTTCAGTTCGAATTGTTTGTGGCCGACCAGTACGCACATCATCTTCCAAACTGTCTCTTCCTTGCAAAAAACGTCGGTGCCACCTAAACACAACACTGCGACTCACTGCGTCCTCACCGTAAACTTGCTGCATCATTTGAAACGTTTCGGCAGCAGTTTTGCCTAATTTCTGGCAGAACTTGATGTTTGCCCGTTGCTCAAACTGTGACATCCCGGGTTCCGACGTGCGCATTCAAATCACCGTCACAACAAAGACCGTAGTTCTGCTTACAGTGCATGCACTCAACTGTCTCTTGTTGGGTCGAGAGACTAACTGACAAGGTATCATACCATGGCGCAACGTATGTAGAATAGGTGAATTATTTTAAACTGAATATTACGAAGATTCTAATTGCCAATTATTGTCTTTTTTATACAATATTAATTATTCATGTTGTTTCTCATTCTGAGGCCATGGACAATTGGGACGGAGGCAAGTTTGCTTACCACCCGACTGTAGGCCTACATGCTTGTTGACGTTGAGAGCCGAATTACTACTGTTCGTTCGGTAGATACATAGTCCAAGTTCCACAACTAACTGTTTCGGTACGAACTTTCTACCTTTGATTGTAGGAGTATGATAGCGATTTACATTACATATTCATTTATACCAGTGATGTCAACTGATGCCCATAGGAGCAAGCGCGCGCTTTAGAACCCAGGAGAGCCTGAGCGCTTTACAGCGGAAAGGAAAGAGACAGAAGAAAGAGGTAGTATATGTCGCTTGGTCGAGCTATATACAGGGATGGCCAGCACTGATTCCATGGATAAAGAGTAGAGAAATTATTACAATTGTATCCATGTTAACTTTTAGATTTGTCTGAGAAGTATAAGTGCATTACAAGAATATAAGTTTTAATTTTAATGTTCATTTTTCACAAGTTTGTTTTTTTATTCAAAAAGAATATTTTCTCAACTTTTTTTACAGAAAAGTGAAATTTTCAGATGTTTGTTCAGTAGCCTTACAGCTACTGAAACAATGTTTTCGTAAATCTAATATATCGTAAATACGTATTACTGAAGATAGTGTATTAAAATGTTTGAAAATATTCGCATGGAAAATGTTTGTAAGGAAATGAATTAACAAAGCAAATACTGTTACATCACAAACAGAAGATATGTGCCTATGTGTTGGTAAAACGTCAGCTCTATAGCTTCAGCAGATTTCGAGATAATTTAATATTCTGATAACAGAACGTTGCGCAACAATATCACCTAAAAGCATAATGCTATAAGAATTTTATTATGTAATATTAGTTACAGTTAAAACATATACCTAGACAACTTTGCTTTATACTATAATATTGTTTTGATTACTTTTATAAGGCTAAAGATACCATCAGTATCAATATCAACTTGTCATGTCATATTCAGTGTCTTTCTTTGCGATAACACTTACTTTATGAATGATGTGTTTAATTCACTTAGTGCAGTATAGTTGTAGTTATTATGGAATTTGTGTGAATATTCCTTCTTTACTCTTTATTATGTTATTAACGTTTCAAACACAACTGCAATATTAGGCTAAGAAATAGGTGTTAGTACTTTTGTTTTACAGACAATAGGCCTATAGAAAGCAACAAACAGAAAGAAGCTATATAAAAATAACTACATAAAATTTCACGTTCCGTTCGAAGTTTGTGCACCACTGTTTTCTTAATCCAACAGGCTGCTTATTTCTCCTAGCATACCTAGCGCTTAATGCCCGCTTGCTTTGACATCACTGATTTAAACTCTTAATTTGTGAGTGTGTGTGTATGTATGTATGCATTATTTTATTATTAGGTTATTTTACGACGCTTTATCAACAGCTTAGGTTATTTAGTATCTGAATGAGATGAAGGTGATAATGTCGGTGAAATGAGTCCGGGGTCCAGCACCGAAAGTTACCCAGCATTTGCTCATATTGGGTTGAGGGAAAACCACGGAAAAAACCTCAACCAGGTAACTTGCCCTGACCGGGGATCGAACCCGGGCCACTTGGTTTCGCGGCCAGACGCGCTGACCGTTACTCCACAGGTGTGGACTGTATGAATGTATGTATGTATGTATGTATGTATGTATGTATGTATGTATGTATGTATGTATGTATGTATGTATGTATGTATGTATGTATGAATGTATGTATGCCTGCATATGCGCATGTACGTGTCTATATTATTGTTTGTGGTTGTTTTGAAACGTGGAAATCGTTCTCGTGCAGAAGGGATCATTAGAATGTGTTCGTAGACTTCTGCCGTAAGCCCATCGTGGATGCATTCCAGAAGTCCTGCCCTATCATATGACATCCACCCCATCACGCAACGGTCACACGACCGAACTTTTAAGTGTTAACCAAACATTTTTAATAAGAAATGAAATGTCCACAATTAAATTTTTAATATTTACTACCATATTATGATTAGGTGATTAACTCCATTTGTAGAATTTTTACCAAAATGAACTTCTTACGAGCGTTCAACGTATCGGCGGCCATCCAAACGATTAACTGGGACAGGATCATTGTTGCTACTGGGGATAATCATTTCGTCAAAAAAATGACATTTCTCCAGTCAAAGTCCTGTCGAGAGTAGCATACGCTAGACTGTCCATATATCACAGCTCGACGACACCTTATGCCACGCTCTGTAAACCGTCTCCTCTCGGTGTGTGGAAACTGGGTAAAGTTGGACGCAATCTTGAGCTCAGAGGCAATTCTAAAGGTGGTTTTCAAGTTCTCTTAATGGCATGACGTCCTCCTCCATTGTACAGATGCGCAGCCGATCAGGAATTGGACAATTCACAACTTCACCTTTCTCGAGAAAAAGTTTATCCCACCTCTTAGCAGTTCACAAAGAGACTCCAATCACTTTGGCCGCCCTCGATGCAGAATAACCTATTCGGATCAGGGCAATGATTTTACTGACGGAGTTGTCTGTTTGCAACCTTCAGGAGTAATGACGAAACAGACTGTTTCGTTTAAAGAAAGATATACTGCTTGGAAGAGGGTGATCTGTTATTTATTGGGGTCGCGGCAAAATTGTAAGCTATCTTTGAGAGAGATATATGATGGTAAATTTGTAATTTGAAGGAGACACGAACTTTGAACTAGTAGTATTCACTCCCTTTGTAGACATGTGTCGTAACTATCTAAGTTACTGAAATTGGTAATAGGTAGGCTACCAAATGGGCAAATTATATAGTTTTTCCTGTTCATATTCGCTTCGGTTAATTTTGTATTTATCGATTTTATTATTATTTCATCTTGAATCTTGCGTACACTACTTTTAACACTTAAATATCTCAAAAGAATTCGAAATTTCCTTCCATTGCTTCTCAAGAAGAATTTAGTGCAGTCGCTCTTGATGCCTCATTTTGATTACTGTGACACTCTCTACACTGACCTTAACATGAGACTGACTGACAGTCTACAGCGTGTTCATAATGCATATGTTCGATATATTTGCAACGTCCGTAGATCTGACCGTATCACACCTTCACTAAATATGCTGTCCTGGGCCCGTCTCAAAGAGCGAAGAACTATTCACTCTCTCACTTTACTCTTCAATATTCTTCAAAACTCCAACCCTAGCTACTTAGCTTCTCGTTTTCAACATTTGTCCTCATATCACGAAATAGATACTCACTCACAACACCATATCACACTCTCCATTCCTAAACATAGAACATCCTTCTACTCTTCATCTTTCACGGTCTCTCCAGCTCATGTCTGGAACTCTCTACCACAACATGTCAGAGACTGTCGGACATTGTCTAGTTTCAAAAATAAATTAAAATTGCACTTTTTCAATTCAGATTCCTTTCAGTTATAAGCCCTTTTCTCTGCGATAGTTTTGTAAAAATATAGGCTATATATTTCTTTCCTCCCTTTCCCATTTTTGTTCTCCTTATCAGCCGATGAATTTATTATCATAGACTTTTTATTGTGAATTTCATTTCATTTTCGTATTTCTTTCCTTTTTATTATTATTTTATTACATTCCATTTTGTTATATTCTACCTTACGTTTTCCAATTAACCATTTGTACTAAATGAGTTGTTTTTACTATATTCCAATGTATCTTACTTTCTTTTTTCTATTATTATATTATTTTCATGTTGTTTAGTGTCGATTTTATTATGCTATTATTATTATTATTATTATTATTATTATTATTATTATTATTATTATTTTGTAATATGTTATTATTCTGTTCTTTAACTTTTTGTTAAATTTTAACTGCTTGTATACTTTGTGACCTGGTAGAGTGTAAGAGAAGGTCCTATGGCCTTAACTCTGCCAGTACTGTAAATAAATTATTATTATTATTATTATTATTATTATTATTATTATTATACATGAATGGTTGATTGGCATACTTACTCGTGTTAATCTAACACGAGTAAGTTTGCCAATCAATCAATCAATCAATCAATCTATCAATCAATCAATCATTTATTATTTCTCTCTTCAGAGGATATGCTGTATCTAGAATCAACCCGCCATTCGATTTTATAACATATTTCAGACTCAAACAAAATACAGCAAATTCAAATGGTTTAATTATGTATTATCTGATGAACTACAGCTTTATCGAGACAAGCATGCGCAGTATTATGTATCTGGAATTTATAAATTGTCGGCTGTCCATTCCTTTTGCCGGGAAGTGTACTTATCAGCCAGAACCTCAGTCAGAGGTACATGAAGTAGAGTGATGTATCTTAATTTTGAGGTTGAAATTTGAATCCAGTTTCTGAAAACCAGTTATAATGTTCATTGGAAAAGGGATTAACTGCGATTCGAGCTTCAACTTTCACTAAACGTCTCTTTTACACCTCCGCTATAGATGTTTCTGGAATACCTCGTGTTTCGGTTTACCGATAATAGCTCTCAGAGTCATGTCAGTGAGGTGGAGAAAACGATGTCGTTTATAAGTTTAATGGAGGAAGATGCTTTTTACACCGATTGCGGTGCAAGACATATTCCCTGTAAAATAGAACCGTCATTACAATAAAAATTAACATTAAGGCATGTCAAACGGTGATATTATTATTTGTTATAATTTTCACTTCCAACGAGTTTACATTTTATACAGGGTGAACAATAAGTATGGCATATTGTTAATAACTTCTTAAATTTTAATTTTACAAATAAAAAGTTTTATAAAAAACTGTTGGAGATAAACCATACATTATTATGTCAGTGTTCGAAAACAGCTGTTAGTTATTCAGGCATAAGGGTGTGAAAATAAACTTTTATTTAATAGCACCCTATATTAATATTTACATTCCGAATCTCAATTAAATTTTACATATGAATGCGTAGAACTTTATCCATTAACCCGTTTATAGTCTCTAACTGTTTATGAAATTTCTTTTATGGACCTCAAATTTGAGACAAGTATGTAAAATCATCTTGAGTAGGCCATAAAACTAAACAGAACACTATGACCAGGCTTCCAGACTTCGGACCCAATAGAGCAGTTCAGTGGGAAATCCGCATAACGGCGTACTGAGTACAGTGATAAAGCGTACAGTGGGTGGGTGTTCTGTAGAATGAATGCCAACAAATACGCTCTGGATTTGAAGGTTATGACGAATAATTTGGTTTTCATACCAACTGTGTCTGAAATTATTACAGGTTAGAAAAGTCAGAGCAATAGATGCCGGAAGCCCTCAAATTAATTTACAAAATGATGCAGAGAATTAATGAGACATCAAGTACACCGGTTACTGAACGTTTAAACAGAAGTGGAAATCAATTTCATGTAAAAGTAACGGATATGGAACATTGTGTAACATAAACAGCAAATTAGTGGACATAGAGTCACCCGAGAATAAAGGACTTGTCTCTTAGAGACTGCAATAATGTTAGGTTTTTTCGTTTTGCTCCTATCACGTCATGCGACGCAGAACGCAGCTTTCTACAGTACAAACTTTGGCAGATAACCGAAAAAGATTTACGTTTGAGACACTGAGAATGTATCTTGTAGTAGGTACATTGCAATTCGGCACTATAACTGCACTTCCTAAAGACGACCAATAGGATAAATGAAAAAATTAAAATTGCTACATGCTTATTTCCACCATTAACACTGTGTATAATTAAACACAAATGCTTATAAAAGACAGGAGAAAAAATGCTTTTCACATTCTTTTGACATTATCATATATTTACTTTCAGAATGTACATATGTGTGTTTCCCCATACTACCGTACTCTACTCTAAATAGCAACGTTGTTACCTCAACACATCTCTACCCGCAGCGAGTCAACAACCTATAGTGTATGCACAGTAAACTTATTGTATCGGGTCCAAAGTCTCGAAGCCTGACTATGACCATCAAATTTTATCACAGATGCTTAAAATGAGAACCATTCACAGCCAAACAGTGTCCCAGTCTATCATGGAAACAGTCCACTATAGATGTGAGAGGTCCCCAGCTGTGGAGTAACGGTCAGCACTTCTGACCGCGAAACCAGGTGGCCCGGGTTCGATTCCCGATCGGGGCAAGTTACCTGTTTAGGTTTTTTCCAGGGTTTTCCCTCAACCCAATATGAGCAAATGCTGGGTAACTTTCGGTGCTGGATCCCGGACTCATTTCACCGGCATTATCGCCTTCATCTTATTCAGACGCTAAATAACCTAAGTTGTTGCTAAAGCGTCGTAAAATAGCCTACTAAAATAAATAAAAAATAGATATGAGATGGAATAGAACAGTCATATAACTTGAAGACAGTGGATTATTTTCGTGATAGACTGTGATATTTTTTGGCTCATTTAATGACGCTCGCAACTGCAGAGGTTATATCAGCGTCGCCGGATGTGCCGGAATTTTGTCCCACAGGAGTTCTTTTACATGCCACTAAATCTAGTGCCATGAGCCTGTCGCATTTAAGCATATTTAAATGCTATCGACCTGGATTTTGGCTGTGAATGATTCTCATTTTAAGCATCTGTGATAAAGTTTGTTTAGTTATAATTAAACTGCGGATTTATGCCTATATGCCTATTTTAATCCTTAACCTGAAGGCGGAAGATTTTAGGTTACATATCCATTTTAAGACATTGTGAGTATTACATGCAAATTCTATAGTGCCTATAATTGCCTATTTCACTAGTAAATGCCTATTTGCTTATAAATGCCTGAAAATTGCCTAAATATCCGTATTATATATTATACTTGAATTTATTGACCATTCTATCGACATTTTTTGAATCTGTAATTTGTTTCTTTTTTATCTAGCAGAGGGAAGTGATATAGAACTATCGATAAATCTGTGTGTTACGTTTTACTGTCAGCAGAGCGCGGAGAAATCGAGTAATTTAAAATCAACCAATAAGAATGTTGGCGCAGCAAGGAGAAGAAAACAGTAACGTGAGCATGCAGCGTAAGCGGATTCCTAGTCTCCATACGATGGCGGCAAGGTTAGCGCACTCCAGAAGGAATGCTGACAATAACGGAACAAACAACACGGGTGCTAGAAAAAAGGCGAGGGGTGATAAAAAGAGAAACCAAGAGTCAGGAAGTGATAGGGAAGAAAGTAGTGTAAAAAATAAGGGTGCAAGTGTAAGTGGAAATCTAGTATGTGAAAGTGATAGCGTGGGGGGGAAATAAAAGAGGAATAGAAGAAGAAATAAATAGAAAGGAAGACAAAGTCAGAAATAAGGCAGAGACGAATAGTAAACAAAGGTCAGAATGTGCGACAGTTGAGGATTTAGCAGAGATATTTGATATGTGTAAAAAAAAAAGTGGGGTTGTGATCAAAAAGTGCAAGTATAGTGAAACTGGAAAAGATCGAGAAGTATAGGGGAGAAAGAAAGTGCATAAGCAGATGTGTAAAATAAAATATAAGTATTTATGGGAACTGAGAATAGCGACAATGGAATAGGTGTAAGCAGAATAGTGTGAAAGTGAAAGTGAGCGCAAAAAGAAATGAGTGAAAATAGTGAGAAAGGGTTTAGAGAAATGAACAAGTGTCAGCACAAAATTAGTACTAACATTTGAATGTTGAACAGTAATTGAATAAAAGGTCAAATAATAAATAGGCAAGCAATTCAATTTGATAATTTATACAGAAAAATTGAAATTGAGATTTTAGTGAATAGTAGTTAGAGGAAAAGGAGGGTGTGAAAGGAGTATATAATATTAGATATATTGGGATTAATGAACAAATAGAGAATAGCAAAGGAAATGTAGGGAAATACTGAAGGGGAGATTGACCAAGTAATAAAATAAAAAGGTATATAGCGGAACTGAGAGTATGTGTATAGACGTGTATTGCAAATAATGTGTTATTGTAATAATATGTTAATGGTGGCACCGGATACAGAAATTTGAGGTACACCATTACATGTAAAGAAGTACTGTGAAGAAGAAAATATCATATCATATCAGCCAATAAGAAAAAATTCATTTTGAAAGCCGCATGAATCATTGTGGTAGTTGACTAGGGTAGTTGTTTTAAACTGTGTATCCGTTTTGTGAGTTTGTGAATTGAGTATGGAGTTGAGTCTTCTGCTGTAATGCGTGAAGTATACCGTGGAGATATGCCAAAGCAAAAGTCATCAGAAGCACTGATTGGAAAATACACTGACGTTACTGCGTTCCCACTGGTTTGGTCCCCAGCTGAGATTGGATCGTTGAAGTATTGCCCCATCACTTCATGTGAACTGGAAGGGAGTTTCTCCCAATTTAAGAACATTCTTACAGACAATAGACATCAGTTCTCATTACAACATTTAGACGAATATTTAGTTATTCACTGCCATAATGACATTCCTATAGAAAGTAGTGTATTTTTTTTAGTTGGTTATTTAACGACGCTGTATCAACTACTAGGTTATTTAGCGTCGATGGGATTGGTGATAGCGAGATGATATCTGGCGAGATGAGGCCGAGGATTCGCCATAGATTACCTTGCATTCACATTACGGTTGGGGAAAACCTCGGAAAAAACCCAACCAGGTAATCAGCCCAAGCGGGGATCGAACCCGCGCCCGAAGCAACTTCAGACCGGTAGGCAAGTGCCTTAACCGACTGAGCCACGCCGGTGGCCGAAAGTAGTGTATAATGCAACGCTATGGTCATGTTAGCCATTGAGAATTATACATTTTTAGTGCCTTTTTAAATGCCTATTTTAGAATTTTTGAATGCATATTTTACCTGCCTATTTCAACTGTTTTTAGTGCCTAAAAGTCCGCAGCTTTATTATAATGTTTTGTTTACTTTTAAGGCCTACTCAACATGATTTTACATACATATTTGTCTCAAGTTTTAAGTCCACGAAACATGTTTAATAAATTGTTTAAAGACATGAAACAGGTGAATGGGTAAAATTTCTATGCATTCCTACGTAAAATTTAATGGAGACTCGGAATATGTAAATTTTAATATAGAGTGCCATTTAAAATATTATTTTACTGTCACAGCCTGTATGTCTGAATAATTGTTTTGAAACGCTGTAATAGTATCGTATGGTTCATCTCCAAAAGCTTTTGGATACAGCTTTTTTTTTTAATTAAAATTTACGAAGTTATTAACAATATTCCATATTGTTCACTCTATACATGAAAGTGAATGAGAATGGGCTTTATCTGTATGTAATGTAATTAGCACAGATGATGAAAAATATTCACTCGTCTTGAAGTTCTTACAGCCTTGAAGGAAGAACATCAGTTTGGTTTCAAAAGAACTCTCGTGATATGGAGTCAGCACGAACAAAGTCTACACTTGAGACGACATAATAAACTGCACTGACCACCAACGAAAATCTAGAGAGAATGCGAACCTATATTCATTGCTTTGTATAACTGAAAATATGAGCTGCACGTCTTAACCGTTACGTATACAGTTGAAACTAATATTACATAACGGAAGTTATGTCCGATTCGAGAGTTTTTAGGAATACTAGGTTATGTGGTGATGCGGAAATAGCTACATAATTTTCGCACATTTTTAAGATCACCTCGATGTAACAGTTTGAGCAAGAATTCATGAAACCATTGCTGCCGGATTCCTGACCTACATTCTGAAGCGAACTTGGACTCTATCCAATACGGGTAACATATATTCCCCAAACAATTTCATAAGTTAGATTTTATGACTTTAGACTCGTTACTCTCAACCATTAAAAGTATACGATAGCAATAATTGTTAAATCAACTGTTCTTAACAAGAATAAACGTCCATTGTTATTTCTTGGAAATTAGGAAATTAAAAGATTTAACCGAGAATATCATTATTGTAATGGACTCGTATCGACTTTACAAATCCACCGAGTCCAAGTGAATTTTATGGCTCATAACTGCATAATTAGGCTATTTCTATTTCTTCTCCCTCATCACCACATCGTTACTGCCGTCAGTCGTCACTATAACATATAATTCGGCACATACCTCATTAGAACTTGAGGTGAAAACAGATTAGAAAGGAAGGCAGTACATTAAATTCTTGAGTCGGTTTCAACTAAGATAAGAGGGTAGACGCCTACGAAATTTTAAAATCACATGGTACGGAATTGTGTCAAAGCATACGGCATCCTTCATAAATCTTTTTTGAGGTCGTTGATTGGATGGTTCATCGAAAGTTCCTGTATTCTATTCCATTCATTCATTTTTTTCGAGTTGTAACATGAAAACTTGTTCACAATTATTACGTGTATTAATTTGTATAAGTACGCTTCTGGATGTGTAGGCTACATATGTATGGAGTGATCAGATTAACTGTAGTGCATTATATTCAAAAAGAATAAAATTGTTAAAATTTGTTACAATTCTTGCAAGGTTAGTGTGATTTTACTAATTTTCGTCCAATTCCTTTAGGCATTATTCAGGAGAAGAGAGAAATAAATTGATTTCGGAATTGACATCGAAGGTAAATTAATTTACATTTGGGTCAGTAGATTATACCTAGATTCCTTTATTTCGATATTTTAAATGTATTGTTGATGTTTTATTTGTTGCTTGTTTCTGGATATTTACTTTTACTAGACTACGTGTTTCTTTAATTTAGAAATAATATTTTATCTTTGATTGCACTTTAACTTATACTATTACTAAGCTCAAAATACTAATTCACTTTTATTCCAATAACTATTTCCAAGATTTTGAGCAAATATGAACTAAACATTTTGAAAACTTTGATGCAAGGAGCCTTTTTAGTAACGTCAATATAAATATAATTTCAAAACTATTAGACCACCTAACTGCACCAAATTTTGTACAGATGATGTTATTATACGTAGATCTGTTTATATAGTTTAAATTTCACAAATTTTGGCAGAAAGTTGTGGACGTTTTAAAAATCATACAAATCCCCTTAAATGATTGATCCCAAAAATTACGATGGCTCTCAATATCTTAATTTAATCAATTTGTTTTTTCGTGTTACGTGCATCTCACAAATCACTCTAAGAAAACTCATTACGTAATCACGACTGGAGAGTAAGGACTACATTTTCACAATCATACAATCAATATACTCTATTTCAATCAATATTACCATTATTATTTTTTCAACAAATACTCAAAAGTACTTCGAGATCACACACGTCGAGTAGGTAGACCCTATTAGTTTCTCCTAACCAATTAAGTGAAGTATTTACATAATAAATAATTGCTTTTAACAAGAAAATGGTTTATATACAATTAACTTTTCCTATTTCTCTTTTTGTTCCTAAAAACCCTTCCCTTTGCAATTTGTTTATATATGTACATGTATATTAAACAACTGAATAATTAGCCCTATTACATAGCCAGAAATTTAGTTACGCAAGTTATTGTAATAATTGCTGCCTTTATTCGCTGCATGTGCATGTACTGTACATCCTTGTATCTACGTTACGACGCTATGTAGTGGATGCGCTATGTCCTCGTGATGAAGGTCGAGCTCTTCAACCGTGATCGGGAGCTAATATCGTCTAATCAATGATTTACATCATCGGTACTTTGAATTTTGTGTAGTAGGCCTATTATTATTATTATTATTATTATTATTATTACTACTACTATTACTGTTATTATTACTTACAAATGGCTTTTAGAGAACCATTTAGGTTCATTGCCGCCCTCACATAAGTCCATCATCCGTCCCTATACTGAACAAGATTAATCCAGTCTCTACCATCATATCCCACATCCCTAAAATCCATTTTAATATTATCTTCTCATCTACGTCTCGGCCTACCCATAGGTCTTATTCCCTCCGGCCTTCCAAACTAACACTCTATATGCCTCTCTGGATTCGCTCATACGTACTACATGCCCTGCCTATCTCAAACGTCTAGACTTAATGTTCCTAATTATGTCAGGTGAAGAATACAATGCTTGCAGTTCTACGCTGTATAACTTTCTCCATTCTCCTGTAACTTCATCCCTCTTACCCCCAATTATCTTTCTAAGCACCTTATTCTGAAAAACCCTTAATCTCTGTTCCTTTGTCAAAGTGAAAGTAAACGTTTCACAACCATACAAAAAAACCGGTAATATAACTGTTTTGTAGCCTAAATTCTAACTTGAAGTCTTTTTGATAGCACACTCGATGCCAATAGCTTCTCAACCGAATAATAACAGGCTTTGTCCATATTTATTTTGTGTTCAATTTCCTCCCGAGTATCATTTATATTTGTTACTGTTGCTCAACGATATTTGAATTTTTCCACCTTTTCAAAGGATACATTTCCATTTTTATATTTCCATTTCGTACTATGTTCTGGTCACGAGACATAATCATATACCTAGTCTTTTCGGGATTTACTTCGAAACCTAATTCTTTACTTGCTTCAAGTAAAATTTCCGTGTTTTCCCGAATCGATTATTGTTTTTCTCCTAACATATTCACGTGATCCGCATATGCAAGCAGCTGATGTAATCTGTTCTTTTTCAAACCCTCTCTATTATCCTGGACTTTCCTAGTGGCATATTCTGGAGCAAAGTTAAAAATTAAAGGTGATAGTGCATATCCTTGCTTTAGCCCGCAGTGAATTGGAAACGCATCAGACAGAAACTGACCTATATGGGCTCTGCTGTAAATTTCACTGGAACACATTTTAATTAATCGAACTAGTTTCTTGAGAATACCAAATTCAATAAGAATACCTATTATATAAAACTTCTCTCTTAGCCGAGTCATATCCCTTTTTGAAATCTATGAATAACTGATGTACTGTGCCCTTGTACTCTCATTTTTTCTCAAATATCTGTCGAATACAAAGTCTGATCAATAGTCGATTTATTACGCCTAAAATCACACTAATGACCCCCAATAATTTCATCCATATAGGGGGTTAATGTTTTCAAAAGAACATTGGATAAAAATTTTGTACGACATCAACAGAAGTGATTTTCCTCGAAAGTTACTCTTGTTGTTGTTATTATTATTATTATTATTATTATTATTATTATTAACATTATTATGTTACGCTATCTTTATTAATATTATACTATGTTCATATAGGACATATTCATGAATATTATGTAAAAGTGTTTCCAGTATTAAAGGTAACGAAGAGTCTGAATAAATTATTTTTAAACAGTGAACCTTAACACATTCATACCACACGTTTCTTCGATTCCATTCTGAAATTCCATTTAATATATTTTAAGTTAAATTCAAACAATTAAGTTAATATTGGTAGTAACTATTTGTGAATAAACGAATGTTTCTAAAATAACTATAATTGTTTACATCAGCTAGTGAAAAAGTTTACTTTTGCTGTGTATTTCGCAATAACTGTATTTAATGACATTAATTTGATCAATGGCATAAAACTAACACGCTCTTCCGTAAATGCTATGAATTTCAAATGTAGAAAAGAACCTGTCGACTAAAATAGTACTTCAAGAAAAAAAAAAGGGAGTGAAAGCGAGAGAGAGGGAGAGAGAGAGAGTAAAAAACGAAAGAAGTCCGAAGAGAAGTGATAAATGGAAAGTCTAATGAAAGGTCTAGGAAATTTTCAAAGGTTTCGAATAAAATTGATGACACCTTATCAGGATGGGTACAACACTTTAATCACGTATATTTTGCATCTCTATTTATCATAGTGTATAATAGATCAAATCTATACTTACAATATTACAAATAAGCAGAGTTATATTTGTTTTCAAACTCGTATCTCACTGCATGCTTCTCTTTGTACCTTGCGTATTTGGACAACAACTAGCGATACTAACGCCAGTGATCCCGCTTATTTTTTTTCTTCTACTCGCTATGTCCATACTTTTAAACTTATATTGAGATTAAACCGACCTTAGCGTTTTTACTTTGAAGTGGTAGCAAGCGAAAATGGAACAGCTTCATCCACAACCATCTTAAATAAACAAGCCATGCTGTTAGAATTGGCAACGTTGGCGGGCTGAGTCAGACTCCGAGTTGTATCTTATTCAAGTGTGGGAAAATGATCGAAGATCGTAATGAAACTTTATTTTAATAAACATTTAGTTTTTTTTTTCAAAGTGGATATCCTTTTAACTCTTCTTTTCTTTTTAATGTATTACGGGAAAAAGTATAACGTAAGAACTTATTACTATAGCTGTTTTTATATTTATTTAACTTACTCAACTTAAACATTTTGATATTTCATTTTACACGTAGCCTAGGTCTACATATTTGTAGCAAACAAGAAGTCTAGTTAGAACCAACGAGTTAGATACTATAGAGAGGCTGAAGACCTCTCATAAGCGCTCCCTGCGGAGGCCAACAGTACTATGGATCGTTTCCTACAAAACATGGCCGTCTATAATACCGCCAGCCTCCGCAAGGAGTGCTTATCAAAAGTATACTGCCTCTTTGAAAAATAAGGTGTCCCGTAGTTTCCAATGAATACTTTATTTCATATTCTTGTATGATACAGTTTCAATAATGATATTTCACAACATATCTATTATTATTATTATTATTATTATTATTATTATTATTATTATTATTATTATTATTATGGATTTGTATTAATTGTAGACTTGGGTCAGTGGAAGATCAGGCCTTAACTCTGCCAGATAAAATAAAATAAATTATTATATTTTTCGGATACATCAATATTTAATTTAAACATTTCGCTATAGGTTTTGTAAAAAGCTGATTTATAAATGAAAAAGTAATAATTAAGACTTTAAAATTTCCAAAAATGTCTAATTCCCTCGGATTTAAATGAAATGTACCGTAAATCATAATATTCGTTGCTGGATAATTAAACACTCTCAATACAGGTACCATTGCCCCAGAGAATTATAAGATAAGACGGACTGAGCACAAGCGAAATATCTGTATTAATAAGTTTGTACCATCAAGAGTTTAGTATTTATTGTGTTTATAGGGCCTACTCCAATTTTATTTTTATTAATGCGTAGGGCTCTTTTTGTTAACAAAGAAGAAAGTTAGCACTTGCATCACACACAATTTGTCATTATTGTTCAAAATAATGTAAGAACAGTTTCATTCAGCAAAAGCCTCTGCCTAGTTGCGAGACATGTGTGAGGTCAATATTTGTTTCAAATTATATTAGACTACATGATGTCTCCATCACGCGAAAAGAAGTGTAGCTAGCTGTGGCTCCTGTTGTTTTTGATAACAATGTTAATCATAAGTATCTTATCGTTTCAATAAATGTGGTGAGTTATGATCACGAGTAACTTTCTATTAGTGTAATTCTTTAATTATTATGTTGCATGCTAAGAGGTTATGTGTAGTTTTAATAATTGCAGTTTTCAAAAGTTCTCTGTATTAATTCCAATTTCAAATGACTTTTTCTCAATAACTTAATTATTGGATTTTTTTTTAAATTTTCGCGACTACCTTTCCTATATCTTACTCCTATTAGTTACATACGTCGTCTCTCTTGAAATCACATGGTGAGCACTGACTTACATGATTTCATATTAGGGTATATTAGCTGTAAGGTAATTAAATTTGTGACGAAGTCAAAAAATTATTTATTTTTCTTCTGCCGATTAAATTCATCCGTCTTTAGGTGCTTTGCTTTGGTTGCATCGAGTATAGCTTGTCATTTAATATCTGGGCTATATTTCGTAAAACTAATAAAACATAGGTCTACAGCTGTTATAAAACGTGAAGTTTTGTGTGTATTTTACTTTTTACTTATTAACATAGTCTTAATATTTAACTCAATTCACAGTAATACTAACTTCATCACAGTCATTTCCTACAACATCCGAGCCACGCCCCTTTGTTTTGACTAACCGAAACATGGCGGACCAATGTTCAATTGTCTTCAACTTTCAGAGATCTTCAGCCTCTGTATAGTATCTAGCTCGTTGGTTAGAACACAGGGTAAAAAATGCAGCAGGGCTAACATATTTTCTTTGTGTAAGAGCACTTGCATAATATTGTGATAATTATTAATTTTGCTTGTTTTTGTAGTACATGTTTTAATATACTGACAAGAAATGCTGACAGGACAGTTCATAGTGCTATGGTTTAAATTAATTTGTAATTCTTTACAATTTCGCTACCAAAGGAAAGTGGATTTATATTGACACACATCCACTGACCAAAATGCGTATGTATAAGGCATACTAAAAGCATGAACTAATCAAATCTAACCTGTCACTGATAAGTTCTCGATCTTACGAAAATTCGCTTTCTATTTTTTTTCTGTGTACCTTCGAATGATCTTACATTCAAGGAACACGATTGCACCTCGCCACCGACCATCACATTCAGAGCAACTTTTGATCCTTTTGATCCCTAATGGTGCGAAATTTACATCGCCGCTCAATTTGTCTTTGTTTACGGTAAGTATTACTCAACCAGGAGCCAAGTACGCAAATATAATCTTTGGTAACGCGATTGTAAAGAAATTGTAATTAATTTTCTCATGAATCTAGATTCATTATTCTCATAGCTTTCTTTTCTTTGGTAGTAAAAGAAAAATCCCTGATTATAGGATTACATTTCGATATAATTTCTTATTATGCACTACACCGTACTCAGGAAAACACAATCTAAGGTTAAGAAACGAAATAATAAGTCCCTAAGGACGGGTAACAATAACAGACCTCATTCCAATGTGTTTATTTACATTAGAAACATAAAATTCAATAACTTTATCCACACCTTCAAACAAAGGTTATTTACAGAGAGCGTCGCCTGCTAAGAGAAATAGCGCTGCGCCACGGTAGAACATGTGTACTAACATCAGTCAGCTCACTTTTAAATTCTGTTCGTTCTATAGCAATGTTAAATTTCTACATACTACATCCAGAACAACTCACAGTATATTTACAATAAATGTATACATGTACAATATATAAGTACTGTACATAGGCCAAATTCAGGATTAAAACCATTTTCTGCTCATGCGTTTTCTAATATTAGTAGGCGCATTTCTGCACTGAGCAAGATTGAAACAAAGAAAACCATGACAATATGTCGATTGAAAGGCCTCCAATCGCAGTAATATTAAAGGCATTAATGAAATGGATTACGCGAAGGTTATTTTCTTTTTCTTTCACCAAAGCTACCGCAATCAAAAATACATTTTCCTCAGAGCTACTTATTTTATTTCCAGGTTTGGTACAGAACACTACAAGGAAGTAATATTCTAGCTGTATCAGTAAATAACAACACTATCAGATGATCAATTCGGAAATGCATACAAGTGAGCGGTAGTCCAATACTGCAGTGGCGAAAATGTGACTCGCGAACACATTGTGACTCGCAATGATAGCTATGCATTTCTCTTGTTTCCTACCTACCCCAACCTCCACCCTCTCATTCACTGGAGTCAAACTCCGTTCCATTTGTATTTGTCTCTGACCTGCGAGTGGCGTATCGTCGCAATGTCTCTCTCGAAATCATGTACCTCTACAAAAACGAAAGTTTCAAAGTAGGATGGGAGGATGCATTCTTTTGCTTACAATATGATGAGTATATTAAATGTATGATTTGTTCACAAGTATTACGAGGAAACGGTTGTATAACATAAAACGGCATTATAAGTTACTACATGTTACTGATGAAACATTAAAATATTAAGTCAACCATGGGGAAAAATGGCTCCGAAGGGCCACTGCACTCAAAGCCTCCTTGCCTCACTCCACCGACCATCCCCTTCGCCTGGTGCTTCGTAAAGACACGCTTCATTCAGTGGTGAGTATGGCTTCCATCTCGGGACGTCAGTTTCAGTAAGAGTGGCAGAAATAATTTTTTGTTACTTACAAAAAGAGAAAAGTCTGCTGCTTAATATGCGGGTTTAAAATTGCGCATATAAAACGCTTCAATATTAAACGCCACTTTGATCGGAAGCATAAAGCGGACCTCGATGATCGTACAAGTATTTATTTACAATTTTAAAAGCTATTTTCGTAATATTTGTGAAAAGATACAAAGCAAGATATGTTTAGGTATTTTCGGGGTTTAGTTACTTATTATTTTATTAAGTATCTGGAACTTAACTTGCTTATTTATAACTCTGAGTGCATATTAGGCCTACTTGATGCGTCCTCTTTCAAAGAAAGATTTTCAGAAGTAACTGCAATGGACAAGGGGATGTGTTTGTTCAATAATCCATTTGTATTTGATGTTACCCAAGCAGCAGAGCCATATAGAGATGCAAACGAGCACGCCAGTAAAGTGTTTAGGAAAAAATGGATTAGATCTTTTTAAATACCTACCAGAGGAGCAATTCCCTAATCTGCGCACATTTGCAAAGCGTATTGTATCTATGTTTGGCTCAACTTACTGTTGCGAGCAGTTTTTTTTTTTTTTTTTTTTTTCGAAAATGAATATGACAAAAAATATCTCCAGGTCTAGGATCACAGACATGCATTTTAGTTTCAGTATTACTGTTGAGTTGTTCTACTTCAGATATTGAGTTGTTCTACTTTAGAGCCAAATACATCCATTTTAGTTAATAACAAAAATCTCCAAGAGCCACAAAAAAAAATGAAAATTAGCAGTATAGGGCTACAGTAGTATTTCGTTTCATTCATATCTCATATATTTTGTTTAATATGTTTTAAATTTAAATCACAATGGAGTTCAGTTACTTTTTTATTGGTTAAAAAAAACAATGTATTATATTGATCATTATATTTTTTTAATATATTGTACAGTTAAATGACAATGGAGCTTTGTTTTTTCTGTATTGTTTTTAAAAAGAAACAATTTATTATGTCGATCAAAAGACAGTTCAAGAATATTTCGTGCACATGTAAAGGAACGGTTATACAATTGAAGAATATATAATTTGCCTAATGACAGTAGGTGGTTGTAATAATTATTGTATGACACATGTACTTCATATAAACAAAAGACTATAAAGATTTTGAAACAACAAATAACAGCGGAGAAATTACTGACGCGCAAGGTGTGTCGAATCCACCACTGCACTTGACTTAGCAAAACAGCTGCGTTCCCCTCGCCTGCCAATCAAACGAATGTGGGGTGAGTAGGAAACGTTCCCTCCCTACTTTGCTTATAGTCCCCATAGCTGTATTAAATGTTTTATTATTGTTGTTATTATTATTATTATTATTATTATGATGATGATGATGATTATTATTATTATTATTATTATTATTATTATTATTATTATTATTATTATTATTATTATCCCTATACGTCGATCCTTTTTCAGAAAATGTACGAATAATGCGGTTAGATCTTCAATTTAAACTCACAGATTTACAATGTGATGTTAAATGAAAGCTAGATGTAAGGACTTGAGAAATGTTGAACTTTTCAAATCTTTGCCAAAAATAAATATCCGGAGCTTCGTTCTTTCGCTTGCTCTGTTGAAGCCATGTTCGCTACAACTTACGTTTGTGAAAAATTATTTTCAACAATGAAAATAGTAAAAACCAAATTTAGATCACGACTGACAGACAAATACCTTCGTGATCAACTACGACTGGCAGTAAGTGACATAATTCTTGATTTTGAAACTGTGTCACAGAGACATTCTGAAGACAGTTAATTTTAGCTTGTGATAATGTTTCCTATGTTTTCTTATTCATTTCTTTCTTCGTTACACGTACTAAACATTAGTTTGTAACCTTATACTGTATGGAATTATATTTGAGTGCTTGACGTAAGGAAAATGAAAATCAGACAGTTGCTTCACTTCCCCTTCGGGTGTCCGCCTCCCTCCATAAATGGTATGCACGTTGCAGGTTACACTGTGGCTCGGCGCATGATTACATTTTCGCCACGGCTGGTCTACTATAATACAAATCCGAACGAAACCGTTCCGCTAAGTGACCACCTACATTTTAGTTTACGTATTATTTATTTGCTCTAATTATAGTGAAGTGACTACATAAGCTCCGTCTGTGTTAGAGACCAATACCAATACTAATACTAATAATAATAATAATAATAATAATAATAATAATAATAATAATAATAATAATAATAGTATGTGAAAAGAAAATTAAGGAAGAGGGAAATATATTAATGAAGAAAATATTATTTCATATTCATTACGATACAGAACAAGACAATTTTGTCGGCATTTTGTTAAAAATAGTAACACAGAAACCAAGTATTTTAAGAAAACAAAAAGTACGACAGCACACATTCGTAAGCGTACATCTCCCTTTCTCTACCGGAAATCAAATCCACGTCGGATGGTAAGCCACAGGTTATTCTTGAATTAGACGAGTAGATCTGCGTGTATTTTAACAGTGTAAGCCACTATGGTAATTTAATTTAATGAATCCATTACATAATTGAATTTGCATTTTGTGAATTTGAACGCTGCCGCAGGCTCCAAACTAAATAGGACTGTTCGTTTTGGAAGTCTCATTCATGCTTTTATAGAGGAATCTTTGGGACCGGTGCTAATCCCTTTACGAGAACTAGTTCCACGGGAGAGTTCTTCAAAGGCGCGTTCTCTTTGAGTTGAAGCGCCACTTATCACCTTATTACCAGCAAGCTTTTGTCCATTAGTCTGGCGGGATGGAGTGGATACAGAGCTTCTAGCACTTAATAATCTAGATGACACTGGCTCAAGGGTCAATTCTGCTACACTCCAAATATTGTTCACATCAAACTTCGCTTCAACTATTATCTAAAGCCAAAAACCATCGTCGTTGTCGTCGTCATCATCATCATCATCATCATCATCATCATCATCATCATCATCATCATCATCATCATCATCATCATCATCACGTTTGAAATGAGCCTCTTTTACGCCCGATTGTATAAACCATTTAATCTTAGATCAGAGGTTAAATTGATCCTTGTTTCAGCTGAACTTGGAATTTTGTGTTGTATAAAGTCTAATCTGAGATTAATTTGTCTCAAACTAAAGTCAACTTTGACTGAAGAAATTTCTCCGATTAAGTTAGATGATCCAAGTTCAGTTATTTCTTTTCTGTTTGAACTATACGAGTGATAGATTGTGCAAATAAAATATCCATTATTATTAATATTAATAGATATGTTAGGTACATTTATATATATTTCTTTCAATTTCTTGCCTTAATACACAAACATTATTATATTTTATAAGGCTCTATCGTGTTCAGCAATATCAAATAACATAACCTATAATTATATTATGTTTATAACAACCATTAATTATTAATGGATATGATAGGTACATTCATAAATGTTCAATTAACTGTATTACTAAACGAAAATTGTCGTTTTATAAAGCTTTATTATGTTTAGCAGTATCAAACACCATAACATGGTAACAACTTGGAGAACAGTCAACCTTCTTCTTATTGTCCGCCATTATTTACGTTGCAAAAAAAAAAAAAAAACAGAGTGTAATACGGAAAGTCGTGAAAAAGTAGTTGTAAAGTCGCTAGATTTCTCATTATCAACAAAGAAAGATTAAATTTTGTCACTATGGGGTGCTAAAAAGGTAACTAAATCCCTATTTAAGCAATATAAAAGTTAAGAGAAATTGTTGTTGAAAAAGAGTTAAAATCGCTAGATTGGCAACACTGAACAAACCTGTATAACATCAACGAGTTAGAAAGAGAAAGATATAGAGTGGTCATTGCGCCGCCATGTTTGAAGAAAATTGAACGACCGTCGGTAATGAACTTATGCGCCCAAAACAAAGTGGGCGTGGTGATAACTGACATTAGAATCGTCAGCTGTTTTAATTTCGTTTGCATAAATCAGTTAAACTGAAGTGGAAAAACCTAGTATTTCGTCAAATACGTGCTAGGAACTTAATCTAACCTTATGTACGCTAAATTTAAAACACTTGAGCTATTCCTAGAAGGAATGCTTAAAAGAATAACCTAAGCAAAATTGTCATGCAGTATGACAAGAAGTCCTAGCAAATATACTGAAGAAATTGTTAATATTCCAAGGTTCTTTTAAATGCGATCTGCAAGATTGCCTATAAAATGAACGAGTATGATTCGGATGATTTTATTAAATTGTTTTCCCAGTCTCTACACGTTGCAAAACTATTTACTATACCATAAGATATAGAATGAAAGTAGGCCCTATCTGTAGTAAACAACCTTTACCTTCAAGCTTGTAACGTGGGTGAAACATGACAAAACACGCTTTCAGGTTTTTTGTTACAGTAAAGTAATCTTATTGTTCATGTTATAGTTGTAATCCCCTGGTAGAGGGGCAGAGAAGGCCTGACGGCCTTATCTCTACCAGGTTAAATAAATAAATCTAATCTAATCTAATCTAAAGTATAATTATTATCGAAATGTGAACGTGAGGCCAACAGCCGGCTGGTCTGTCTGAGCCTTTCAAGGGCTGTAGCACCACAGATAATTATTAGTGTATAATTGAGCACCCACGTACAATAATGGGGTAAGTAGTTACGAAATATATTCATACTTACCCCATTATTGCACGTGGGTGCTCAATTATGTTCTTTCATGTCCTTCCAGTCAAAATACTAACAAAAATACGTCCTACTCCAGAGTTTTGCGTTATTTTGGATGCGAGTGTCGAAATACAATTTTAATATTTGATTGCTATTACTAGGTTTGAAACGGAATTGTAGCGGTTTTATCCGTATTTAGTTTAACTTTATTACTAGTGAACCATTTATTTGATTAATCGTTTGTCTTCGAAATAGGCCTACTTCTTATAAGCTACAGCTCATCGTCTTCTTGTATAAGCAGTGAGGACAGAAGGAGCAGAAATAAAGGATGCCGGTGTCGAAATACAGTTTTAATATTGTATTGCTATTTGTTTTTCACTGGGTCTGAAACGGAATTGTATTGGTTTTATCTGTATTTAGTTTAAGTACATTACCAGTGAACCATTTATTTTGTTTATGCCGGGCGTTGTTACGCATTTATGCATGAAAAAAATGCTGCTAATTAACAAAACTATGGACATAACTTCATAAAATTTACATGAAATATGATATATCAGTTGTCTTTTTCCATTTGACATTGCAGTTATATGCAGCACACACAACAGGCATGTTTTTTCTTCGTTTTTTTGTACTTCTTACCTCCGTTATACAACATTGTAAGCAGACGAATTTTTACAAAGGTGGGCGCTTAGCTCAGATCTGCCGTGTTTCGCGGTGGCACCGCAAAGAGCCCTGTACAGGACAACATGACCACTCTATAGTCTTCTCTTTCTAACTCGTTGTATAACATGGTCCGCGCATCACGTATTTCACCTGTTTATGCGATGTTGCCAAATCCTTTTCACGTGAACTTAGATTGCATTTGAACCAAGGTAATTTGATCGCAGAAAAGTTTTATACAATAGAAGAAGTGTCTGAACTCGGTTCACTTTTCGATCTTCAATCAAAGTTGATCTTTAGTCAGGGAGTTTTATACAATTGGGCCTTAGACTGTTGGTCTCAAACAATCTAGAAATATGAATTACAACCACTATGACATTCAATATTCGCTTCAAGAACAATTTCGTTGTGTCATTCTATCCCAAAAGCTCTAATAATAAACCAACGTTATATAATACTAGTGGCTTGTGCAGCAAATGCTGCAAACTAAGTTCATTAGACGTTCAAACAAAAATTTTCAGATCTATTTTCAATGAAGAATACCAGACATTTTGAAATTTATTTGCTTCCATAATAATGAAACACACTCCTTCTGACTGACCCGGAACAATTTTTCCCTTGAAATTATTCAAATCTTCTTTACAGGGAGCTTCACCTGAAAGACTAGATTTGCATAATATATACGTTACTGTGTACGTTAACAGAAAACCACAATTCCAAGTCACACAGAGATTGTGTGCACTCGTGGGTCTCTGGCGTTTCGTCAGCCCACGCGAGTTGTGTGGATATAAAGGGAAAAGTTGAGACGGTGTCGGGTGGAGTTCCCGGGTAGCTCAGTGGTAGAGCGCTGGTACGTTCAACCAGAGGTCCCGGGATCGATACCCGGCCCCGGAACAATTTTTCCCTTGAAATTATTCAAATCTGCTTTACAGGGATCTTCACCTGAAAGACTAGATTTGTATTTTTTTATGCCAAATACATTTATCTTGAACCTATTCACTTTAGTTTTTGAGTTTCAATGCGAAAACGCAAGTAACAATATCAGGACGGTCAGTGGGTTTTTCATGTGGGCGTAAAGCAGTAGCTATTTCAGGTCATTGTGGATTGTAGATGAAAGTTAAAAAAAGTCAGGTTTGCTATGCTTTCGAGCAATAGACATAGCATCTTGGTATAGCTGCTGCATGTAGAGCTTGAAATGTAGAGGATAAAATCATATTATCCTCCTAAGAAATCTTGCTGAAATGATCGGGAGACTACATAATTTTGTAGGCTTCTTATTTTATCGATAGTAATACCTTTTGGTCTTTCCTTAGGAACTGTAATTTTTGCGCTCTCTCGAGCCAATACTGAAGAGAATGACGCATATAATATCTACACCACACCGCCATTAAGTATATCAAAAAGACCCAATCCCACTTGATTAATAACTATAAAAATATTTGATTGATTTAATAAAAATAATAGCCGCCACTCAGTAAATTATAGAAATGAAGATTTAATTTAAGATATTCTCTACATCTACTTATATAACCCCAAAACGTTTCACTTTCATATCATCAATATAGCATTAATATGTATAATTAATGAAATGTAGTCGCATCATGGCATTTACTATAATAATATTTCATTTCTAATGGTAAAAATGTCATCAAACCATCTCAAGTTTTGTAGATTTTAATATCCAATACACAGATGTACTCAGAAAATTACACACCGCAAAATCAGACCTGTAAATTATTTTTAGTAAGTCTTGAAGGTTTTAATACTACTTACTTACTTACTGGCTTTTAAGGAACCCGGAGGTTCATTGCCGCCCTCATATAAGCCCGCCATTGGTCCCTATCCTGAGCAAAATTAATCCATTCTCTATCATCATATCCCTCTTCCCTCAAATCCATTTTAATATTATCTTCCCATCTATGTGTCGGCCTCCTTAAAGGTCTTTTTCCCTCCGGCCTCGCAACTAACACTCTATATGCATTTCTGGATTCGCCCATATGTGCTACATACCCTGCCCATCTCAAACGTCTGGATTTAATGTTCCTAATTATGTCAGGTGAAGAACACAATGCATGCAGTTCTGTGTTGTGTAACTTTCTCCATTCTCCTGTAACTTCATCCCTCTTAGCCCCAAATATTTTCCTAAGAATCTTATTCTCAAACACCCGTAGTCTCTGTTCCTCTCTCAAAGTGAGAGTCCAAGTTTCATAACCATACAGAACAACAGGTAATATAACTGTTTTATAAATTCTAACTTTCAGATTTTTCGACAGTAGACTGGATGATAAAAGTTTCTCAACCGAATAATAGCAGGCATTTCCCATATTTATTCTGTGTTTAATTTCTTCCCGAGTATCATTTATATTTGTTACTGTTGCTCCCAGATATTTGAACTTCTCCACCTCTTCAAAAGATAAATTTCCAATTTTTATATTTCCATTTCGTACAATATTCTGGTCACGAGACATAATCATATACTTTGTCTTTTCGGGATTTACTTCCAAACCTTTCTCTTTACTTGCTTCCAGTAAACCAAGTGAATTTTAACTCTAAATATGTCAGCAATTATGCAGGTCATGGCCTTTGTGTAATAGCCTATTCTTTATTGTAGTGTTTTGTTTTATTCTTAAATCCGTGCTGAAATGCAATTAGTTCTCAAAACTGACGAAAGATGGATTTTGGAAAATAGGAAAATTATCTAGGAAAACTAACGCGTCACTGAAACTTACTATTCAAAATGATGGGTCATTTATTAAAATCCGTTCAGCCGTTTTCTCGTAATTTCCATTACCAATTCAAATTATATATATAAATATTTAATGCGACTCCCTTCCTAGGTGGTCAGCATAATATGAGGTTACTATGTGGTAGACAACAGAACTGAAAACCGCAACTTAAAATATCAAATAGTCCTCAATATACAAACTTATACATTTCATAAAAAATTAACAAAGACGAAAAAGGACTAACAAATAGTTTCAATTGCAGATAGGTAAAATTCGCTTTCCTTGCCGATAATGGAATACAAGTTTACTTGTTAACTCTACCTACGGACTCACAGAAGAATACCATTTTTGAAAGTTGAAATTTATACCCACTTTATTATTTTGTGGCCGTCTTTACTTCGTTTTGTTCTAGTAGACGTTCCTATTCTCTCTACATGAGTAAGGGAGTTGTTTGATTCTCAAATTATCAATCAGAGTAAATATTTCTTATTGGAATTTCTTACATGGATTTTCTCTTATATTCTGTAATTTTTATTTTTCTAAAAATTTCTTCACTGCTATTTCTATTCTCATTTTTGTGCTACTTTTTGCCTAACTTTCTCCTCCATATATTAATGTGAATCATGCTCATCCTAGATATTCTACATGACTCTGAGGTGCAGTACAAAGGATTTCAAAAACGGTTTGCTGCTACAAAGAACGACTTGAGTATTGTACTGTATTCACAAGCAAGACATATTCATAGAAAAGTCTGTACAACAGCGATCGGCAATTCATGGGGCAAACGGCAGCTTACGTCATAGTTATGCAGGGGCACTTCCAGAGGGAGGTTGTCTCACTAATGCCAGATTCCCTACCAATTCTCCTGGTCGAGTCATGAGGACTGACTAGAACGGCAGCAATGACATCAGCTGATCTCTCGTCTTGCACAGGTCGCATGATACGTCTATTTTAATTATGGTTAGGCTGCAAGCTGTCCAGTCGCTCTGAATGGCGCAGTTGGTATAGCGCTGGCCTTCTGTGCCCGAGATTGCGGGTTCGATCCCGGCCCAGATCGATGGCATTTAAGTGTGCTTAAATGCGACAGGCTCATGTCACTAGATTTACTGGCATGTAAAAGAACTCTTGCGGGACAAAATTCCGACACACCGGCGACGCTGATATAACCTCGGCAGTTGCGAGCGTCGTTAAATAAACCGTATTTGTTTTTGCAGCTGTCCAGTTGCTTGTACACGAGCAGCGAGACGCCTGGAAATCTTGCAAGGTTGACGAGCACGTTGTGGGTATATCTCTCTGTGTATAGACACGCGGCAGCCCGGAAGTTTCTAAAGGATGCGTCAGAAAGAACGGATGGATTTCAAACTATCGATACGCAACGAGGAGAGAGGGACCACGACTGTTGGGTCAGCCATAGAATGCAGTTTCAGTTGAGAATATGGTGTTGGTCTGGTGTACAACATGCTTTCATCGTAGAGACATTTTTGAAAAATGAAGAGTCTGTGATCGCCACTCAGGACTCAGTTCGACATCGGATGTCACGCTAGGATTCCAACTCGGAATACAATTTTGCGGTGGGTGGCTTCATTTCGTATCACAGGTTCAACATTAAAGAAGAAATCACCTGGACGAAATTCTATTGCACTGAGATTGTCCGAGGCTACGGTAAGATCTCGCGCCCTGCGACTTCTTTCTTTGGGATCATTTGGAGGCGTAAGTTTGTAAACATCGATCACATACACTGGACGAACTGAAGACAGCGTTTCGTGAAGAAATCGTGGCAATTGCACCAGCTATGACTGTGAAAGTGATGGCGAACATCAGAAAACGCCTCGATGCCTGTATTGAAAGCCAAGGACATCATATGGATAATGTTGTTTTCCATAAATAAACTGCATGTATTGGTGAATGTGTTGATAACAATAAATTTTTGATTTGATGAATCTTTACAATTTTCTTGCCATGTGAAATCCATCCGTTCTTTCTGACGCACCCTGTATAAGATTCGCCCAATACCATCAACATGTGAGCCGTTCAGAGCAGAAGTGGTGTAAGTCAAAATTGGGTAATGAGGTTTAAAGTAAAAATTCTGTAAAATACAGCACAAAGTAGCAATTAATATATCCTTGGTGCTATCCACCGACTACTAATAATTTAAATAAATTCAGTATTAACTGCTACTTTGCGCTGTATTTTACAGAATGTTTACTTTAACCCTCATTGTCTATTTTTTACTTCCACCACTTCTGCTCTCAACGGCTCATATCAGGGTGGTATTCATAGACATTTCGCAGCACGCGCTACGAGCGTACTAAGCTAGCCCCGGCTATCCACTGGTTACTTGTACAGAATTCAAATCATATCCTATCGCTAACACTGGTTTATGAATACGAAAAACGCTGATCATCCACCGGAAGCCCGCGCTAAAAATGTCTATGAATACGGCCCTCACTGTTTGTAGTACGTAAGAGGTATTTGTAATCATTCTTAACTTTTAGGTACTTATTTTATTAGTCACAGAAGTAATATTGCAAAACTTGAGACATCTACATAAGTAGGTAGAGAGAAAATAAAACACTTCCTTCTTATTGTATATTGTTGAGTTTACCTAAGTGTAGTGTACATATAGAACTGGCCGTATGTACTACAGGTGCTGTATTACGGTGATTTGAAAAAACCCTGCTGGGGAGCAAAGGGGAAGGGGTAGTTTACTTGCATTCACCCCTTGACGGTGCTGCCAGCCACCAGGTCTAGACTCAGCTAGGTAATTGTGCATATGTACTATGTCAACATTAAATGGACTTGTCTTGTTTACATTTTCTTCTCGTAACGTTTCTCAATATTAATGGTATTGTCTTTTCGTATGTTTTCTCATTGAAACAGTAGAAATTGATAAAAACGTTTCTTATGAAAGTTGTTTGTTTTGAAAAGCTATTTTAAATGGTACCATATTTGACCCCATTACCATTTGAAATTTTAAAGTGATACGCCACTGACCCTACTTTCTGTTATGGCTGATTGATGAAATCAAGCTGAAGTGAAAGTTCACATGTGCCTTAATTATAAATATTTTTGTCTCGAAAATTTTAATGCACTAGTTTCCGAAATAGATTACTCTTACGGGTGGTCTGAATCACCCTGTATTTTAGAAATTGAGAGATTGTTCTTTCCACAACGCATAACGTACTACACCGGCAACATGATTATACAGATAGAATTTCGCAATAACACATTTTTGGACATGAACAACAATATCTTAATAGATATATATTTTAGAACTAAAACAGTGTTATTTTTAATTGACTTACGTACATTCATACACTATATTAGGAACACGACAGAGGTATCATTATTTCCTCTCTATTCAAAAATATAAATGTAATCTATAGGTGTGCTCACTTGAAAGCAAGCTTTATAGTTGACAATGTGAAAAACGCGGAGTTTCTATGTTAATATCTGCAACTTTAGCGACTGTCCTTGAGCTTTATTTTAATACGTCCTTTACAAATTCTAGTCGCACTGAAATTGCAGTTGCTTAAAATCGAATGGCATGTTAGTGGGTATCATAGGAATATGTGGGATAGAAACATATTTTATTTTGCCAGTTAGTATTGTCACTTCTATTACATTTTGCATGAGTTTTTTCACTCCAATTCTTGTTCCATTGCATAATTTTGATGGATCAGTATTTCGCAATAGTACTATTGGTGATTCAATATTAAGTAAAAATGAGCAAATGGACAAATTATTAGATGTTGCAGTTTTAATAAAGCATTTAACATCCCGAAATCAATGGTATTTATTAAAATAAGAAATCTGTATCGAAATTAAAAACTGTAATTTTGATACAGATGATCTTTGCATAATAATTTCATTTCAGTATGGTCGTAGAAAAGTGCCTAGATTTTGGTCTTCATGATGTAACAAAAATGTTATTTAATTTTATGTTACTTTTGCACAGCCTCGTCAAGGTCGCTGTTGAATACAGCAGACAATAATAAAGAACAATTGACTCTAGAAGATTATATTTTAATATTATATACTAATGTTTGATAGTTTCTATTTTTTTTAATTAATTTAATGTCTATTTGTCCAATTTTAATGTAGCCTACATTTTCATCCAGGGGCCCGTTTCACAATCCCTATAAATTACAAGTTAACAACTTACAAATAACAAGTAAAAGATTACAAATGCTTATAAATTGTGTTTCACAATATCGCCAACGATAGTTTACAAAAATCGCTAAGGAGTAAAGCTAAAGTCGCTGTATTTTTACTAATATCGATATGTGTGTTTATATTTTGTACTAAAATAGATTATTCTAAGCTTGCTGATTCATATTTTACCAACAGAAAATATAAAGTATTGTTTCAAAAAATTAAAAGTATTTAGATTTTTTTATATTGGCGACAATGGAGTTTCACGTGATATGATTGGTAGAGTATACTAATACGTGTATTAGCGTCTATTACTTAAATCAGACGTCTCTATAGGGCCTCCTCGGAGCACTTCCTCCTCTTTCTCTTTTTCAATGTAAGAGTGGCACAAGATGCAGGAGTAGTTCGTGTATCTCCGGATGACGTCATTGACCGCGACGTTTGAATAGACATCTGCAACCGCTACGATGTAACGGTCAGTCACTGTGTTCATTTCCGAGGAAAGAATGTCCTCATTACCGCAAATGTGTGAAGAAATAAAAGCTTCCATAGACAAAGTGAAATTGTGGGAGACGCAAGTTTCAGTGGGTAACTGTTACCACTTTATTAATCTAAAATTGTTACCTGATTTGACTCAAGACCAGTGTAACAAATATAATGAAGTACTGAAGGGTTTGAGGAAAGAATTTCAGACCAGATTTAAGATTTGAAAAGTTCTAATTTAAAATAATTGTTTGTGAATTTCTAAGATGTTTAGGTTATTTTTAATTATTGAAAACATTACGAAATATATTATTTAACTATTAATGTAATTAATATATTAATATTGGCGTAACGTAAGAATACTTACTTTAACAACCAACAAGTTTAATTGTAATTATATTATTATTATTATTATTATTATTATTATTATTATTTAATTGAATTTTATTTTATTAAATAT
This sequence comes from Periplaneta americana, assembly GCA_025594305.2. Lineage (NCBI taxonomy): Eukaryota > Metazoa > Arthropoda > Insecta > Blattodea > Blattidae > Periplaneta > Periplaneta americana. Next base: position 137,954,798 of record JAJSOF020000017.1, on the reverse strand, counting down.
AGTCTAAACTTAAAAAAAGAGCGATATCAAAAACCTTTACTAGGAATGAAATATTGTTATTGTTTGGTCAACTGTCCGAAGACAGGTCTGAACCTCACAAGTGATACCAACAAGGCACCACTTATGAGTCAACTAGGCCAGGAGATAATGGAGTAAGGTGGCCAGTTCCTTGTGCTTAAATAATTACGTAACATGTATGGTTCGTCATGCTTCAGATGTCTTCTTTTTACTCATTGGTAGTATATAATTAGTAAATAAATGTATTATTATTGTTATTATTATTGTTACTGCAAACTACTTAAGAAATTCCTTCGGAAACCAACCGTCTATTGTAACAGTACAACTCAAAAGTGGAGCTTTGTGGCATTTCTCCCGCGACAGTTAAAACTTAGCTCGCTCATGCTTGTAACATAAATCAGCGATCGGCTATCTTCGGGTACTGCGATTATCTCTTCAGCTGACTATGTTATCTAAACTTGCTCTCTGTGACAACTTTTATGCGTTGGCCTTGAGACGCCTCACTTAAATGAATAAAGTTAGCACCAAATTCAGTCAAATAAGTAAATAACAGATTTGGTCCACGCAATTGATAAAATAATTACGATGTCTTACTACAAAATCAGGTTCATTTTTCGTGTTTATCCATCAGTATTTATTAATGTTGCATCCATAACCTCACAAACATTAGTGATCCCAGCAGCATCATGAAAATTCTGTGCTATAGTAAATAACATTTTGGTGATCAAAACCCTACCCCGAATTTAACTCTTTTAACAACATCAACTACCCTGTGGACACATTTGCACATTGATATCTTAGAAATTCCGTGCTTATCTGCTAACCCACGGAACTGACAGCTACTATGCAACTAATGCAAAACAATAAAGCTCTCGCTTTGAGGTTAGGGCATCACTTTTCCCTTTTGGATGTTGGATATGTTGTCCCATATCTTGTAGGAGAGATTCCAGCGAAACGGGACTCGAATCGACTTCAGAATACCGCGTAAGTAGTGTTATTACTGAGTTATTTATTTTTGGTGCAGGGAACTTCTTTTTTAAGTGCGAGTATTTATTAAATACAGTATTCGTATATAAATACTTACGCGGTATTCTGAAATATAGCGCGGGACTCATTCGAAACCTTTCATTAAATTCATACAATGATACGAACGTGTTATTAATTTGAGCCGAGCTCGACGCATCAGTCAATCATCTACTAGACCATCTCGCCGACAGAGTTCATTTCATTATTATATCGCCGATGGCGCCCTTTTTTCCTTCTAATTTTCTTACCAAAATTTCTATTGGCCGGGGAGACAACCGAGTTTTCTTGTTTATGTTCAGTAGCAGAGCATTTCACTCTGGAGTTCACTCTCGACGTGGAAGGTCGTTTTGAGAAATGTTGGATCAGTTAAGTTCACTCGGAACTATATGTCGCCTGGTTAATTTTATGTACCAAGTTTGCATTGACTTCGGGATTCTATCTCCTACAACAGGGCCGGGCATGAGAGCGGCTCCATTTTGTCGGCCAGAGCTGCTCTCGCTCCGCAAGGCACTTCAATTCCAAGCCAGAGCAGAACGTTCACGCAGTGGCGGACTCGCATTACAGCTACCTTCCCTGCATTAATATAAGAGCCACGGTTGTTCTAGTCATTCAGTCTGTCAGTATATAATAGTTTATAAGGATATTACATCAATCCATTGTACATTACAGAATTTATAACACTCTTATTAATTTAATGGAATAAACTTCGCTCTATGCACACACACAAGTCATTAGGCTTATTTACATAACCCATACGCACATACTGAATCTCCTCACCACGGTTCTACGAGACAGCCGTATGGCTTCCACTTCCCCTACTTGCTGTGGACAGAGTTCATCTGCCAATATAATTAAACATCGCTTGATGAATTCACCTTCGTTGAATCTTTTCAATTCCTTTGCAATTTCGTGGCAAATTTTGTAGCTAATTCTCATAGACGATTCACTAAGTGCATTATTGTCATCCTGTTAATACATAATATATAATATGATATGATATGATATGATATATGATATGATATGATATGATATGATATGATATGATATGATATGATATGATATGATATATGACCATAAATTAATACAACTTAAAAAACATGTTTCTCAGGTACATTGTATTAGAGTATCTATTCGATATTTATATTGCATTATAAGTTATTATAGTACATTTAGTAATATATAATTTTAAATTATAGAAGTATTACGATATATCATAGTATAGTATATTACAGTTCATGATATATAATATGGTATATGATATATCATGAACTGTAATATATTATATTATGATATAACATAATACTTGTATAATTTAAAATTATATATTGCTAAATGTGTAATAACTTATAATGCAATGTAAATATCAAATAGATACTCTAATATAATGTACCTGAGAAACATTTTCTTTAAGTTGTATTAATTTATGGCGTTCATTACCAACATATTTGTCATATTCAGTAGCATGTTGTAAAGAATAATGCCGTTGGATATTGACCTTCTTAATCAGTTGGAGTGTTTTATGACAAATTAAACACTTTGCTAATCAACTGCTCTGTACCAAAAAGAACTCCTCCTCCCATGATACATTAAAAGCATTGGGAATAGCGGGCCACTTTAGTGTATGAGCGGAAGCTCCGTCTTCAAAGTTCGTCTCATACTGGAGAGTCACCACTGCACCGACACTGAATGACGTACAGTATGCTTACGTCACAGCGCTCGCAAGACGCGCTCTTTAAAGCACACAGCGCTCATTTCTCAGAATCACGTAATGTGCCCAGCCCTGTTCTACAATTAACTTCGGTTATGGATGCAGCCGACATGTTTAAGGTTGTATTCAATGTATTATGGCTTAGTTAATTTTGCAGTACGAGCTGGTTCGGTATTTCTTGTATTTGACCACGATACATTTCTTGAATTGTTAATGAGAATATCCGCGAGTGGTAATATCTTGGTTTATGTATCAGATATTGCGGCATTTTAGTTTGGTCAGTTATGTCGCGTAGTACATATTATGTACAGGAAGTGAAGTGTTTTGAGGAATTGATTTGATTGAGTATTGAGATACGGAGTTATTGTGTGCTTACGTTGTCTTAAAATTTTCCGAGATAGCCCGGCCGGAATTGTGATACATGCTTATCATTATATCGTGGAAAAGGTTGTACCGAATTCGTATACATTGCTGCTTGTTTTACTTTTCCATTTCTAAATTGAGCATTGCCATTCTAAATTATTCGATTTATAAATCTGAGTGTATTACCATCCTAGTATATTTACGTGTCTACGCGAATTCTAAGGTATTATTGGTATACAAAATACTCTTTTCTCTCTCTGCATTATGGCTATGGTAATAGTACAGAGATTTATACTATTTATATATTGTATTTAAGAATTAAGCTTCAATTAATTATCTGTGTATTGCTCTGGTGTGTGACTGTTTTATTGTGGGTTATTTTCCCTGTGGTGCAACGAGTTGATATCTGGAGCCTGTTGTTTATCTCTTTGTGGGAATCATTGAAATCTAATTGGGCATTTAATAAGGGTTGTGGAAACCGCTGGACATTGGGCTTAAAGTTTATATGCTGTTTGAGATGTTGTGACAATCTTCCAGCGAGGAAATATTGCATAGGTCATCAACCTGTTGTTTGTGAATTTCCCGATTAGACTGAATTATGAATTTGGCAATGTATTGAGACATATGATTGAAACTGTTGAAGGTTCTGGACTTTACTTATGGTTGTATTTCAGATTAATTTATTATATCATTTTTCGTTTCCATTTAACTTCATACTTTCCATGTTCGCTTCATCAAATTAATTATGTACTTGTTATTTATTATTTGTTAATTATATTTGTTTTCATAAATTCACACCATCTATGTTTTTCTAAGTCTTCCATTGCGCATATCCCGATCATCCGATGCACCAGATTCCATCTGGCGAGTAACATCCCGGTATTCTCGAGTTTTGAGAAGAGTGTTGAAGAGGGGGAAGGGAAATCAATTATTACGATTATATTATTATGTTTATTATTATTATTATTATTATTATTATTATTATTATGTTTATTATTATTATTATCTACCCCTGTTCAAATTCTTGGCCGGAGAATTTTACGTAACTTATGTCTTCGTTTGATTAGGCCTAAATTCAATATCTTCGTCTGAGTCATTAGAACTCCTTAATAACATCAAAACTGCGTTAGTTTAATTCTTAATATTATCCAGTTACTCAAAAATTAATGTAATAAGTATTTATTTATTGTATTTATTTATAATTTGTTGCAATATAAAACTTTACACATCTCAAAGGTATTGTAGAAAATGTGCTAATTTTACAAGTAAAGTTTACATGTTTGTAAATTTACCCTTCATTGTGAAACAGAATACTTGTAAAGTGAGCAAAATTTAATTTGTAAAGATTTGATTTCCGCTGTAAAGTACAACATTACAAACAAATATCGTGAAACATAAGTTTACAATTTACAAAGATTTTAAACATTGTGAAACAGGCCCCTGGTTATGAAGGTTAAAGTCCAAAGTCTGGCAAATATCGGTCAAAGCGTGTATAACACACACTCTTTTATACATTCACTCATAGTGTTCTGTCCAGGAACAGGTCTTTCACTGCAAACCCAGCATTCGCCAATCTTTCCTCTTTTCTGCCTTCCTCTTTGTCTCCTCATATGATCAAGCTCATATATTAGACAACAATTTATTCACCACCGTCGTTTACTTAACGTCTTTTCTTATCTGTATTCACGCTGGTTACTGATATAAGGGGCATACAGTATGTTTATTAAATGCGTTGCAAAATGTATTCTGGCTGATTTCATTCTCATTATTATTTGGGTTCTTCTGATGATACGGCAGACAAAAAATTGGTTCATTTGTATTTACCTGTGACACAGTGTAAAATTCCAGAAACCACACACAGACAATCATCTATTTAAAATGTCTTCTAGAAGTGGTGGACTACCTACTTTGTGACGCTAACTATATTTGAAGATCGTTGGTTGTAGTCAGCTAATGAAATTTCCGATGCGAACATATAACGGAACTTCCTTCAATTTGGGTCTGCAGGATGCAAATCTTCAAGCCATTAGTGGTCACCACATTAACATATGACGAACATCATTGTCCCAGAATTGATTCGAATCAATGTTGCTATACTGCATTATACTATGCATTAGCAGTTTGGTGATACAATACGACCGATTACATAAATGGCATGTTTATGTTTCAGACTATATAATTCCATAACATCTTATATTAATCTTAGATATACTGATGTTAAAGAATACACAGTATTAAATTAAACATCTTGTAACATATTTTTACATTTTCACAGTGTCAAGACATTCGACAAAAGTCCAATTTATTAAGTGTATTGTTTTAGTAAACGCTACATATCTACAATTCTGCCTTAGGTGACGACCTACCTTAAACGTTTAGGAAGTAGATCCTGTTGTAATTTGGATACACACGTACAATTCTTTGTCACATAACGACTTTTTGTCAAATGGACATAAATATGAGATTACAGTTGAAAAAATTGTTAACCCCAAAACTTTAGTTTCTCTAGTGCATTTCATTCGATAATATATTCTTTTTCGCATCTTCTAACATGACGAAATCTCATATAAATAAAAAGTCTACAAATGAAGACAAGGAAAGAATGAGTTGCAAAATAGTAATCCATGTATAGCATATAAAATGTCTACCACGGAAACATTTCAATAACAACGATTACACATTGAAACACAAATTAATGAATAGTCATATGAATACACTTGATGGAATTAACAGCACTGGCCACTGGCGTGGCTCAGTCGGTTAAGGCGCTTCCCTACCGGTCTAAAGTTGCGCTCAACTCAATGTTGGTTACTTGACGGTTGTCAGCCCATTTTGAGGTCTGTGGACATAAAGGGAGAAATTGAGGGGGGGGGGGGCCTGGAAGAGTGCCCTGGTAGCTCAGTTGGTGGAGCCTTGGCGCATTTATCCGAAGATGTCGGCTTCGATACCCGGCCTCGGCATAATTTTTCCCCTGAAATTATTCAAATCAGCTCCAGCTCATTTGCAATGAACTGCCACGTTTTATTTTTAAGGAGTTACTTTTATTCCTTGTATTAGCAATGCAGATGAGACACTACGTTTCATTTTGCCATTTCAGTTTATTTACAATGTTTTATTGTGCCTGTTTATAAATTTCTTCTTTTAAATTTAATTGAACAATTACTTACATGATTTTGGATCTCATAAATCGCTTACACTTGAATCGGTGAGAATTAAAAGATGGTAAAGTGAGTTATACATTGTTTCTTATATTTTCAAGATATCCCTATCGAATGGTAATGAAAGGAACTACCTACAAGAACTATGTAGGGAATAGATTACAACATATTCTTTAGAGTTGGTGAAGAAAGGATCTAACTGTTGCACTTAGTTCTGTCCAATTCCAAAAGTTGCATCACCTGACTTGACACTGGTTGCATTTATGTGACAAATAAGTGAATGTGTTTCTGCACGAAGTAAATCTTAATAACCTTTCAAAGTTTAATTTGATAGCTTTTCAATATTTGTTAGGAGTTATTTAGGAAAATAATAGCTTGGAATTGATTCTGGAGAAGCACAAGATCAGTTAAGACTTTCTTGGTAAAGGTAAGACTCAAACCGCTTACAAATTTACAGAAAAGCTTTCATAAACATTCATTTTATACTACAGAAAAGGGTTTTCACTTTTGGTCTAAGGCTGCAAAAGGTTACAACAAACTATCTCATTCAGTTCTAGGAGATGTCTGTAAGGAGATTTATTATAATATTAGTTCTTTCCCAGTTAAAACTTCATTGTTGCGAAATGAACTACAATACTGAATGTATCCTGAAGATGCACAAGATCAGTTAAGGCTTTCTTGATAAAGGTAAGACTCAAACCGCTTACAAATTTATAGAAAACCTTTCATAAATCTTCACTTTACACCACAGAAAAGGGTTTTCACTTTTGATCTAAGTCTGCAAAAGGTTACAACAAACTATCTCATTCAGTTCAAGGAGATGTCTGTAAGGAGATTTATTATATATTACTTCGTTCCCAGTTAAAACTTCATTGTTGCGAAATGAACTACAATACTGAATGTATCCTGAAGATGCACAAGATCAGTTAAGGCTTTCTTGATAAAGGTAAGACTCAAACCGCTTACAAATTTATAGAAAACCTTTCATAAATCTTCACTTTACACCACAGAAAAGGGTTTTCACTTTTGATCTAAGTCTGCAAAAGGTTACAACAAACTATCTCATTCAGTTCAAGGAGATGTCTGTAAGGAGATTTATTATATATTACTTCGTTCCCAGTTAAAACTTCATTGTTGCGAAATGAACTACAATACTGAATGTATCCTGAAGATGCACAAGATCAGTTAAGGCTTTCTTGATAAAGGTAAGACTCAAACCGCTTACAAATTTATAGAAAACCTTTCATAAATCTTCACTTTACACCACAGAAAAGGGTTTTCACTTTTGATCTAAGTCTGCAAAGGTTACAACAAACTATCTCATTCAGTTCAAGGAGATGTCTGTAAGGAGATTTATTATATATTACTTCGTTCCCAGTTAAAACTTCATTGTTGCGAAATGAACTACAATACTGAATGTATCCTGAAGATGCACAAGATCAGTTAAGGCTTTCTTGATAAAGGTAAGACTCAAACCGCTTACAAATTTATAGAAAACCTTTCATAAATCTTCACTTTACACCACAGAAAAGGGTTTTCACTTTTGATCTAAGTCTGCAAAAGGTTACAACAAACTATCTCATTCAGTTCAAGGAGATGTCTGTAAGGAGATTTATTATATATTACTTCGTTCCCAGTTAAAACTTCATTGTTGCGAAATGAACTACAATACTGAATGTATCCTGAAGATGCACAAGATCAGTTAAGGCTTTCTTGATAAAGGTAAGACTCAAACCGCTTACAAATTTATAGAAAACCTTTCATAAATCTTCACTTTACACCACAGAAAAGGGTTTTCACTTTTGATCTAAGTCTGCAAAAGGTTACAACAAACTATCTCATTCAGTTCAAGGAGATGTCTGTAAGGAGATTTATTATATATTACTTCGTTCCCAGTTAAAACTTCATTGTTGCGAAATGAACTACAATACTGAATGTATCCTGAAGATGCACAAGATCAGTTAAGGCTTTCTTGATAAAGGTAAGACTCAAACCGCTTACAAATTTATAGAAAACCTTTCATAAATCTTCACTTTACACCACAGAAAAGGGTTTTCACTTTTGATCTAAGTCTGCAAAAGGTTACAACAAACTATCTCATTCAGTTCAAGGAGATGTCTGTAAGGAGATTTATTATAATATTAGTTCTTTCCCAGTTAAAACTTCATTGTTGCGAAATGAACTACAATACTGAATGTATCCTGAAGATGCACAAGATCAGTTAAGGCTTTCTTGATAAAGGTAAGACTCAAACCGCTTACAAATTTATAGAAAACCTTTCATAAATCTTCACTTTACACCACAGAAAAGGGTTTTCACTTTTGATCTAAGTCTGCAAAAGGTTACAACAAACTATCTCATTCAGTTCAAGGAGATGTCTGTAAGGAGATTTATTATATATTACTTCGTTCCCAGTTAAAACTTCATTGTTGCGAAATGAACTACAATACTGAATGGATCCTGAAGAAGCACATGATCAGTTAAGAATTCTTGATAAAGGTAAGACTCAAACCGCTTATAAATTTATAGAAAATCTTTCATAAACCTTCACTTTACACCTCAGAAAAGGGTTTTCACTTTTGGTCTAAGGCTGCAAAAGGTTGCAACAAATTCTCATTCAGTTCCAGGAGAGATCTGTAAGGAGATTTATTATAATATTACTTCTTTCCCAGTTAAAACATCATTATTGCGAAATGAACTACAATATCTGCATTCTGAATTAATGTGAAGGTGTACAACCTCTTTAAAATGTCTCATCCCGAAAGCAAAGTTAAGTAGAGCTTCTATCTATCACAGTTTAATGACAACTTTACATTAAAGTTTGGAAGACCCAAATCGACGATTGCAGCAAATGTGAAGAGCTGAAAATAAAATAAAAATTACCTACCTGTGTGATTCTGTTAAATGGGCTGTACAAGGTGAACTAGGAATTCACAAACGGAAGAAGCAAACAATTTTACAATGAGCTACTGGAGTGCAGAGAACAAATTGTCAGAATAACTCTGTGTGTGGACGTGTTTGACCACATGCAGAAATTGTCTTGCCATGCATCCCATTGGAAGAAGTTTTTACTTCAGATAATTATACGTATTCGTTTTCTGTGTAACAAATCTGAAGCACATATTGCTGTTATTTACTTATACAGTACACTGAAGGAGATACAAAGAAGATGCAAATGAACTTTGAATATTTCCGTAACATTATACTCAAAACTATGTTCCTGCAAGTGTCAAAACTTACGTTTATTCCCTAATTCTTGTTCTGGACAGAATAGGAACCATACTGTCATTTATTTCTGTTTAGTACATAACTGAATCTCTAAAGTTTGAAGATTTTTTTTCGTTGTTTTCCTGGTAGATTCGATTCTTGATTGCGATTGGACATTTTACCTTACAAAACGTGGCGTAATTTTATATTTGCAAGTAATCTGAAATGCAAATTTATTCTATGGTACATACGTACAACTTCAAGAAACTAAGTACAATACCTTCATTTATTTCTGTAATGACTAGTAATGGTAATAATCTTTAATCTGTTTAGCATTATGTTCAGTTTTCAGATATTGGAATTTAATATTTACTTACTTATTTACAAATGGCTTTTAAGGAACCCGCAGGTTCACTGTCCCCTCACATAAGCCCGCCATCTGTCCCTATCCTGAGCAAGATTAATCCAGTCTCTATCATCATATCCCACCTCCCTCAAATCCATTTTAATATTATCTTCCCATCTACGTCTCGGCCTCCCCAAAGGTATTTTTCCCTCCGGCTTCTCAACTAACATTCTATATGCATTTCTGGATTCGCCCATGTGCTACATGTCCTACCGATCTCAAACGTCTGGATTTAATGTTCCTAATTATGTCAGGTGAAGAATACAATGCGTGCAGTTCTGTGTTGTGCAACTTTCTCCATTCTCCTGTAACTTCATCCCTCTTAGCCTCAAATATTTTCCTAAGAACCTTATTCTCAAACACCTTTAATCTCTGTTGAATTTAATATTATGTTTGCAAAAATGACAATAAAATAATCTGAAGTGCCAATTTATTGTTTGGTACTTTATATAGAATTAAAAGAAACTAACTACTGTACAATGCATTAATTTATTTCTCTAGCTACAGTAAAATACAAAGTTAAAATTTACATTCAATTTTTAACATCAATGACCCAGTATATATCACTCTGAAAAATGAAATAAATGTAAATATTAAAAACCTGACTTTCCTATCCTTTTTTCAAATTGCCGAAAACCACATAAAATATATTTAGTTCCTTTCACGACTCACCAATTCACTTATTAAATATCTCATTCCTCAAACATTTTATTCTTAAGTGCATTCCTTTCCGAAAAGTGAAACATGACAAACGATGCTATTCAGGAGAATAGACAAATTCTAATTAGCAAATCCGCCATTTGCTGAGGTAACTTGAGTTGTTATTACTTCTGTATGTCGAGCAGACTTGAATCTCTAACCCTTTCTCTCCATTCACTTCCCTGCTAACTCTAACGCGCCCACCAGTGATCAACGGAATCTTAAGATCTGTCAGAACTGAATATAGAATCCGTAACATCCTACTATTTGATAAATTGTACCACAGATATTAGACTGAACGCATTCTACTTACGAAAGACTGACTTCGCTGCAACGGACCAAATCGTCTAATCTCTGCAGACGAAGGTGATAGTCACTACGAGGAAGAGGTTTTGAAGCTGTAAGTAGAAGTGAATATGCACACTACCTGTCGATGTTGTGTGTGGATCTCTGGGGCGCCGCGGCGTCTCGGCTGGATTCCACGAGTCGCGAATCATCGATGCGGACGAGCAGGATGTCCCCGCTTTGCATCTCGGCGCTGCCCTCCCAGCTCACAGACACCGGCGCGCACTCGGCGTCCTCATTGTCCTCGCTCTCGCAATCCGGCTGAACCTGTCAAAAACATCGTCGCTGTTGAGCAGAGGTCTCCAAAAACGTATGGTCATTCATGCTCTAGATGCTGCCCGCCGAACACAGTGTGCTGTAAGGTTAGAGAAGGGGAAAAGACTCGTACCTCAACAGATGGAAGCGATCAGTGGGGGTCTCGGCAACGGTCTGCTTATGTTTACAAATAATAACATCAAAAGGACAAGAAATATCATACGTTTGTATATTATTTTGACATGCTATGAAGCTGGAGCCCCGTCTGTTGCTATAGACACAAGCCATTGCAAATTCAACCTCTTCTGTTCTATGGTGACTTTCAGTGCCTGGAAAAGATCTTCTCCATTTGTATTTTGTAGTTACATCTAGAAGACATTCAGACACAGTAAAATGTTCATTAACTCCTCGGATAAAATGGCTAGGTGAGCTTTGTCATTTCTATCTGTGCTTTCGTCCAATGCAAGTGAGTAAGCTACAAACAGGTTAATTGTGGCTTTTACTTCAGATTCAATTGCATTTACAATCTTGAAATTCCTTCTCTGAACTGTAATTGGAAACAATTTAATTTTCTTAAACTTTGACTTTGTTCTGGACACAGTATTTTTGTAACGTCCTGCATGCACGACTTTATAAATGATTCCTCTGTCAAGGGCTTCATTGATTTTCCAATATTCCAAGCTAGAACATAGCTAGCAAGAAGCCTTTTTGTTTAAGACTGAGGACACGTGTGTGATTTTGTTTGTATTTTCTTGTTTTATATTTATCGAAATATTTGTAGACCTACGCATTTCACCTAAAATTAAACGAAAAACTGTATGTTTGTCATGCGGAACTGAGTGTAAACGTATTGTAATATGCTGATTATTATGTATAACCAACAGTTATGCAGATAGCCCCAAAATAAATTATTTTCACATGCCAAACATGGCTGTAATTGTATGGTATTCTTTGTGAAGAGTCGGGTATTGCGGTCGCATGTTGAATTTTAACACACCCTTAAGAATTTTCGAACAAATTTAGCAGTTCACATTCTCCCCACAAACACAAAAACATTTGTCTTCCTATTCATTCTTGAATGTACTATGTCCATGATTAGAAGACATTTGAAACGTGGAACACTCCGACCAACGCAATGATAATGGCAGTCCGCCACTGCTCTTCGTTTGCGCATAAACATTGAGTACAGTACAGGTGGAGATGGGTGAGGCAGAGAGCGCTCATTACGTACTGGCTTCGGTTCCGTTCAGGGGCTTACTCGCGAGTAGGCTTTTGGAGACGTCTGGTTGAGCATAAGAAATACTGACAAACGGTGAGCACGAAGCGAAACTACAATACAGACTTCCAATACTTGCGGAATACATGTAGTCACCTTCAAATGCTGCTAAACTAAAACAGTAATAATAATAATAATAATAATAATAATAATAATAATAATAATAATAATAATAATAATGCTTACTTACTTATTTACTGGCTTTTAAGGAGGTTCATTGACCCAAAGGTCTTTTTCCCTCCGGCCTCCCAACTAACACTCTATATGCATTTCTGGATTCGCCCATATGTGCTACATGCCCTACCCATCTCAAACGTCTGGATTTAATGTTCCTAATTATGTCAGGTGAAGAATACAATGCGTGCAGTTCTGTGTTGTGTAACTTTCTCCATTCTCGTGTAACTTCATCCCTCTTAGCCCCGCATATTTTCCTAAGCACATTATTCTCAAACATCCTTAACCCATGTTCCTCTCTCAAAGTGAGAGTCCACGTTTCACAAGCATAAAGAACAACCGGTAATATAACTGTTTTATAAATTCTAACTTTCAGATTTTTTTGACAGCAGACTGGATGATAAAAGCTTTTCAACGGAATAACAGCAGGCATTTCTCATATTTATTCTGTGTTTAATTTCCTCCCGAGATAATAATAATAATAATAATAATAATAATAATAATAATAATAATAATAATAATAATAACAACAATAATAATAATAATACTTACTTACTTACTTACTTACTTACTTACTGGCTTTTAAGGAACCCACAGGTTCATTTCCGCCCTCACATAAGCCCGCCGTTGGTCCCTATTCTCAGCAAGATTAATCCACTCTCTAACATCATATCTCACCTCCCTCAAATCCATTTTAATATTATCTTCCCATCTACGTCTCGGCCTCCCTAAAGGTCTTTTTCCCTCTGGCCTCCCAACCAACACTCTATATGCATTTCTGGATTCGCCCATATGTGCAACATGCCCTGCCCATCTCAAACGTCTGGATTTAATGTTCCTAATTATGTCAGGTGAAGAATACAATGCGTGCAGTTCTGTGTTGTGTAACTTTATTCTTTCTCCTGTAACTTCATCCCTCTTAGCCCCAAATATTTTCCTAAGCACCTTATTCTCAGACACTCTTAATCCATGTTCCTCTCTCAAAGTGAGAGTCCAAGTTTCACAACCATACAGAACAACCGGTAATATAACTGTTTTATAAATTCTAACTTTCAGATTTTTTTGACAGCAGACTGGATGACAAAAGCTTTTCAACCGAATAATAGCAGGCATTTCTCATATTTATTGTGTTTAATTTCCTCCCGAGATAATAATAATAATAATAATAATAATAATAATATAATTTCATAGAAACGATGGAAGTTGTACTGGAATCTCCTCGTGTTATTTCCTACTATTGGTGTGTAAAAATGACTTAAGTTATTACATCGTAAGATGGCAGTAATACGATTGGTGAATCGTTAGATGGAGTTTTGGTGTACAGTATAGTGTTTTTCAAAAATAAGAGTAAATTTTAATTGCTAATATTTTCTACACGGCACAGGCATATTACACAAGTAATGGGATTTTGTATGACCACCTAGTGCCTACATTTCATCGTAGATTTTGTATCTGTCCACCGTTTTGTTCTTTTAGAAGTAACAGCCCCTTTTCAATGCTGTATACAACAGGTCTGGAATATCTGTGCGATGGAGTCCTTGAACTCCTCAATTGATGTAAGATTGCTCAACAACACTCTTTCCTTCAGACAGTCCCAAAACCAATAATATCCTAGCTAATATCTGGTGATCTTGCAGGCCAAGTTACGGGACAGTGTCTACTGACAACAAGACCACCAGAACAATCAAACAAACCAACTCGTAATCTTTATGAAACCTTAAAAAAGTCACATATCTTGTGTAATAAAAATCCAGTGCCAGAATTTTAAGATTGTGTAATAAATAGAGGGCGGAAAAATGTGCGTTACCACGCGATACAGGTTAGTCTGTTCTGAAGTATGGATGACGTCACAGATACAAACGCAATATAACAAATGCACTACGAAAGGGCGGCAATACAAGTAGAAACCAACAAATTATCTTCAGTGTCATCTTCTAGTCGTATGAGGAAGACAGCCAGGTCTTTACAATATTGTTTATTGCCTTTCTGCAGGTGGTAGTTTGGTGTAAAAGTGAGTTTAAATATCTAAGTGGAAGTATTTGGAATTAGACAGTCTAGGAAATAAATACGGAAGAGGGATTTAGATTCCGGTAAGGAAATACAAGGACATAATTTTATTTTTGCTTGCATTTTTATTGTACCTGCATTTCTGAATGTACTTCACTCTCACCCCTTCACTAATGTCCTTGCTCCCGCAGACACACAAACTTACGGCCGCTGTTGCATTCGAAGTAGTGAAGTAAACACTGCAGTGTGTTTCATAAATATGATTGCGTTTTCTATAGAAGAAAGAACCTATATTAATAATATCGTACTAAAAATTATATTCAAGAAACGATAAATTCAATTTCATAGAATAGCTTCAAAATGTTTTAATAATATCCGTACTGAATTGAAGCCTGCATTGTAATGAACGGCAACCATTTTCAGCAACTTGTTTAAAAATTCAGATTAGCTTTTTTTGAATTGAGGTGACTAGAAGCAAAGGAATGCTAGTGACATTTGTAATAACATAAATTAAGTGCATCCAGTGTAAGAAAAAGTATCTAATATTTTAGTGGCAAAGGGATATTTTAATCGCATCACACATTAAAATTTAAATAAAAATTTCACCGATTTTACGAAAGCTTAAATATTTAAACCCCATTTTCTCAAAAGTAACTTAAGTGCACTTGCAGCCCTTTACTTATGAGCCCCTCAATTTAAATGCACTCTCTATATTGTACTTTTTTATTTTATTGGGTTATTTTACGACGCTGTATCAACATCTAGGTTATTTAGCGTCTGAATGAAATGAAGGTGATAATGCCGGTGAAATGAGTCCAGGGTCCAGCACCAAGGTTGATGGAAAACCCCGAAAAAAACCTCAACCAGGTAACCTTCCCCGACAGGGAATCGAACCCGGGCCACCTGGTTTCGCGGCCAGGCGCGCTGACCGTTACTCCACAGGTGTGGACTCTCTATATTGTATGTTAACACCAATAATTAATATGCTAAATAAAGTAGACATTACATAACGAACATAGCCGCCTGAAAAGTTGAGTTTTTGAAAAAAAAAAAAAATGTTACTACTCTACTGTATTTTGATAAATTCCGTAAAAGTGATGATCAAACTGAAAATCATAATATCGTATTTCCCTACAACATAAATGGATACACTACTTTTCTCTCCTCCTATACCCAGTAAAATGATTTGTTTACATATTGCACTAGTAACATCAAACTCCTGTAATGGAAGGGGGCAACAGTGTTGCCGAGTATAGCCAGGTTAATGTTAAAAATGTTGGTAAAAATAAAGTGATGTCCCTGTATATTTTCTATGCCGTGCGCAAATGTGAAAATAAAATACTTAGGAAATATTACATAGAACGGCATTGTAAAACGTAAGATGTTCGACATTAAATAATGAAAAACATACACGATCTGATTGTAATATGGATTTATGTAATATAAAGATTTCTGCGAATATTCCGTTCACGAAACTTGATAATCCACATTTTAGAGGTGAAAAGGCGAAAGAAAAATTTCTCAAATTCTGCAAAAAAAAAAAATAAAAAAATACCATTTATATAGTATGTGTAACATTTTGAGTGGAGGGGAAAACGACGTACTACAGGGCTTTTTTTAATTGTATCTCTAACTTGTGACACGGAAACAAGCTTTTCGATTTTGAAAAATTGTTTGAGTGAGAGAAGTAGAATTTTATCTTTCGATAATACACGGATGTATATTATGGTTCAGTGTATGCATCCTTTAATCATCCAGGCGGTGGTAGTTAACATTTCAGGTAAGTTTTAAAATCATAATAACTATATCACAACTTCATTCCAGTATTTATAGATCGATTGAATGGAGTGCTGAGGTTCTCATTACCAGACTGTACTCTCTTGCCGCTGTTTACATGAGCGAATGACAACAATATAGTGCGTTGACACTGAACTTAAGGCATAACGCACATTTTTCCGCCCTTTAGTAAAAAATACAGGGACATCATTTTATTTCTACTTCAATTTGTATTGTACCTGAGCTTTTGAATGTACTTCACTCCCACCCCTTCTACTAATGAAGTTCCAACTGTCCTCCACACAGAACCAAGATCGCATATAGTAAACAGCACTGAGTGAGTATAGTACGTTCCAGAAATATGTTCGCGTTTTCCAGTGACGAAAGAGCTTTCAATATTGAATCATATTTTCGCACAGGTACTGTCCGTTTGCCTACGTCGCATCCCGATTTCCCCCACCTGTTTCTGCTCGCCCCTCTGCAAAAGCTGAGCTGTCTTAGCTCTTTTCTGAAAACATTAATTTCTGTTAGGAACTGGACGTTTACGTAATATTATACAACTGTTTAAAATAAGTTAAATAAAAGGGACTCGTTAAGTAATTAACAGTCACGTGATTTCCCTCTTTCTACGAATCTGTGGCATAACCACTTGGACGGCCAGTAGATAGCATGTCTGAGTAATTTTATCTGTGCGGGTCGGGCAGAAGTGAAGATTGAATTTACATACGTAAGGTACTCTTATATAGACTAGGTACAGAATTATTTCAACATGAGTTACTAGTACGAAGGACGAAACTGGTAATCGGAATTAGATACAAAAGTCTATAGTGCGATAATGTGCACAAAAGAACTGAAGCCTGTATCGAAATGAACGGCCACCATTTTCAAAAATGTGTTTAAATATCCATATTATTATTTTTCAATTTAACTTCTTTCTCTATATTGTACGCTAATGTGCTGTAGACAGTATAATATACGCTGCATAATGAATACGTTCGCATGGATAACTCAGTTCGTGAGTAAGAACACTTATTCTTAATACAGTACTGTATTTTGATTAAATAAAAGCCTAATGAAAATTATCGAACTCAAAATCGGGATATTTCCTAGTTTACGTAAATGGATGAACTACTTTTCTTCCCTCCTATAACTATTAGAGTGATTTGTTTGTGTTTTACGCCAGTACCATCGAACTACAGTCGTGGAAGGGGTAGCAAACTGTGTTTCCGGCTCTCTAAAGGTATAACCAGGTTAATATTAAAAATGTTAGTAAAAATAAAATGATGTCCCTGTATAAGCAATTAAAGTTAGCTCTTACTTTTGGAAGACCTATATTTTCAGATATGAAAGTTGAATGAGTGTTCGCTAGTTGAGAGTTGAACACATCAGCAGGAAATTCTGTTGAATGTGTTTGACCGATCACTGGTCCAGATTAGCTCGTATATTCCACATAATTTTCAATTGTGTGCGACTTGTTATGTAAGAATTTTGCTTGAGTCCACCACTTTGAAGAACGGTTAGTATGTCTGACCGTGAAACAAGCGGAACCGGGTTCAAATCCTGGTTCAGAAAAATTATCTGGTTCACATTTTTTCCGGGATTTTCTCTCAGCCTATTAAGAGGAAACGTTCTGCGATTGACCCTGGACTCATTTCACTGGTATTATCAACTTCATTTCCCTCAGACGCTCAATAACCATCACAGTTGATAAAGTTTCGTAAAATAAACCAATGAAAATATCTTAATGGAGCGAGTTGATATAAAAATCAATTTTATGCTCGACCATGCTGAAATGTAATAATTATACACCTGGTAGCAGCCCTTTAATGGACGTCATTAAAGTACACCTATTCATTAAAGTTCAGGTTTTCCACAAATCAGAAAGCAATATGAAAGCGCAAGCATCGATTATTCTCGGATATGCAATCGAAAGACAACTAGCGAAACGTCACGGAGGCTGGAAATCCAATACTGTCGCAGAAGGTTATGTTCTGTTACTTTAATAATTAGCGTTAATTGTAAATAATATTAAATAAATACAATTTGTCTTCTCGTTTTTCATTGTCTAAATCAATTTCCAGGTTATATCAAGATTAATGTTCATTTTACTCTCTAGATTATATCAAGGTCAATGACATTTGTTCCTCGGAAAAAATCAATACTGTCGCGTCTGCACACATCTCACAATTTACGGGATATTGCACAAGGTCACTTCCGGTCCCCAGTCAGATAAGAATAATATGAGTACTTATGAATAATTTCAAGTTAGAAATATGGTCGAGCATAAAAAGTCGTATGAAACTTTCCTATAATGGTAATTAAGACGTTCGTATGAAAATTATGAAACTCGCTTGCGCTCGTTTCATAAACATACGAACGTCTTAATTACTACCATTATAGGCTCGTTGCATAATGTACTATTGTGCTTTTCTTGTAAAGTGACTTGAAAGATGTTCCATCTCCAAAAAAGTAAGAGGGTTTCGCTTATTGATCTCCTTCTCCATGAAAGACTGGGCAGACAATGCAACAGATTACGACGCAGTTCCAACTAAGATTTCGAAAGCCACCTTCAAGAAAGGCAAAGCTGTTTGCTTCAGAGAAAAGGGTGTAAAACAGAAGAGAATAAATTGAAAATTAGAAAAAAACTTTTCGGTAAAATATTGGAATGAAGGATATTACACAATAAGCAAATTTATTAATTTTACAATGAACTTAGTATTGTGGCCACAATTAAAAATTAAATCAAGAAGACTGCGATAGATTGGATATGTGCTAAGAGCTCTAAAAGAAATAAGAGTAAAAGGGTGTTCATACAAGATCACTGGAAAGACCTAGGCTTAGATACCTGAACAATATGTAGGAGGGCCTAAATATTTCATACTTACATCATAACTGAAAAATATGTTAGGTGGAGTGAAACAGTATTTTAAAGTAAATTCAGCAGCCATAAGCTTTCAAAGCGTATAAAGCTTAATAATAATAGTAATAATAATAATAATAATAATAATAATAATAATAATAATAGTAATTTATTTTTATTTTTATTTATTTATTTATTTAGAATATTAACGTGCAAAACAACAGCACAAGGCCAATTACTGTTTAGCACAAGATACAAAACAAAACAAAACAAAACAACAAATGATGATGAGAATGAATGATATAAAATGGCAGTGAGATGAAATACAATCAATATAACAGTCTACATTAATGAATTGACCAAATGCAAAAAAAAATAATAAATAGCACAAATAATAAGTAATATTGTAAAGATATGCAATTGACAAGAATAGTATGATACATATCTTAACAAATGGCATAAATTAATAAAACTGACATAAAAACTCAAAAGATATACTACACATTAAATGGATCCAAGTTCATTCCATACAAATTAGCATATTTAATACATCTGCAGACCAGAGAGAGAGATTTAGAATTCCTATTATAAAATAATGTATGAAATCTTTACCTTTAGCAGGAATACGAAGACTGATATTGCTTATGAAAGATTCACAATCAATATCACCCTTAATGACTTTACAAAAAAATAAATAATCAAGATCCTGACGTCTGGCAAACAAACTACCGCAATTGAAATATTTGCAATTAATCTCATAGTTATAATCGGAATTTGGTAAAAATCTATAAGAACACAAGGAAATAAATTTTCTTTGAATATTCTCCAATTTAGCCGAGTCAGTGGAAGTAATGGAGTTCCATACAACAGATGCATATTCAAGCTTGGATCTAACCAGTGTATAGTATAAAATTAATAAACACATAGGAGTAGAAAAAGAATAAGTTATAGATCTAATTAGACCAAGCATTCTTAATGAATGGGTATAAATATATTCCACATGATCATGAAAATATAATTTTGAATCAAGACACCAAGATCTCTAATACAATCTTTCTTAGTAATTACGACATTACTAAGAGAATAATTACATTTTTGGGGAGTAGTTTTCCGTGAGAAGGAAATAACAAAAGTTTTGGATTGATTAATTTTCATTCCATTTTCAACAGACCATTGTAAAATTGAATTAATGTCATTTTGAAGAGTTTGACAATCAGCCGAACTATTAATTTCACAAAAGATTTTGAGATCATCCGCAAATGAAAGGCAGCTAGAACTTATTCTTTTACTTATATCATTTATAAATAATAAAAATAGGAGAGGTCCCAATGTAGACCCTTGAGGAACTCCGCATACACTATTAAATGGAACCGAGAGAGAATTACCTAGTCGAACACAAGACTGTCTATCTGATAAATAATTTTCAAACCAATTAACGTAGTTAGTGGAGAGACCAAAATTACTTAATTTATTTAATACAATTTTGTGAGGAACAACATCAAATGCTTTGCTAAAATCAAAATAAATTGAGTCAATTTGACCTTGAGTTTCGACAACAGACATAATGAGATTGAGATAGGAAACTAAGTCAGTTGTAGTAGATTTCCCTCTAGTAAATCCATGTTGGGCCGAATTGATCTTATTTTTGACATAAAATGAAATGTGTTTGTGAATAATTTTTTCAAAAATTTTAGAAAAATTGTTTAGGATAGAAATGGGTCTATAATTAGTAACACTGTTTTCATTACCATTTTTAAAAACTGGAATAATGGATGCTTCCTTCCAAAGTGATGGGTAAATTCCTGTTTTTAAACTAGGATTGAATAAAAAAGTTAAAATGGGTATGAAAATATTAGAGCAACCCTTGATTATAAAATTAGGAATGCTATCTGTACCTTTAGATTTAATAATAATAATAATAATAATAATAATAATAATAATAATGGCAATAAAAATCATTATAAACCGTTTATTCCTTTCATCATTGCTATTATTTTATTTTAAACCTAATAGTCGTAAATATTAGAATAATGTAAGAAGGGTTTACATTGTATGAATTGTTACTTAATGTGCATATACATTTTCCGGATGCACACTTTACTTAAATTAAATAAGATAGTGCAATTTTCTTATAACGGTATATTACTGTACTTGCAATATGCGCAGAAATCGATACAACATCTTCTTATCTTGTCCTCTGTAACTAATGCAATTTATGTTTCTCCGTCTGAAGCCAGGTCCTCAAAATTACGATGACTGATTCTTATGCTGTAGCCCTGACCTATTTCTAGTGGAGTAAAATTTATCTTTCGTGACACACAAATGGATGAAATGTGTTATGACCAGGCTTCGAAACTTCGGACCCGATAGAGCAGTTCAGTGGGAAATCCGCATAACGGCGTACTGAATATAGTGGTAAAGCGTACAGTGGGTGGGGGTACTGTAGAATGAATGCCAACAAATACGCAAGGGAAAACGTTCTGGATTTGAAGGTTCTGACTAATAATTTGGTTTTCATACAAACTGTGTTTGAAACTATTACACGGTCAGAAAAGTCAGAGCAAGAGATGCCGGAAGCCCTCAAATTAATTGAGGAAATAACACAGAGAATTAATGAGACACCAAGTGCACCGGTTACTGAACGTGTAAAACAGAAGTGGAAATCAATTTTAAGTAAAAATAACGGATATGGAACATTGTGTGACATAAACAGCAAATTAGTGGACAAGAGTCACCCGAGAATAAAGGACTGTCTCTTACAGTTAGAGACTGCAATGATGATAGGTTTCTTCGTTTTGTTCCTATCACGTCATGCGACGTAGAGCGTAGCTTTTCACAGTAAAAACTGTGTTTGGCAGATAACCGAAAAAGATTTACGTTTGAGACACTGAAAATGTATCTTGTAGTACATTGCAATTCGGTACTGTAACTGCACTTCCTAAAGACGACCAATAGGATAAATGAAGAAATTAAAATTGCTACATGTTTATTTCCACCATTGACGCTGTGTATAATTAAACACAAATGTTTATAAAAGACAGGAGAATAAATGCTTTTCACATTCTTTTGACATTGTCATTGTGTAATGTATATTTACTATCAGAATGTTCATATGTGTATGTTTCCCCATACTACCGTACTCTACTCTAAACAGCAATGTTGTTACCTCAACACATCTCTAACTTTCACTACCTGCAGCGAGTCAACAACCTATGGTACATGCACAGTAAACTTATTATATCCGGTCCCAAGTCTCGAAGCCTGGTTATGACTACATGCCAAGTTGCAAGTCTGAACATGTCCGCGTTGACTCGTAGCAGGTGTTCGAGTTGCTGGAGGTGCTGCGTTCAGTAGATAAAATATCCTCTCCAGTAAAGAGCCGAGATTAAATACATGTAAAAGAAGGGAATTTCACCAAGATATGATAGATACCTTCGGAGAATCTACTTATCTTATGATATAGTAAAAAGTTGGCGTCGAATGTTTAAATGTAGGAGAACATCGTGTGAATGTGAACATGGTGGTGGCATTTCGAGAACTGTCACAACACCACAAAACATCAATAAAATATACTATTTAGTGCTGCAAGATCGACGAGTCACCATCAGGGATATAGAGAGGAAAGAGGCTTCTCATACTATCGTCTGCACAATATTTTGGTAAACAAATTTGATATGAAAAAATAATTGCAAGCTGGGTGCCTCGTTAACGCCGCCGCAAAAACGACAAAGAGCAGTGCTTCTGCGAGCAGCATTTAACTGTTATAACAAAGAAAAAATTCTTGAACGATATGTGGTTATGGATGAACCATGGATTTATTATTATGACTCTGAAACCAAAATTCAAAGTATGGAGTGGAAACATAAGGTGCAGCCATCAGCAGGTAAGGTTTTGCTCTGTTGTTTGAGATGCCCATCGTGTTATTTTGACAGACTATTTTTCAGAAAGGGTCCACAATAATAGGTCTTTATTGTGAAAATTTAATTAAAAATTGCGGGATGTTAACAAGGAGAAACATCGTGGCAAGTTGAGGTGAAAGGTTCTTTTTCATCAAGACAGTGTTCCAAATGACAAGTCCTGAGTTGCAATGGCAGCAATTTCAATGAGCGTATTCCGAATCTCAGCGCTGAGCAATCTGATGGCATCACGGTGTTCCGAATTTCACCGATGGCGACACTGATGCTCCACCGGTGTCGCACCGGTGCCATCAACTTGCAGAGGTGGTGGCAGTCTCCATCAGCCGCCATCAGTGAATCTGATTGGTTCTTGTATAGGGCGGGAATTAGCAGACGAATGACATCGTGCATTGTTGTGTCATGGCGGTGTGTTCTGCTGTATTGTTTGTAATGAGCACAACGTAAAAACAATATGTTAATAGCTTATGAGCGAACAAGTCAACGGACCAGTTATTACTACCGGTTCAACAAATAAATTGTTTATGCTCTCTTTTCTTTGAACGAGATGGCAGTACGGAAATTTCGCAAAATTTTGCTACCGTAGCAGACAACAACTTATACAGTCGCCATGACAGCCATAGATTCTTCCAGCAGTTTTGTTCCTATTTCGCTGCAGCGTGACGTCATTGTTGTCCACCGTTCCGGTGAGATTCGGAATACGCTGAATAGCAGGATCTGAATTGCTGGCTCATTCATCCTATTCACCACATCTGGCACCCAGCGACTTCAGGCTATTCTCAAAACTCAAAGATCACCTGCGTGGAAAAAAATTTCATCCAATAATGAAGTCATGCAGTCCGTAAACCAGTGGTTTGCAGAGGTTGGACAACCCTTCTTCCACGACGCTATGGAAATGTTGGAGCTTCGCTGGGAGAAGTGCACCAATCTACTAGGGGTCTATGTGGAAAAATGAAGCAAGATTTTTTTTTTTTTTTTTAAAGCTATAAGAGAGTCAGAGCTATAGCATAGGGATGAACTCTCATAACTTCAAAGAGGAATATTATCGGAAATGTAAATACTAAAGTATTGAAAAACGCATAAATGTAAAGGATGTATGTGTCACATTTATGACGCCCATTTCTATGTGAGTGCATCGAATGAAATATTCATAATATAATGTCCTTGCGAAGTTTTACAATATATATGGAGAATTTAGTGGTTAACTTTTACCGAGTTTAAAGGACTTCGCCTACAACTCCAAACTGGTTAAAGTAAGCCTATCTCATGAGTTTGTTTTATAAGCATTTTTCCCGCCCATAATTTAACAAAGATTTAATACTTCTTTAGTAGAAAATTTCAATAGATATACCAGTAATCTGATCTGTTCGTCACTTAATTAGTAGCTGGCTCAAAGAGACCGGCTTTCGATGCTCTATTCTGATTCATAATATGGTGAGGCAATAAATTTAGAAAATTTTCATCACTAAAGATTTATTCAAATCCATGTAGATATACGACCGTTAGTCCTATGAGCATTACTGAATATGTCGAAATCAACAGTATTAAGAATATATTACCCTACATACAAGTACGAGTGCCTTAAATAAAATCGCACACTGTTAAATATGCTATTTTATATTCAAAGTAATAACACAACTTTATTCCCATATCTTGGACTCATCCTAGGCAGTCGCTTGGAATAAACATCTCACTTACATCCTCCAGAGATTAAGATACAGACTTCATCGATTGAAAGCAGTACTTTCCAGCTCTTGTCTTTCCCTTTCCAACAAAAGGCTAATATATGTAATGCTTCTCAAACCTATTTGGCTCTATGGATGTTCATTATGGGGATCGGCTTCTATAAGTCAAATCAAGCGTATTCAAACATTCCAAAATCGGGCACTCAGGATAATCACTGGAGCACCATGGTACATCAGAAATGAAACACTTCATTCAGATCTAGATCTAGCCAAAATAGAGACTGTACTTCATTCTTCCTACACACGATTATATGCAACATTGCCAACACATTCTAACAGCTTAATCAACCAGATTCCTCGGAACCTGCCCCCTGCACGGCCTGATCGTCGCCTCAAGAGGAAAAGACACACTGATTTGTTGATGCTCTGAGGAACGTTAATGGACGTCATCCTCTCCACAAGTCTCATATTGTTGAAATGTTAATTTTTTAAGCACAATTGATAGTATCAATGTACAAAAATTGTCAAATAAATTTTAAGAAAACTTTATTCCGGAAAAGAATGCATGTTAACAATGAAATCTAAATCAGAAGATTTTCAACACAAAATAACAAACTATATCAAAGTAACAGTGATAACAAGCAGTATATTTGAAACATCTTACATCATCTACAAACAACATACTAGGCTTGAACTAAACGCAATAATTATAGTAGCCAGACCCATTTGTGTCTATGGTAACAAGGCAAGAGCGCTTTTGAGAATCGATGAAAAGAAACAAACAGCTGCAGAAAATAACGCGTTTTATGAGCAGAACAGCAGGATAGGCCACTCACTTCTGCTAAAGAAAAAGTCTGAGGATATCTTAAAGGAACTCGAAGTAGGATCTACAATAGACTGTTGGCGTCAGTATAGTAAATTCTGGACAGAAAATGTTCTCCAAATGAAGAAAGAGAGTTATAAAATAGTACATTATGCAACGAGCCTATAATGAAGGTAATTAAGAAGTGAGTATGGATATTTATGAAACGAGCTCAAGCTCGTTTCATAATTTTCATACGAGCTTCTTAATTACCATTATAGGCGAGTTTCATACGGCTTTTATGCTCGACCATATTTCTAACTTGATATTATTAATTTCTGAGCAATGTCCCGTATTTTGTGAGATATGCGCAGACGCGAAAGTATTGATTTTTTCCGAGGAACAGATGTCCACATTGACCTTGCTAGGCCATAAGAACCTACAGAGATAACATTGAAATTAAATTAGACATTGAAAAACGAGACGACAAATTGAATTTATTTGAATATTATTTACAATTAACGCTAATTATTATAGTAACAGTACATAACCTTCTGCGACAGTATTGGATTTCCAGCATCCGTGACTTTTCGCTAATTCTCTTTCGATTGCATATCCGAGAATAATCGATACTTGCGGTTTTATAACGGTAGAAAGCTGACCTGTCATTGGCTGAACAGTTGTAACCTGAGTCGTAATTGGCTGAAAGACCTGACCTTTAATGAGTAGGTGTACTTTAATGACATGCATTAAAGGTCTGCTACCAGGTGTATAATTACTACATTTCGGCATGGTCGAGCATAAAAATGCTTAAATATGTTACTTATGACTAAAGAAGTTTGAGACTGTAACAAACAAATGAGGTGTAATATTGGACTGGAAATAGAGGATCAAGAGAAGAAGAAGAAGAAATGAAAGAACACCTTCTGAAGACAACCTGATAATTTGGTACATATAACTTTTGAAATCTTCATGACTTATCTGCAAACAAAATCAACTTCGGAACAATGTAAACTGCCCCAAATACCTCCCTGCTTCTATAACTGTTAACAAAAATGATTTCTGCGAAATTGAATATAACTTACTTACTTACAAATGGCATTTAAGGAACCCGAAGGTTCATTGCCGCCCTCACATAAGCCCGCCATCGGTCCCTATCCTGTGCAAGATTAATCCAGTCTCAATGAATAATAATAATATTTTAATACGTATCACAGATAGCCAATTCCTTGAAAACTTGGACATTTAGTTTCACAGGAATAAGATAGGAATGCAAGAACAATCTGTCTGTCACGGTGGGATCGGCAAGTGTCCCCTCCTAGCACTGCTAACTGCCCTCAAAGGGGGTTAAGTACCGTATACCTCCAATGAACCCGTGTTAAATTGCCTTATTTAATAACACATTACCTCTGGAACTACATATCGTTATATAGGACAATATACAAGCTGTCTAAGCAAATTGACGCAGATTACTGTGAACAAACAAAAGTTCTAAAAATAGGTTTGAATTTTTAAGATCTATTACGCCGAACTAAAAATTACCACAGAACAAGAAAATGTGAAATGCTATGTAATAAAGTACTGTTCTCCCCATTCCTGTTTAAAAAACGTGTGAGAGGATTCCAATGCTACATTTTGAAGACATGTTCCTGACCAGTAGTCAGTGCGCCACTGATGAACTCGTGTTCATTAAACGCTATGAGTAAAAAGTCTGAGGGTGGGGAATGACCCTAGATCGGACTGCTCTGCTTACGTTAGTGCTTATTTCAAGGGCTATGTTAAAACACGAAAAATACTTATGTATGCCATAGATTTTCCAGAACTTTGTAAATTACTAATATCTCCTTCCATAGGTGCCGACTTTCAGAAATCTTTTGACATGCTCCCCCAAAATGGTTTTCCAAATCACCATTGCTCATGTGATTCTGGTAGTTCATGAACTTAAACAAATGCTGATGCTCCTGCTGCTGCTAGTCTTAGTTCTACAGGGACATCATTTTATTTTTACTTCAATTTTTATTGTACCTGAGTTTTGGAATGTACTTCACTCCCACCCCTTCTACTAGTAAACTTCCAACCGTTCACGACACAGAGCCGAGGGCGCGTAAGCAGTACTGAGTTACTGAGTATAGTACGTTTCAGAAATATGTTCGCGTTTTCCAGTGACGAAAGAGCTTTCAATATTGAATCATATTTTCGTACGGGCACTGTCGTCCGTTTCCCTATGTCGCATCCCGGTTTTCCCCACCTGCTTCTGTTCGCCCCTTTGTAAAGTCTAGTAGCTGGGCTATCCTAGCTCTTTTCTGAAAACAATCATTTCTGTTAGGAATTGGACGTCTACGTAAAATTATTCAAGTGTTTAAAATAACTTAAATAAAAGGGCCTCCTTAAGTAATTAACTGTCGCGTGATTTCCCCCCCCCCTTTCTACAACCCTGCGACAAAACCACTTGAACGGACAGTAGATAGCATTTCTGAGTGATTTTATCTTTTCGGATCGGGCAGAAGTGAAGATTGAATTTACAGTACGTAAGGTACCCTTTTATAGAGTAGGTACAGAATTATTTCAACATGAGTTACTCGTACGAAGGGCGAAACTGGTAATTGGAATTAGGTACAATAGTCTATAGTGCGATAATATGCACAAAAGAACTGAAGCCTGTATCGAAATGAACGGCCACCATTTTCAATAATGTGTTTAAATATCCATATTATTATTTTTCAATTTAACTTCTTTCTCTATATTGTACGCTAATGTGCTGTAGACAGTATAATATACACTGCATAATGAATACGTTAGCATGGATAACTCAGTTCGTGAGTAAGAACACTTATTCTTAATACAGTACTGTATTTTGATTAAATAAAAGCCTAATGAAAATTATCGAACTCAAAATTGCGATATTTCCTAGTTTACATAAATGGATGAACTACTTTTCGTCCCTCCTATACCTAGTAAAGTGATTTGTATTTTGCGCCAGTATCATCGAACTCCGTCGTGAAAAGGGTAGCAAATGGTGTTTCCTGTTTCAATCGTTAATAGAAAGGTATAGCCAGGTTAATACTAAAAATGTTAGTAAAAATAAAATGATGTCCCTGTACTATAACTCAAAAAGTCCTAAAATACGAATTAGCCAAATATGTAACATTACAACAAGTAGTGTTTATGTTATACCAAGAGTATATACAGTCATTTGGAGTAACTTTGTATTACTGCTGTCATACTTTTATACTTATCTAAAATAGTGTCTATTGAAATTGATGTTCAAGAATAAATTAATCCAGAAAACTACTTATTTCATGGGTTGAGACATAATAAACATCAAAAGCTATATTTCAAATAGGTGAAATTTAACTTTCAATGATGGTACAAAGTTACACGGATAATTGGGGTAACTTTGTATAACATAAGTGATTTCTATTAAAATCCTTTATCTACATTCCCCTTCAAATTCAAGGTAACTTATTATCATACAATAATAATAATAATAATAATAATAATAATAATAATAATAATAATAATAATAAATAATCCGTGACGCTACAACTCGTGAAGGGCCTAGTCCGACCAGCCGGCTGCTGGCCTCACGCCCACATGTCGAAGCAGATGTGGACGATCATCCAACCAGAATGGAAGTATCGTGTGGTTAGCACGATGATCCCCCAGCCGTTATAGCTGGCATTCGCAACCGGATTTCGCTACCTATCGTAGCTCCCCAAGTGCATCACGATGCTGGGTGGGCACCGGTCCCATACACTGGCCGAAATTTCATGAGAATTTCTTCCCCATGAGGATTCGAACCAGCGCGCATTCCGTAACGCGAGTCCTAGGCAGGATGCCTTAGTCCACGACGCCACGGCGCTGGACACTCATCTTTCATTATAATAATAATAATAATAATAATAATAATAATAATTATTATTATTATTATTATTATTATTATTATTATTATTAAGGGTGTTTGAGAATAAGATTCTTAGGAAAATATTTGGGGCTAAGCGGGATGAAGTTACAGGAGAATGGAGAAAGTTACACAACACAGAACTGCACGCATTGTATTCTTCACCTAACATAATTAGGAACTTAAAATCCAGACGTTTGAGATGGGCAGGGCATGTAGCACGTATGGGCGAATCCAGAAATGCATATAGAGTGTTAGTTGGGAGACCGGAGGGAAAAAGACCTTTGGGGAGGCCGAGACGTAGATGGGAGGATAATATTAAAATGGATTTGAGGGAGGTGGGGTGTGATGATAGAGACTGGATTAATCTTGCACAGGATAGGGACCGATGGCGGGCTTATGTGAGAGCGGCAATGAACCTTCGGGTTCCTTAAAAGCCATTTGTAAGTAAGTAAGTAAGTATTATTATTATTATTATTATTATTATTATTATTATTCTGGCGAAGTTAAGGCCATCAGGCCTTCCCTTCCACTTAGCCAGAAACAGGAGATGCTGATACAATTTTACTAATATTTAAAGAACAATAAAAAAGAAATATAGTCATACAAGCACAAGTTGAGTAAATTAATGCAAACGTACTAAATAATAATTACAAAATAATATATAGTTACATTCAATGAATATGCAAGCGATAAGTGAACCAATATTATAAAATACAAGAATAACAAACTCAAAGTAAATTATAATTATACAACACTGAGCGTAGACTATGACTTATATGAGTGACTTGGGATATTGCTACGGTATGATTCTTTATGCACCTTCTGTACACAACCGGCGCTACTGGTATTGATAACGTAATGTTTTGATCCCTGCGCATATAACTTGAATCCATGAAATCACCACAGTGATCCGAGCATTGATCATCTCTATTCTAAAATCTGAATTCTTCTTTGATAAGTTCCTGATGCGTATTGTATTGTGTATATAGTTTCATGAAGTTTGGATTTATTTTAGCATATGTAGGGCGTATATCAGGAAATGAATAAGGGAAAAGTGGGTACAGTAAGACAGGGAGAACAATGAGACATTTTTATTAGATGGTCAATTTTGATGTTGAGATGTTGGTAACAGTGAATAACATAA
Source organism: Periplaneta americana (assembly GCA_025594305.2). Taxonomy (NCBI): domain Eukaryota; kingdom Metazoa; phylum Arthropoda; class Insecta; order Blattodea; family Blattidae; genus Periplaneta; species Periplaneta americana. Next base: position 137,924,071 of record JAJSOF020000017.1, on the reverse strand, counting down.
TACATAACATTTTATTTCATATGAAGTCACAAAAAGGTTTATTGAAAACGTAGAACATTTACTGTAACAATAAAACTAATTAGCACTATAACAGAAAATACAAACACAATTTTATGTGTTTATTATCTACATATATATATATATATATATATATATATATTATTTTTAATTCGCTAATCAAATTCTTCACAGTTTTAACACAATAGGTTCATTTACCAACTCATTAACTTTCATTATTACTTCAAACTGGTCAGACCACATCCAGTGCCTTCCCTTCATGGCTTTACAAGTGACTTTGTATCTGGAGATCAGACCATGCAGATCAATGCCATTAACTGTAAGCCTGTCAGGGAAGAGTGATTCTTTAGCAGACAAGGAAACATTCTGATGGAAGCAGATAAGAAAGTTAATTCTTTTTCTTCCACCACGTTAATAAAGTCTAAAGAAGTGCTTATACAAATTTTGGCCACTCGACCGCAATTACGAGGGCCGTAAAGAAATAAGTTCGCCAGGGGCCGTTAACAGAAAGAAAACACAACTTCATTGGAAAAATTTATTGGAACAGACACAACAATTATTGAACTATTTTGGCACTACTGATTGAAAATGTAATGACCCACTGACGTCCAGTGGCGTAGCGTTAATGTAAGCTAAAAAACTTAGCTTCCCCAGTTAATAACAATTTCAAAATAAACCTGCAGTTTAAGGAGAAAATTATTTATTAATTTTAATATAATTTATATTTACGTGTTAAATATTGCGATGAGGCAGCCCAGGATGATTTGTGATGCAGCAGTAAACAAGAAGCCTGCACACACCAGCTTCCAAGCAGACCGGTTTCTTCTGTGTAATCCACCCCGTAGATTTTCCATCCCTTTCTAACCAAGCTACCCTAGTCGCAAGGCTCGCAAAGAAGCAAGCTTTAACATTTAAAATAAGTAGTTTCCGAGTTATCCCTTTTCGTCAGTTGTGTTCAGTTGAAGTGTTAGTGTGCATTGTGGCTGACATAATAAATAATGAGTGAAATAACAGTTCCTGACACTAATTTACTTGAATTTTTTTAGGACAATTGTATTATCAAGACCGACTTACGAACAAAAGTGTGATTTAAAAAACAAATGACCGACTCCCTTGCTGTCAATGAAGGACACAACCAAAAGACAGACGCATACTTACGTAATGATACTAATATTGTGATTTCTCTAAGTATGACAGGGAGTGAGCTAATGTTATACGTATACGTGTCTATTTGTTAAGAGATATGTGTAAACCGTGAAATCATATTTTATTACGTATCATTTGAGGTCATGCCATATTGGTGTTACGATGTTCCAACCAATCTTCGACTGCTGACTTTAAATTGACTACTATTTATTTTAAGACTGTATTTTTGTAATACGTTTTCTCATATTGCATGAAAGACAACTTGAGTTAGCTTCCCCTGCTCAAAATTTCATGCTACACCACTGCTGACGTCATTGAATTACGTATAATTTCCCTCCCATGGTATTGCTATCTTGTTACTTTGTTTCTCTCTATTAAAATGTCACTTGAGATAGAATGCAACGTTTTGCATGGAAATGACACACACCACTGTTTTGTTTATGATCGATTGTTATTCTAAGCATGTTTTTGTGCGGTTTCGATCGTTCGAGGTGAAATGTGTCCCTTGTTAGTTTAAAAAAATTCATACATACGGTGCTTATAATTGGATTTGCTTTGCGTTTTGATTTGATGTGAAATATAAATTGCTATTGAAGACTGGAGTGAATATTGCATCAAAGTATTGAAAATGAGCTCTCCAACAAATGGAAAGAACATGTACTCGTACGTACACCACAACTAGATGTTAGAAGGATAATAGGCCTATAGTACAAACAGAGGATATAATGAAGGTTGGATAGAACAGAAAAATTCTTTGAGCCACCGGGATTCGAACCCAGGTTTTCAGCTCTATGTGATAACGTGTCTCGGTGCCAGGGAGAATTACATTTCTCTGTTGCATTCATCCTTTATCATACGGTAACACAGAAATTCTTCACGGAAATATTTGAATCCTATGGATTCAAAGTCCTCTATATCCACTTTCACAAATGAAAGGATTTTAGCAATAAGTGGTAGAAAATAGAGGGACTTTTAACAAACCGTTTGCTTCAAATTTGGTGGCTTTTTCAATTCAAACTATATAAATCATTATAAATAATTCTCAGCAAGCAATATGTGTGCATAACTCAATTCTGAACAAAATCATCTTTACAAGATTTAGAGGAACTAATATATGTACTTTGCTACATAATAATAGGAGTATAGGATATTTCTACTTTATGTAAAGGCACGAAGATCATTTGAAGGCCCCAGAGTATAAATAATTATACGAATAATGGAAACACAGGAATTAAAGAATTAAGATATATTTTAAATAGAGGAGGATATTATTGTCAAAAAAAAAAACGCCAATGTATATCAGGATTTAAAATAACTAAGAGAGAATAAATCAATTTAAAATGTGTGTAACAAGGATATAGGATGATTGCTGCCATCTACCGTTCAGAGAGAGAGTCTAGAAAACTGAACATAGATGGCGTACCCTGTGCTAAAGAAATACTGTAAAATTAGCTACATTAATCCCAAACTGAGCTCATTTCCAACATCTTTAGTTGTAACTGAAGCAGTAAACGATTTTTACTAAAGTAGTAAGCATAATCGGCAAGGCGTATCCATTGTTGAGTCTGGGTTCATTGCGGTTTTCAGTATCAAAATGAGTACACAGGCATTTCTAGAAACTAAAAAGCGCTCTAAAAAGTACCAGATAGGGAGAAGGAGTGGTTCGCCGATATAATGAAGAAGGCTAGTGGATGTGATTGAGTGTAAAAAGCACGATGTCAAAATGTTAAGCAGAAAGAAAGATGCATACATAAAAAACATACATGAAATTCAAGGCAAAGAAAGCGAAATTTAAGTGGAATTGAGAAATAAATCAGATTGGCGGCGGGAAATTGAAACAAAAATTTCTTCTAAATTCTATTATTTCTTAAATAAAAGCAAACGTTAATACGGTATAATATTGGCTTACAAATGATATTGATATTTTACTTGGTTATTTAACTACTAGATTACCCTTTAATAATTCCAAATAATAAATGTAATTCCCTTTATTGATTATAGTTCACGTTCACACTTTGTTTGTTAAAAACATAAAATTGTTTAGTCACACGTTAAAAAGTGTTAAAATTTTTTAAAAACGTATATACCTTGGACAGACGGCCCGTTTCGACGAGATGTTACGTCTTCATCAGTGTCCCCTCAACTACTAGTGATCTTGAATTCTGCGATGTGCATTTGTCGGTTGTAGGGGTGGGGGTATGTTGCTCTTATAGTGGGGGCTGGTTGTTTGTGTGTTATGACGTATCATGACGTCGAATAATGTGTGGGTACTGAACTGTAATTGTGTATTAGGTATATGTTGTGGGTATGTTATTGTATGTTTATATATTTCGTATTGTTCTAGGATGTTTAACTGTGAACTTTTTGTTGTGATGTGTAAAATTTCCATATCTGTTTCTATATTATTGTAGTCATGATTATTGTTGATAATGTGATCTGCATAATTTGATGTGATGTAGGGTTTGGTTATAGCTTTAATATGTTCATTATATCTTGTGTGAAAGATCTTCCTGTCTGTCGTATGTAAAAATGTGGACAACTATTGCATTTTAATTTGTAAACTCCAGTGAATTATATTTATTTGAATGTTTAATGTGATTAATTAGATAGTTGTGTTTTGAGTTATTTGTTTTGTATGCTCTCTTGTATTTTAGTTTTCTGAATGAAGTTGCAATTTTGTGAGTATTGGTATTGTGATATGTTAATGTTATGTATTTATTCTCACGTGGAGTTTGTGTTGGTTTGTTCTGTTTTTGTTTTGCCTTTTTTATTAGTGTGTCTATCATGTTAGAGTTATATCCATTGTCTTGTGCTATATATTTTATTGTGTTTAGTTCTTCAGTGTAGTTGTCATTGTTCCTTGGTATGTTAATTAATCTGTGTGTCATTGTACGGAAAGCTGCATGTTTATGTTGTATGGGATGATTTGATGAATTGTGTATATGTGTTGTGGTTGTGATGGGTTTCCTGTATATTTTGAATTCGTGTCTGTTATTTGTTGTGGTTATGGTGATGTCTAAGAAGTTTATAGCTTGATTATGTTCTGTTTCTATTGTATACTTTAATTTGGGATGTATTTTGTTGAGTTGATGTAGTTTTCTATTTGTCTTTTGTTTCCATTACATAGAGCTATTATGTCATCTACATATCGATAGCAGTACATTATCCTCTCTGCGTGTTTGTTGTTGTCGGTGTTAAGTATGAGTGTTTGTTCTATGTTGTGAATAAAGATTTCAGCTAATATGCTATTGGTAATCCTTCAGTTTGTGTATAGTATTTATTGTTATGTGTGAAATAATTTTGTTTTGTTTAATATAATTCCATCTATCAAAATTTAATATTCAAGCAAATGCTATTAGTAAACAAACATCTCCAATCCGATTAGATAAATCTGTATTAATTATACCGCATTATAAGACTTAATATTTTGATAACAAATAACTAAATAATAAGGAACTCGCTCGAGCGCAAGTCCGGATTAGGAAGCAAACGCTACTGCCTGAGCTACGCCGGTGGCTAAATGATGTTGACAAATTAAAAATTTAAAGAAATAAAAAATGATGTCCATAATAAAAATCAAATTAATTTCATCTAATATTGTTTTGTACTTGTTTGTGATTTTATTGTAATTATCATTTCAATTATGAATACATAAGATACTTTCAATACCCTGATGAAATATTCACTCCAGTCTTCAATAACAGTTTATATTTTATATCAAATCAAAATTTAAAGCAAACATAATTATAAGCACCGTATGTATGAATTATTTAATCAAAGAAAGCCACCGGTGTAGCTCAGTCGGCTGAGACGCTCGCCTGCAGATTCAGAGTTGCGCTTAGGAGTGGGCTCGATTCCCGCTTGGGGTGATTACCTGGTTGGGTTTTCTCCGAGGATTCCTCCAACTGTAAGGTTAATATCGGGTAATCTATGGCGAATTCTCGGCCTTATCTCGCCAAATACCATCGCATTATCACATGTTCTATAACGCTAAATAACCAAGTAGTTGATGCAGCATCGTTAAGAAACCAAATAAAAAAATACCAAATAAAAAAATAAAATGGAGCAACAATGATATTTTGAAGTACATACAAACTGCATAGCCCTACATTTTTACCTTAATTTTAGAATAAGTATCACACTGCTCTCCACGCTAATTTTAATCAGTTAACTATATGAAAGACTTAGGCCCAATTGTATATAACTTCCTGACTAAAGATCAACTTTGATCGAAGATCGAAAAGTGAACCGAGTTCAGACACTTCTTCTATTGTATAAAACTTTTCTGCGATCAAATTACCTTGGTTCAAATGCAATCTAAGTTCACGTGAAAAGGATTTGGCAACATCGCATAAACAGGTGAAATACGTGATGCGCGGACAGGTGTGTTCAGTGTTGCCAATCTAGCGACTTTACCTCTTTTTCAACGACAACTTCTTTTAACTTTTATATTGCTTAAATACGGATTTAGTGACCTTTTTAGCACCCCATAGTGACAAAATTTAATCTTTCTTTGTTGATAATGAGAAATCTAGCGACTTTACAACTCCTTTTTGGCGACTTTCCGTACACTCTGTTGGAGACACTGTTTTTTTTTTTTTTTGCAATGTAAATAATGGCGGACAATAAGAAGAAGGTTAACCGTTCTCCGAGTTGTTATCATGTTATGGTGTTTGATACTGCTAAACATAATAAAGCTTTATAAAACCACAATTTTCGTTTAGTAATACAGTTAATTGAAAATTTATGAATGTACCTATCATATCCATTAATAATTAATGGTTGTTATAAACATAATATAATTATAGGTTATGTTATTTGATACTGCTGAACACGATAGAGCCTTATAAAATATAAGATTTTGTATTCAGGCAAGGAATTGAAAGAAATATATATGTACCTATCATATCTATTAATATTAATAATAATGGATATTTTATTTGCACAATCTGTCACTCGTATATTTCAAACAGAAAAGAAATAACTGAACTTGGATCATCTAACTTAATCGGAGAAATTTCTTCAGTCAAAGTTGACTTTAGTTTGAGACAAATTAATCTCAGATTAGACTTTATACAACACAAAATTCCAAGTTCAGCTGAAATAAGGATCAATTTAACCTCTGATCTAAGATTAAATGGTTTATACAATCGGGCCTTAGGCCTACTGACAGCGTTGCCAGCTGCATTTGCTGCCTGTTGCAATTCTCGTTCACCGATGTCTTCCATTCCACGGGATCAGCTTCAAACACATCGCCGACTTCTAGTCCAGAGTTATAGCAGCAGCTATATACATAGAATAGAGCGAGCGAGCGAGAGAGAGAGAGATATAAGATTTCCAAATTTGGTTGGCCTAAATCTCATGGTTTTAGTCAGAATCTGAGAACTTTTTTTTTCCATAAACCAAACGTGTGTTATTCAATATTTCTTGTAAGGGTATGAAGAACTGTAATGTCATTCGACTGCTGTTTTGGGACCGAAACACAGGTGTCACCATATATTTCGAGAGAACATACCCACTATCACCGACCAACTATCTATCATACTGTCCCTTTTCAGATCCAGGAGCAACAGTGCCAATGTCCAAATGCGTGCATCATGTGTAGGATCTTGCCAGCGGCTTACTGTATTCAAAATGTTCAGTTCGCATCACTAATAACTTGAGTATTGATGGAATACAAATTTTTACGGTTCCCACACAGTTCTGAATTAGGTCCTGGAGGACAGAGCATGGAGTTATGTATACACTCAATAGCCCCTGTCACATTCGGAAATCGAAAGAGTAGGAAGAATTCTTTCTTATTGTGTAACACTTTTTCTACTATTCGGCAGTGATACATACAGTACAATGTTTTAAGGCAACCAAAATATTTAATACATTATCAAACGCCGAACCAGCTGTAATTCCAAGTACATTTAATAAATATCCTGCAACTACTTAAGAAATGCCGAACAAGGCAGTTGTAATCTTGGGATAATGCTGAGTTCCTTTCAGAATTGTGTTGTGGAAATTGTTCCATTATTTCAAGCAGCATATCTGAATCGATGATTGCAAAAACAACATGAGTCAACATCTTTACGAAATTGAGTTAATGTCATATTTAGACTTCGTGGAATTGCTACAAGGATCGTAAGGTTTACTATGCACGCGGTATAGACTGTATGAGAAGGGCCCGTGCAACGGATGAAGTATGCCTCTGATGTAAACACTGAGCAGTATACTGCGGTTACAATAAAACCTGTATCCTGCATTCAAGAAATATAATGAATGATCATAGAACTAGGAAATGTCTAAACAAGTAAATACACAATTATTTTATAGTGAGATATATTAACTCTTAAAATTTAATGTAATATACTCACATCATCCTTGAATATGTGCATTGTAGTGAAGAGTTACGTACATTTTGAGCGACTGCAAAGTGAACCTCCTACGATGGTCACTCAAACAGTTTTTATATTGGGAAAAAATACGTTCAACATCACACGATGTAATAGGTGCATATTTGAAGAACGGAAAGTCACTACTTTTTAGTACACCAACTTCAGACGTCTTGTCGTGACCTCATAGTACATAATTTATAATACGATGTTGTGAATAGGCAGAATTTTTAGCAATAATGTTCCTCAGCTTACATTTCACTTCTTCTGAAATTAGTGAATTGTTATTTTGGATAACGATTTCTGATACTTTATCCACTATATTAAGGGCTTCTGAGAGTTGTAGTTTAGAAGATTCTAACAGGGTCATGCTTTTGGACAAGATTTTAAAATTAGAATCAATGAACAGAATATCTTCCAATAGCTATTCAGAAGGAAATAATTTCACAGCTGCCACAACGGAACTGTCTGTGCTATCCAATGCATCAATTACCTCCATTATTTTTCCGTAATATTCTGCATAATAATTAACAGCATCCAACCACGTTTTCCAACGGGTCAAGACTGGCTGCGGGGGTAGGGGTATTCCAGGGGCAATTGTTTGGAACAGCAACACTCTTATTGTAGTATGTTTGATTGAATTCTTGTCTGCACTGAACAAATGTTAAGCTTTGACTATTCCAACCACAGTAATGCAAAAGCAAGTGCTTACATAGGTATACATTAGCTGTAGCTGCTCTATCTATTTGGACCGATCACATCTCTCAACATGAACTGCTTACAGCTCGACCAAGTTAAGTCTGCGAGCCGAGAGGGGAAGTTAGAAACAGTTCTATAGGGAAAGGAGGCGGTAACGAGGAGACCAGTACAGTCTCATATGACGGCAAAGTTTTCCTACTGCGCTTCACTTCATAGAGCGGTAACAATTTAAGACTCTTTGAAATAGACTGTACTTCTAATTCTGCTTGACAGTGAGGTTTGGCGTTCTGATTGGCAAGCGTGGGCGAAGGAGAGAAAGTTGCATGAGGGGGGAGGCAGCGTAACTGTTGCTTTTATCTGAAGACAAAGACAACAAATGCGTGCGCTCCGTAGTGTATTTTAAACGATGTGCACACGTTGAAATCTGAGCGTTAAGTGACCTATGTGGCAACTGTGTTTTGCTTCTACATTCCATCCCGATATCCCCAATCGTAGACTTGATTTGGACGAGCTGTATGCTACGAGACCGGGCGGTCGCTCACCTCTTCTATACTACCGTACATCGGCAACCTGATTGCATGCTGCGTGTGGCAATTCAACGAAGTCTAGTCATAATCCTACTCGTAGAAGGTAGTTACACATATGGTGTAAAAGGCGCATAAGTCGGATTAGTCTTTGCTAGAATATCAAGCCCTAATATAGGTGAGTGAGAGCAAAAAGCACATGAGTCAATGACTCATGCTGTTTTTGCGCCCAACGAGTATTATGAACTTGCAGCCGTTTTTCAGCCATCACGTTGCCAGTAATGCATTCATTTCACGTAATTCGACTCAAGATTAGACACTTGTAAAGACGTCTGTCATTTCAGTGTTCTGTTTTCAGTAGCACAGTATAACATGTAAAGTAGTGATGATTCTGAAAGTGTTCCAGAGTACTCAGGAAGAAAAAAAGAAAGGAACGTGGACATTCATTCTTGCCTAATGACAGAGATTTCGGTGTCATCAAGAAGAAGCATGATAGGATCTACGTTCCTGGAGAATACAAAACAATCACTGAAGGAACATGCAAAAAATTTTCAGTTGAACATCTGGCAGCTGAAGATATATTCGACTTCAAAGCCTGGTGACCAGCTCATTATAAGCGGAGATGTCTTTCCAATGAATCATGTGGAAAAGAAGTTCCAAGACTTTCGAAAATTTCATTTGCACCATCTGAGCTTATGACCTTCAAATATGAAGCAGAGAACAAGGGTACTGTTGTTATACAAAGCTATATCGACGGTATATCTTCACATACTTTCAAATTTAATAAGCCCAATACCATTTTTGCTATGCCTATCGGGAAATCCGTTAGAAAGGTACCCATCAAGAAGTCCAAACTTCAACGTACTGAAAAACTTGTCTCATACATCCCTCATGAGTTCCAGCAATGGTATGACGATCTGAAACAATGGACGTCGGAAGGCAGTGAAGAAGAAGAAGAAGAAGAAGAACAAGAACAAGAACAAGAGGAAGAGGGCGATGAAATATTCTGAGAAGGAACTGAACAAGTTTGAACACAGATTTCTGACAATAAGGACAAGAAAAACCACAGATTTTTTAATGGTTAAGATTTGTATTCGCTATGTTGAACTTATCATTGTATTAACAAATTACATTAAGTATATATGCTATGTAAAATAATTTAGTATGATATGCATTAAAAAGGCAATGTTTAGTTAAAAACAGTATTCAATTCAGTTGATTAGTGCAAAAATCACATGAGTCACAAACTTATTAATTCAAATTCCTCTTTACATTAGTGGAATACATTAACTACAATGAACTCATCTAATACGAATGGTTATTTGCAATTACATAGAGTGAGCAGGTTATCTTCGAAGCAGCAATGTGATTACAAATTAGTTTGTGCGAGATCGTGCGTATTTGCTTGGTTTCCGCACAAAACCAATCCGCGGTAAGTCTAAAATTCCACATTCAGTATTCCCAACCTAACACACATAACAATTTCCCTCTTCTTACCGCTTAAGTGACATATTGATTTTACTGCTTTAGACTTTTAACATATTAATTTTAGAGACGTTCAATATAGTAACAATTATAAATTGGAAACTTACCACTGCAATTTCACCTAAATTGCACTGTTAATTATTGTTTTTAAATATTTGCAAAAATTAAGTAAAGTCTACTACTCCACTAAAGTTACTGCATTCGTGACAGTAGCATTAAGGAAGCCGTGAAAAAATCAACAAGAATCCAGATGCCGATGTTATTACTGCAATATGTTATATAAATAATATAGTTAAAATATTAAAATGAAAAATAAATCATTACATAACCTTACCGTTTGTTTTAAGTTCGCATTTATAGACTGGGGGAAAAAAGAGAGACGTATATCACGGCCTGCTGGAGTATAGTAAACACAGAAAATATTTTAAAGCAACAATGTTGAAGATAGATATTTTTGTTTTGCAAATTTTCCGTTATTGAACAGAAACCAAGATGTAGATTTCATTGCAACTAATTAGAAATTCCTCTTTCAGGTATGTAATAAACGATCTTCGCACAAAATAATGTACGATACACGAGCGGTATGTTTTCTTTCAATTCTCGGAAATTAAAAAAGCTCAACTACGTTTCGCTTTTTCAAACTTTTCCTCGAACATGAAAACTTCAACATACCGCTCTTGTAACGCATATTACTATTATTGCTTCTCCTGTAAATTTAAGAATTGGCGACTCATGTGCTTTTAGCAATCATCGATTCAATTCTATAGAGTCTTACGCAATCCAAATCTCCCTCTGAATTCGTGGGCGCTGTACAATGTCTCTTCTCGCCTTAATTACCCTCATTGATGGGATACCACATTCTTCCTCCATCTCAATATACTTAACATAATATAAGATATGCATTTGATATGAAATGTAACTCATACAGCACTCCAAACGCAACAGAACACAGTTATTCTACAGGTTTACTCCACCTCCTGACAAGGAGTAAATTTTTGGTCTGATTTACTCCAGAACTTACTAGGTTAGTAACATACTCTTTGTTGGTTCTCCCCACCATTTGTGGAGTAAATTCAATTCAATAATTTTACTACTTTAGTAATTTACTACTTTAGTTCATTACTCTCCACTGGAAGTCACCTATCTCCTTATCGCTTACTGATTTACCACTTTAGTTTCGTTTACTCCTGGCTGGTGCACGCCATCAATGTACTTCTATTATTTTAGTAAACTGCTACAACATTTCTGACAGAGACTCGAATTCGGCGAGCCAGAACTCATCTCTCCATCTCCCTCCATGCGCACATGCAAGTGGCCCACATGACAAAGGCAAAATACAGACGTGGACAAATTATTAGCAAAATTGAAGATTTTTATTATATATTTTTTTATAAAATATGATTCTTTAATTTAAACTACAGATGAAATCTTTGCGTATTTCCAAATTATTAGAAAAATGGAAAATTTGTATTGTATATTTTAACAAAATTAGACTCTTCAATTTAGACTACAATTGATATTTCTACATATTATTTAAAATTATTAGCAAAACTGAAGATTTGTATTATATATTTTTACAAAATTCCACTCTTCAATTTGGACTACAGTTTACATTTTGGATATTTCTAAATTATTAGCAAAATTGAATATTCTTATTAGGCCTATATACAGGGTGTCTAAAAGTACGGGGCATAATTTCAGGTATGTATTTCCCACATGTAGACAATCAAAATAGTTCATTACAACATGTGTCCGGAAATGCTTCATTTCCGAGTTATGGCCTTCACAATATTGAAATTCACCGGAACGTTTTTCTTTCCGCAGGTCGTTGTCATTACAGAAGATGTTCAAAATGTCCACCTCCTGCTTGAATACAAACCTCACATCGACGTCTTATTGACCTGAGAACACGACCCCAAACTCCAGGAGTATTGCGTATGTCCTCAGAACATGCCACAATTCGATTCCGAAGGGATTCCAAATCAGGCACCGGAGACGAATAAACCAATGATTTTAAATGGCCCCACAAGTAGAAATCGAGAGGGTTCAGATCAGGTGAGCGTGGAGGCCAAGCAATTGGGCCACCTCTACCTATCCATCGATCAGGAAACCTTCGATCCAAGTACCGGCGAGCCGTACGACTGAAGTGTGCAGGAGCGCCATCATGCAAGAAGTGAATGTGTTGACGATTGATCAGTGGAGTGTCTTCTAAAACATGAGGTATTGTGTTTTCCAGGAAGTTTGTGTACGCCTGCCCCGTAAGTCTGTTTACAAGTACATGGGGTCCAACTAATCGATCACCAATGATACCGGCCCACATGTTGAGGGAGAACCGCACATGGTGATGAGATGGAACAGTTGCACGTGGGTTTTCATACGACCATACATGCTGATTGTGGAAATTTGTTATGTCATCTCGTGTGAACTGTGCTTCATCTGTAAATAATACTAAGGCAGGAAAGTTCGGATTTACTGCACACTGCTGCAAGAACCACTGACAGAACCTAACTCGTGCAGGGTAATCTGCTGGTGACAGGGCCTGCACACGTTGCAAATGATAAGGATACAATTGATACTCTTTCAACAGTCTCCAGACAGTCGTATGAGGAACATTGACTTGCAACGCTACCCTTCGTGTGCTGATAGAAGGGGTCATGTTCACAGCCTCCAGAATCTCCTGCTGTACTTCTGGAGTTGTAGATCTTGGTCGTCCCCTTCCCAAACCAGGAAAGTTAAATTTTCCATACTCGCACAGACGGTAATGGAGACGTACAAATGTCTTCCGATCTGGACATTGTCGCTGTGGGTACCTCTCCTGGTACAAACGACGAGCCAGCGCAGCATTGCCGTCCGCCTTACCGTACATGAAGTGTATCTCTGCCAGCTCTTGATTTGAATACATGTCGCACAGCCTAACGCCTACACAACACTGAATGTAACCTTCGCCTCGGAATGAACTGTCAGAGTGCCCTCTTAATGTCTCCTTTGACGGCAACGACCTGTGGAAATAAAAACGTTCCGGTGAATTTCAATGTTGTGAAGGCCATAACTAGGAAATAAAGCATTTCTGGACACATGTTGTAATGAACTATTTTGATTGTGTACATATGGGAAATACATACTTGAAATTATGCCCCGTATTTTTTAAACATCCTGTATTGTTACAAAATTTGACTCTTCAATTTAGACAACAGTTTACATTTTTGCATATTTATATCTACTGTAATGAAAGAAATATGCATAATTGTCAACTGGAGTCTAAATCGAAAAGCAAAATTTTGGAAACTGCATTATCATAAAAATCGTCTAATTTGTTAATAATTTGTCCGCATCTGTGCAACCTAATGTCGTTTGGTTGCATCTGAATAATTGTGAACTTCTATGCTCTTATTTCAAATAGTTGTTTCTCGGAAACTATGGAGAGTAAAGGGCTGGTTTACAATAAACCTGAAACGGAAGCAACAACGAGAACGAGAACGGAAATAATGTTAAAATAAACGTATTTAAATGTGAGCATTCACAATAATTAATTGTGAATGCTGACATTTAAATACATTTATTTTAATAATATTTCCGTTCTCGTTCTCGTTTCCGTTCCCGGTTTATTGTGAACCGGCCTTAAGGAGAAAAAACATACGTTTATACATTTGTTCTTTTGAATCGTCCGTACTATCACCCATCAACGCATGGCCCGTTTCTCATTAATCCCTCTGTATTCTGTAGACATTGTTACCGTGGCATATCGGCAATCAGAAGCATTTGTTCTTCCAGGATTTACCACTACTATAGCATTATTCGCTCCTAATGTAGTTTCGCAGTTTTCAAATGAGTTCCATTCCATCTGTTGACTCTTTTACTTGTATTTGTCAACTTCTTTACTGTAATCTGGATATTAAGGAAGTTGCTAGAGTTCAATCCTATAAGACATGTTTCACTTAATAGAAAATGAATTGAATAGAAAATAGCAATATGCGTTACAAGAGCGGTATGTTCACCTTTTCATGTTCGAGGAAAATATTGAAAAAGCGAAACGTAGTTGAGCTTTTTTAATTTCCGAGAACATGAAAACAAACATACCGCTCGTGTATCGTACATTATTTTGTGCGAAGATCGTTTATTATATACCTTAAAGAGGAATTTCTAATTAGTTGCAATGAAATCTGCATCTTGGTTTCTGTTCAATGACGGCAACTTTGGAAAACAAATATATCTATCTTCAACATTGTTGCTATAAAATGTTTTCTGTGTTTACTATACTGCAGCAGGCCGTGATATACGTCTGTCTTTTTTTTCCCCCCCAGTCTATGATGAGTCTGGAATCTTGTTGATTTTTTCACGGCTTCCTTAATGTTACTTGCATTACAAATGCAGTAACTTTTGTGGTGTTGTAGAGTTTACTTAATTTTTGCAAATATTTAAAAACAATAATTAACAGTGCAACTTAGGTGAAATTGCAGTGGTAAGTTTCCAATTTATAATTATTACTATATTGAACGTCTTTAAAATAATATGTTAAAAGCCTAAAGCAGTAAAATGAATATGAAGCTTAAGCGGTAAGAATAGGGAAATTGTAATGTGTGTTACGTTGGGAATACTGAATGTGGTATTTCACACTTACCGCGTATTGGTTTTGTGCGGAAAGCAAGGAAATACGCACGATCTCGCACAAAATAAATTGTTATATTTTTGTTGTTCATTGACAGTTTTGTTCACTTATTTTACACTTATTTATTTATATCGTTATGAATCAGACTTTCTCAGTTGTAATATTTTTCACGGTATTGTTACTCTTCAATCGTCATAAGAGAGAATGAAGTATTTCTACATCCAGTAGTGTAAGATATTTTGAAAACAAGTCACTTGCAGTTCAAATCTTGCGAAAACTTATAGAAGATAAATAAATATCATGAGGCAGATTGTATCTTGCAGGAGAATACAGAACTTCTGTTCAATGTTCCCTCACCATTTGCAGAAGACATGGATAACATCAGTGCTCGTAAGGAAACTTGATTGTAGTCTTAAAAGTACAGGGACGCTGTGCTGTATGAAGTTGTTGGGAAACTGATGACGCCTTCTTCCCTTCCCCCACTACTCATTTCTGGAAGTTTCCTACAGGCAGGGTGCCGCAGCGCCAGCGACTGATTAAGATTCAGCAGAGCAGATGATTGTCGGAAAGAGAGCTGGCCGCGTGTAACGAAACCCGTGGCGTCTGCTGGAGGCGCAATGATTTAGAATGCGGCAGTAAACGCCATTGAAGTCCGATAACCGACCTCCCGGCGGAATTACGAGCGTCGAATGTTTTGTTGTCGAATATCCTAGATCAGAGCAATTTTCAGTTACAAGCCGGAGCATGGGTAGGTTTGGCAACGCTGAGTGGAGGCGGGCGGAGGCGAAATAAAGGCATGACGTTTGACGTTTTAGTGCTTTGATTTCGTTGTCACATGTACATTTTCGACATTAATTGATACAAAACTAAGTGCATATGATCAAGATTCAGTGTAATAATAATAATAATAATAATAATAATAATAATAATAATAATAATAATAATAATAATGGCTTTATTTAATCTGGCACAGTTAAGGCCGTAAGGCCTTCTCTTACACTCAACCAGGATTAAAACTTGCTTACATAGTTGAACATAAAACTGGATCAGAATTAAGTAATTACATACTGATACAATTTAGGTACATAATGAGATCAAAAGAGGTAGTTACATGAAAATTTACCTCATAAAATAAAAATAAACATAGTGGAATAATATTAATATTGTTAGAATCAAATACGAATCACATAAAAACAGAAGCCGATAATTCAATAAAAATAAATGTACACGGTAGAAATAAAAATAAACACATTAGTATACATATTAATATTTGATTACAATTAAGTAGGATTTACATAATTAAACCAGAAACCGACAATTGAATAAAATGTACACAAAAATAGATTAATAATAAAAAACAACACAGTGGAATACATATTGGCGTCAAGTGATAAATAAACACGATTTACATTATTACACAATAAAAATAAGAAACAAAAAAAAATAAAATAAATACAGTGGAGCACATTCCATTAAATATTTGCAACGCGTTAGGTCTGGCAACTCATAATAAGATATTTTTCTAATTTACATTTAAAGGAAATTAAAGTTCGGCAGCCCTTGACTTCAGGCGGCAGATAATGTACGTAATTTATTACGGAATTCGAAATGGTATTTCATTTGTTTCAGAATACCGCGTAAGCACTTGCATACAGCCACTTATAACTTAAAAAAGTTAAAAGCGTACGTGTTTTTTATTGATAGCACAAGGCAAAATAAATAAGTACTTAAAGAAATGTTACTTGTACCAAAAATAAATAAAATAACAGCGTACTTTCGCAATACCCTATTCCAATCAATTAACCATTATGTGGCTAGTAAATTGACAATGTTTTGCAGTTTTATGTTGCTTCACTTCTGACGTGAAAGGTCTAGGATATCATATACATTTTAATATCTGTCGTGCTTTTCTATAAATATTTCAGATCCCCAGGAAGCCAGTATTAGTTTGAACCTGGCTAATGACCATAACAATACTGTTATCCTAAATTACTGTATTTGTTATAAACTTTTTAAAATACGGAATAATTTTAAATAAATATAACTACAGAAAACAAGCTAAGAATGGAAATTATGCAAATAAAATAAAAATGTAAACAGAGGAAACTATTGACATAATATTATAATAAAGTATGTGGATGTAAATACAGTTAGGCCAAGTATAAATATCTATGAAAAAATGAAGAAACATACCTTCAACATAATACGTAACAAAACACGTCATTATCTATTAGGTAAGTGCCAAATTAGCGTAAACTCAGTGAACTGTAAATTCTGTAAATACGAAATGAAAAGAAACATGTTTATAACTAATTTATTGCGAAATAAATAATATTAATAAACAAACCTTGAAAACCAACAAAGTGAGTATATGCATCTACAAATTATAGGTAGTTCTGACGTATAGCAGACATTCCGAATCTTCAACAAAACTGTAACATTTATGGGATCACAAAACAGCTGTTTACAATGAACTTGAAAATCAATGGCGTAACTTTTATTGATATAGCAGGCGAGACCCAACAATTTGGCTAGAATTCTGATACACAACAAACCACAACCACTATTAAAATGTAGTTTATACAATATTTAATATTTAGAAGAATTGTCAATCTGTCATTAATAATAACTGTAAAAATTGCTAACGACTGCAGCCATATTTTAATTCATTGTCTTGTTTTTATCGCCAACACGCACTTAGTTTATAATACATCAACAATTAACATCTGGTACGACAGCGAACGTAATTCCCTCGACACACACTTACATTGTAACATTAATTTAGCCTACATTGAAAATCGGCATTAGCACAAACACGTGTTCTGCATAGTAGGCCTCCGGTTGACAGTTAATTACAGTGTTGCCGACGTATGGCTCCGGCTTGTAACTGAAGAAGGCTCTGTCCTAGATACATAAATATTCTTACGGCAAAAGAAGAAAAACCCTACGACATCGTTCACCCTGCATACCTGGTCATAAACAGAGACGTTACTGCATCGCTTCACAGCGGTCGTTACAAGAAGCTGCAGACGTGTTGCCCGTTAAGCCATTAATCTGCCTAGCAGCCATGTCTGATAACCACTAACAAATTACGATTTCGTATAATTAACGTTCCTCGCATAATTGATGAAAGTAGATTGCTTGAGCAAAACATTCTGGCAATTATACATTTTAACGTTGATCGGAAAGTTAAGCATGCTTACTTGAGCATAAAGTAGATATTCTGCTGATCCTTCATCATGGTCACCATACAGCAGGCATCGCAAAACGTCACAAATTCATGACGCAATATAAATACCACCCGCTACAACCGCTACATACAAAGTGAAGACGGGGTGGGGAGCAGCGATCGCAGTAAGCTGTATTATTTTCGCTGTAAGAAAAATCCTAATGTAAACACAAGCAGGTGGCTGTCATACTCGTGATTGGCTCACAGTCGAAACACTCACATGACGCAGGAAAATATAGTCCGTATTGTAAACCATAATCTTGTATTATTTGAAAATAAAAAATTGAATTCTAGTTGTTAAATACGATGAAACATTTAACTTCACTCATATGTAAAACGCTATGTAAAAGAAAAGCTGCTTTTATATTTTGTTATGTACTATGAACGCGGATGAATACCAACAATAGTACCGAGGTAGTCTGTTCTTGTAACAAGCTGGCGTCACTTGAGCTCGTAGTTGTTCACGGAAGCTCGTGGTACTGAAGTATGGCTTCTGCATCCTCGGTGTGTGTGGTTATTAAACATAGGAGTGGAAACCCTCTCAAAAGCGGAGAAAAACAAATAGTCTTAAATGTATATAATAAGTTAAGTGAGTTTTAATTACAGTAATTATATAGTAAATGTTTCCTAAGCAAACGAATGCATAGTAGTGAGGTTAGGCCTACTTGACAAGTAACGGGAAATGTTTAACATGAAACAGAATGTACAACAGTAGGCGGGAACACGTACTGAGAATCTATGGCGCCAAACAGCGGCCAATGAAGCCTCACTTCAGTCACGTGCTATTGTTAACATTAGGATTTTTCGTACAGCGAAAAGATTATAGACAGCAGATACGTTTTGTGATCGTCACTACCTTCCGTATAAGGCAGCGATGTCAAGGTCAAGAGCACGTAGAACGTTCTGATTGCGATCAAGCGCTCACTGGGTGCAATGAATCTCTTCTGCAGGCAAAGCAGTGAATAAGAAGGGGAGAGCAAAGTGAACTCCATTGGGCTATCATTGCAAGATGAATTAAACTGTTTTTAAATAATAGATAACGTGTTACATTCATACAAGACAACAAGAAATCAGAACATGTTGTGTAGAGTGTGCCCGTCTAATAAATGTAATGAATTATAAAATAGTAGGCTACGATAAATAGTAAACATAGCTTCTCCTTAACTTACGTAGTTTCAGATAATAGCTAGAATATAATTAATTTTTATATATTTATCTAATAATCCAACTAGTATAAAACACGTTTTCCTGTTTTAAACTTACCAATATAAAAGTGAAAGATATTACAGGACATTGTCCATACGGAAAAATGAAGTAATTAGCCTACGACAAATAATAAACATAGTATATTTTCTTTATCTTAGCGGTTTTAGATAATGAGGCCTACCTAATTAATTATTACGTAACTCTTACATACTTAATAATGTACTTATTATATGAACAGCACATTTCTAGAAACAAATTTAAATTTCTGACTTCTCGTCTACTAGTAATACAGAAGTGTTTTTTCTTGTTTTAGCCAACACCGGCCTTCTTATGTCCGGCGAAATTATGCTGCCTGCAGCATGACGTAGCACAGCACGCTTGTTATCATCTGCTAATCTTGATATTAGTCTTGGTTTTGTGAGGTTCATAAGTGAGGAAAATCGCTCACATATGTGCTTATTGCCAAATATAGAAATAATTTGCGCCGCAAATATTCATACCCTGAATATATTACCCGACAAAGCAAACTTCCAACTTGGCTCTTTTCACGCAATTCAAAGAACCTGGAGAGAACTTTTCCTCGCTTAACCAAAGGATACCACAATGGGAAGGAACAATGTCAAACTGAAAATCTATGGACGACATATCTTGACAATTTTTTTGGACAGAATTCATAACGAGTCTACGCTATTAGCATCATACTCTTTTTGTACTTTATTCTGCAAACTTAAATGCAATGCAGTGAGGAAGAACCTCTACATTACATTAAACATATATTTAGTGTATTACTATTTAATGTCAATAAAACAACAAAATTTCAATACATCATTATGTACATCTATTAATAATTTCAGGCGTTTCACATTGCTTCTGTTTGTAACTAAATGCTTTCCATATATCAGACAAAGAACATTCCTCTTTCACTTATAAGACGTCAAGAGTCCACTCAGCCTGAAACTTGCTCAACGGCTTCTTCCTCAATGTGTAATGTACAACCCTTGAGTTCATCAGTGACTTGTACCTGCGTGCTCTCAACAGCGCATACGGGCGATGAGGCACGTTTGCTCTCTCGTTGACATCACTGGTATAAGGTAAGTGTGCGCACCTAGTCTATTATTATCTGTGGAGTCTATTGTGTTATAGATGAAATATTGTTTAATGAATGATAGCATTATACGGATTATAAATTCAGCAGACGGCCTTTAGGAGAAGATAGTAAACAAATGAAATTTGATTTTTTTTAAGGAGGAAACTGCACACTATTAGGAGTAAGCATAAAGAGTTTGCAGTGATTAAGTTATGAAACAAACGTTTGTGCGAGATCGTGCACACTTGCTTGTTTTCCGCACGGAACCAGTACGAGGTAAGTGTGAAATACCACATTCAGTATTCCCAACGTAACACACATAACAATTTCCCTCTTCTTACCGCTTAAGCGCGACATTCATTTTACTGCTTTAGGCTTTTAACATATTATTTTTAGAGACGTTTAACATAGTAATAATTATAAATTGGAAACTTACCACTGCAATTTCACCTAAATTGCACTGTTAATTATTGTTTTTAAATATTTAAAAAAATTAAGTAAAGTCTACTACTCCACGAAACTTATTGCATTCCTGATACAAGCAACATTAAGGAAGCAGTGAAAAAATCAACAAGATTCCAGATGCCGATGTTATTACTGCAATATGTTATATAAATAATATTGTTAAAATATTAAAATGAAAAATAAATCATTACATAACCTTGCCGTTTGTTTTAAGTTCGCATTTATAGACTGGGGGGGAAAAAAGACAGACGTATATCACGGCCTGCTGGAGTATAGTAAACACAGAAAATATTTTATAGCGACAATGTTGAAGAAAGATATTTTGGTTTTCCGAAGTTGCCGTCATGAAACAGAAACCAAAATGGAGATTTCATTGCAACTAATTAGAAATTCGTCTTTCAGGTATGTAATAAACGATCTTCGCACAAAATAATGTACGATACACGAGCGGTATGTTTGTTTTCATGTTCTCGGAAATTAAAAAAGCTCAACTAAGTTTCGCTTTTTCAATCTTTTCCTCGAACATGAAAACGTCAACATACCGCTCTTGTAACGCATATTACTGTTGAATTCACGCCAAAACAATATGCTTATATGAGAGGCTTTTGAGCCAGACAGAAACTTTCAGGCTTATAATACACTTATAACTTAGTTTTTTTTACACAATTCTAAGAGCACAATGCCCTCAACAGAATTATGAGATTTAGTAATAAATGTAACTACCAAAGGCCGATCAGAGTGACTGTTCTTACAAGTTTACTCATCATTTACTTTAGTCTGTTTATGTTGAGCAGAGACGGTGATTCCAGAAGTACACAACCGGCGCGTACTTGCAATGTCCGTACAGTTGAATCAAAAGAATGCGTATACTCTGCTGTACATGACGGCTGTGAATTTGTACTCAGTTATAAAACAGTAGATTGTACTTACGTGTAAAGTGAATACCACGTAGTCTGTGCATTGCAGTGGACAATAATGTACATGCGGAGATTGTCGAAAGTGAACGTTTCTGCGTATCTTACTTAAACAAAAATTATATCGTGAAAAAACTCCCTTCGACATCGCAAGACGTAATAGGTGAATGCGAATAATATTCTAACTTATATCAATATCTGATATATTTCTTTCACTGTTTGATCTGGAGGGCTCTGTTTGTTTTTGCAGCAACACATCTCGCACAACACACATGACTGAAAAATCATTATTTTTTGCTAACACATTCTAAATTTTTCTTTCACTTTTTTCGTAACTTCTCCGGCTTTGGTTTCCTTACGTTTTACAGATCCTTCTTCCACTATGTTTATATTCTTTCTGTAAATCATATGTTTGCAACAACGTTATGGCTTTCGGTAAGTGACAAAAGTTATTCTGTATGAAATCTAAACTAAAGATCAACTGAAATTAGGGATTTTGCTATTACAATTGCACGTGTCTCTGTAGAATCTAAACTATTGATCACTTTCACAATTTGAACATAATATGTGGCATAATAGAAGACAGCGTCCAGTTAACTACCCCATCTTGTTATTATGGGGTTTGGTGCAAGGGGAACTCCGGGAGCGGGAAGGTAAAAGAGGAAGGTAAAAGGTAAAAGGTAAAGGTAAAGGTATCCCCGTAACATGCCACGAAGACACTTGGGGGGGCATGGAGGTAGAGCCCCATGCTTTCCATGACCTCGGCACTAGAATGAGGTGGTGTGGTCGGCACCACGTTCTGACCACCTTTTACCCCCGGGAAAGACCCGGTTCTCAGTTTTATAGGAGGCTGAGTGAACCTCGGGGCCGTTCTGAAAGTTTCGCAACGAGAAAAAATCCTGTCACCACCTGGGATCGAACCCCGGACCTTCCTGTCCGTAGCCAGCTGCTCTACCAACTGAGCTACCCGGCCGTGACATGCCATGAAGGCACTTGGGGGCATGGAGGTAGAGCCCCATCCTTTCCATGACCTCGGCACTAGAATGAGGTGGTGTGGTCGGCACCACGCCCTGACCGCCTTTTACCCCCGGGAAGAACCCGGTACTCAATTTTATAGGACGCTGAGTGAACCTCGGGGCCGTTCTGAAAGTTTGGCAACGAGATAAAATCCTGTCACCTCCTGGGATCGAACCCCGGACCTTCCAGTCCGTAGCCAAATTTTCTTAACATTACCTATAAAACTGTCGACGTCACTATAAGAATAGTGAATTACTTCCGCCACCCTATGGAGTCCATGTGCTAATCAAGCTAGGTGAACCAACTTAGAATACATTATTTTTGTGTCCTTGGCCGTCTTTACCATGTAGGGCTCAGCATCTGTGCTTAAAGAATTACATTATTATACCTGATACCATTAGGCCACAAAATATCCATGGCATTAGAAAATACGGTTGCCATTGTTGTGTGGTTCACCTTTTCTATCGTCTCACACGTTAGTACATATTTCTTTCCAGTAGGCCACTACTATGCGTAGTTCATCGGATAGTCGTATTCCCACATAATAACTTCGCATTTACTTTCACTAGTAGTAGCATACGCCAACTGTTTGCAAAGCGGAACGTGATGTTCCTACAACATAGGCAACTGTATAATTCTTTACCCTCTGACTGTACCTAGGGAACACGTGCCGAGACATTCTACTGCATCAGTAACATGAAGTCACGGAACCTGGTCACTCTGATCCGCCCTCTGGTAACTACAAATGTGGAAATAAGAAATAATAGACAATGATTACAAAGAAAAGGGTCTCAAGAACAATAGTCGCATAACAATGCTCCAAATTCTTCGTAACTTGAACATAACTCGTGCACTCTTACCCGCTAATTCTGTGCGCACTCTTAGCTGACATATGCCCACGTGTATCAACGTCGGTTAGTGTAAACACCGGTTAAAATTGTCACCTAATCTCTGGTTAAGCATTTTTACAGTGGATAGACCTCGGTTACGACTTAAATAGGAGGTTAACCACAGTAATCTCTAACCGGCCATATTCGAGCGGTTAAAGGAGATAACCAGTGATTAGTAGAGCAAATAAAGCAAAATGGCGGCCAGAGCCACAGATGTTTATTTCGAAGATGATTATTATTATAATACAGTACTTGAATTACTTGATAGAGCGTAAGCGTGAAGGTTCTTTAGTGGAAAGAGAGAATTCTTAGGAGGAATTAAGTGACAGAAAATTTCAGAAGGAATTTCGTTTATCAAAATTCTAAAAATGGATCACTTGAAATAACACAAAAAGTCATATTTCTCCTATGGTTCGGCTGCTTATATTACGATTCTATGTAACTGTTATTTTCTGTATTTTAAGAGGCAATACTCTAATATCTCTTTCTCTATGCCACTGGCTGAACAAAGAGAGGTTATGGATGGAACATAGGATAATGAACAGTTCCCTCGTGTAAATGGGGTCCTGGATCGTATACACATTCCTATTAATCTTCTGCGTCCTTTTCCTTTATAGATATTCCATCTGTTTATATAATATATTTAAATTCTAGTAATTAAGTCTAGTAATACTTCAACCACACAATGGGATATAATCATTTTTGCATTCAATTTTCTATTTTGTACGATTTTAACCTAACAGCAAGGAAATGCAACTCGCAAGTATAACAGCGCCCAAAGGCAAACAAATGCAAAGCGAAAATGTAGGACACGTTCATTTCGATGTAGAACGGAGTTAGCGCAGTCATTTTTAGATGTTGACTATTATCTTTGTAGCGGTATGGATGCTTTCCTTTAGTCATTTTGTAGAAACAATGTACCATCATAGACTTTACTCTGGTTAAATGAGGTGTCAGCTAGCCATGTTTAAGTAATCGGTGATTATGAATGGTGAACACAAATTACATTTTAACCACTGTTACTGTTTAACCGTCGTTTCATAATCTACGATTACTGCGTTTTTAACCGATGTTGATACACTTCGCCAATAGAGTCAGTTTAAGAATGCGTTACTGAGGAGCAGCACAATACGGTCATAGGACATTAGTTCATGCCACTTCATTGCTACAAATGGGACTTCATTTTAATGTCAACATGTTCCTTCTGACTGACTTATAACTCTGTAGAAAGCTCAAGTTTCCCTTTGAAAGAATTAAATGTGATTTCAAACAAACACACCTTTCTAAATAGAGATTCTTCTGCGGCTCGACCAACGTAGGTCTCAACATTGTCAATAATCCATACTCAATGGAGTAATGTCTGCCAATTTTACAGCAGGCATACCAACTATGAAAAAATCACGAGAGCACTCTTACCCGACCGGGCACACTTAAGGTTGGTTCACATTACACCGGGAATGGAAACGACAACGAGAATGAGAACTGAAATATTGTTAAAATTAATGTATTTAAATGTGAGCGTTCACAATTAAATAGATCCAAAAATGTACAAAGACTACTCAGAGGGCCGAATAGCCCGATTTCATTATGTAAAGGCAGTTTCATATAAGAACAGAATTCCTTACTGGAAGGTGACGATACAAGTGGACGAATGCAAGTGCATGAAATCACCTTACGACAAAATTTGTAGCTATACCAAACAGATTATTTTGTTGGCAGTCCAGTCTGCATAAAGTGGGAGGGAAAAATTTGTCTGCAGATTTTTTTGTCGTGGAGGAACTTACACAACATATTTTAGGTCCATCCTGTACTGTGTAGGAATTTACACATCCAAGATGGGTTATACACTGACCGTGTAGGAACAAAAACTTCGAATCCAATTATTTTGAAGGGAAACCTATAAGTTCCTATAGTTTTTACTTTCAATTTATCGCGTACGGTAGTTTCGTAGATATTTGAAAAGTAAAAATCGATAAGAGAAATTCTTACATTTCATAAGCACACAAATTGCTATTATAAAACAAAAAAGTAACATTCAATGAGATCATTTTACAAAATACTAAAAATGATGTCCTACTAGTTTCAAATTATTTCAAGAGAAGATTAATATATGCGTAAACTTACTTCTGTATCAAAATTCGCATAAGCACTTTATGCTCTCTTGCATGTTTTCTGATGTAGTTCGTACTTCGATTACCTTCCTCGTTAAATATATTATTTTTTGTATAATGTATAATGTGCAATTTGCATAATGCTTATGAAATGCAGGTATGAAACACTTTGGTCAGTTTCTACTTTTCAAATATCTGCAAAACTAGTAAACTGAAATAGTAATATGCGTTACAAGAGCGGTATGTTGAAGTTTTAATTTCCGAGAATCGAAAGAAAACATACCGCTCGTGTATCGTACATTATTTTGTGCGAAGATCGTATATTACATACCTGAAAGAGGAATTTCTAATTAGTTGCAATGAAATCTCCATCTTGGTTTCTGTTCAATGACGGCAAATTTGGAAAACAAAAATATCTATGTTCAACATTGTTGCTTTAAAATGTTTTCTGTGTTTACTATACTCCAGCAGGCCGTGATATACGTCTGTCTTCCCCCCCCCCCCAGTCTATAAATGCGAACTTAAAACAAACGGTAAGGTTATGTAATGATTTATTTTTCATTTTAATATTTTAACAATATTATTTATATAACATATTGCAGTAATAACATCGGCATCTGGAATCTTGTTGATTATTTCACGGCTTCCTTAATGTTAATGTTATGTTTTATTTAACGACGCTCGCAACTGCAGAGGTTATATCAGCTTCGCCGGATGTGCCGGAATTTTGTCCCGCAGGAGTTCTTTTACATGCCAGTAAATCTACTGACATGAGCCTGTCACATTTAAGCACACTTAAATGCCATCGACCTGGCCCGGGATCGAACCCGCAACCTTGGGCATAGAAGGCCAGCGCTATACCAACTTGCCAACCTGGTCGACTGGCTTCCTTAATGTTACTTGCATCACGAACACAGTAACTTTAGTGGAGTTGTAGAGTTTACTTAATTTTTGCAAATATTTAAAAACAATAATTAACATTACAATTTAGGTGAAATTGCAGTGGTAAGTTTCCAATTTATAATTATTACTATATTGAAAGTCTCCAAAAATAATATGTTAAAAGCCTAAAGCAGTAAAATCAATATGTCACTTAAGCGGTAAGAAGAGGGAAATTGTTATGTGTGTTAGGTTGGGAATACTGAATGTGGAATTTTAGACTTACCGCGCATTTTGTGCGGAAACCAAGCAAATACGCACGATCTCGCACAAAATATTTCATACCAGGTTTGTTTACTTTTGTACGAGGAATGATCATAAAAAGTAAAAATAGGTATACATTATATTGATCTTCAAGTGACCTTGAAATCGATCTTCAATTGTAAAGTAAAAATACAATTTTCCTAATCCTTCACAATCAATTAAATTTTATTACAAACATTTCTTTCTAGAAGTTTTTTTCGCTCAAATTTAATGGTCCAGCCTGTATATACGAACATATACTGTATATGACATATGAAAATAAATTATGACAAATCTTTCATTTCAAACAGTTATGAATTTCGAGGAAATGAAAACACACAACATGATGATTTTGTACAATATTAACGTTCTGCTACCTAGCACATAAATCAATGAACTGCGTGGAAACAACTCGACTGCGGGCGCTAAGCTTGTTTGGTACGTTTCATGGACTCTGGATTGAATTTAATAAACAATGAAAACACAAGAGCACAAAGGACATACTCAGGGCGTTTACTGCTGCAAATTTAGCAGAACGGAGTCCAATTTTAAGCTCAGCAGTGGAGATTTACCTCCCTCCTATACGAACTGATTGCGCGTTCCTTGCCTTGGGTTTATCCTACGCTGCAATCTTGACTTGCTGAGTACATTCTCACAGGAATTATTGCGGCACGGGACAATATATTCAGTCCTTTAAGAGAGACGATGAACAAGACGTCCTTGAAGTACTTTTGACTTGTAATTTCAATATTTGACCTACGCTAATATAACGCATTGCAAGATTTTCTCAAACGGATATTCGATTACAGTTTTCACGGAACTATTACATCATATCCGATAAAAGGAAAAGTTGTTATAGATACTTCCCAATGACACTGCGATTGTTGATTTACTTCATCTTCTCTCCTGCTTCCCAATGAAATGAAAGTAGTTCATCTTGATTACACAACTTTTAACACTATATCACTTCGGAATATATATGTTTTCACGTGTTAACATAATAAAAAAGACAAACTTGGACAGAAATTCATACAGGAGTAAGACAAGGCTGCGGCCTTTCACCGTTGCTACAACTCAATAGACATTTACAACTAGATTCATTACTTTTTGCAGACGATTTAGCTCTGGTGGCATCCTCAGAAGATGAATTACGTTCAATTTTTAATTTTAACAAAATTGTAATTAAATATGATGTGAAAATCAATAAAGGAAAAACTAAGATTATGACCTTGTGCGGAAAATACCCTGCGCCTAGCAAAATGTGCTTAGATTCAAAAATATTAGAAACAGTAAATTATTTTACATATCTCGGATACACATTATCTTTTTTCGATGAAGTAGACATTTCACAGAACATTTCTAAATATACCAAAACATGGGAATAATTAACACCATTATGAAACCTTCCCTACTACAAAGGCATACTCGAATTTGCCTTTACAAGACCTTGGCGAGACCTGTACTTTGTTATGGCAGTGAGGTATGGACATTGAGGAAGAAAGACGAAAGCAGAATAACAGCTAATGAAATGAAATTTATTAGAAATACAGTGGGATATACGAAATGGGATCACAAACGCAATGAAGATGTAATGGAAGATTTACAACTAGAACCTGTAATTAAACACGTAAAACAATATCAGAACAACTAGATAAATCACCTGCATCCATGCGTAGAAATAGAATCCCAAAAGTCATGTTCCACTATCGTCCAAACGAGAAGAGATCTCTCGGTCTTCCAAAGAAGCGCTGGATTGAAAATTCAACTGTGAGATCGTAACAGTCCATTTGATCTAATGCTTGAAGGGAAGAAGAAGAAGAAGAAGAAGAAGAAGAAGAAGAAGAAGAAAAGACAAACCAGAATTACAAAAAAAAACATAGGAATACAACACAAGCACAAGAACACAAAAAATACATCACACTAACATACGAAAACAAAAACACATACAAAATTGCAACCTCATTCAAGAAATTAAATTACAACCTCGCATACAGAACACAAAACACTCTACAAACTCATCTCAACACAAAAACAACACAAAGAAACATATACGACCACATAGGTGTATACAAACTCAAATTCAATACAGTACCTGCAACAACTTCTACATAGGACAGAGAGGCAGATCATTTCAAACACGTTACAAAGAACACATCACAGCCATAACCAAATCACAAAACACTTCCACATATGCAGAACAAATGCTAACCACATCTACATCGACAGCGACATGGAGATTCTCCATCTCCAACCGAAAACCAGAAACTGGACATACTAGAACAATACGAAATATACAAAAACACACCCGCATCAAATCCTCAACGCACAACTCAATTTCAGAACACAAGCTTTTTTACTCCATATTACACTACACAAACACACCCCCACAGGAAACACAATCAGAAGGCGCGAAGACCACCCAATAAATAATGTAAATTGTAGATAGTTGTGTAATTGTTGAAGTGGTCCATGTTTTGTTCTGTCTCACTTGAAATAAGAATCGCGTGAGCCGTCAGTCAAGTACTTCGCTTGCTAGATGCACGTGCGTCATCCATTTAAGAACTACAGTAACATTTAATCTTGTAGTCTACTGTGACAAAGTACGGCCCCTAGTTGTAAGTATTCATAAATTATTGTGATTGCTCTTCACAGTGTTCTTATATTTCTGTATCTTATCTTAAAACTAAGACATTTCCGACTCTAGTGCAAGAGTGTTCTCAGCACACTACTAATTTTAAATACCAGATGATAGCTAATAGCTATTATAAGTTTAAATACAAATGAACATTTCACCATTTTTATAGTACTCTAATTTATTAAAAATAAATATTATCTACTATCCTTATTGTTACAATTATATTTCTAAATATAGCAAACAATTAAATTTATTTCTTTCGTCGCCTTGGAAAACAAGAAATTATGTTTGACTTGACGACGCTAGCTGTCGAGGTTATATCAGCGTCGTCGGTCTGCCGGAATTTTGTCCCGCAGGAGTTCTTTTATATACCAGTAAATCTACTGGCATGAGCCTGTCGCATTTAAGCACACTTTAATGCCATCAACTTAAGCCGGGATAGAAACCTCAACCTCGGGCACAGAAGACCAGCACTCTACCGACTGCGCCACTCAGGCCGACTTGTCGCCTTGGATAAAGTCATATTACACAGAATTATACACATCGTACTATCTTTTAACATTATGTTCTTTCGTACGCAATATTTTTGTTCTTTCTTTCTTTGGCATACAAGGCTTTGCGCATCACGGTGAAATTGTATTGATATGTATGTTTCATGTCAGCAATTACATTCGTTGTAATGTGGACCTCACAATTTTGCATACGATGCCACAATTAAATTTGTTACAGACACACTTTCTTGTGCAACGCTCTACGAGGGTGGACTCAAAGGTAACCGGAACCGAACTGTTGGCGCGCGCATGCTTTATAGTTACTAGTTGTGCTGTTAGGTGGTGTTAGTTTGGGGTCTCCCGCGACCGTTAGTGAGCTGGCGTCAGTCATAGACTTACTAAATAACCGCTAGAGCGCTCACTGGCGCTAGTGTTATGCTCCCAAATTGAACAGCCGAAGGGCGGCCATTTGCTTGGTTGAGATGAATAAGTACAGGTTTAGTTCGTGTGCTATTTTTAATTGCAGCAATGCACACAGATGTAAAGATAAAGAAGGAAGGAATGTTACATTTCACTGATTAGTTAATCTTTAACTTCTACAATATTTTTGGCCCGTATTATGTTACAGAAGACAAACTATTGTACTTATACGGCTGTTTGTGCTTCAGATTTCCTCTGAGTAAAGATTCCCTTAACCGAAAATGGATAGGTGCAATCCGCAGAGAGAATTTCTACCCTACAATGAATCATTCAGTGTTTCAACTCATTTCGAAGATAGTTGTTATCTCTCAAACTACGTTATTACCGTATAAGCTTACACTGTTATTGTCCTTCATCCACTCCATATTCTTCCCTTTCTTCAAACAGCTGTTGCTTCAGTGCATACATGAATAATAAAATTATCGAAGATACAGAATTAATAATAATAATAATAATAATAATAATAATAATAATAATAATAATAATAATAATAACAATCCGTGGCGCTACAGTCCGTGAAGGCCCCAGACCGACCAGCTGGCTGCTGGCCTCATGCCCACATGCCGAAGCAGAGGTGGACGATCATCCAACCAGAATAGAGGTATCGTGTGGTTAGCACGATGATCCCCCAGCCTTTACAGCTGGCTTTCGCAACCGGATTTTGCTACCTATCGTAGCTCCCCAAGTGCATCACGATTCTGGATGGGCACCGGTCCCATACCCTGGCCGAAATTTCATGACAAAATTTCTTCCCCATGAGGACTCGAACCAGCGCGCATTCCGTAATGCGAGCCCTAGGCAGCATGCCTTAGACCACCACGCCACGGCGCGGGACGATAGAAATAGATCCTGTTAAAAAAAAAAAATATATATATATATATATATATATATATATATATAAACAAATTTCAGAGCCTAAAAGCTGAAACATGTTCATTAATACTGCATGTACTAACCACTCATTAAGTAATGGCATAACACATTTCAAATTCATCTCCCAGAACAAGTATTAGGCCACATAGCCTGTTAGAGGAAGGAATTTTCACACCATCGTTCCTTTGGACAACTCAACAGAAACTGTATAAACTACAAAAAGTTAATTTTTTAATATCCCTGATTGAAAGTAACTCTTGTCTTAGTTACGGATTAATGAAACAGTTTTTATACTACTACTACTACTACTACTACTAATAATAATAATAATAATAATAATAATAATAATAATAATAATAATAATAATAATAATGCTTTTTGATTTTATACAACAGTTTAACCTACAGATTAAATTAAAAGTAGACATTATTAACCTTGGTTATGAATATTCACATTCGGAGTTCCTATGAAAATGATGCAAGTCTGACAGCCTGGTTGAATCCCGATAAAGCGGATCGAGATTGATAAAAATCCCGATTTGAGGGATAATAGCCTAGAACGCAATTTAAACAAGTTAGTCTGCATTTCCTATTATCCGATATTTTTATTTATATATTGACTCAGATGGTTACATTGCAAACATAGAGGTAACCCGCGGAAATTTAGTAAGTCTGTGAGGTAACCCAGCTGATTGCCGTAAGGTAACTCTACTCGCAAGATAATAGTTCCCCTAGTTCTACCACATTGTTGATTAATCCGTTTCGGTACCTAGTTGCTGTTCTCGCAAGTAATCACCATTGTGTATTTTAGGTGCGTTGAGTGCCCCCCCAAAAAAAAAAAAAAAAAAAAAAAAGAAAAGAAAAGAAAAAAAAAGCGTTTTGATATTGTATTTTACACTAATAACAGACACATACAATTGCTGCGTTTTGTAGTGCAGTGAACTATGTTTAAACATGGACTCATCGTCGATGTACTGTTGCAGTACCGGTTCCGAAAAAGAAAAGTTGCAAAGTTAATTTAGTAGCGAATGGTTAAAACATATTCATGGTTAATAAAAGAAAAAAGGATTAGCCTGTAGTATTCACTGTAGCCTACTGTGTGTCTTTCGTATTTTAGTGTTTCTCAGGGAGGCGAATATTACATTAAAAGCACGCGAATACTACTTTGCAGAAAACAACTATAAATCTTATGATAAAGTGATGATAAATATAATGTCTTAAGTTAGCTTCTGATATCCCGATTTCCCTCGCAGAAAACCTAGCAACTCTGCTGACAGCAGACACACGTTATTAAAGATATATCGCAAAGGAAGTATTGTTCCTTTAAACAAAAACATTTAGCTTTCGGATACGCAATACAACACGTATTCAAATAGCGGTTTCGAAATCTCGCGCGTTTTCTAACAAACAAATGGCGGCTTTCTGCTGCTTCAATTTGGGAACATATTTCTTAGTTCTCCGCTACAGCGTGGTAGGGGCTCGGCGTCAGTCTGAGTTAAGTGGTTTGTTTGTGGTGCTGTGTTGTTTGCGTTCCTGTTTCAACCGTTTGGCGATTAGTGAGATGGCCGACCACAAGGAACAAAGAGTGTGGGTGAAATTTTGTTGTATGTTAGGGAAAACTGCAGCCGAGACTGTTGGGAGGCTTCGGCAAGCCTTTAATGGTAATGCTTTAGGGAAATCACAGGTCTACGAGTGGTTTTCCCTTTTCAAATCTGGCAACATGTCAACTGAAGACATGCCACGCCCCGGGTGTCCTTCGACAGGAAGAAATGACGAAAACATTGCCAAAATCAAACGTGCAATTGGTGAAGATCGACTAAAGACCATTGACGAAGTATTTGGGGAAACGAACCTGTCATGGAGCAGTGAATTTTAACCAAAGATTTGCACATAGACGAGTATCTGCAAAATTTGTTCCTCGCTTGCTCACAGATGACCAAAAAGAAAACCGCATGAGAGTTTTCCGCGACTTGAAAAGTGAAGTGCAGAACGATCAAAATTTTCTTAAAAGAATTGTGACTGGGGATGAGTCTTGGTGCTATGGGTACGATCCAGAATCAAAGCATGCATCGAGCCAGTGGAAAACTCCAAATTCACCACGACCCAAGAAAGCAAGTCAAGTGCGATCCAATGTGAAAACAATGTTGATTTGTTTTTCTTATATGAATAGCATTGTCCACAAAGAGTTCGTTCCCCCAGGACAAACAGTGAACCAACATTTCTATTTGGATGTGTTAAAAAGATTACGAGACAGTGCGACGAAAACGGCCCAAAATATGGAGAAATGGGAACTGGTTGCTTCACCACGACAATGGTCCAGCCCACACATTTTTGACAAACAATAACTTGGTGCTTGTGCCTCGTCCACCCTACTCACCCGATCTGGCTCCGTCGGACTTCTTTTTGTTTCCACGGATGAAGAAATGTCTAAAAGGAAAGCGATTCAGTGATGTGGATGACGTCAAAGAAAACACGCTAACGGCTTTGAACAGTATCCTGCCTCAAGATTTCCAGCACTGTTTCCAGCAGTGGCAAAAGCGTTGGGACAAGTTCATTAATGCACATGGACAATACTTTGAAGGGGACTAAAGTACCGTACTGTGAATGTAGAGTTCAATAAAAATTAAAAAAAAAAGAGACATTTCGGTTATTTTTGGTCCCCCCCCCCAGTATTAGGCTATACCTAAATTTCATACCCACTACTTTATTCCCTCTTATTAAACAAACGTCGCATTTATACCTCCCTCCTACCCTTGACATACACATATAATATATATATATATATATATATATATATATATATATATAGTATAAGACCCAGTTTTTATGCCTAGTCACTGCTTTATACCAATCATGAACTTACCTTCTATTTCTCTCCGAAGTAATATTAATTTTCCAATTATATTTTTATTGCCATCTTGTAACATTACTCTATTTTATTGCTATGATGTCCCGAAGTAATGGAGTTTCAGTGCAGTAATTCTGCGTTTCCATGTGGCGAATCGATAGAACGGAGAAAAATTCTCTCCGGCACCGTGACTCGAACCCGGGTTTCCAGCTTTACGTGTGTATTTATTGACACTGCAAGTGGGC
Source organism: Periplaneta americana (assembly GCA_025594305.2). NCBI lineage: Eukaryota > Metazoa > Arthropoda > Insecta > Blattodea > Blattidae > Periplaneta > Periplaneta americana. The sequence continues at coordinate 137,889,541 of JAJSOF020000017.1, read as the reverse complement.
AAGTACCCGAGGGGCAGTGGTATACACAATATAAACAATACACAATAAAATTACAATACGCAATACAATTATATAGACAATACAATAAGAATATACAATACAATTATATGGGTGCACAATAATTACAATTAATAACAATACACAAAGTAACCTAATTAACAAGTGAACCTAATTTTACATTACAACATACATATGTATAGGCCCTACATATGTTTCACATTGGTACTGATAATAATCTTTCACTTTACTCTCATCTCACTGTACTGGCACTATGACACATTTCACTGACCTATAGAACATATTTTATTGACACTATAGTACACATTTCACTGACACTATAGAACACATTTCATTAACACTATAAATTATCACTGATCGGAACTATTCACTGCACTGTAAAACCATAACTTCACTGACTCACCTCGCTTCACTGATACAACAGTTCAAATAAGTCAAATAATTACACCCTTATGCATACTTATAAACAGAACTACATTTAAACCAGGGCTGGGCGTCGGGAGCGGAACCAGACTCTAAACGGGGACGCTTAATATTCATCCGTCACTGAATCAACGCTGCCCGGTGATCGGCGGGGAAGAAAGGGGTTGAAGAGAAATCATATGGCTCCCCGTGAGAGAGTAGAATCCGCTCTTGCTGCCCAGCCCTGATTTAAACTAAACATTTCTAGTCTAAGACCCTCTTACACGCTATTTTTAAATAATTTACAATTCAAACCAAGGGAGTAACTAGTCAGGCTAAATAAATACGTCACCTTAAAAAATATATATAACCTTAATTTTAATTTACACTTTATACACAACTATTTAAGTTATTCTTGAATCTCCTTAAGGAAGGACAGCCCTCAAAGACCGCTGCAGGTAGGTCATTCCAACCATTTATAGTTCTATTTAAAAACGAAAATTGACCTACATCCGTTTTCTGTTTCCTACATTTGATTTTAAAATCATGATCGTTCCTACCTTAATACGTTGGCTTCTCTAACCGAGCCGTCATGTCTACCCATGCTTTCTGACCTAGATGTGCTCTATACAATGATGTTATTCTAGTTTTTCTACGTCTGTTTTCCAACGTTTCCCATATAAGTTCTTTTATCGTATCGTTTCCATCTTCTCTTTTACCTTTAACAAATTTAGCTGCCCTATACTGGATTCTTTCTAAGGAATTGATCTGATATATTCTAGTTCCTTATTCCTTTAACGGTCGCACTAACGTTGGATATGCTATTTCCCTCGATTTGGGGCTAGCCTTTTTCAAGATTCTCATAATAAAGTGAAGTGCCCTCCATGCTTTACCCGTAACATTATCAACATGGTCTCCCCAAGAAAGTTTGGAGTTTAAATATACTCCTAGGTATTTACAACATTGTTCTTGCGGAATTGCAACACCACTGAATTCGTAATTTAGACTAGTTTCCTCTTGGGTTTTACAAAATGTTACAGATTTACTTTCGGAACCATTTATTTACATCCTATGCATTAACGCTGGCGCTTCATCCACTAAGCCACACGGATTGAAGTTCCAACGCCGGATTACTTTAGTTGTCACAGTATGTCCAACCACGGAGCCATGTTCCGTCGGACCCCGGTCACTTAGTACTGTGCACCTCTGTACTTGTAGTTGGACGTTGTGTCTACTGTCACATATAGCGTGACGCGGTACACGAGGGTAGGACAACACAGTAGGTAGAACTTGAAATGAGAGAGATTCAATTTGGCGTTGGAACTTGAAGTTGATAAAGCGTCAGCGCGTAAAGCTGAAACCACGGGTTCGACTCCCGGTGCCGAAGAGAATTTTTCTTCGTTCTACCGATTCTTCACCATATGGAAACGCAGAATTACTGCACTGAAACTTCATATGTACTTCGGTACATCATAGTAATATGTTATTATTAAGTTAAATAAATATAAATGTAAATTAAACATATTCAAAATTGTCACTTCCACTACTCTTTTCTTGATCCTTTTTACCAGTTTACTTGTCTCGATCTCATTTTATTTACTACTAATCACTAATCGTTGCTTTATCCCTGTAAAAATTGGTTCGTGGTTAAATATATTTCATACATTTATTCACTGTTCTCTAATTTCACTCATTCGTTTCTTGCACTTATTTATCTCACTTGTTTTCCTTATTCTGTGTTTTACTATCCAAGTTCGTCACCTCTTCCATACTTTTATTGCATCTGTCTCTTTGCTTACCAATAATACTCATCACTAGTAATCTATTCAACAGGTCCGTTATTATATCCGGTTCCGCCACATGTTTCTGACAACTTATTTTCACTCTTCTTTGTTTGCACTTCACTCACTCGTCTTCCTTGTACTGGAATTTGCTATCCTATCTCGTTCCCTCCCTATACTATTACCATACCAAATTTGTCCCCGATTAAAATATACGGCACCGAAATTCCGTTCAGTGAATCAGTAAAGAATCTAGGTATTTATATGGATAAAAGTTTAAATTGGAACATTCAAGTTGCAGAAACCTGCAAAAAAGTATTCTCATTAATCCACTCGTTTAGGCGATTGAAGAATTTTCTACCCTTTTTCATGAAAAAAATTTTAGTGCAAACACTCGTGATGCCCCACTTCGATTACTGTGATATTCTGTTTACTGATCTAAGCCTTACTTCGGCGCAGAGACTGCAACGTGTTCATAATATGGGCGTCCGTTTCGTCTGCAAAATTCGCCGGGCTGATCACGTAACACCATCCCTCGAAATGTTGTCCTGGCTCCATCTAGAAGATCGTAGAAAACCCCACTGTTTTTCCCTTCTCTTTCACATATTGCATTTCTCCATTCCTGTCTATCTTGCGTCTCGTTTTCAAAATTTATCCACCCATCATAACCTAGACACACGATCACAACACTCCTCAATATTATCCATTCCCTCCCACCGAACATCCTCATGTTCATCTTCTTTCACTGTGGCTGTTCCTCGGCTTTGGAATTCCCTACCGAGTAATGTCAGGGACTGTCAGACATCAAACCAATTTAAGAATAGACTAACTAAATATTTTTCTAACAATTGTTGTTAACAATAACAGCTGTTTTAGGTTTCACAATGTTTAATGGTTCTCACAGAATAAATATTTAAATTATCTCATTATCATCATCATCATCATCATCATCATCATCATCACTATTTCTTACCAGTGTTTATTATTGTCACACTAACATTAGTTATCCAATTTTCATTATTCACTTTCATGTTGTTTTATGATCTAGATATTAATGTAATAACTATGTAAGCAATTGTATTCAATTAGAATTAGAGTCTGGCTGGGCGGAAGAAGAGGCCTACTGGCCTTAGCTCTGCCAGATTAAATAAATAAATAATTATTATTATTATTACTTTTCGCCCCCTTCACTCTTCCCTATCGACTCATTTAACATTTTACATAACTCCTCGGATTTTTTTCATTATATTCATAAAATTCTCAACACGCTTAACAGTCGCTCGATTTGAATCTTCTCCATTCTCCGTCCCTGCTTTATCTTTGCATTCTTTTTCGATTCTTCGTCTAACTCCTTTTCACTCGTAGGATCGCTTTCACTTTCACTCCTAGGCCTTATCTTAAGTTTTAGTTTTTTTTTTCTCAGATCATAACCGTTTCTCTTTGCTCAAATGTAGCTGCGTAGTTGGGGTAGATCAAAGATTCCACTTGATTCTACCGTTATCTTTTGTTTACATGTTGCATTATTTTCGACCATGCGTTCGGTTGCTTACATTGTGCGCAGGTCTGCATCGCCCTCGTATCCTACGACATAATTTTACTGATAATTTGGCAGGTTTACCTTCTCTGGAGTCAAATGTACAAAAAATTGTTACAACGCTCATTATACACTAGAGAGATCCAGAACAGTGCTTAGAACCGATTTATATTGGACCGGTCGGAGAACAATCTGGGAGGTTGAACATCCGACCGAAGAATATCCGATATTCAAGCGGTTGCGCCTAAAGTTTTGCAGGCTAGACAACACCAGACTCACTTCACCACACAAGAACTCTGATGATATTTTCTGACTACACAAATGGAGTAATAATTGAAAGAAATTTACTTCTCCTAATTAAAAAAGTGTTAGCTTGAAATAGATCTATACTTGATTGGACACTTTGGTACATTTATCTTCATAACTAATATATAAATCAATAATGGAAGTAAGCACAATGCATAGATAAAATATGACATATAAACAAATGCAAGAATAAAATTAATTACAATTACTTACAAAATAGAAGCGCAAATAATCACTCACTTTTGTAACGCACATAAATTAAACTCAAAACGCATTGGTTACCTCTAAAAGAGTAATAGCCTATTTATTCTAAGTGGATGTTGGCTATTATTATTTCATAAACAAATCATTTTTAAGGAGATAAAATGTTATTAACAGAAATAAAAATACTCTCAAGCTAGAATGATTGTAGTAGCTTCACGATCTGTTGCTTCTCGGTCTTACTAATAAACCGTGTATAGTTTTTATACGAGACTTATGCAGCGTTGAGACAGAAAACCTTACTCTCTTTTATTAGTAAGACCGTCTGATTATACCTAACTCCAATAGGCCTACATGGATTGCTGAAAAGAAAGAAAGAAAGAAAGAAAGAGGAGTAAATATCAATTGAAACGTACACGATGATAATCGCGTCCTTGAAACTCTTGGATGGTTCAATGTCGTCTGTCGTTCATGATCCAGAGCCGTCCAGCCGAGAAAGACTCGGACATTCGTTAAACCGAACACTGGATCACTCCGCGAGCCGAAGAGCTTTGCATACTATAGCAATATAGGGTAAGGTTGCCTATATCGCACCACTTTAGCATTTATAATTTTTATTGAACAATACAGTTTTTATTTTCTGCATTCCTTTAGAGAGATACATTCCCAGAGCATTTACCTTTCATGTAAAAAAGAATCCTTGAATTTGATTTAATATTTATAAATTAAAATGACATTTTTGAAACACTTGTCAGTGGTGCCATTTAGGCAACTAGTTTCTTAAATAGCACCTGCGGTTTCTTAAATCGCACCTCTTTATCTGCAAGGAACAGGATGAAGGAAAGCTTTTAATATTGAACATATTGAACAGTATTTAAATGAATAATGTAATAAATGCAAATTACAAGTTTATTGAAATTAATGAAAAAGAGTAACGCATCTTCAAATGAAATTGAAAAAATAGAGCGTAAATTACGTATCATTTAAACTTTCTGAATGCGCTTTTTATTGTTACACATTTGCCATGTGCTTCACCAGGCAGTTCAGACTGTAAACTGCGTCACCTTTTCTTCACGATTATCTCGAAGCTACCTAAGAACTGCTTCATGATATAGCTGTCTGAAATGATTTGAAGATAGAAACATCTAAAGGCTGGGCCTATGAGTGTTATGACGAGGAAGCTGAAACAGGAGCATACCATTTTACCGAGATAATCTAGCTTCTAAATTTTTGGAATGGGTCGTATAGGTGGACATACAGACGTAGCACTTTTTTCCATGGCAGGTTTGAGTGGCAAATACAATGTTTGACTATTCGACAAATAGTTCACTGTTGATATAACCTGACTCAGAACAAACAAATAACGATCCTGGAGGAGCACCAGCTGATAATGAAGGGTGCACTGTTTGACGTTTAAAAATTATCACAGGTGTCAAAAAATACTTGGTACGCTTGTGCATCACACAATTGTTGTATTAACGCCCTTCTCACCACTTGATATTGCACTTACCTGATGCATTTCTAGTTCAGTTAAAATTTTGGGGACTTCTTTTGTACGGCTAGAATTGCTACAATTGCTCATATCGCACCGGTGCGAATTAGGCACCTACAAAGTGGTGCGAATTGAGAAACTACGCCATAAGTTATTAATTGAGAAACTACGCCATAAGTTATTATTTCCTTCATTCTAGCCTATAATCACCACATGTTCGAATATCGTACAAAGTTAAATGTTCTTTAATATTTCTTTAAACCAATAACATCTTAAGATTATGGATTCCTTTGCATACAAATCCGTTATTTAGTTACAAAATGTTAGCTAAATATACATCCACACGAGCGATTATATTAGATACACTATCACCACGCTGCTGACACAAAGAGTGGCAGAAATCAAGTGGCATGGTGGAAGCACAGTCTACTATATACAGTCGCGAAGCTCAATATGTAGTAAAAATGCAAACATAGGTAGTTTCCCACCACTAGGATCGCTACTATCGCCTCATCATCGCAGATCTCTCTCCTAGCAGACGACAAAATATGTTACACTTTCGTCGTCGTGTTCTTTTGGAAAAATTAACACCTTCCTTCCATTATTGAAATATTAAATGCATAAAGTTAATTTATTATTTTAATGAAGTATATTAAATTCCACCATAAACTCGAAGATACCTGCAAGAAATAAGTTAATATAATTTTTGTTTGTGCAAAACGAACTGAAATTTACTATAATAGCTTCACTCGTTCAAGATTATAGCGATAATTAACTATGAAACCAATAAATATTAATTTTCATTTCCCTTTACAACAATAATAATAATAATGGAAATAGGAATTAATGGAGTAACTTACGTGTACCGGTACTTGTAGTCTAGGCTTACGTAGTTAACAAAGTAGGATGACGTGAATTGGAAATAAAACGTGATCAATAAATTTTATTGTAACAGACTTTTTCTACGTAACTAGTAAAGCAACAAATGAAAATAACAACAAAATTAACAGCTATAATTAAAAACACGTCCTTTGAAAAAAAAAAAGGTAGGCCTAAGCAATAATAATCCCACCAGAATTGAAAATAAAACGTGATCAATAAATGTCATTAAAATAAACTTAATTTTTCTACGTCTTTAGTAAAATAACACATAAAAATAATAACAAAATTAATAGCTACAATTAAAAATATATCCTCTTAAAAAAAAAGCAGACCTAACCTTTATTTCTCTGGAAATTTAGCAGCCTAAGTGACAGAACTTTAACCGGTATCTAATGTCCTTTCGGTTAGACTGAAACATTTCATTGTGAAATTTAAGGATATAATGTATTCTAACAGTCACAAAGAACTTCAAATTAACAGTTTTGTTTCTGCACAGCATTCTTGTGGAAACCCAGGAACCTTTCTGAATATTTCGGAAATCGGAAAAAGGATAACTCTGGCCTCATTCTCTCACTGTTGCTACAATTTATAGCACTACAAACGTCTCCTCCTTGTCCCATATTATTATTCGAATTATTATACTTTAGCCATTCACATTTTCATTACAACCAATAACGAACATTTTACAAGCATCAATGTGAAATACGCAACGAGCTAGCACTCGATAGAAATACGACTCAGTCCAAAGTCGACCATGGACAGTCTATTGTTTCTAGTTGCTAACCGCTTGGAGCGCTTTATCACGAGATTTACAAAAAAACACCTCAAGCTTCGCGACTGTATATAGTAGACTGTGGTGGAAGTTCATATGGTAGATTGTAACAATACCACTAGATGCTACACTACTACAGTAACTATTTTTAAACTAGCAGTGATGCGATTTAGGAAGCGGTGCGATTTATGCTACTATACCCTATAATCTTTATTTTTCGTAACCGGTTGGGTACCACTCTAGTACACACGCGTTTTTCTACCCCTGACTCGTAATGTGAGACTGGTCCAGGGCACGGGCAGGCGCAATGTGCACGTTTCTCATAATGTGCATGATTTGCCGCAGGCGAGGCGGTTGTGGTGCCGAACCCGATGCTATGGACCACACGAGGGAGAACAATTTAAGTTTGTGCAAAGTGTTGCGCGGGGAATGCTGGGCCCTCACGTAGAACACCTCGTGAGCTAGACGGGGACCACACCCCGATCTCCAAACAATACAGAGGGAAAGAACATACAAGTACTTCTAGCTTAAGAAAACATTGTATCAAAATATCCCTTGTACTATAAATCCGTAAAATATCACTGAAATAACCTACAAAATATCATAGGTACTTATGCTTCAGTGTATAAATAATATCTTAGCCATGATGATGCATCTATGCAGACATTATCTCGCTAAAAACACCTACTCATACACATGAGGATACAGCATCTGTGCGGTTGTAATCAGACGATAGACCTCAGATACTTGTGTTATAACATCATGAAGTACAGTAGTAGCATAATGACCGAAATGTAACCATGGCTAAAATGCTCATTTTCGTTTCAGAAAATCTCGATAAGAAGTGAATTCCGAAAGCCAAATCGACGGTCCCTAGGAAGAACATTTAACTGACATTTTGAAGAATTTGAGTTTTAATCGTAGACCTGAAGGTTTCATAACAGACCATCTGTGGAATAAATATGATTAAGATCGGCTGGATATGTGGGCAGTAATCGCGCAATATTGAAATATTGTAACCAACATTCAAACATTTTATACTTAAGAATTTGTCGACTGCCTCCTTTGGCAATAATGTCCCGTTAAAACTATTGTAAGCGACACAGTTACCAGAGTCTTCTCCGAATGAATAATTGAATCAGTGTATGTAATTGAAAAGTATTGTATCTGCATTTTGCAACAACATGCAGACCTATAATAATCCGAGGCACGACAGCCCATAAAGGACCATGACCAACGAGACCGGCTGGCCTCACGTCCACATGCCGAAGGAGATTTGGACGATCATTCAACCAGAATGCAGGTATCGTGTGGTTAACACGATGATCCCCCGAGCCGTTACAGCTGGCTTTCATAACCAGATTTCGCTACCTATCGTAGCTCCCCAAGTGTATCACGATGCTAGGTGGGCAACGGTTCCATACACTGGCCGAAATTTCATGAGAAAATTTCTTTCTCCATGAGGACTCGAACCAGCGCGCATTCCGTAACATGAGTCCTAGGCAGGATGTTTGCGAAGGAGGTTTATCTATAAAGATGTAGAAAAAGATGTTCCTGGTAAGTTTGATTTTGCTATATTTTGTTGTTTCTTACTACTGGGTGTTCATTTCAAAGTGTGTCATGACGTCACTGTTGTTGGGTCACCGATTTGAAGCGAGTTTCAACTTATATGTTAGAGAAGTTGCCTATTATTTAAGGCGTTCTTCAATCTGAACTTGAGAACGTGTACGGTATAACTTGAACGTCGTAGCAACAGATGGCGGTCTGTACGGTCTGTGTGCTACCATAACCTCTTTCGAACTGTGTTTTGCGCCGGCAAGTCGTACGCAGGGTATTTGTTATCATCGGTTGCGTACGGTAACATTCCACAACACAAATCAAATGCTCCGTGTCCATGTTGACCGTCGAAGTTAATGTCAACAAATACGTAAGTAATCGTCTTAACCCTCTCCCCATCTCCCGACAGTACGTATTTCCAAACAGTTCACATTCCTGCCACTACCGGCGTTACCGTACGTATCGGTACGTACTCTTCAGAATGAACGTCGTACTTGCTAGGCAACTTCTCTGCCTCTTAGGTTATAGACCTCTGCGGAAGTGTAGGAAGATTGAATTCTTTAGGCTCATCGGCTAGCCACATGACGGCATACAGCGAGCCATGACACATTTTGAACAGAACACCCAGTATATAGTGTGATTTTGAAAACTTTAGCTTAAGAATGAAATATCCAAATAACTATCGTGTGACCACATTCATAACTAAAAATAGAGAAGTTCTCCTTGCACCAACAATATAGACGTCCATAGATTCTATATAACCCAGCATATGGTCCGTGTGGCTCTGGTTTGTTGCAATATTAAGGCACGGTTATTACAAACCTATCTACAGTTTACTTGAATTCTAGATTTGTTAGTAACTGCAAGCTTGCACCTCAGTATTGACATTTTATTTTGAAGCTCAGTTAGCTCTGTAATGGTTTTAAGTTATAATTAAATATATTCTTACAAATGAGATCTATACTTTTAAAATAATTTTTAAATGAAAAAGGTGATTTTTTAACTTCTTCTCCAACATCTTAAATTTCCAGAGCAGCCTATTATAAAACATTTTCCATACTTGGGTCTGAGGGCGAATATTTCGATTCAGATTATTCATTGAGATCCAACGTTTAGTTTCCCTATTCATAACCCAATATTAACTATAATATTGGATTGTATTACTTCAACTAATACAATCATGATTCGCTTTTTGAATGTTGCTAATTTCATAAGAAAAAATTGCGGTATAACAATGGAATTCTAACATTTCATTTTGTATCACAGATTGACCTGCAACAAATGCAAATGGCACCAGAGCAAGATACTTCTCATGATAACATTGTATTTGACAATAGTATTATAATATGTCTGTTCGGGATAAATTCCCGGAAAAAAGAACACACATGGAATAAAGCAGATTCAATCCATCCTTTAAATGAACGAAGAAAAAAAGAACGAACAGTATTCACTCTGAACAACGGATAATGCTAGTGAACATAGCTAAAGCTAGTGGAAACCCTATGAAGTAACTTAAATAGCCCAAATCGATTTTAAAAACCTGAAGTCTCTAATCGCCAACGAAAAGAACAACTGAAATTTGACAGAAGAAAATGAAAAAGTGTTTCGATGAAAGTGAAGCAAATTCAAATTGTTCCTAAATTAAGCAAGAAAATATTCATAAAATGCAATCATATTGATGAACAAGAACATACAGTAGCATTGACATACAACGCAAAGTCAAACTCAGGACTTGGAAGGATATAAATCTAAAATATGATTACATTGCTCCACTACCCATGTCCCAAAGTAAAGTATTCATCGATCTGCTATCAGCGTGACGAAATACACCCCATATTCCTGGCATTTATCAGGGCAGTGATGAATAACATTAAATTCAGTGGCATTGTAAAACAAATTACTATACTTTTTGTAAATATTTATGTACATTCCTGTTTGTAGTTATGTAGTTACAATTCTGTTAAGTGTAAACTGTGACATTATCGCTCCTTCTTTCATAAGCAATACTATTGTATGTCACATACAACGTTCTTACCGGGAATTTATGTTGACTTTCTAATATTGTAAGTAACAATATGCATATAAGGAATGATTTCAGAGAATGTGTTATCACTACAATGGAGTAAGACATCATTTTCAATAATGGCAATGCAAAGAAAAAAGGCCTAATGAAAAATCCTGATTTTTCACAGCCATCCGAAGTTGTTTTTAATTCTACTGCAAAAGTTCATTTTGTCAGTTACAATGTTCTTCCTTGGGACCGTCGAAATATGCTCTTCAGGAAAAATCATGTACAGTAAAGTCACCATATATCAGTGATCTCAAAGCAAGCGCATTTTTCTGACCTTGACGTCGTGCGCGGGCAGCAAGCGCTAAGTATATGAATAAGCAACCTCTTGGATTAAGAAAACAGTGGTGCACAAACTTCAAACTTAGTGAAATTTTATGTCGTTATTTTTATGTTTTTTTCTGTTTAATATTATCTATATTGTCTGTAAAACAAAAGTACTAACACTGATTTCTTAATATTGCACTTGTGTTTTAAATCTTAATAACATAATAGAGAGTTAAGAAGGAATATTCACTTAAATTCCATAGTAGTATAATATTATACTGTATTAAGTGGACGAAACACATCATTCATAAAGAAAGTGATATTCCAAAGAAAGGGATTGAGTATGACATGATAAGTTGGAATTTATATTGATGATATCTTTAGCCTTACAAAAGTAATCAATAAACTAAACAAAACAATATTATAGTACAAAGCAAAATCACCTAGGTACTGTATTTGTTTTAAGTGCAACTAATATTATATAACAAAACTCTTATCGCATTACGCTCTTAAGGTGATATTTGTGAGCAACTTCCTATCATCAGAATATTAAATTATTTTCTCGAAACCTGCTGAAGCTATAGAGCTGACATTTTTACAACACATTGGCATGTACCTTTTTCTTATGATGTAACAGTAGTTGCTTTGTTAATTCATTTCCTTACAAACAATTTCCATGGGAATATTTTCAAAAATTTCAATACACTATCTTCAGTAATACGTATATACGGTATATTAGATTTACGAAAACATTCTGTAAGGCTGCTAAATAAATAGGACTATACCTGAAAATTTCACTTTTCTATACGAAAAGTTGAGAAAATATTTCTTTTGAATAAAAAAATCAAACTTGTGAAAGTGAGCATTAAAATTAAAACTTACATTCTTATAATGCACTTATACTTCTCAGGCAAATCTAAAAATTAACATGGATACAGTTTTAATAAGTTCTCTTCCCTTTATCTATTGAATCAGTGCTGGCCATCCCTGAATATAGCTCGACCAAGCGGCATATACCACCTCTTTCGTCTGTCTCTTTCCTTTCCGCTGTAAAGCGCTCAGGCTCTCCTGGGCTCTAAAGCGCGCGCTTGCTCCTGTGGTCTAGACATGATAATATTTATGTATACAAATACGAGACGACGCATCTCTTTCCTACAAGATAATTATTCAGATACAGTACTTGAATAAATTGAACTTTGAGAAGGGATAATTATGTTTAGGAAATAGTGTTGTCACTTCAGACCAATATAAGCTACCGTAATTTTGTTAATTCGGCCATAGAAGACGGTGATATTATGTTAGTCGGATAAATCGTAAAACAGCGAACGCCAGTAGGGGAAGTTATCCCCACCCTCGCGCTCCGCATCGCTCTCGCCTGCTCTCTCTCTCTACTATCTGCCCCGCTTCGGTGGATCACTGCCTACCGCCTCGCACGTATTTCATATTTTACAACACAATACTTTTTTTCCTCGAACTAACACGTACTAATACACAATACAACTAAATTAGGGCACATTAGACAACAACCACATGTACTAACACAACACAACACAATACAACCAAGCTCCAACATCAAACTGCCCTCAGGGCAAAAAAAAAATACGTACTGAGACATATCCAACGACACATATTGCATTTCTGCAATACGTTATGGCAGTTCCTTTGAACATAAATAGATTCATTTTCCCTTCTACCACCAACTCGTCTCGGTAGCCCAGAGGTCTAAAGCGTGACCAAAAAGTGTGCGTGCCTTTCGTTAGGAAGATGCCCGGATCGAATACTACCCTCTGCGAAGTCATAAGAAAAAAAAGAGAGGGACATGAAGCAAGGAACAGAGAAGGAGAGGCTGGAGAGAGAGAGAAAGAGAGAGAGAGAGAGACAGGACGAAGTTCCTCTTTTGCTTCGTAGATGCCGCATTCACGCTTTTTGTTCCACTTTCCACCCTAAACCCCTATTTCCACTCTTTCCCGCTAGAGTGTGTGGTGAGCTTGTAGGGGAAAAGTGGAAAGGGGTCGTGGGCGGAGCTTAGCGTTCGCTGTTTTACGATTTGCCCTGTTAGTCATACAGAGAATGAAATTCATGCTGCTGGAAAGCAACATCATGTAAGTAGTAAAATTTGTTATATTAAATTATTTCAACGTTACAATTACTTATTTGTTAAAATGTGTATATATGATAACTAGGGCTAAGAATTGTATGCCGTTACATCGCGCTTCATGCGCCTCTGACTTTAGGTACCGGTACGTAATTGCGTTGGGGTGGAGGATTTCAGTGTGTTTCGTTCAGCACTGAACTTCAGTTGATCGGTTACATTACGACCGAATACTGCTATTCGTAGCAGGCAACATTCAACGTTTGTAAAGAAGAATAATAGCAAGATGGCGAGGACGAAATTTGTGACTTAATTTCAAATGAGGAAATTTGTAATAATGATACAGATTTTGAGATAAATAATGTTTGTGTAAAATATTTAAAATATTCCTCCATTGTTTCTCTAGAGGTATTTTCTAGCAACAGGCAATCATTCTCCTTTGAAAATTTGAAAATGTGGTTTGTTATTCACTGCAACAATATATGAAATGAAGAATTATATAAAACAAAAACGTAATACACTATCATATTAACATAGTGAAATAATAAGACTGATACTTGTCAATGTCATATGTGTATTTTCTAGACAAAAAATAGATAATCATTAGACTTCGTTGAATTGCCACACGCAGCATGCAATCAGGTTGCCGATGTACGGTAGCATAGAGGAGGTGAGTAACCGCCCGGTCTCGTAGTATAAGCAGTTCATGTTAAGAGTTGTGACCGATCCAAATAGATAGAGCAGCTACAGCTAATGTATACCTATGTAAGCACTTGTTTTTGCATTACTGTCGTTGGAATAGTCAAAGCTTAACATTTGTTCAGTGCAGACAAGAATTCAATCAAACATGCTACAATGAGAGTGTTGCTGTTCCAAATAATTTCCCCTGGAATACCCTTACCCCCGCAGCCAGTCTTGACCCGTTGGGGAACGTGGTTGGATGCTGTTAATTATTATGCAGAACATTACGGCAAAATAATGGAGGTAATTGATGCATTGGATAGCACAGAGAGTTCCGCTGTTGCAGCTGTAAAATCATTGCCTTCTGAACAGCTATTGGAAGATATTCTGTTCATTGATTCTAATTTTAAAATCTTGTCCAAAAGCATCATCCTGTTAGAATCGTCTAAACTACAACTCTCAGAAGCCCTTAATATAGTGGATAAAGTATCGCAAACCGTTATCCAAAATAACAATTCACTAATTTCAGAAAAAGTGAAATGTAAGTTGAGAAACATTATTGCTAAAAATTCTGTCTATTAACAACTTCGTATTATAAATGATGTACCATCAGGTCACGACAAGACACCTGAAGTTGGTGTACTAAAAAGTAGTGACTTTCCGTTCTTCAAATATGTACGTATTACATCGTGTGATGTCGAACGTACATTTTCCCAAAATAAAAACTGTTTAAGTGACCATCGGGGGAGGTTACTTTGTAGTCGTTCAAAATGTACGTAACTCTTCACTGCAATGCACTTATTCAAGAATAATGTATCTTACATTAAATTTTAAGAGTTAATATATCTCACTATAAAATAATTGTGTATTTACATGTTTAGACATTTCCTACTTCAATGATCATTCATTATATTTCTTGAATGCAGGATACAGGTTTTATTGTAACCGCAGTATACTGCTCAGTGTTTACATCAGAGGCATACTTCATCCTTTTCACGCCCCCTTCTCATACAATCTATACTGCGTGCGCAGTAAACTTTGCGATTCTCGTGGCAATTCCACGAAGTCTAATAATCATATTGTGATGAAACTGAATACGAGTATTAATATTTGAGGAGAAAAAATCGCTCCGGCACCGGGGATCGAACCCGGATCATTGGTTCTACGTACCAAGCGCTCTGACCACTGAGCTACGCCGAATTCAATCCACAGCACCGGACCGAATCCTCCTCCTTCAATGTTTCCCTTTTGGCCTGACTCCAAGTTAGGCACATATGTTGACGTATATGTCCAATGTCATTATACTAGGAGCGCACTCAGCTGAGTGACTTGTGTGGCCGGGATTCCGCAGTTAAGTGCACAGTAATCTGTACAGATATATCCACTGCAGCTATGAGAATATTATTATGAATACGAGTAGTTTGGAACACGAAACAGGAAAAATGTACCAAACAAGATGAAAAAAATACTGGATAAACATTATGAATGTTCAGCTCTATGTAAAAATTTGTGACAATTTCAAATGAGGAAATTTATAAAATGATACAGATATTCAGATAGATAATGCTTGTGTAAAATATTTGAAACATGTCCTCATTGTTTCCGCAGAAGTGGA
The DNA here is from genome assembly GCA_025594305.2 of Periplaneta americana. Lineage (NCBI taxonomy): Eukaryota > Metazoa > Arthropoda > Insecta > Blattodea > Blattidae > Periplaneta > Periplaneta americana. The sequence continues at coordinate 137,873,873 of JAJSOF020000017.1, read as the reverse complement.
ACGATGTTTTTCTAGATGTAAGGCTGTGTTTTCTAGCAACAGGTAGGCCTAATCATTCTCTTTTGAAAATTTGAAAATGTGGTTTGTTATTCACTGCAACAATATATGAAATGAAAAATTATGTACAACAAAAACGTATTTAAATAGTGAAATAAAAATGCTGATACTTATCAATGTTATATCAGGTGTATTTTCTATAGACAGAAAATAAAATGTCTTTAAAATAATGCAATTTTTCTTTAACAAAGAAAATAATGTCCTTAAATTTTTCTTTTGCAGATAGTTGTGTTTCGAAGTCAAAGGAGTGGCTTTGAATCATCAAATGCTGAGGACTAACTTACAGTGATGATAAGCATGAGTTCAAACGAACAAAAAACACTCCGGTAACTCACCCCAACTCTGAGACGTACTCATAGTTAGGCGCACGAAGACCACTGGTAGTATAACGGCATATATTTGTCAGGCCTAGTGATAACGTCATGCAATTTGTGTTCTTTTGCTTTGTATGTTTTCGGAAAATATAATTTCAATTAATGCTCCGCCATCAATGTTGCAACTAAAACCTTGTGCATCCCTCGTGTTTATCGTACGGCTCGTCCTCCCCACACGTTACCTGCACTTTGTTTATGGTTCGACTGTGCCTAAACGAGACGCTCTACTGTACTATAACATCTTGCAATAGTTAGTTGTGTCTTATATCTTCAGTTTCCAGAATTCCAACATTAAATTATTATTCCTATTAAAATTCTCTTACTCATATACATTTTCAGATCCTAAACATATAAACCCCATTTCAGTTTGGTTGATAGGCTTTCCCCTCTACCCACACTCCCCACGAACAGTGAAGGGGAAGATGCTACTGTCCATCTCACAAACGTTCGACTAATTAACTTTCTACACAGTGACAAATTTTATTTCTGAAAGTGTTTACCGCTACTCTATACTTCGAAAGTCTATACTAAGCGTTTATATTGAATGTTGTTCCTGTTTATATTTACAGGCACATTAAAAAGTTACTGACAACAGGAGATAAATGTTTGTGCGAGATCGTGCGTATTTGCTTGTTTTCCGCACAGAACCAATACGCGGTAAGTGTGAAATACCTCATTCAGTATTTCCAACGTAACACACATAACAATTTCCCTCTTCTTACCGCTTAAGCGCGACATTCATTTTACTGCTTTAGGCTTTTAAACATATTATTTTTAGAGACGTTTAACATAGTAATAATTATAAATTGGAAACTTACCATTGCAATTTCACCTAAATTGCAATGTTAATAATTGTTTTTAAATATTTGCAAAAATTAAGTAAAGTCTACTACTCCACGAAACTTATTGCATTCCTGATACAAGTAGCATTAAGGAAGCCGTGAAAAAATCAACGAGATTCCAGATGCCGATGTTATTACTGCAATATGTTATATAAATAATATTGTTAAAATAATAAAATGAAAAATAAATCATTACATAACCTTACCGTTTGTTTTAAGTTCCCATTTATAGACTGGGGGAAAAAAAGACAGACGTATATCACGGCCTGCTGGAGTATAGTAAACACAGAAAACATTTTACAGCAACAATGTTGAAGAAATATATTTTGGTGTTCCGAAGTTAGCGTCATTAAACAGAAACCAAGATGGAGATTTCATTGCAACTAATTAGAAATTCGTCTTTCAGGTATGTAATAAACGATCTTCGCACAAAATAATGTACGATACTCGAGCGGTATGTTTGTTTTCATGTTCTCGGAAATTAAAAAAGCTCAACTACGTTTCGCTTTTTCAATCTTTTCCTCGACCATGAAAACGTCAACATACAGCTCTTGTAACGTATATTACTATTTCTCCACCGCTAGTTGCTACTCTACAGCATATAGGCTACACTGGGACAATCTGCTGTGTTGTGCTCCCCTTGACTTCATAATACAAACTAACATTATTTTCTTAATCTAATTAATTATTAGTTGAAAATATTGTAAAAACGACGCTAAAATATACTTTAACATGTAATTGTCAAACATCTGTGTCACTGTATTTTATATTCACTTATGTACTTTATTTAATATTTTATTTGCTAGTGTGTGCAGCTTGGGGGGTGCAGGTACAAGAAGTAACAGCTACCAGTCTGTCACTGACGGACTCAGGGCAAGTAGAAGGGGAAAGAAATGCCTTCGCATCTTCTCAACTTGTATGAAATGTCGTTTAGAAATGTTCTTTTCTCTGTAAATCACAGATAACTCGCATCAAGCACTTCTTTCTATCCCTCATCACAGAACGGTTTTATACTCATCCTTCTACACTGTATTAATAATATAATAATTCAAAATATGCACGTGATTTAAAATAATATTTATGCACTAATTAAAGTTTGTGTGACTGCAACCTGTGTATATTTTTGTGTGGCTTTACTTTGTTTACAGTATGATTATTCTTTTCATTTCTATTATTGTATTTGTATTTCTGGTGGTGTGGAAGAGAAGGCCTGATGGTCTTAACTACACCAAAATGAATAAATAAATAAAATAAAATAAAATAAATAATATAAAATAAAATAAAATAAACAAATATTTCTCACTATACGCAACCCAGCGTATAGGTAATTAAGTATGGACACTTCGCGTCGGTACCTTTGATGTAGCCGGACTGATTTCAATGACCTTCAAGCCAGCTAGAGCGTGAGATTCTGCTTTCTCCCTAGAGTTGGCGCTGACATCACACCTGCTAGCAGTCGATACAGCGGAAATATAACACATATAATTAATACATCTAGGTACATTATGTACTCAAATAAAATAAATTGGATCCATAAAATAATAAATCCGTCATTAACTGTAATGTCTAGACTCTAAAGTTCCTTTATAATGAGAGTTGAGACGTTGACCTCAACAACAATTAAAATGTGTAATGATTTGATAGCACTGAAAATGGAAAAACAAAACTCTTATGAGAAGTAAAACAATATACCTAAATTATATTATATACAAATATTAAACGAATTTGATACATAATTTTGTAATGTATTATATTATTTCATAATATAATTTATTATATCTGAAATGTATAAAAAAATATATTATTACAACTAGTTTGTCACTGAGAAATAAGGAAAAGCTGTTAACTTGAATTATTTGAAGCAAAGCGTTACTGGATTATGCAATAAGGTGGGCGATGTTTGGATCCTGTGTCTCAACTCTATACTCAATTATTATCTTAGCGTATGCTCGATTACACTACCTCTAGCGCTTGAAAGTGGAACTAAACGCCGGCGCACAGAGAAACAAAACACAAGAAAATTCGCTCAGTGTCCATTCTTTATAATCCCTATTCGCTGGGTTACCTATATAATTGAAATCATTATGCTAACACACTGCTACTTTTTTTTTACTCGGTTATTTAAAGACGCTGTATCAACTACGAGATTATTTAGCGTCGATGAAATTGGTGATAGCGAAATATTTGGCGAGATGAGGCCGAGGATTCGACATAGATTACCTGACATTTGCCTTACGGTTGGGGAAAACCTCGGAAATAACCCAACCAGGTAATCAGCCCAAGCGGGGATCCGAGCGCAACACTGGATCGGCAGGCAAGCGCCTTAGCCGACCGAGCTACGCCGGTGGCTACACACTGCTACTACTGGTACTGCTACCACCAGTATTGCTTTTACAGTACTGTCCTTGGACAGTTTCAGCATAATACGTGCATATTTTGAATTATTTTCGCCACACATTGTAATTCCTGTAACATGCAGAAGACATCTCGCAAAATTTTCATATAAAGCAATATAGAATATGATGTTGACAACGAAGATAGAGCCGTACTCTTGTCACGATTCGAAGTTAAAGGCAGTATTCATAGACATTTTTAGCGCGGGTTTCCGGTGGATGATAGTGTTAGCGATAGGATATGATTTGAATTCTGTACTAGTAACCAGTGGATAGCTGGGGTTAGCTTAGTAGGCTCGTAGCGCGTGCTGCGAAATGTCTATGAATACCACCCAAAGTGTCTTCTCTGTATCATTAAAACTGTGATTGCACTTGCATACACCAAATCGAAAAATGAAAAAGTTAAAATATTTGTTTAAGAAGAATTACTATCCACGTATCGTTCATCATGATAATCGTTATCAGCAAAGCTCGGAACTTAGGGACTTGTGTCGTGTGCATGAGTAAGGTTACAGGTACGACGTACACAAAGCTCACGCTGCAAGCGCTCAGGGACAGTCGTATGTACTAAGAAAGTGGCCACAACTAATGACAGGAAGACGGACGAAGAAACTGTTATGTCGAAGCCAATGACATTCAGAGAATTAAAGGTACACGGTCTGTTTGAGGAAATAGAAAATACGCGTTATTTCGAATGGGTATTATAGAAGTTTGAAAATACATTTTCTTTTAAATTTAAGATACAGAATTTCGTGGAGAATTCGGAGGAGATACATTAATTTTTTTCGAATGGAGAGTTTATATTTTGTAAGTTGTGCCACACACAAACTAGAGGCTGGAAACGAAATTCATTGAAAGGCATTGCAGTCCCTCAAATTGTAGAAAAATCTGTCCATAGCCATGGATCCAGACGTAGAGGGACCTGCCCTAGTAGTGACACACTAATTGGAAACTATTTTCGATAAAAATTTAGGATATACTTATCTTTCTCAGATACGAGATCAGCTATCAACTGCTGAAAATCGAACAGAAAACAGTAACAATGAAAACATTCAGTATTTTAAGTCTGCTACCGAAAAATCTTCGAATGTAGGTAGTCATACACTGTAATAAAATGTACACAGCAGAACAGTAAATTTAATATATTTCTCATGTTTATTTTTATTATATATATATATATATATATATATATATATATATATATATGCTATGAAATACGTGTTTCAACCTACCATAATATTATCAATATGTTGTCGCAGCCAGAAACCACTTTTGTAGCAGACCTGACAGTACCTCCGTGCTGGAAGCGGGAGTATGTTGACATTGAAGTCCGGTCGCTTAGTCACGTGCAAAGACACAAGTCCCCAAGTTCCGAGCTTTGGTTATCAGTTGCTTAAGAATTGCGATCTTCGCCCCTATTTTCATCCCTCTCGTGAGGAATTTTAACTAAACCCCGCCTATGTAATAAAAAAAGTCTTCTGCACAAACAGCGTCGGAGACGAGTAGTTTCTCAAAGAAATTGCGTGGGAAAGAGAGCAGAACTGGCTTGGAGAGAGAAAGTAAAGGGAAGGAAGGGGTTAGGCGCTGTCGGGCTCCACTCCTTCCCGAGTGACGTCATGGCGACCACACTTCACAGATTAATTTCATGGACGATGTCTAGTATAATCCGAGTATCTGGCATGTGATACTGGTCAGCGAAACACAAGGCACCGTCGCTACTTTTATACTGCAGCTGCAAAAGTTGCGTGTCGTGTTCACACGTAAACCAAAAGTAGCGCGCTGCACGCTACTTTTCGTGCTGCGCAACCCGAGTGCTGCAAAAGTTGCAACTGGAGGTTGCGAGTCTGTTCACACACAAGGCGCTACTTTTGCAGCCGCAGTCATGCTGCAGGTTTCCATCTCCGTGTTGACTTCTCAATATACATTTTGTGGTTATGTTCGCATTATTAAGAAACTCATGCGAAAGCTTCCTTATCTATTATTTGCTTTTCTGTCCTAACTAGTATTCAGAAATTGGCATTATTTTTACTATAAAGCTTTTAAAAACGCCTATATACTTAAATGATAACCAACAGTATATTCACGTAATCAATGTTGGCAACCCTCCTGTTTGGAACTACGCTACGGAAAATTTAAAAAATGAATTATATCGTCAGAAAATACGCTCAGACTGTGTTGTGTATTTAATAACTGTTACAAATAATTTATTTTCATCACATTTAACATTAAAATCCATCCAAACAATAAAAGTATCATTGGCACATTCGGGTGGCAACACTGGTCGCAACCGCAGCAAAAGTTTCAACAAAACCGATATCAAAAATGCTGCGGCTGCAACCCTGAGAGCCCTGTTCACACGTCGCTGCTTTTAAGCTGCGCGCAGCATGAAAAAGTAGCGGGCAGCAGGTTCGGCAGCCGCTACTTTTCGGGTTGCACCGTTGTTCACACGTCGCAGTACGAGAGTTGCGCAGTTTTTTGTACTGCATAGCTGCAAAAGTAGCGACGTGTGACCGTACCTTAATACATCCTAAGCATAGGAAACGACTTCAGCCATAGCGGAAAAACAGTCATTGCTTCATATTATTCTTCTACATCAATTTATTCACTTACAAGGAGAGGACACGCTCTGTATATCACCGAATTAAATAAGATTGTGTGAGATGAAAGTACAAGACGTACTGTTTAAAGTCATACCTGGTATGGGTGGCCAATGACCCATCGTTTTGGAAATATTGGCTATTGTTTGTGACATACTTCCGTTTATGCCTAACTTGGAGTCAGGCCACAAAGGGAAACACTGAAGGAGGAGAACTCTATCCGGTGCTGTGGATTGAATTCGGCGTAGCTCAGTGGTCAGAGCGCTTGGTACGTAGAACCGAGGACCCGGATTGGATCCCCGGCGCCGGAGAGAATTTTTCTCCTCAAATATTAACTGTCAATATTACAGATAAATTCTGTAGGAAAAATTAATACATCTATAATATTCTGAGAAAAATCATCTGCAACGTCTGCTAAGTCCACCGCAAATTTTATCACGATTTGGTTGGGAATCGAACACAGGCCGCCTGGATTGAAAACCAGCGCACTAGCACTTACACCACAGACACGGCTATAATCCTAAGATTAAACAAAAAAGAGTGGAATTCACTGGTTATGTCGTCAGTCTGAAGCTGGGTAGCGATCCTGAAGACAACACAAAGAAGCAAACTCAGTTCCAATGTGAGGGACATGAGTATCCATTTACATGCGGGGGATCAAGCTTCAGGTCCTTCAATTCGTGTCTGAAATAGCCACAAACGTAGCTAATTCATGTGTATGTACTGCGAGTAGCTTAATTTTCCAGTAAGAACATTATACCACAGTCTACTATATACAGTCACGAAGCTTGGGATGATTTTTTGCATTTCTCGCGATAGTTGCTAACCGCTTGGAGCGCTGTGAGTACTAGGAACAATAGACTATGTCACTGTCATCGTGATCTAATACAGGCCATGTGACTCGCTTAACCCGATCACGAAGGGCGACGTTTCAACCGTATAAATTAATTGGAATGCATAAAGAGTAACATATACTTCTCCAAAATGTAGTGTAATTGCATTAATAAAATTTAAAACAGTGATTAGGAGACACTTCAGACATAATTCCTTGCGATTTAAGGTGTAATATTATTTTCGGTGTAAAAATTACGTCGTTCGTATGTGTAATACCTGCTTTTATTTCGATTAAATATTGCGAAATTCTTGTACATTCATTTATGCACGATTCAATAATTTTCAGTTGCACCGCACGAATATTTAGGTATGTTGAATTTATAGGTTATGTTTACTGTATCAGTTGCTCATTTCTGTCTAATTTTAGTGGTCTCCAATGCCCTGGCACTACATATGTACGTTATATCATGTGGAAATTACAGGTTATGTTTACTGTATTTAACTTATATTTCTATATTCGCAATTATACATTATAATTAAACGTAATGTCATGTATGACACCTTCACGTTCAATTTGTCTGTATTTTAATACTACAATTGAGTACTGAATTATTGTATTTATCTACTACCTAAGAGACGAAGCAACAATCGTATGTACACTAATTTCATAGGAGTGGTATGGTAAATTTTCTGTCTACAATTAAGGAAGGTAGGTGTGCTAAATTACAATCATAATAAAAATTCGTTTTTATTGAACCTCAAAATACCTTCCATTCTAAACTTAAAATGTTGATGCGAACAGATTATGTTAACACGTAAAATTCTCTTCTCATTAAAATAACACAGTTTTGTAATTATTTCCGCAACATATTATGCAACAAGAAGTAAACGGAACTTATGGACACATTACACTAAATAAAACTTTAGATACGCAATAAAGTTATAATATAATATTTCACTGAGCTCCATACACTGAAATAGAAAACCCGAACATACATTACGGCCTGATCTAGATCGAAAAGGCATTGACTGTGCCGTAATTGGCTTTGTTGTGAAAAGTTGTGTAAACTGTGAGGTGTTCGTTATCGGTTGTAATAACTGTAAATGGCTAAATACAATAATTTGAATAATAATATGGGACAAGGAGACGTTTGTGGTACTATAAATATTGTAAGAAAAAGAGGTCATAGTTATCCTTCTTCCGAAAGATCCAGGAAGGTGCGTTTATAAGATATAATATATACTTTATGAAAATAATATATAAACCGTATGTATTTCATATTTCAACAGTGGAAGGAAGGTGTTAATTTTTTCAAAAGAATACGATATCGAAAGTACAATACATTTTATCGCCTGTTAGGGAAAGGGTCTGTGATGAGGCGATAGTAGCGATCCTGATGGTTAGCAACTATCTATGAATGCCTCGACCTAGTTGGCGAGTTGGTATAGCGCTGGCCTTCTATGCCCGAGGTTGCGGGTTCGATCCCGGGCCAGGTCGATGGCATTTAAGTGTGCTTAAATGCGACAGGCTCATGTCACTAGATTTACTGGCATGTAAAAGAACTCCTGCGGGACAAAATTCCGACACATCCGGCGACGCTGATATAACCTCTGCAGTTGCGAGCGTCGTTAAATAAAACACTACATTTATCTGATGCTTTTCCAATTCACTGCGGGCTAAAGCAGGGAGATGCACTATCACCTTTACTTTTTAACTTCGCTTTAGAATATGCCATTAGGAAAGTTCGGGATAACACGCAGGGTTTGGAATTGAACGGGTTACATCAGCTTCTTGTCTATGCGGATGACGTGAATATGTTAGGAGAAAATACACAAACGATTAGGGAAAACACGGAAATTTTACTTGAAGCAAGTAAAGCGATCGGTTTGGAAGTAAATCCCGAAAAGACAAAGTATATGATAATGTCTCGTGACCAGAATATTGTAGGAAATGGAAATATAAAAATTGGAGATTTATCCTTCGATGAGGTGGAAAAATTCAAATATCTTGGAGCAACAGTAACAACTATAAATGACACTCGGGAGGAAATTAAACGCAAAATAAATATGGGAAATGCGTGTTATTATTCGGTTGAGAAGCTCTTATCATCCAGTCTGCTGTCAAAAAATCTGAAAGTTAGAATTTATAAAACAGTTATATTACCGGTTGTTCTGTATGGTTGTGAAACTTGGACTCTCACTCTGAGAGGGGAACATAGCTTAAGGGTGTTTGAGAATAAGGTGCTTAGGAAAATATTTGGGGCTAAGCGGGATGAAGTTACAGGAGAATGGAGAAAGTTACACAACGCAGAACTGCACGCATTGTATTCTTCACCTGACATAATTAGGAACATAAAATCCAGACGTTTGAGATGGGCAGGGCATGTAGCACCTATGGGCGAATCCAGAAATGCATATAGAGTATTAGTTGGGAGACCGGAGGGAAAAAGACCTTTAGGGAGGCCGAGACGTAGATGGGAGGATAATATTAAAATGGAATTGAGGGAGGTGGGGTATGATGATAGAGACTAGATTAATCTTGCACAGGTTAGGGACCGATGGCGGGCTTATGTGAAGGCGGCAATGAACCTTCGGGTTCCTTAACAGCCAGTAAGTAAGTAAGTAAGTAAGTAAGTAAGTAACATTTAACTTTTCTATGGATGCATATTTCAACTATGTTTGCATATTTAGTAAGTATTGAGCTTCGTGACTGTATATACTAGGCTGTGATTATACCTTCTAACTTTCAGATTAATTTCCTTGCTTTTCTTCCTATTGGCCATTTAAAATTATTAAACTAACTGTACTCCATTTAACGTCCTCTCAATACCACGGAATGATTCTTAAGATTCCTAGCAGAGAGCTCAAGCTGCCGTTACGACTTTAATCACGACGGACCAAAGACTTGCTCATTAAGGAAATCTTGTTAAAACCAGCTTAATGAAGAGACAAAAAAAACAGTTCGGAAAGCAAGCCACAATTGAGGATGACGCAGAAGCATTCGCAATTAGAGACCGTTGCTGTTTTTGACCGTCCGTCTACTGAATAAAAGCATACAGCGTAGTGATGCTGTGCGAGTAGTGTGGGCTCCTGGGGTCGCGCGCTCGTATCGATCCTGCACGTCCCCTGTACTCTGTTCCATTGGTCACCAGCAACACTCACGCTGGAAGATGTTCAAACACATGCATTCATTTACAAAGTAGCGTGGGGTGTACAAACGTAAATCTTGAGCAAATCGAGCAATTGTTAACAATAGTGAGGGTCATTAAACGACTCACTTTCTTTATGCAAATGATAGACCGAGTAAATGACATTATACATAAATTGAACGAAGACATTGACTCGATTGTAACATGGGCAAAGAAACTCCATCTTAAAATCAATCCTGGAAAGACACAAGCAATCAAAGGTAATGCTTTAAACTTAATAAAATCGTATCTTAACGACAGAATTCAAATAACGAAAATTGACAATTATTCTAGTAAACCTTTAATTATTAATATAGGTGTTCCCCAAGGCACAGTCCTAGGCCCTATTCTATTTTTAATATATATTAATGACTTATTAAAAATTGACTTAAAACAATACAATGGTGTTCACTATTCTTATGCAGATGACACAGTTTTATTTTTTGGTGGAAAAACCTGGCATGATGCATATAATAATTCAAATAATGGACTTAAATTAATAAAAAAATGGTTTGACATAAATTATCTTTCTATCAACGAAAATAAAAGCATCATTATTCCATTCTCATTATCTGAAAAATGTAACAAACCTCCTACATCTAAATTAAGTATTAAATGACATAATTCAGATTGTTGTCTTATAGAGTGTAAATGTCCGATTATTAAAGAGTCCTCTGAAGTTAAGTACTTAGGCATAATTTTCGATAATCATTTAAAATGGAACCAACACATTAATTACCTTTGTAATAAATTACGTAAAATAATATATTATTTTGTTTTATTGAGGAATTACTTGTCAATACGTTTATTACGTACAATATATTTAACTTTATTTCAATCGGTAATTATGTATGGAATTATAGGATGGGGTAGCTCATTAAATCAAATTTTAATCCACTTAATTTATTACAAAAGAAAATAATTAAAATATGTCTTCATAAACCTATTGATTTTCCATCTCAAAATTTGTTTATAGACTTTAATGTACTAAACGTAAGACAAATTTATTATATTGTATTAATAAAATTCATACATAAAAATCGAAATAATTTTGAATTGTATTCTCATAGTTATGAAACAAAAGGTATGAATTCTTTAAGATTGTTTGAACCAAAATGCAACACTGTTACAGTATTTAATCATAGTAGTAATTTTGGTCCAAGAATATATAACAAATTTATATTTAAATATCCTAATCTTGTCAATTCTAATAGTTGTAGTATTAAATTTAAAAAGTTATGTATGGATTTTATAAGAATTGAAAAATTGTAAATTTAAATTTATATATTATAATTGCAATTGTATTGTATAATTATTAATTATAATTGTATTGTATAATTATTAATTTCAATTCAGGAATCCGCCCCTGAGCACGAGTTCTACTCTTTCAGGGGCGAGCTAAAGTTTCTCTGTATATTTTATAATTTATGTTACAATTATTATCAAAATAATAAATAAATAAATTATATTAGGACACAAAAGGCAAATCGACGCTGTAAAACACCTTGACATTTCCCCCGTTAAAGTAAGTACAGTTCATATCCCTTTCAGTTCTTCGGTAAAAAAATCTTGGCATTCACATGGATAATAATCTCAACTGGGACCTGCAAATCACAGAAACCTGCAGAAAATATATTCTATTATCCATGTGCTAAAAAGGATAAATGTTCATCTTCCCTCTTGCTTAAAAAAGTCCCTTGTGCAGACACTTGTATTTCCCTATTTTGACTATGCTGACATTTTACTGACTGACCTTTCCAGCGATAACAAAACGAATCGTAAATATGATCATACTACCCCATCCCTGGAAGCAATAGGTTGGCTTAAACTAGATAAGAAAAGAAATTTACATTCACTTCTCTTTCTCTTCGAAATCTTGAACTCTTCTATTCCTTCGTACCTGTCGTCTCGCTTCACTTACCTTTCTTCCCACCACAATCTGAACACACGCTCTCGTCATGAAACAATACTCACAATGCCATCCCATCGCACCTCCTCATACTCATCTTCTTTCACAATAGCCCTGCCAAGACTCTGGAATTCGTTACCTGCTAGCATCAGGGACTGTCGAAATATAATTGAATTCAAACGCAAACTTACTAGGCACTTGGTCAGTCATTGAGACTCGTTCAGACATGATTTCTTGTAAATAGTTTCCTTAATCTATCACAAAATATTTCAATATCCGGTAATTTCATCACTATAGAATTTTGTTATTCCAGGTTTAATTTGTAATTCACTAAATATGAAATATTCTTTGTTTTTCTATGACTATTACACTCTTACTACGTCATACTACTTTTGACCAATAAAACGGTAGGAAAGGACGTATTTCAACCAATCATGGCTGCTTATCGCACAATTTTATCGCGTCCCTAGCATTTGCTTAATTTTATCGCGTCCCTAGCATTTGTTTCTTTCTTTGCCAATATTTGAAACTCCGCTGGTCTGGACGTCAAAAATATATATTAAATTACAAACCTCTCCAGTCGATGCACAGCAGTTTCAAATATGACTCGCATTGGCATTCAAGAACAAGAATTAATAAAAATCACTGATCATACCTATGCATCTTCTGAAATCCGATTTACAAATAAATGAAGAGCACCATTCGGAAATCCTGAATAAGTTGAATACACCATGTAGGCCTAAATCAACGAGTTCCACTTCTATTACGCACACGTCCAATATAACATCAATTGAACCACCAACCACATTCAAATTTGAAAATTGTACATTCAATAATTATTCCTTTTAAAATTATTCATGTTTATTTTTTATGTCATCGTCGTTAATTAAAACTTTTCTAACACTTGTGTATATTAGTTAGGTTATGTTATAGCTTCTGCTATATGATATTATGAATAGTCACGTATCAGAGATTGTTTAATATGAAGATTTATTGAATAATAATCATTACAATATCTGAATAAAGACACTACTGCCATCTAGCATGCATCTAGCGTAATATTTGTAATGTTGAGATGGTACACTAATACATTTGAAGACAGTTGTATTTTCGTAAGTCAATTAATATTTTATTGTATTGGAGTACTTCGTTACTTCTAATCTTGATATACTTTCTTCTAATCGTGTAATAGTCAATTAAATCCCACTCGAGTTTTGATTTTCTCTAGATAAATCAAAACGTCTAGTGAGATTACTGTTGATAAATTATCTAGCTTTCATTAGTCAGGTAATCTTTTCGTACTTTGATTTTTATTGTAATTGTAATATTGTAAATTTAATACTATCATCACAATATCGTAGTGACTTAGCTTTGTTAAATATGGAAGATAATATAAAGTTCTCCGAAAATATAGGCAAAGTAATTCTATCAGGTCCGAGAGCGAAATTTAATACTAATTGTAATTTTATTCTTCATATTATAGTTGGAATCTCCTGGTAGAGGGGCAGAGAAGGCCTCACGGCCTTATCTCTACCAGGTTAAATAAATAAATACTAAATAAAGAGGTTAAAATAAGCAGTAGACTAATTAAATAACATTTTATCCTATTATCCGGTCATATATTAACGAACAGCTTATTAAATCAGAACATTCACCTTAAGGGGACATTTGTGTTATTTAAAACTTCTACAAATTTCATCCAAAATTTATTAATTTTAAACTACACAAACATGCCCACAATACTATCAACCGTACAAATTTTGGTGTCATTACGGCTAACAGTTTTTAAATTATATTTTTTAAGTATATTTAAATTGACGTCACTAAAAAGGCTCCTTGCGACAAAGTTTTCAAAATGTTTAGTTGATATTTGCTCAAAAGCTTGAAAATAGTCACGGGAATAAAAATTAATTAGCTTTTTGAGCTGAGTCTAAATGGATACTCTCAATAAAATTTTAAATTTCATGAATTTACCATTATGGCATATTTTAATCTACGTGCAATATGAATATTCCCCGAAGAAGCTTAATATTAATATTTCATACAAATGCTAATTAAATTCCATTTATCAACATTTAATTGATCTCTGTGAGAATTAAATAATTGTATTATTTTTCAATCTGTGACTTAACATGCAATATACAAGGTATAATTCCTTTATATTACACAATTAACTATTTGTATAAACGTTTTCGTGGCTCTTATCGCGACATCATCAGATACATTTATTATCTTACATTTTCAATATGTATACCTCATTTTAATTCTTGCGTAACAATCAAATATCAGTGTCAATAAAGTTACAATTAAAAACTTAAAAATTAAGAGTTAAAAGCTAAAAGTACAATTATTTAATAGTACATTATGCAACGAGCCTATAATGATAGTAATTAAGGCGCAAGTATGGATATTTATTAAACGAGCGCAAGCGAGTTTCATAATATTCATACGAGCGTCTTAATTACCTTATAGGCAAGTTTCATACGACTTTTTATGCTCGACCATATTTCTAACTTGAAATTATTCATATGCATACATTTCATTTGTATCTGACAAGATCGGAAGTGACCTTGTTCTAGGTCGTGAATTGTGAGATGTGCGCAGAAGCGAAAGTATTGATATTTTCCGAGGAACAATAATGTCATTGACCTTGATGTAATCCCGTTAAACTTGATATAACCTTGATTATTGAATTCGACATTGAAAAACGAGATGACAAATTGAATTTATTTGAATATTATTTACAATTAACGCTAATTATTATAGTAACAGAACATAATCTTCTGCGACAGTATTGGATTTCCAGCCTCAGTGACTTTTCGCTAATTCTCTTTCGGTTGCATATCCGAGATTAATCGATACTTGCGGTTTTATAACGGTAGAAAGCTGACTTGTCATTGGCTGAATACCTGTAAGCTGAGTTGTCATTGGCTGAACACCTGTACATTAGTGAGTAGGTGTACTTTAATGACATGCATTAAAGGACTGTTACCAGGTGTATAATTACTACATTTCGGCACGGTCGAGCATAAAATGTATGTTACAAATCTTCACCTACTTATTTGAAATTTTTAAAAATAATTTTTGATTAAAATGCAAATATGCTTTGTTAATGAAGGTACATGAAGACTCGTTTACAAATCATTCACATTTGTCAAAAAAGTTGTCTTTAAAAGAGAGAAACTGAAATATGTTGCTAAATTGCTAAGGAAACATTTTGGAGACAGCATAGTTGAAGAAAAATAACTCCACTCCTACAAAAATGTCATAACCCAAAATGGTCACAAACCCAGAGAAGAAGATGAGTAGGACCTGGGAGAAAATCTTGAAAATTACCCACATCGAAATTTAAATTGAATGAATAAGACCATGGAGAAAATGCTGAAGACTGCATTTAGGTAGTGCGCAATAACTGCCATTTAACTATCAGCGTATTCCGAATCTCACCGGACCGGTGGACAACAATGACGTCACGCTGCAGCGAAATAGGATTAAAACTGCTGGAAGGATCGGTGGCTGTCATGGCGACTGTATTAGTTGTCTGTGCTACGCTAGCAAAATTTTGCGAAATTTCCGTACTGCCATCTCGTTCAAAGAAAAGAGAGCATTAACAATTTATTTCTTGAACCGGTAGTAATAACTGGTCCGTTGACATGTTCGCTCATAAGCCATTAACATATTGTTTTTACGTTGTGCTCATTACAAACAATACAGCAGAACACACCGCCATGACACAACAGTGCACGATGTCATTCGTCTGCTAATTCCCGCCCTATACAAGAACCAATCAGATTCACTGATGGCGACTGATGGAGACTGCCACAACCTCTGCAAGCTGATGGCAAGGTGCGACACCGGTGGAGCATCAGTGACTCCATCGGTGAAATTCGGAACACCGTGATGCTATCAGATTGCTCAGCGCTGAGATTCGGAATGCGCTCTATGATACCTTTATAGTTTTACAGGTAGAACGCTGTCGTAGTACAGCTACGGCTCAGAGTTCAAATCTAGGCGGTAACGAAGTTCTATTTTTTGTGGACAAAACTAAAGTTGTGGTGATTTTTCTTGGGGTTTTCCTGTTTTTCTTCTCTCCATTCCACTAACACACTCCATAACTCTCCCTTCAGAAAAACAGGGCTTCACTTACTTTTGCATTTTCGCGACGCCGTATTAGCCGTCCACCCTGACGGATGTTACTCATGGTTTGGCAGCGGTGGTGGACTCTAGACTACTCACTCTTCAAAGATCTACAGAAAAGAACAGAAGCCGCCAGATCTCACTCCTAATGGGGATATAACTCAGATGTATCTATTATTTTTGGCTGGATAGGAGGAGCTTAGCCACAAATAAAATCGATACGCATCTCATTCCATAACGCGTGCACAAAAACCTACTTAAGCGGAAGTGCTTAGGAATGCTGAATGTTTCATTCTTTAATTATTATCAATACCAGTATCAATTAGATCGACTATTGATCAGATTTTTTGTATTCGACAGATATTGGAGAAAAAATGGCAGTATAAGGATACAGTACATCATTTATTCATAGATTTCAAAAAGGCGTATGACTCGGTTAAGAGAGAAGTTTTATAAAATATTCTTATTGAATTTGATATTCCCAAGAAACTAGTTCGATTAATTAAAATACGTCTCAGTGAAACTTACAGCAGAGTCCGTATAGGTCAGTTTCTGTCAGATGCTTTTCCAATTCACTGCGGGCTAAAGCAAGGAGATGCACTGTCACCTTTACTTTTTAACTTCGCTCTAGAATATGCCATTAGGAAAGTTCAGGATAACAGAGTGGGTTTGGAATTGAACAGGTTACATCAGCTGCTTGTCTATGTGGATGACGTAAATATGTTAAGAGAAAATCCACAAACGACTAGGGAAAACACGGAAATTCTGCTTGAAGCAAGTAAAGCGATAGGTTTGGAAATAAATCCCGAAAAGACTAAGTATATGATTATGTCTCGTGACCAGAATATTGTACGAAATGGAAGTATAAAAATTGGAGATTTTTCCTTCGAAGAGGTGGAAAAATTCAAATATCTTGGAGCAACAGTAACAAATATAAATTACACTCAGGAGGAAATTAAACGCAGAATAAATATGGGAAATGACTGTTATTATTCGGTTAAGAAGCTTCTGTCATCTAGTCTGCTGTCAAAAAATTTGAAAGTTAGAATTTATAGAACAGTTAGGCTATATTACCGGTTGTTCTGTACGGATGTGAAACTTGGACTCTCACTTTGAGAGAGGAACATAAGTTAAGGGTGTTGGAGAATAAGGTGCTTAGGAAAATATTTGGGGCTAAGAGGGATGAAGTTACAGCAGAATGGAGAAAGTTACACAATGTAGAGCTGCACTCATTGCATTCTTCCCCTGACATAATTAGGAACATTAAATCCAGACGTTTGAGATGGGCAGGACATGTAGCATGTATGGGCGAATTCAGAAACGCATATAGAGTGTTAGTTGGGAGGCCGAAGGGAAAAAGACCTTTGGGGAGGCCGAGACGTAGATGGGAAGATAATATTAAAATGGATTTGAGGGATGTGGGATATGATGGTAGAAACTGGATTAATCTTGCTCAGGATAGGGACCAATGGCGGGCTTATGTGATGGCGGCAATGAACCTCCGGGTTCTTTAAAAGCCAGTGAGTAAGTAAGTAAGTAACCAGTATCAATTACTGCCATTCACAAGTTATCGACATCAGAATTTATAAATTTATAAATACTTTACCCTAAAAGAACACGATGAAATGAGCGCTTTTCTTAAGTGCAATATACAATAACACTGTCTACAAAATGAAAGTGGAAGAAAATAGAGATGCGAAAATCTAATTCTAAAAACAGAGTGTTTTGTTCAGGGATAATAAGTTGCAACTTCTACTGTCCTGTCTTTCTTAGGATATTACTCATTTTCAGAATATTATTGCTCCCTCTCATGAAATTTCAATCTTGTAAAATGGTCCAAAAATGATCGGTTGGAATTTTCTGTCTCAGACAAGCAGATTTGCGAATTCTGAGAAAGTTCTGAGCTCAGTTCACATGATAATATGCTTTAAAACGGTCTTGTCTTCATAGTTTCAATCTATGTGTGTACTATTAAAAGGTAAATAATTTCTTCCCAACATTCTGTATTATTAGGGAAGCTGAATAGTGGTTTAAAATATCAATAAACTGCCCGTTATAGTAGCTTCGAAATGTTCCTGCGGTAGACTATTTACTTAGGCAAGTATCCGCACGAGTACACAGTAGCTCAGGACCAGCACTTTGTTCCCTATCTTTTCGTCATGAGTTCGAATTGACGTCCTGATAAAATTATGTAATTATATTTGTAGCGCATGTAAGTAGCATAATCGTATTAATTCTGTGATAATGTTCAGCTTGCCTAAGAAGTCTCTAAATATTCCATATTGATGTCAGTATTTTTAAGGCAGCAAATAGATTTTAACTTTCAGAACTGAGTTCAGGAGGTGCATTATTTTCTGTTATGCTTCCTACACTTTAATATGAATTAACTAAGTTAAGGTAAGCAGGATTATTTTTAATTTGTCTTTAAACACTTATAACGTTGTAGCAGATGATGAAAGGCGTTAACTACAACGCGTTATCATAGAGTACCCAGGATCGAGTCACTTGCATCTATGAAGTTTTTAAAGGTGAGTTAGGTAATACATGTTCTAAAATTATAGTCATGCATTTTAGGCACTGACGTAGGAAACTAAGAATGGAAGTATTATTTTACAACAAAAAGCATAACTGTTACTCAAAATAAAACCACCATCTTCTATAATCTAAATAAAAAAAATTAAAATGACTTTTTAAAAAGCCACATTTTTAGTAGGAAGTTCATCATTCATTTCATCGGTTGACTATCCGCAATCTCTTGACATGGACTCTAACAGAACTACTAATAATTCAATTTTACCTTCTGCCAGGGCATCCCAGGTATTTATTAGGACTAGTTCGTGAATAAAATAAAAATATAAGTAATATATCCCCAAAATTCGCTCACGAAATGTTAATAATTGTATATTAACGAATACTTAACCTATTCAGACATTGTCAAGTTGAAATACCCCAAGATGAATATCGATTACTGCAATAAAGAAATTCGATGTTATTATTCAGTAATGCCAATTGCGAAATGCGAAATACAGGTTTAACAATGTTAATTACATGCACTGCACTTTTCTCTTATTATTATAACATAAATAAATTTTCATTATCTGCTGAAATCATAATTTAACAGTAACAGTGGGGACAGCTATATACCAATGTTTATGTAGTCACAGCGAGACATGTTGCTACACAGTGAAGCCATCTCTGTATAGATAGGCCTAATTAAAACACGAATTTTATTACGCCATACGGAAGGCAATTTGATGAAAGACCTTATTATTACTATGCAAGGTCTTTGGGTTTGATATGCGTTGATATTACATAAATTTGACTTTCTATTAATTGTTTAATTTCATTCACAAAATACAAATTTTATAGGCTACAATTATGGGTTAAGTTACTCGTACCTGTGGGAGCAGAACCAATGTCAGCTGTGCCTTATTTCGACCGTTACTCGCAATGAGTGCTACACGAAAGCATTTTTATAGCTCGACAAACGCATTCTCGCTGTAGTGTGTAACGGAACTAAAGCTGCATCTACACAGTTCAATATTCCAATCGCATATGCGTGCAATCTGGGAAGAATATTGAAAGAATCAAGTTTAAAAGGTACGTTCAATTAAGATACATGAAGATTTTGTGTGTACATAGTACGCCGTTTTGAACGTCGTCTTCACTGCGTAAATATATTAATTAATATTAAATATCAATCTTGCATTCATTGCTTTAAAGTTGAAAGAAAAGTTTAACCGTGTAGTTGCATCTTAATGTATTCATGATCATCAATTCACGGGGAAACAGTTGGCGACAACGACTAAACAAAAGAACGATCATGCGATAAATTGATAGCGATAAATCTAGCTGCAAAAATTATCGAAAAGTGTGACTGTGATTGGTTGGAATTCAAAATTTCATTACACTTCATTGGTCGAAAATGGAATGACGTCATATAAACGAAATAGGCTATCACAATTCATCAGGCGGTTGCAGGGAGTCCATAAGGTCATTTCTTTCAAGCCGTTGAGAGGAACGGGTTTTAATATGTGCAGACATTTCAAAAAGTAGTCCTATATTTGAAAATATCTCATCAATGTAGTTTATTTCTAGAATTTTCCTTTGAAAAACTGTCGTGTGTTCATGGAGTGCCATACAACAAAAAGTGGTAGCCTATACAGTTTGAAACGATACATCACAGGGAATGAAAAATTATAGAATAAAAAACTTTTCTGGCAGGTATTGAACTCCAATCCCCTGCAAATGAGACCAGAGTCCTATCCACTAGACCACAGACTGCATTGGGAAAATCATCCGAGTGACGAACATTCAATTAGCACTCGATGATCGATTATCGATGAGGAGGTCACATACCCGTCTTCCTTTGAAACGACGAGTGAACCGTGCGTTAAAACTTTGATTCTGTCCCGAACAAGAGTCCGGTCATTTTCTGTTGGGGGAAATGTACACTGGACAGAAATGTGGTGAGATTCCAGTGGCATGGTGATATCAGACCTCACTGCAGGACAACACAGAGGACTGAGATTCGAATAACGAACGCGACTTCCACGTAAAAGATTAAAATTACATTTAATTTACTATGTGAACTGCATTGAAGTTCCTGCTAGTATATTAATAATATAATGATAATAATTAAATATTTCCGCTGGTAGATTTAAGGTCATAAGGCCTTCTCTTCCACTGAACCAGCCTTAATTAATACAATAATGACATACATATTTAAATTATGAATATTTACAATACATTTAAAAGATTCTCCAGCAATATTCTTCAGTTAAGTTTTAACGACTAGTACATGTTTATTTAAATTGAGATAAAACGTATAAAAAAGTAATAATTTATGAGCTATTGTAATTCAATTCAGTCTATATGCAATATATAAAGAATTATAAATAAGTTAAGATAGATAGCTGGTTAAAATGATGAGAATTAATTTAATATATGTTTACTAGAACTATGTTATAGGGAGCAAAATATAAATCTAAAAATACAGTACAGTATTAACAATAAGTGTTTTACTCATGAACTGAGTTATCCATGCGAACGAATTCATTATACAGTGTATATTATACTGACTACAGCACATTAGCGTACAATATAAAGAATGAAGTTAAATTGAAAAATAATCATGATATGAATATTTAAACACATTTTTGAAAATGGTGCCCGTTCATTTCGATACAGGCTCCAGATCTGTGGAGTAACGACTAGCGCGTCTGGCCGCAAAACCAGGTGGGCAGGGTTCAATTCCCGGTCGGGGAAAGTTACCTGGTTGAAATTTTTTCCGGGGTTTTCCCTCAACCCAATACGAGCAAATGATGGGTGACTTTCGGTGCTGGACCCATGACTTATTTCACCAGCATTATCACCTTCACCTCATTCAGACGCTAAATAACCTAATATGTTGATAAATTGTCGTAAAATAATCTACTAAAAACTATTGCATCTAATTCCAATTACCAGTTTCGTTCTTCGTACTAGTAACTCATGTTG
The DNA here is from genome assembly GCA_025594305.2 of Periplaneta americana. Lineage (NCBI taxonomy): Eukaryota > Metazoa > Arthropoda > Insecta > Blattodea > Blattidae > Periplaneta > Periplaneta americana. Next base: position 137,852,043 of record JAJSOF020000017.1, on the reverse strand, counting down.
AAATAATTCTGTACGTACTCTATAAAAGAGTGCCTTACGTACTGTAAATTCAATCTTCACTTCTACCCGACCCGCACAGATAAAATTACTCAGTCAGATATGCTATCTACTGTCCGTCCAAGTGGTTATGTCGCAGGATCGTAGAAAGGGGGGGGGAAATCACGTGACAGTTAATTACTTAACGAGACCCTTTTATTTAAGTTATTTTAAACAGTTGTACGGGTATAATATTACGTAGACGTCTATTTCCTAACAGAAATTAACGTTTTCAGAAAAGAGCTAAGACAGCCCAGACACTAGCCTTTATAGAGGGACGAGCAGAAGTAAGTGGGGAAAATCGGGATGCGACGTAGACAAACGGACGACAGTACCTTTGCGAAAATATGATTCAATATTGAAAGCTCTTTCGTCACTGGAAAACGCGAACATATTCCTGGAACGTACTATAATCACTAACTCAGTACTGCTTACTATATGCGGCCTTGGTTCTCTGTGGAGGACAGTTGGAACTTCATTAGTAGAAGGGGTGGGAGTGAAGTACATTGAAAAACTCAGGTACAATAAAATTTGAAGTAAAAATAAAATGATGTCCCAGTACAAAAACACTCAAGCACTTGAGTTTTTATCAGTAAGACCGTTGGCAAATAAAATTAATAAAGCGTAAATAATTTTTTTTAAATCTGAAACAATGCGCATCATTAACAATTCAGCCTAATGAAACCTTCCCTACTACAGAGTCATACTAGAATACTCCTGTATCACACCTTGGTAAGATGTATGGTTCGTTACGGAATTGAGACATGGACAAGTAGGAAAAAAAACGAAAGCAAAATAATACTTACTTACTTACTTACTGGCTTTTAAGGAACCCGGAGGTTCATTGCCGCCCTCACATAAGCCCGCCATTGGTCCCTATCGTGAGCAAGATTTATCCAGTCTCTACCATCATATCCTACCTCCCTCAAATCCATTTTAATATTATCCTCCCATCTACGTCTCGGCCTCCCCAAAGGTCTTATGTCCTCCGGCCTCCCAACTAACACTCTATATGTATTTCTGGATTCGCCCATACGTGCTACATGTCCTGCCCATCTCAAACGTCTGGATTTTATGGTTCTAATTATGTCAGGTGAAGTATACATTGCGTGCAGTTCTGCGTTGTGTAACTTTCTCCATTCTCCTGTAACTTCATCCCGCTTAGCCCCAAATATTTCTCTAAGAACCTTATTCTCAAACACCCTTAATCTCTGTTCCTCTCTCAAAGTGAGAGTCCAAGTTTCACAACCATACAGAACAACCGGTAATATAACTGTTTTATAAATTCTAACTTTCAGATTTTTTTGACAGCAGACTAGATGACAAAAGCTTCTCAACCGAATAATAACAGGCATTTCCCATATTTATTCTGCGTTTAATTTCCTCCCGAGTGTCATTTATCTTTGTTACTGTTGCTCCAAGATATTTTAATTTTTCCACCTCTCCGAAAGATAAATCTCCAATTTTTATAGTTCCATTTCGTACTATTACGAAAGCAGAATAACTAAAATGGTCCCTGTATCTCCAACCCTAACGACAAAGATAAAATCATGGATTGCGGATTATGCGATCAATAGCGGGATATACAAGAAATGACCCAAACTTAATGGGGATATAAAGGCACAACTTTGAATTGAACCAGATCTGCAATACTGAATTATATACGGCAATAACAAAATAACTGCATTAATCATCTACGACGAATGTGATCCCACAGAACACCAAAAGCCACTATCAAACACACGGGAAAAGAATACTGAGTCGTCCAAAGAAATTATGGCGTGAAAGTTTATCTTTCCTGCAATAGGCGGTATTGCCTCATATTCGTTCTGGAAGTTGATGATTTTATCAACAGTAATCTCACTAGACGTTTTGATTTATCTAGAGAAAATCAAAACATGAGTGGGATTTAATTGACTATTACACAATTGGAAGAAAGTATATAAAGATTAGAAGTAATGAAGTACTCCAATACAATAAAATATTAATTGACTTACGAATATACAACTGTCTTCAAATGTATTATTGTGCCATCTCAACATTACAAATATTACGCTAGATGCATGCTAGATGGCAGTAGCGAGCAATGCCTTCTCGTCGAGAAGTTCTCGATCTATTATACACGATAGCAATGTTACTAGTCAAGAAGGTTTTGTTGATTCAGTTTCATTTTTATTAAAATGCAACATTCCACTTCAATTATCCGAATCCCAGTAATCAACGTCACTTGACAGATGATTTTCAATAAATCTTAATATTAAACACTCTCTGATACGTGACTATCCATAATATCATATAGCAGAAGCTATAACATAACCTACCTAATATACACAAGTGTTAGAAAAGTTTTAATTAATGACGATGACAAAAAAAATAAATATGAATAATTTTAAAAGGAATAATTATTGAATGTACACTTTTCAAATTTGAATGTGGTTCGTAGTTCAATTGATGTTATATTGGACGTGTGCGTAATAGAAGTGGAACTCGTTGATTTAGGCCTACATGGTGTATTCAACTTATTCAGGATTTCCGAATGGTGCTCTTCATTTATTTGTAAATCGGATTTCAGAAGATGCATAGGTATGATCAGTGATTTTTATTAATTCTTGTTCTTGAATGCCAATGCGAGTCATATTTGAAACTGCTGTGCATCGACCCGAGTGGTTTATATATATAAATATATATATATATATTATTATTTTTTTTTTTTGACGTCCAGACCAGCGCAGTTTCAAATGTTGGCAAACAAAGAAACAAATGCTAGGGACGCGGTAAAATTAAACAAATGCTAGGGACGCGGTAAAATTAAACAAATGCTAGGGACGCGATAAAATTGTGCGATAAGCAGCCATGATTGGTTGAAATACGTAGTTTCGTACCGTTTTATTGGTCAAAAGTAGTATGGCGTAGTAAGAGTGTAATAGTCTTCATAAAATTTTCATTTTGTTCAAGTCTGTATAATCTTGAATTTTATTGTATTCATTTTGTACTAGCATTCAGACTTTCTATTCATAAACCAATGTCTTTTTAATTGGTCATTTTACGACGCTTTATCAACTGCTACGGCTATCTAGCGTCTGAATGAGATGAAGGTGATAAAGCCAAGCGAAATGTGTCCAGAGTCCAGCGTCGAAAGTTATTCACTATTTGTTCTTAATGGACTGAGGGAAAAACCTTAACCACGTAACTTGCCCCAAACTGGATTTGAACTCGAGCCTGCTCGTTTCCCAATCAGGCATGCTAACCGTTACTCCATGGACTAAAGCAATGTTCCCTTAGTCATGAATTCATGATATTATGTTTTACTGAAAATCATTTCTAACGCTTCAGACCTAATTTCAGCTTCATTGTTCAGCTTTTGTTTAATTACTGAGCTTCGTATTCCAGCTACCTATAAGCTGGAATGAGGTTGCCTGATTCGAAGTATATGTGACGTCACAGCGCAGGTACAGGTACGTTCGTATCAGGGGCGAATACTAGTCACGAAAGTTAGGCTTGCTCTTTTATTCATAGAGGAAGATGGGAGGATATAATAATTCACAATTAATAAAAATAATCAGACCCACATAAATAATTTATTTTATAATTATGAAATCATTGTGAGTCATGGATCATATTCGCTTATCAGATGTAGAAGTTCGATATAATATAACAAACATTGCCAACAAAACATTTTATTTAGTTTTTTTCGACCCTGCCAACCAATGCACATTGTTGTATTGAGCTGCACTGAACGAGCGCACATATTCTCTATAATGTCTGTCTTCTCTTGAATAGTCCTTCGGGAAAATGGATTTAATAATAAGGTTTCAATAACACACAATCCGAACTCATTGCAATACTTCAAATTAGTGTTTGAGAATTAATAATACATGCAGCAGCTAACACATGCATTCCGCTCATACAATTACATTGCACAGCACATTCCCGCTGTCAATACTGCTCTGTGTAACGTTAAATAGTCGTTGGTGTAGCTCTCGGACCAGAGCTTCAAACAATACATAACAGAAACATTTGCGCCTAGGACGGACTAAGGAGGAAGGCACTTGCGCGCGCATCATATTCTCGCTGCATCTACCTCTTTCCTGTAGCTCCGAGAAACGAGCAAGCGTTGCGATACTTGCGGGGTGCAACCTGCGGATCGTAATACGCCTATACAATATTCCAAAAATCAAAATAAATTTTAATGTACGTAATCCCATTTTGAGAAATACACATTCTACGAAAATATTGGGCTTGCGCAGCAAGCATAGCATGCCCTGAGAAATCGCCCCTGGTTCGTATACAAAATGGTTACGCATCCTCTGCTCTCTTCTGGACGCGTCATGTTGAGTAGTCTTATCGCTCACTGCTCTTACTAGTCGTAATATTTATATAACTACATCTTTGTGGTTGATTGAAGGTTCACTGCAGAGGTAAAATATCTTGGGTAAGACGCTCAATACGTGTAATCCTGCACGGCATAGTTGAGGATATTTGAACGAATATTTTCACTGCCAATATAGACAAAATTACATATCAATTGTGTAAAATAAACGTAAAAGTGACAAAAACAGTGCACTGAAAGACACGGCAATACCAAAAGGCGCAGAAGGTGTGTTGAAAGTAATCCAAAAGAACCAGTACCACCACAATCTGAAAAGTATGAAGATATTAACTCAATGTTTAGCATGGATTTGTGTAGTTTACCATGATGTTTATTGCCAACATCCCAATAATTAATAAATTAAATAAACTACATCTCAGGGAGTTTCTAGAAAAGTAGGCCTACATCGAAAATTACTGACTTTCCATGATGGGCGACATAAGCAATATCCTAATGAAACACGAAAAAATGTCAGACAGTAAGAATATCTTGTACTACATCATGCACCAATAACGTCATGTGCTATTGAAAGAATTTCTTGCAATATAAAATCGTTCACTGCAAAAATCACGACGAAAATGAACATCACGGCTCAAGCATCTGTTTACCAGTATAGCTTCAGAATGTCGGCAGTTGACGCAGCGACGACCTGTTTGTTTACATTCTTATCCGTCGCATTACCAGTGTTCGGCGTGCTATATACCCAATGTGTCTTTAACTTCAGTCTTTAGGTAGCTGGAATACGAAGCCTAGTAATTACCTTACAGTGATGTATTCACCCGTCACTGTTAATTATCACTGGTAGGAATGTACATTTTTAGTACATTATGCAACGAGCCTATAATGGTAGTAATTAAGACGCGAGTATGTTTATGAAACTCGCTTGAGCTCATTTCATAATTTTCAAACGAGCCTCTTAATTACCATTACAGGCAAGTTTCATACGACTTTTTATACTCGACCATATTTATAACTTGAAATTATTCATAAGTATTCATGCTATTCTTATCTGACTGGGGAGCGGAACTGACCTTGTGCAATATCTTGTAAATTGTGAGATGTGCGCAGACGCGAAAGTATTGGTTTTTTTCCGAGAAACAAATGTCATTGACCTTGATATAATAAGGAGAGCAAAATAAACATTAATCTTGATATAACCTTGAAATAGATTTAGACATTGAAAAACGAGATGACAAATTGAATTTATTTGAATATTATTTACAATTAACGCTAATTATTATAGTAACAGAACATAACCTTCTGCTACAGTATTGGATTTCCAGCCTCCATGACATTTCGCTAGTTGTCTTTCGATTGCATATCCGAGAATAATCGATACTTGCGCTTTCATATTGCTACAATGGTGTTTTCTGATTGGTGGAACACCTGAACTTTAATGAATAGGTGTACTTTAATGAGGTCCATTAAAGGGCTGCTACAAGGTGTATAATTACTACATTTCGGCATGGTCGAGCATAATAGTAATATGCGTTACAAGAGCGGTATGTTGACGTTTTCATGGTCGAGGAAAAGATTGAAAAAGCGAAACGTAGTTGAGCTTTTTTAATTTCCGAGAACATGAAAACAAACATACCGCTCGTGTATCGTACATTATTTTGTGCGAAAATCGTTTATTACATACCTGAAAGACGAATTTCTAATTAGTTGCAATGAAATCTCCATCTTGGTTTCTGTTTAATGACGGCAACTTCGGAACACCAAAATATCTTTCTTCAACATTGTTGCTATAAAATGTTTTCTGTGTTTACTATATTCCAGAAGCCGTGATATAAGTACGTCTGTATTCCCCCCCCCCCAGTCTATAAATGCGAACTTATAACAAACGGTAAGGTCATGTAATGATTTATTTTTCATTTTAATATTTTAACAATATTATTTATATAACATATTGCAGTAATGACATCGGCATCTGGAATCTTGTTGATTTTTTCACGGCTTCCTTAATGTTACTTGTATCAGGAATGCAATAAGTTTCGTGGAGTAGTAGACTTTACTTAATTTTTGCAAATATTTAAAACCAATAATTAACATAGCTATTTAGGTGAAATTGCAGTGGTAAGTTTCCAATTTATAATTATTACTATGTTAAACGACTCTAAAAATAATATGTTAAAAGCCTAAAGCAGTAAAATGAATGTCGCGCTTAAGCGGTAAGAAGAGGGAAATTGTTATGTGTGTTACGCTGGGAATACTGAATGTGGTATTTCACACTTACCGCGTATTGGTTCTGTGCGGAAAACAAGCAAATACGCACGATCTCGCACAAAACATCATTCAACACTTATCTCCTTTTACGTATAAAAGGAGCTTCTTTTGTGTCCTCCCGTCTGAACCGAATAGAGACAAATATTTCCACATGTTACAGATTAGAATAAGCTATGAAACCAGATATCAAAAGCTTATCTTCCTATGACTCCTATCTTTCTACTTGCAACTCATCACAACATGCAGTATTAATGAAAAGGTAAGTAACACATGTACATTGGCTCCCATTAATATTCGGTTTGACTGGCATGTAAGATTAAAATAAATACACTAGTTATTTTCAAAAAAATTAGTGAAAGTAAAAATGTGCACTATAATAAACTTAAAATTATACTCTCCGTAAAATTACATAGAATTACAACAAAATGAAAAACATCTTCTCTGTTGCATAATAAAAAATTATAAAATTATTACATTATTTGTGATAGAACATAGTGCCTCATTAATATTCGGTTTGTTCAATTCAGTATTTTGTTGAATACCCCTTTTGCCTCAAAACAGCCCTCCAACGCCTTGGCATGCTCCTGGATAACTTCGTAATAAATTGGGGACTAATTTTCCTCCATTCTTCCGTTAATCTCCGTTTCAGTTCTGTCTTGGAAGTGATAGAAATTTGTCTGATATTGCTATTAAGGTTCTTCCACAGAATCTCAATCGGATTTAAATCCGGTGATTGTGCTGGGGTTCGGACAGTTGTATAGAAGCCATAAATGCACTTTTACAGCTGTGTGTTCAGAATCATTGTCCTGATAGTACTTGAAACTGTCTTTAATCCCTAGCTCTCTCCATTTCATTTTAAATTATTTCTAATAATGTCCAAATACACATGGTGATCCATTCTTTTTCTACGAAAACAAGTTCACCAACTCCACCTGTAGCCATACAATTCCATACCATGACTTTGCCCACACCATGTTTCGTTGTTCGCAACAGATTCTTTTTTTCCGAGATCTTCATTTTTCTTATGCCACACGTACTGTTGTCCATCCGACCCGAAGACGTTAAATTTGCTTTCATCAGCAAACATCACAACGTCCCACCAGTTTTCCTCTTTGTGGACATGTTCCCTTGCGAACTGAAGCCGCATCCTTTTATTTATTTCATTTATGTAAGGTTTTGTCCTACATACTCTCCCATTAAACCACTCTTTCCTCAAATCTCTTCGAATTATTTCGGCACCTACCTGCTTGCTAAACTCCTCAAGAACACATGCTGCAAGTTTCGTTGCATTTAGTCGAAGATTTTCTTTTATTTTCTTCAGGATGGAATGGTCTTCTCGTTCAGTTAATTTTTTTGGCTGCCCTTTCTGTGGTATGGACTCGATTCTGCCTTCGTTTCTGTCTCTTCCCACTATATCCCCAACTGTATTCTTATTCACACTAATATTTCGGCTATTTTTGTGTATTTTAGCCCCTCTTCGTTATGATAGATCACAAAAGTTGTGTTGTTTCCTTTGCGACCGATTTGACGACCTGTAGACTAATCCAACATCGCCTGGGCTGTGCACAACGTGTAGACAGAATGATTGCACGTTCGCTACTGAACCCTACAATGATGTCAACGGAAAACGTGCATTAGATTGAAAGCAAAGAAACCAAAACCGAATATTAAAGAGAGTGAACTTTGATGGTACTTGCCGATTATTTGTTATTACATCGTGAATATTAAACTTTCGATGTAAATTATTTAACGTTATGTACAAAGTGTTTAAATAATGTATCTGCAAGGAAATGCAGGTTCGCTTGAACACAGAACAAAACAACAATAGCAAAATACTGTAAAATCAATCACGAACCGAATATTTATGGGAGCCACTGTATGTGCCGTGGAGGACAAACAGGTAGGGCTTCTATGCCTCACTGCTCATGGCAGTAGAAGAAAATACAGCACGCCCGCCGCCTATGGGGTGGGAAATGCACTATGCTCAATGGACTCCACAGCTGCTCTAGAAATTATGTGAACCCAAAATATCGCCTTCAGCTCACATTCTTCCAGTCCTTGGTCTGTCAAATTATCACTACAGCCAAGCCTGCGCATAAGACATATTCGCGTTGGTTGAATAATAAAAAAAATATGTATCCAATTACTTGCAATCTACAGAGACATCATTTTATTTTTACTAACATTTCTGATATCAATCTGCTATACCTTTGCTACTCCCTTCCACAACTGGAGTTCGATGATACTGGCGTAAAATACAAATAAAATCACTTTAATAGGTATAGGAGGGAAGAAAAGTAGTTCATCCATTTACGTAAACTAGGAATTATCGCGATTTTGAGTTTGCTAATTTTCATTAAGTTTTCCTTTTATCAAAATACAGTACTGTATTAACAATAAGTGTTTTTACTCATGAACTGAGCTATCCATTCGGACATATTCATTATAAACTGTATATTATACTGTCTACAGCACATTAGCGTACAATTTAGAGAATGAAGTTAAATTGAAAAATAATCATAATATGGATATTTAAACACATTTTTGAAAATGGTAGCCGTTCATTTCGATACAGGCTTCAGTTCTTTTGTGCATATTATCGCACTATAGACTATTGTATCTAATTCCAATTACTAGTTTCGTCCTTCCTACTAGTAACTCATGTGGAAATAATTCTGTACTTAATCTATAAAAGATTACCTGACGTACTGTAAATTCAATCTTCACTTCTGCTCGATCCGAAAAGATAAAATTACTTAGATATGCTATCTACTTTCCATCCAAGTAGTTACGTCGCAGGGTCGTAGAAAGGAAGGAGGTTCTTTTATTTAAGTTATTTTAAACAGTTGTATAATATTAGGAAGACGCCCAATTCCTAACAGACAATGTTTTCAGAAAAGAGCTAAGACAGCCCAACCATTAGCCTTTACAGAGAGGCGAGCAGAAGTAGGTGGGGAAAATCGGGATGAGACGTAGGCAAACGGACGACAGTACCTGTACGAAAACTCTTTCGTCACTGAAAAATGCGAATATATTCTAGAACGTATATACTCACCTCAGTACTGTTTACTATGACCGTAAGGCACTCTGACTGCATACGCGGCCTTGGTTCTGTGTGGAGGACGATTAGAAGTTTACTAGTAGAAAGGTGGGAGTGAAGTACATTAAAAACTCAGGTACAATAAAAATTGAAGTAAAAATAAAATAATGTCCCTGTATGTTCTCTTCTTTTCCTACCGCAAATTTTGGCCTATCTCGACTGTGCTTAAATTTAATATTACTAAATAATACAATAGGCAGATTCATTTGTCCACTAGGTAGCAATTGTGACGTATTTACATACAGGGTGATTCATGACCTTTACAACAAATTCTGGGGATCGATAGATCTCGAAACGAGGATCATTTTTTGTAAAACAACCCATGTTCTCCGATGCCTTGTTTAGTAGCTAAGCGACTTCGAATAAAGTCAGGGTTTAGTGACATTAAGAATAATAAAATGAATTGCTTTTCAAGTATGTTTGCTGACAAGTTACAGATGTTCAAAGTGTCTACCTTGAACCTGATTATATTCATGTAGCAGTGGTTATCGGGATGTGTCGAATTTGATGAAAAGCAGCTAATTCTCGCATAGTTGGTGTTCTTCTCTGGTGTCAGTTCGAGTGTTCATTACTTCACATGTCCCAAAAAATTAAGGGCGTGAAGTCGGGTGATCACGCTGGCCACGCAACAGGTCCGGCTCTCCCTATCCATTGCTCTCCATAGATGTCATGTTACTGGTTATAGTACACTCCAATCGTATTTGAAGCTGTCCACTTCTCTACTGCCTCATTTAGAATTCGCAAGTTTATCTCATATATTTTTCTTCCTATGACCATGCTCTTCGTCTTATTTAAATTTATCTTCATCCCATACTGCTCACAGCTGTCGTTTAGCTCCAGTAGCATATCCTTTAGTACAATTTCCTCTTCTGTTAACAACGCCATATCATGAGCAAATCGTATACACTTTATTCTTCTTCCTCCTACTATCACTCCTCTCATGTTTTGAAAAAGAGTTCTTTACTAAATTATAACATGATAATAGCTAAATTCCCAAATATACAATTTGCTAATGCCCCTTATTTTTAAAAGTCAATTTAAAAATTGCCGTTTAGAGAGAAAATTTGATGTTCATTATTGTGATATTTGTGTTTTTCCTTCTTTTCTTAATTTTTTATTCTGTTATTTAATAAAATGTCTTAACATTACGTGGAATGCCCTCTGAGCACGAGTATGTAACTTATATTTTCTGGGGGTGTTAGTGTTTTTATATAAAAAGCAATATGTATCTTTGTTGTGGGAATAATAATAATAATAATAATAATAATAATAATAATGAAATTAAAACAATTAAATTGTGCAGAGAAAAGACAAAATAGTGCGCACCTTATCAGCTGACTTTACAGTTTGCTGTATTATTATTATTATTATTATTATTATTATATTATTATTATTATTATTATTATTATTATTATTATTATTATTATTATTATTATAAAGTGCATGTATTACTTGTTTCTATAATACATTATACACTATTAATTATCTTTCTGTTAAAATTGCTTGTTTTCTGGTTAAAATTGTGTGTTTATTAGAAATGGGTAAAAAGAGCAAATATTATGTGTTTAATTTTTTAAAGCTAAGTTTTTACGTCTAAACATAACCTTCCTCATGCAGAGAATGTATAGTTTTCAATCCTATGACGTGCACCTTTTTCTATTATTTCTTATAATGTATCTAGTTATGCAGATAAATCTTACAATTATTTCGTCAATACGATACGGAGCCCAATTCACGCAGTGAAGTGTGTAGGTATTAGAAACCACAAAACCACACTTTGCTAACGAGATGAAAACCATGGTTATAGGAAGAAAAATGAAGGCAAACATGCGAATTCAAAATAATAATAATAATAATAATAATAATAATAATAATAATAATAATAATAATAATAATAATAATAATAACTCATTCATTCATAGTGTTCTGCCCAAGGGCAGGTCTTTCACTGCAAACTCAGCGTTCTCCAGTCTTTCCTATTTTCTGCCTTCCTCTTTGTCTTCGCATATGATCCATAATGTCGTCTATCATCTGATATTTTGTTCTGCCCCGAAATCTTATCCCGTTCACCATTCCTTCCAGTGCATCCTTCAGAAGGCAGTTTCTTCTCAACCAATGATCCAGCCTATTCTCTTTCCTCTTTCTGATCAGTTTCAGCATAATTCTTTCTTCACCCACTCTTTCCAACACAGCTTCGTTTCTTACTCTGTCTGTCCGCATCACACACTCCAACCTTTTACTTCTCCACATTTCTATTGCTTTTATTCACTTCTCTTCACTTCGTCATAATGCCCATATTTCTGCCATACACTCCATACAAAGCACTTAACTAGTCCCTTCCTTAGTTCTTTCTCCAGAGGTCCGCAGAAGATCCTCCTTTTTCTATTAAAAACTTCCTTTGCCATTGCTATTCTCCTTTTGACTTCTTGGCAGCAGCTCATGTCAGGCCTACTGCTTATAGTACATCCCAAGTATTTGAATAATAATAATAATAATAATAATAATAATAATAATAATAATAATGTTATTTTATTGGGTTAAGAAGTGCTTATAATACAGATTTAAGATTATTTGCAGCACACGTTTTCCATTATTAAATGTTAAGAAGCGCTTATAATACTAAATTAAGATTGTGTGCAGCACACTTTTTTCGTTATTAAAAATGTTCAGAAGTGCTTATAATACAAATTTAGTAATATGTACAACACACTTATTCCGTTGTTAACTTCACACTATATCCAAACAAGAACCTAAGTTACATACCTACTGTTGTCACGCCAGGAGAAGGCGGCTGAAGTACTTAGACGGGGCGGAGGGGAAACAGTCGCGCATGCGCACCGCGCTGTTCACTGCAATATTCCTGTTTCACAAACATCTACTGCACGTGTCTATGAATCTTTGCGACTTTGTGGAAATAATAGTGGGGTTTTTACTGTAGTGTTTTATTAGTTTCAACAAGACAATTGTTTTCAGTATATCACAAATCTTGTATTGCTTTAGTTATCCTTTGCTTTTCGTGTTAATAGTGTTGACAACAATATAGTTAATAGAATTTATGTTATTGTATACTGTTATTTAGTTTTATAGCAGTTTTTTGTTTGTTGTAAATATGTCGACAAAGACGAAACAAGGATTGACAATCTATAGCGAAGAAAGGAATATTATTAGAAGTGCAAAATAATTCTGTGATAAAGAAAAATAACAACAGTGCCTTTGCATTCCTCTTACGAAACCTACAGCAAAGGTAGAAAAGTACTCTAATCTATCCACAAGAACAATACAGCGTATAAGGGATGAAATGAAAGACTGCACAGAAGAAAGTGCGTTGTCGACACCTGAGGGAGAAAAAAAATGTAAACGTCCAGACTACCGAAACGCAAATGTAGATGATTTCGACGGGAGATTGACAAAAAAGATATAATTGAGAATTTTTATTTGAAAAAGAAAGAGGGCCACCGGCGTAGCTCAGGAGGTAGCGCGTTTGCCTGCTGATCTGCAGTTGTGCTCGGGAGTGAGTTCGATTCCCGTTTGCGCTGACTACCTGGTTGGGTTTTTTCCGGGGTTTTCCCAAGCGGAAGGCGAATGTCAGGTAATCTATGTCGAATCCTTGGTTTCATTTCGCCAAATACCATCTCGCCATCATCAATTCAATCGACACTGAAGAAGCTAGTAGTTATTACAGTGTCGTTTAATAATAAGTAAAAATATAGTACCAAGCTGCAACAAACGTCTTTTACAAGAGAAAATTGATTTGAAATGAAAGACAACATTAAGACGAATACTGAAGAAAAAGGATTTCAGGTGGAAGAAGTGTGCAGCAAAAAAAAATTGAGGAAAACACTGTAAATTAGAATACGTGAAGATATCTACAGCAAATAAGAAAGCTTAGGAAAGTGGAAAAACCGATTTTGTATCTGGACGAAATGCAGATAGATAGGCCTACCAATTTAACGTTTCCAAAGTTCTGGCACGATAAAAATGTTACGGGAGTTTTGACTACCGTAAATGTGTCCAGAACACTCATTGTTGTTCATCAGGATGGGGGCGGTGGGGCTAATGGCTTTGTTGAGAGATTCGAATTAATATACACGGCTGGAACATAAACAGACGATATTCATGGACAGATCATACTCCAGAAATTTTGAAAAAATGTGATAATGATAGTCATAGCGACAGCACCGAAGATGCGGAATCATTTATGTCTGACTCCGTTCCCGTGTAGCCAAGTAAGTGGACTGAAGTTTTCAGGTCAGAGTGTAGCGTGAAGTTCCCCCGTCCCGCCTATCTACTCCCCGCGCCAACTCGTAGCGCGAAGACAGTAGTACCTTTGTTGTTTTGCTGACAGTTAAATTTTGTGTACTTCTTCAAATAAGCGGATACAATTACGCGTTTTAACAGTGTGAAATCTTAGCCTTAACTGTATCACCCCTACTTCTCTGTCAAATTTTTCAGCTGTGATGTTCGACAAGAGAGCGAAAGGCTATTCCATCAATTTAGCTGTTAACCCGTTATTCGTAAATTACATAATTTTAGAGGTGTAACACAATTTTACCACACGAAATCGATCTAGTTATTAATTAAATTATTTCTGTGAATTAAAGGAAACTAATTAATTCCCAGTTCTCAAGAAAAATACTTATAAATAGTTGATAGAACAGCCTCCATGTTAAATGCTATTTCCTTAAAGTGAAATTCTCTGTAGTAATGTCACGAGAGGTCTGAGATTTATCTGGAAAATCTCAGACTTCGAATGGCATTTATTAGGACTATTTCGTGAATAAAATAAAAATGTAAAGAATATATCCCCAAAATTCGATCACAAAATGTTAATAATTGTTTATTAACGAATACTTAACCTATTCAGACATTGTGAAGTTGAAATACTCGTAGATGAATATCGATTACTGCAATAAAGAAATTCGATGTTATTATTCAATAATGCCAATTCCGAAAAGCGAAATACAGGTTTAACAATCTTAATTACATGTACTGCACTTTTCTCTTATTATTATAACAAATACATTTTCATTATCTGCTGAAATCATAATTTAATTTAACAGTAACAGTGGGGACAGCTGTATACCAATGCTTATGTATTCACTACGAGACATGTTGCTACACAGTGAAGCCATCTCTGTATAGATAGGCCTAATTAAAACACGAATTTTATTACGCCATACGGAAGGCAGTTTGATGAAAAGACCTTATTATTACTATGCAAGGTCATTGGGTTTGATATGCGATGATGTTACATAAATTTGAACATCTGACTTTCTATTAATTGTTTTATTTCATTCACAAAATACAAATTTTATAGGCTACTTATAGGTTATGTTATCTGTGGGAGCAGGACCAATATCAGCTGTGTCTTATTCGACCGTTACAATCGGTGCTACACGAAATCATTTTTTATAGTTCGACAAACGCATTCTAGCTGTAGTGTGTAACGGAACTAAAGCTGCATCTACACAGTTCAATATTCCAATCGCGTATGCGTGCAATCTGGGAAGAATATTGAAAGAATCAAGTTTAAAAGGTACGTTCAATTAAGATTGATGAAGATTTTGTGTCTATATGGTGCGCCGTTTTGAACGTCGTCTTCACTGCGTAAATATATTAATTAATATTAAATATCAATCTTGCATTCATTGCTTTAAAGTTGAAAGAAAAGTTTAACCGTGTAGTTGCATCTTAATGTATTCAAGACCATCAATTCACGGGGAAACAGTTGGCGACAACGACTAAACAAAAGAACGGCCATGCGATAAATTGATAGCGATAAATCTAGCTGCAAAAATTATCGCAAAGTCTGACTGTGATTGGTTGGAATTCAAAATTTCATTATACTTCATTGGTCGAAAATGGAATGACGTCATATAAACGAAATAGTCTATATAAGATGGCTTCAACCACAAGATGGGCGCCAAGCCAATAAAGTACAGCAATGTGTTACAATTGTCGACTCCAGGGAGCGTCGCATAACACAACACGGAGGGTGATCTGTCCATGTGGTTTAGGTTATGTTAACACTATGCTTTGACTCCGGCATGGCCGCCCCTCGAGATTGCGGGTGTAGTAATCAGACCGCACAATCGCAGTGCGTGTGTGTCCTATTTCACAGGCTGTTCCGCTTTGGTCATAAACAGGGGGATGCGACTCGGTTGAAGCGGTTTCTATTGAGAAGATCTGTCACTGCTCTCCCACCAGCCTATCAAAACTAACAGCAAATTCGATGTATTGTAACGTTTGTTAATTAATTGTTCTACATTTTATTGTAAATAGTGTTGTATCGTATCGTATTACATTACATTCGTATTGTATTGTGTTGCATTGTATGGTGTTGTGTTTTATTGTTCTACGATATCGAAACGTGCTGCGGCAAATAGACATGAGGCCAGCAGCCGGCTGGTCGGTCATGGTCCTTCATAGACTGTCGTGCTCTATCATATTAGGTTGGTGCATAATTCCGTAGCGATTTTTCGTAAGTTTATTAAACACATCAGATACACATAAGAGAGAAGTTATATCTACTGGGTGTTCAGTTCAAAGTGTGTCATGGCTCGCTGTATGTCGTCATGTGGCTAGCCGATGAGCCTAGAGAATTCAATCTTCCTACACTTCCGCAGAGGCGTATTACCTAAATGCGAGAGAAGTCGCCTAGCAAGTACGGCGTTCATTCTGAAGATTACTTACCGATACGTACGGTAACGCCAGTAGTGGCAAGAATGTGAACTGTTTGGAAACACGTACTGAAGTGAGTTTTTTTTCTTACTGTCGGGATATGGGGAGAGGGTTAAGACGATTACTTACGTATTTGTTAACTTGGACGGTCAACATGGACACGGAGCATTTTGATTTGTGTTGTGGAATGTTGCCGTACGCAATCGATGATAACAAGTACCTTGCGTACGACTTGCCGCGCAAAACACAGTTCGAAAGAGGTTATGGTAGCACACAGACCGTACAGACCGCCATCTGTTGCTACGACATTCAAGTTATACCGTACACGTTCTCAAGTTCAGATTGAACGCCTTGATTAATAGGCAACTTCTCTGACATAAAAGCTGAAACTCGCTTCAAATCGCTGACTCACAACAGTGACGTCATGACACACTTTGAAATGAACACCCAGTATTATTTCGTCTGGCGAAACGCGTATTTCCTGATATAACGTCCCTTATTTGAATTAAAACTACTCTTTAGCAGGGAGCAAAACGATGTTTATGTAGTGTTATTGCACAAAAAGTTTTTTCCTTCGATGTATTTCTCTGTAAATTTCTTAAAATGGCGGTTTCAGACTTTATCAAACAAAATACAGTGAAATCTCTCCTTACGGACACACCCCAAGATACGGACACTCCTCACATGCGGACATATTTTTATGTCCCAGCTGAAATAATATAGAAATAATGATCAATTTAACTCTCGTTTACGGACACTCTCAGAAACGGACACGGACAGCTGTTTCACAGTCTAAAAGCTTGCTTTACCTCCTGACTGCGGACAGAACTTGAATTTCAAGACCTAATGTGTTACAAAATTGAAAATTTAGTACAGAAATTCTTCAACATGAAAGAAGACAATAAGGGTCTCGTAGGCTACCACTAGCCCAGCTACCCCTTGTTAGCTGGAAGCTGGTGGATAAACAAACATAATTATGGAATCACCCTCATATGGGAAAAACTAACCCTCACCGACCTAGAGAGAATAGAGAAAGTCAAAGCACGCTTTCTCAAATGCACACTAGGAATAGGACGAAACACACCTTCAAGACAAGTGTACGATATGGCCAGAGAAACTTTCTACGTAGAAGACATCAGACTCCAAATACTACTGCAATCGACACAACCCTACAAAGACCTCCTGGAGAGAAGAGAAGATAAATGCCGTACAATAGACCCCAACTTCTACGCCACAGGTGCTATGGTAGATAGGAAATGGACTAAAGAAAATCAGACTCAAAGACATGCAATAACCCGCTTCGCGGTACATGGTTTTCACCATAAGTTGTGCAAGACAAAAAGTTACCACGAACCGTGTGAAAGTTGTGTGTGTGAATTGTGCAATTTATAATGTGAAAGATACCATCTAACAAAGTGCAAGAATAACAATAAGACACTAAATGAACACGCAAAGAATTGATCTAAACAAGATCTCAAATGCCTTATCAGGCGCACTTTTATTATTATTATTAAACAAAGTCATAAAATTTAACCTGTCTGATGGGTCCAAGGTTTCCGCGATCGTGAAATTGTATTCGACACATGATAGGGTTAGTAGGATTAGTCTCTTCACTTCAATCAGTTGTTCTATTTCGAGACACATGGCACCTGAACGTAAAGGTTAAGTTAAGTTGAAAACTGTAAGTTACAGTACTGCAGACCTACAGGGACATCACTTTATTTTTACCAACATTTTTAACATTAACCTGACTATACTCGGAAACACTGTTACCCCCTTCCTTTACTGTTACTAGTGCAATATGTAAACAAATCATTTTATAGCTATAAGAGAAGATAAAAGTAGTGTATCCATTTATGTTAGGGAAATACAGTAGCCTATTACGATTTTCAGTTTGATCATTACTTTTACGGTATTTTATCACAAAACAGTAGAGCAGTAACAATTTTTTTTCACAAACTCACTCTTCAGGCGGTTATATTCATTATGTAATGTCTACTTTATTCAGCATAATACTAACCTAAATTATTCCTGAGAACTTTGTGAGCACTTCCGTAAGAAACCCCAATTTCTACAGCTAACTTCTTATAAGGACTTCTAAGAACTTCGCTGCATCCTTTCTCTAGCATCTTCTACAGCATCTTCTGAAATCTTTGTTGGCCATCTTACACTTTCCTTCCTTTCTGTACAAACTGTTGCTCTAAATTTATCTACCAGATTAATGATATTTCTACGAAAATATTCCTTAATGATATAATCAGGAAATTGTGAAAAAGACTGTTGTTCACATTCGGTTATATTGTAATTCCAGTTTCCACCATCGTCCTTCATACCTACAAACAGTAAAACAAAACTCTTGTTTAAATAATGCTGTTAAGTACTGCACCATATTGTAGGGTACCGTACTTTCGGTAACTCTAATCTTCACTTGTGCTCAGTCCACACAGATAAATTCAGTTATGCTACACACTGCACCTGTGTGAAAATAAACTTCAATAATATAAGCTTTTCTTCTATAGAAAATGCAACATATTTCTGAAACACACTGTACTCTGTACTGTTTACTTTACTGCTAGTAACAGCGGCCGTAAGTTTGTGTGGCTGACGTTAGCAAGGACATTAATGAAAGGGGTGGGAGTCAAGTACATTCAGAAACACAGGTACAATAAAAATGCAAGTAAAAATAAAATGATATCCCTGTAGAATAAAACTGCATGGTACAGTACTGTATTTTTCTTTTTTGGTCTTATCTCCTGTAGTTCAAAGTTGCAAAGAATTTACTGTAGTACAATGTACTGTATTTAGAATTAAACTACAGTAATACATTTCATTTAAAGCGTATGCATATTATAAATGTACTATTAGATTGGGGAGCCTCCCTCCCAATAAAGGACACCGCCCAGATGCGAACAGATTGTTACGTCCCTTCGATGTCCGTAAATAAGAGGTTTCACTATTAGCTGAAAACATTATGTTATATGGACTGTAATAGAACAGTGACCAAGTCTAGTAGCTCCATTAAAATGTTAAGAGGAAGAAGATCTGTTTTGAGGATACGCAAACCTAAATTGACTGTGAGGTGGGGTGGGATAGAATGGAGAGTTGTTTGTGAAGTAATGGTACGATTAAATTTTGTCATAAAGGTCGACAGCTTAAATTAGCCTAAAAATCGATTAGCGTTAACACTGAGAAAATCTCAGCTATCAAGATACTCTCATACTTAACTATATTAATCAGAAACTGAATGTAGTAATCTACTTATAAGCCAGTGATGTCAAAGCAAGCGCCTTTTCCTGACCTTGACGTCGTGCGCGGGCATCAAGCGCTAGGTATGAAAAGGAGCAAGGATTATGTATATGAATAAGGAGCCTGTTAGATTAAGAAAACAATAGTGTAGAAACTTCAAACAGAACGTGAAATTTTATATCGTTATTTTATATGGCTATTTGCTGTTTGATATTATCTATATTGTCTGTAAAACAAAGTACTACACCAGTTTCTTAATATTGCAGTTAATAACATAATAGAGTTACGAAGGAATATTCACATAAATTTCACAGTGGTAAAACTATACTGTATTAAGTGAATGAAACATCATTCATAAAGAAAGTGATATCCCAAAGAAACAGATTACATGGTATGTTGGAATTGATATTGATGGTATCTTTAGCCTTATAAAAGTAATCAATAAACTAATGAAAACAATATTACAGTACAAAGCAAAGTTACCTAGGTATATGTTTCAACTGTAACTAATATTACATAACAAAACCCTTATCGCATTATGCTTTTAAGGTGATATTGGTGAGCAACTTCCTATCATCAGAATATTAAATTATTTTCTCGAAATCTAATGAAGCTATAGAGCTGACGTTTTTACAACACATGGGCACATGTCTTTGTTTATGTTGTAACAGTAGTTGCTTTGTTAATTCATTTTCTTATAAACATTTTCCATGCGAATATTTTCAAAATTTTCAATACGTATTTTCAGTAATACATATTTACGATATATTAGATTTACGAAAACATTATTTCAACACCTGTAAGGCTACTAAGTAAACATATCTGAAAATTTCACCTTTCTGTAAAAAGTTGAGAAAATACTGCTTTTGAATAAACAGGAAACTCGTGAAAATGAGCATTAAAATTGAAACTTAAATTCTTCTAATGCACTTATACTTCTCAGACAAATCTATTGAATCAGTGTTGGCCATCCCTGTACATAGATCAGTCTCTCCTGAGCTCTAAAGCGCGAGCTTGCCCATATGGGAATTACATGACATGACATAAGCTGTAGTCTGTACACATTTAATCTGCTTCCAGTTGGTCGTTGACCAAACGCAGGGCTCTATTATCACTAATGAAAATAATAGCAGTTATATTTAATATAAAATGTGTATAGTGTTCTATTCTGTGTGCTTAAAACTTACAAGAGGAAGATAGAGGTGATATTAATAATACTGCACTTAATGTTCAATTCAATCGATTCCCTATATGATTAAAGATTTATTTTAGAAAAAAATAATTGGAAACGATATTTAGACTACTGTAACTATTGCAACAAGCAATTTATTATTTACCCCTGTTTTCGAGAATTCACGGTTGGTTTTCAATGCTAGATTACAGAGTACACTTCCTCTTTGTGATTTCTAATTTAGCAAACTGCCATTGCTTGGGGAACGTAATGAATGAGGAGTACGCGGTTTAGAATCCAGATCGGTACATCTGCAGCCCTTGTCATTGTCTCACCGCAAGCTCAAAATACTCGTATAAGACAAATTGCTGAATCGAGTGTTTCGGTAACATTTTCAACTGTAAACACTTTGCTGCCATCAATACACGTTCTTGTGCTGCCATTACTCGCAGAGATTCTCCACTACGACTCAGGTGGTTCCTTTCTTACTACAAAACTAACTAAATTGTGTTCAATTCCCGACAGGGGTATGTATAGATGTTTCTGCCTCCGTCTGGGTCTCTCAGTGTACTTTAAGTCCCTTGTGGTGAAACTCTCTTCTTTTTCATGTTTATTTAATCATTTGTCTGCCTTCCCTTCCTTAGTAATTTATTTCTGTCGTGTACCTGGTGTTGCGGATCCATAACTGTCAAACCCATGTTATTTTCGTTCTTCTTATATCACTGAAATTTAAATAATGAAATGATAAAATTCCTTATCTTGTTAATGAAGCTCTCAACACAATGAACTTAGATATATTTCAGGAATAAATCTTACTGAAGATACTGTACATCAGTGATGTCAAAGCAAGCGCATTTTTCTGACCTTGACGTCGTGCGCGGGCATTAAGCGCTAGGTATGCTAGGAGGAATAAGCAGCCAGTTGGATTAAGAAAACAGTGGTGCACAAACTTCAAACGGAATCTGAAATTTTATGTCGTTATTTTTATATAGCTTCTTTCAGTTTGTTGTTTTCTATATTGTCTGTAAAACAAAAGTACTAATACCTATTTCTTAGCCTAATATTACAGTTGTATTTTAAACGTTAATAACATAATAAAGAGTAAAGAAGGAATATTCACACAAATTCCATAATAACTACAACTATACTGTACTAAGTGAATTAAACACAACATTCATAAAGAAAGTGTTATCCCAAAGAAAGATACTGAATACGACATGATAAGTTGAAATTGATATTGATGGTATCTTCAGCCTTATAAAAATAATCAAAACAATATTATAGTACTAAGCAAAGTTGTTTAGATACATGTTTTAACTGTAACTAATATTACATAATAAAACTCTTATCGCATTATGCTTTTAGGTGGCATTGGTGCGCAACTTTCTATTATCAGAATATTGAATTATCTCGAAATCTGCTGAAGCTATAGAGCTGACGTTTTACCAACACATATGCACATATCTTTTGTTTGTGATGTAACGGTATTTGCTTTGTTAATTTATTTCTTTACAAACATTTTCCGTGCGAATATTTTCAAATATTTCAATACACTATCTTCAGTAATACGTATTTACGAAAACATTGTTTTATTACCTGTAAGGCTACTAAACAAACATATCTGAAAATTTCACTTTTGTGTAAAAAAGTTGAGAAAATATTCCTTTCGAATAAAAAAGCAAACTTGTGAAAAATGAGCGTTAAAATTAAAACTTACATTCTTATAATGCACTTATACTTCTCAGAGAAAGCTAAAATTTAACATGGATACAGTTTTAATAAGTTCTCTTCCCTTTATCCATTGAATCAGTGCTGGCCATCCCTGTATATAGCTCGACCAAGCGGCATATACTACCTCTTTCGTCTGTCTCTTTCCTTTCCGCTGTAAAGCGCTCAGGCTCTTCTGGGCTCTAAAGCGCGCGCTTGCTCCTATGGGCATCAATTGACATCACTGCTCTACATCCTTAAGTACCGAAGTTCTTCATTCCGATAACAAGGCTGTAAATTCACTGCCCTCTCAGTAATTGTAGGTGTAAATACAGAAGTAACATATTCGACATGTCTGTTTGCATGATAGACTTGAGACTTTGTTATTTCCGGCCACAAATCCAGAGGACTAGATGGAAGAGTAATGGAACGGAGAAAAATTCTCTCCGGCGCCGGGATTTGAACCCGGGTTTTCAGCTCTACGTGCTGATGCTTTATCCACTAAGCCACACCGGATACAACCCCGACGCCGAACAGAATCGTCTCTGATTGAGTTCCAACTCTTGGGTTCCCTCTACTGGCCGCCCTTTGCACTACGTCATAGATGTCTATGAACATCAGACCGAAGTCCACACATGTGCTCAGGTGCACTCGTTATGAGTGACTAGTTGGCCGGGATCCGACGGAATAAGCGCCGTCTTAAATCACTTCGTGATTTACGCATATCATATATTATTTCAATGTACCGAAGTACATATGATATTTCCATGCAGATATTCTGCGTCATCATACGATGGAAGAGTAATGGAACGGAGATGACGCAGAATATCTGCATGGAAATATCATATGTACTTCGGTACATTGAAATAATATATGATATGCGTAAATCACGAAGTGATTTAAGAAGGCGCTTATTCCGTCGGATCCCGGCCAACTAGTCACTCATAACGAGTGCACCTGAGCACATGTGTGGACTTCGGTCCGATGTTCATAGACATCTATGACGTAGTGCAAAGGGCGGCCACTAGAGGGAACCCAAGAGTTGGAACTCAATCAGAGACGATTCTGTTCGGCGTCGGGGTTGTATCCGGTGTGGCTTAGTGGATAAAGCATCAGCACGTAGAGCTGAAAACCCGGGTTCAAATCCCGGCGCCGGAGAGAATTTTTCTCCGTTCCATTACTCTTCCATCGTATGATGACGCAGAATATCTGCATGGAAATATCATATGTACTTCGGTACATTGAAATAATACAGAGGACTAGAGTTCCGTTGCAGATAAATGTAAAGTTAACTGTCTGGCATAGCGCCGGGATGTACAGGCAGAACCTTAAGCAGTATCATTTATTCTGGAAGATGATTCATTTAGTAAAGAGCAACAAAAAGTCAAATAAAATTTTGCTATATTTTGAATAGTTTTCCACAAAAACGTGCACTTTAAAAGACATGAATTATGAGATCGGCCAACGCTGTAATCAGTACAGAATGCTCAGTAGGTTGTTGTATTGCTCTGAAGAAACTCTTCACCGGGCTGATTTGAACGGGGAAGTGGGAGGTCATTGCCATGTACATTGTTTATAAAATTTTAAGAAAAAGTACAGATATACCGTACAATTTTTGTGTTGAAACTGTTTTAGAGAACGGATAATGAAAATGATCGTTTAATGCTAAACAAAATAACTTCGAATTTTTAAGTAATCTCCATAGCTTCTTCAGAGAAAGCAGACAATGAGAAAAACGTTTACTTCAAATTAAATTTAGAAGGTTAATATGGAAAATTTTCATAATTCCATTTTTTAAAATGAATGTTCTAGAGAACGTAACAACAATTATCATTATTTCGTGTTATAAAAACAAAATTTTAAAACGTTGAAAACTCTGCACGAAAAAAAAACATAGTCTAATACGATATGCTTATTTTAAATTAAACGAACGCAGTTAAAAACATTTTTAAGCTCTTCGATTTAATTTTACTTATTCAGTGAACACAGGCAAAAAGAAAAGCATATTTTAGGTAATACAAATCAACTTAATGATTATTATTTTTAGTAGGTTACTTTACGACGCCTTATCAACAGCTTAGGTTATTTAGCGTCTGAATGAGATGAAGGTGATAATGCCGGTGAAATGAGTCCAGGATCCAGCACCGAAAGTCACCCAGCGTTTGCTGATATTGTATTTAGGGAAACCCCCGGAAAAAACCTGAACCAGGTAACTTGCACCGACCGGGAATCGAACCCAGGCCAACTGGTTTCGCGGTCAGACGCACTAACCGTTACTCCACAGGTGTGGACCTTAATTATTAAAAAATCTGTTCTTTTACTGCAAGCACTTTCTTTATCCAATTATAAATAGTTCCCTCCCATTTTAATTTTTAAAATGGTAACCGGTGAACTTACATACAAGAAATCAAATTTCTTTGAACTCAATTGTTTTGGTTAAGTTTGTTTACATTTCTCGTAATCTACTTTATCCCTCGCCCAAACTCACACGCGAGCTGTTCAGGGTACTTAGGCCTACGTGTCTGCCTCTCTCCAGCGTTGTCAGAGTGCATTACATTATAATATTACTTTGCAGAACGCAACATTCTTTCAACCATATCTGATTATATTATTCACTGTTCTCTTAAATTGAGCATATTGGGAATTAATGCAATGGATTTCCCAAAACACGCTATGAAAATAATGTCTCATATACAATTTTTATTTCGAAAAGAAAACAAGAACGAGCTAAATAATTGTATTAAACTTTATTTGCTTGAAATGTCTAACATTACTCACGGTTGATCCTGCATTAGTGTTCCGTACAAGACAGAGAGACAGACTGGAGTCAGATAGGGAGAGTGAAATCAGTTCCCCGTAGGTTTGCCGCTCGAACACTGCTCTACAACCAGAGTCTTTAAAATAATTGTACAGAGGGAGTGGTTTCAGCAAAAATTATATTTTCTCGGGAACATTACAAATTCATTGGAAGAAAGCTGAGGAAAAGAAAAGAGGGAATGCTAAAATGCAGACACAAAAAAAAAACAGATGACTGTAGGAAAGGAGAGAGAAAAAAAGAAAGAAATAACCAAAGGACTACAAGTTAACACAGAAACAAAGTACGAATCGCATCTCCCTCGCAATGAAAGTGATTTTCAGTACGTTAAGATACTGACGCCGCGCCCGCCGTGTACTTATGTGCATGCAGCGAAATATATAATTAAACTACGTAATTCTGTGATGTCCACGGACTGTGGAGTGCAGCAGTGCCTGGCGTGATGCATAACTTATCACTGTCATTTTTTCAAGAAGCTTCGAATTCCGGCCAATGATGACGTGCAATAGAAAAATGCAAAAAGAGGGTTTGAGTAGACTTAAGTTTCTTAGAATGGAGTTCATTATTCGAAACAATTTCACTGTCTCGAGTGGATATAAACCCAATGTGGCCGTTTTCGATATTGTGTAGGCTACTGAACTCCGTTAAAAATGACAAGCGTTAGGTTGACAACATTTTAGAATAAAATCCACAGTATTGAAATTGTCTCAGATCATCCAGTGTGACAGTTGAAATAGAAACCACTTAGGGTGAACAATAAGTAAGGAATTTTGATGATAACTTTATAATGTGAGTGTTTGTTAGAAGTGTTAAATGCTACGTATACAGGGTGTTAAAGAAGTATCCTATATTTAGGAGGTAATAGTATGCATCAAAATCAATTCCAAACCCTCTCTGTTATACTGAACTTCTAGAGCGAAGTTAAAAAGTAAAGGTGATAGTGCATCTCCTTGCTTTAGCCCACAGTGAATTGGAAACGCATCAGATAGAAACTGACCTATACGAACTCTGCTGTACGTTTCACTGAGACACATTTTAATTAATCGAACTAGTTTCTTGGGAATACCAAATTCAATAAGAATGTTATATAAAACTTCTCTCTTAACCGAGTCATATGCCTTTTTGAAATCTATGAATAACCAATGTACCCGTCTGTGAAAGTTACTGATATAAATTAAGTTGTTTTAAAGGATGGATTTGCAAATCTTGCAACGCCACCGCGGTTTGTTCATAACGTTGGACAGATACACTACATATTACGTAGTCTATATCCATGTGTCTGTACATCAGCTCATAATATTCCACTGGCTCAGGTCATTGCGCTGCCTCAAGCAATTCTCATTCAAAAGACGAAATATTTCACATTCGTAAATAAGAATGTAGGTAACATGTGTTAACAGATCACATATAAAGTACGTACATTACAAGGTTTAATTTGTGGATAGGGACACATTCTAATATCATAAAAACAAAACATTCCCTGTTTTCAAGAGTCGAGCTTTCCCATGAACAAATGTTTTTACATTAGGTAGCTTCCTGGTAGGAAATCGGTCCCCATAGAGCGGTGATGTCAAGAGCATTTAATAATCTTAAAATCATTTACGGACGCCAGGCGCTACGAAAACGTTAGGAGATTTACAAGGTGAATCGTATAGGAACAGGAGCCTGCTGATGACATAGTGCATATGTGTGTGTGTTTTAGTATATTATGCACTGAGCGTACCTACCATATTTTTTATTTATAAATAAGCCTCCGTTCTGAGTTACATTAACTGCATGTTCTCTTGCATGTAATCTAAGTATGAGTTGCAATAATAATAATAATAATAATAATAATAATAATAATAATAATAATAATAATAATACTTACAAATGGCTTTTAAGGAACCCGAAGGTTCATTGCCGCCCTCACATAAGCCCGCCAGCGGTCCCTATCCTGTGCAAGATTAATCCTGTCTCTATTATCACACCCCACCTTCCTCAAATCCATTTTAATATTATCCTCCCATCTACGTCTCGGCCTCCCTAAAGGTATTTTTCCCTCCAGTCTCCCAACTAACACTCTATATGCATTTCTGGATTCGCCCATACGTGCTACATGCTCTGCCCATCTCAAATGTCTGGATTTTAAGTTCCTAATTATGCCAGGTGAAGAATACAATGCGTGCAGTTCTGTGTTGTGCAACTTTCTCCATTCTCCTGCAACTTCATCCCGCTTAGCCCCAAATATTTTCCTAAGCACCTTATTCTCAAACACCCGTAACCTATGTTCCTCTCTCAGAGCGAGAATCCAAGTTTCACAACCATACAGAACAACCGGTAATATAACTGTTTTATAAATTCTAACTTTCAGATTTTTGGACAGCAGACTGGATGATAAGGGCTTCTAAACCGAATAATAACACGCATTTCCCATGTTTATTCTGCGTTTAATTTCCTCCCGAGTGTCATTTATATTTGTTACTGTTGCTCCAAGATATTTGAATTTTTCCACCTCTTCCAAGGATAAATCTCCAATTTTTATATTTCCATTTCGTACAATATTCTGGTCACGAGACATAATCATATACTTAGTCTTTTCGGGATTTACTTCCAAACCGATCGCTTTACTTGCTTCAAGTAAAATTTCCGTGTTTTCCCTAATCGTTTGTGTATTTTCTCCTAACATATTCACGTCATCTGCATAGACAAGAAGCTGATGTAACCCGTTCAATTCCAAACCCTGCCTGTTATCCTGAACTTTCCTAATGCCATATTCTAGAGCGAAGTTAAAATGTAAAGGTGATAGTGCATCTCCCTGCTTTAGCCCGCAGTGAATTGGAAAAGCATCAGATAGAAACTATGTTTCACTGAGACACATTTTAATTAATCGAACTAGTTTCTTGGGAATACCAAATTCAATAAGAATATCATATAATACTTCCCTCTTAACCGAGTCATATGCCTTTTTGAAATCTATGAATAACTGATGTACTGGATCCTTACTCTCCAATTTTTTCCTCCATTATCTCTCGAATACAAAAAAATCTGATCAATAGTCGATCTATTACGCCTAAAACCGCACTGATAATCCCCAATAATTTCATCTACGTACGGAGTTAATCTTCTCAAAAGAATATTGGACAAAATTTTGTACGACGTCAACAAAAAGGATATTCCTCGAAAGTTACTACAGTTGGTTTTGTCCCCCTTTTTAAAAATAGGTACAATTATGGACTCCTTCCATTGTTCTGGTACAATTTCCTTTTCCCAAATAGCAAGTACAAGTTTATAAATTTCGCTATATAATGCACTTCCACCCTCTTGTATTAATTCTGCTGGAATTTGATCGATATTGGAGACTTGTACTTTTATAATAATAATTATGGATCACTTAACTTTAAACGACATTACATTAAAATGGAACGATTTCTGAAAACATTGTAAAGGACTATTTCTTCGCCTTGCAAATCTCTTACATAATTTCCATGTCAAAATGTATTCGTAACCTGAATCTTGTCCATGAGTAAGACGCATATATTAAACACTAATTATTTTCTTTATACCAAATTCTTCTTCGGAGACCAAAATAATAGTTCGATATTTTTGTTACCTATACCCTAAAGAATTTGTTCTTTCCTTAGTTGGTTATTGAACTACGCTGTATCAATTACCAAGTTATTTAGCCTCGATTGAACTAGTGACAGTGAGATATTTGGCGAGATGAGACCAAGCACTCGACATAGATTACTTGACATTCGGCTTGCGGTTAGGAAAACCTCGGAAAAAA
The DNA here is from genome assembly GCA_025594305.2 of Periplaneta americana. Classification (NCBI taxonomy): domain Eukaryota; kingdom Metazoa; phylum Arthropoda; class Insecta; order Blattodea; family Blattidae; genus Periplaneta; species Periplaneta americana. The sequence continues at coordinate 137,822,923 of JAJSOF020000017.1, read as the reverse complement.
CTCAACCAGGTAATCAACCTAAGCGGGAATCGAACATACACCCGACCGCAGCTTCGGATCGGAAGGCAAACGCCTCCACCGACTGAGCTACGCCGGTGGCTGAATCTGCCCTTAAATTACTGCACTCATACCCCTTTCAGTCTGTATATTGTCTCTGTTGCATTGTGGGTAGTCAGTTCTGTGCTGTACAGTATATTACGGCCCAATTGTATAAAAACTCCCTGACTAAAGATCAACTTTGATCGAATATCGAAAAGTGAACCCAGTTCAGACACTTCTTCTATTGTATAAAACTTGTCTGCGATCAAATTACCTTGGATCAAATGCAATATAAGTTCACGTGAAAAGGATTTGGCAATTTCGCATAAACAGGTGAAGTACGTGATGCGCGGACAGGTTTGTTCAGTGTAGCCAATCTAGCGACTTTAACTCTTTTTCAACAACAATTTCGTTTAACTTTTATATTGCTTAAATAGGGATTTAGTGATCTTTTTAGCACCCCGTAGTGACAAAATTTAATCTTTCTTTGTTGATAATGAGAAATCTAGCTACTTTACAACTACTTTTTGGCGAATTTCCGTACACTCTGTTGGAGACACTGGTATTTTGTGCAATGTAAATAATGGCGGACAATAAGAAGAAGTTTGACCGTTCCCCAAATTGTTATCATGTTATGGTGTTTGATACTGCTAAACATAATAAAGCTTTATAAAACGACAATTTTCGTTTAGTAATACAGTTAATTGAACATTTATGAATGTACCTATCATATCCATTAATAATTAATGGTTGTTATAAACATAATATAATTATAGGTTATGTTATTTGATACTGCTGAACACGATAAAGCCTTATAAAATGTAAGATTGTTTGTGTATTAAGGCAAGAAATTGAAAGAAATATATATAAATGTACCTAACATATCTATTAATATTAATAATAATGGATATTTTATTTGCACAATCTGTCACTAACTGTATATTTCAAACAGAAAAGAAATAACTGAACTTGGATCATCTGAACTTGGATCTAACTTAATCGGAGAAATTTCTTCAGTCAAAGTTAACTTTAGTTTGAGACAAATTAATCTCAGATTAAACTTTATACAACACAAAATTCCAAGTTCAGCTGAAACAAGGATCAATTTAACCTCTGATCTAAGATTAAATGGTTTATACAATCGGCCCTAAATGTACCTATCTTATCTATTAATATCAATAATAATAGATATTTTATTTGCATAATCTGTCACCCGTATATTTCAAACAGAAAAGAAATAACTGAACTTGGATCATCTAACTTAATCGGAGAAATTTCTTCAGTCAAAGTTGACTTTAGTTTGAGACAAATTAATCTCAGATTAGACTTTATACAACACAAAATTCCAAGTTCAGCTGAAACAAGGATCAATTTAACCTCTGATCTAAGATTAAATGGTTAATATAATCGGGCCTAAATGTACCTATCATATCTATTAATATTAATAATAATAGATATTTTATTTGTACAATCTGTCACTCGTATATTTCTGTCACTCGTATATTTCAAACAGAAAAAGAAATAACTGAACTTGGGATCATCTACAGAAAAGAAATAACTGAACTTGGATCATCTAACTTAATCGGAGAAATTTCTTCAGTCAAAGTTGACTTTAGTTTGAGACAAATTAATCTCAGATTAGACTTTATACAACACAAAATTCCAAGTTCAGCTGAAACAAGGATCAATTTAACCTCTGATCTAAGATTAAATGGTTAATATAATCGGGCCTAAATGTACCTATCATATCTATTAATATTAATAATAATGGATATTTTATTTGTACAATCTGTCACTCGTATATTTCGAACAGAAAAGAAATAACTGAACTTGGATCATCTAACTTAATCGGAGAAATTTCTTCAGTCAAAGTTGACTTTAGTTTGAGACAAATTAATCTCAGATTAGACTTTATACAACACAAAATTCCAAGTTCAGCTGAAACAAGGATCAATTTAACCTCTGATCTAAGATTAAATGGTTAATATAATCGGGCCTAAATGTACCTATCATATCTATTAATATTAATAATAATGGATATTTTATTTGTACAATCTGTCACTCGTATATTTCGAACAGAAAAGAAATAACTGAACTTGGATCATCTAACTTAATCGGAGAAATTTCTTCAGTCAAAGTTGACTTTAGTTCGAGACAAATTAATCTCAGATTAGACTTTATACAACACAAAATTCCAAGTTCAGCTGAAACAAGGATCAATTTAACCTCTGATGTAAGGTTAAATGGTTTATACAATCGGGCCTACGCGTATACAAAGTGGCTGACTTACATTTTTCACCTCCGATAACTTTTTAATATTTGTTTCTATACGTAATACAAGTAGGAATTAATGTACGTCGAAAGAGGCATCTGATGCATATATTGGTTCTTTTACTTACAAATTTTCAAGAGATGAAGATCACCATAACTTTGAAATGGTAATACAATAATACTATACTGTGGCAATGCTGGACACGTTGTAGAGAACACATTAAAGTAGTGAAGATAAATAAAAAAGAAATATAATTACTCTATAAAACAGGAAATCTTTGCGGAGTGCAGCCACATTTCTGATAGTGGGTGCTTTAGAGATTGTGTTGAAAGACAAGACTTTTGCATTGCAACATTCCTTGCAAGTTCCATCCCTGACCGAGTTATTGCGGCATATGCAGCGGCATGTCTTCCGCTGCAGTCGGTAGTTGGAATCTGCTGGAACACTACAATTTTCATGTTTCCAGATAAAGAAATTAACGACGTTAGATCAGGCGATCGCTCTGAAAACTGCTGAATAGGACTATCCCTTGCCACCTATCGATTTGAGAATAATCGGTTAGTGCATTTCTTGCTATTTTATTGCATTGGAATGTTAATAAATACAATACATGGTATTCATACATTCCTTACAGCTACAGTATGGAACAAGTCAAAAAACTTAATACTATTATAAAGTCTTAATTTATAGTCACAGTCTAGATGAAATATATACAGACGAGATTTACAATATAGTCTACTAGTACAACACAAAGTTTTAGTACAATTTCATGAAGTGTTATTGAATGTCATGAATTAACCTACAGAAAAGAAGGCGTGAGAAATGAGGTACTTCTTTAATTTGGCCCTAAACAATCTTATGTTTTGAGTTTCATTTTTATATCGTTAGGGAGGCTATTAAAATGTTTACTGCACTCCATTTTGATAGCACGATAGACTTGCCGATGGAGTATGAAAGTCATTTTTTGACGTGTATTTATGCTATGAACTGTTGAATTACTTACAATGTTTTCACGATTACATACGAGGAAGATTATTAATGAAAAGATATACTGACAAGCCATCGGCATTATTTGTAGTTTTTTTAAAATAGTCCTACACGATTCCCTAGATTTGGCACCTACTATTATTCTAATTACTCTTTTTTGTAATAGAAATATATTGTTACTATCTGTAGAATTTCCCCAGAATATTATTCCAAAACTCATTACCGAGTGGAAGTATGCAAGGTATTTTGTTTTTAAGGTATTGATATTTATTTATCTTTTGCATAGATCTAATAGCAAAACAAGCTGAATTTAGTTTGGGGGTAATTTCTTTAATATGATTTTTCAAATTTAACACATTATCGATTTTTAAGACAAGAAATTTGGTTGTTGTTGTTTCTAATAGGGATCTATTGTCAATTATTGCGCTATAAATTTGCGAGGTTGAATTTGGACAGGATTTAAATTGAATTATGTTAGTTTTGTTACAATTTAATACTAATTTATTGACTGAGAACCAGTCACACCTCATCATCTGAAGCAAATTCTGCAGTATGGGTAAGGTACGTCAACATTGTGATAGTTGAAGAGGTTGGGAGGAAATACGCCAGAGATTACAGCCAATAAACTATTCAGTTGTTATTTGGCATAGGTAATTCAACGCTTGCAATACAAAACATAACGAGTTCTCATTTAAAATTATGAATTTGGTCTTAATATTTCTAACATTATTTATTCATTTAGTTATTTCATTTTGCTAATACTTTTAACATAAAAAAATAGTATACACAGATATAATTCTAGCGCACTCCTGAAAGAGTAGAACTCGTGCTCAGGGACGGATCCCTGATTTTAAATTAAGAAATACATAATAAAATTTTTATGTCTACTATACAATAAAAATATATAAATTTAAATTTACAATGTTTCATTATTTATAAAATCCATACATAAGTTTTCTAACTTAATATCAGAACTATTAGAATTGACAAGATAAGAATATTTAAATATAAATTTGTTATATATTGTTGGACCTAAATTACTACTATGATTAAATACTGTAGCAGTGTTGCATTTTGCTTCAAACAATCTTAAAGAATTCATACCTTTTGTTTCATACGATGAAAGAGTAATGGAACGGAGAAAAATTGTCTCCGGCGCAGGGATTTGAACTCGGGTTTTCAGCTCTACGTGCTGACGCTTTATCCACTAAGCCACACCGGATTCCACCCCGGCGTCGGAAGAATCGTCTCAGTTTTTAAGTTCCAACTCTTGGGTTCCCTCTAGTGGCCGCCCTCTGCACTACGTCATAGATATCTATGAACCTAGGACCGAAGTCCACACATGTGCTGAGGTGCACTCGTAATGAGTGACTAGTTGGCCGGGATCCGACGGAATAAGCGCCGTCTTAAATCACGAAGTGATTTACGTATATCATATACATTATTATAATGTACCGAAGTACATATGATATTTCCATGCAGATATTCTGCGTCATCATACGTTCCATTACTCTTTCATCGTATGATGACGCAGAATATCTGCATGGAAATATCATATGTACTTCGGTACATTATAATAATATATACTTTTGTTTCATAACTGAGAAAATGTAAAACATTTTTCATTACGTCCATCGGATGACCTTTTCTCGACACAATTTAATTTTTGCTTGTATTGTATACTGGATGATCGATAATTACGTACATTAAAGAGGTACGTAGTATTCTACACTCAAAATGAACGATTATCCCTCCAATGACATTGAAAAATCAGAATTAAGACAACTAAGTATGTCACATGGTGTGTTATTCACACGATAGTCACGCTTAACACTTTAATAATAATAATAATAATAATAATAATAATAATAATAACAATAATTTATTTAATCTGACAGGATTAAGGCCATAAGGCCTTCTCTTCCATCCTACCAGATAGCACATATAAATACAAAAAAGGAATACAAACACTGATGAAAATGATACAAATTAAGTTAAAGCCCTATAGAGGGTCAACAGAGTCAAAAGTACATTATAGAGCTCTCATCGAGCTAATACAACGAAAAGAAAGAAAACAGAGATAGCAATGATGTTATTGATAACTGTCAGCAGCAGCAGCAGCAGCAGCAGCAGCAGCAGCAGCAGCAGTAGTAGTAGTAGTAGTAAATACATTACATATTAATTTTCAATTTTACAACAGCATAGTTACAATATTTACTATATGTCATGGGTTAAGGTGAAGTTGCGCAACCTGACAAGTGTTCAACAAGTAATTCCACGAACTAGAATGTGATTTTTTAATTTAAATTTGAATTTTGATATTGTCCGACAGTCTCTGACGTGGTCAGGGAGAGAATTCCAGAGGCGTGGAATAGATATCCTGAAAGATGATGAGTAGAAGGATGTTCTGTGCCGAGGAATAGAGAGAAGGTACATGTTCCGGGTCGAAAGTGTACACCAGCACATTCACAGCACAATCTATCTCTCTTGTGTCATGAAGATTTTGTACGTTTGAAGACTTTTGGCGAATTCCGGAACCTATATCCCGCATCCACAATTGTATTCAATGGGTGTACCTGGGTTGCCTGACGGCGAGAGTACACAGTACCCTTCACGTGATCCCATAACCAGAAATCATAGGGCGTCAGTTTGTGGAACGTGTCGACCATGGAACAGGTCCTTCACGTCCAATCCATCTGCCGGGATATGATTTCCCCAATGTTCCAGACGACTGTCTCTCACACCAATTGCTTGAGTAGTGTGTCACTTGTAGGTCTCATGTTGCTTGACGACTGTTACAGATCCGCACCACGATCGTCAAGCAATTTTGTCACATCTCGATAATGAAAGCGGTTCCGCCTGTAGTTTATATGAAATAATTTATTTGGTTTGCAGTGTAAAATACTTTCTACCACTTTAATGTACATGATTACCGATCATCCTCAACAGTTAAAACGATATTAAAGTTGAAAAAATTAAATCAACTACTGGATGTAATTCCTAAAGAAATATATCTTCCAGAGTTTTAGCTTTCAGCACACTTCAAGAATAACAGAGCATTTTTAGTTTCTATATGGTTAGGAAACTTCTAATCGCTGCATACGGTTCTTTATGCTGGCGCTATTCCAACCCCCTCAATTCTCAATATTTTACAATTGGACGCGCTACTGAGATCGATGGAAACAGTTTCACTTTCTGTGAAAGACGCAGGTAAAGTTTCCAGCTTCATATTCATTGAGTTTGAAGTTTTATTGCCAAATGAGTGTATTCTGTTTCACAATATTAATGATTTTCTCAGCCTTGCTGGAAGAATGGCACATTAGTTACATAAAATACATGGAGGCGCCCTGTTCCCAACCTTTTCGTATTTCACCATATAGGTGTCTTAATAGAAGCACAGTAATGAACTGAAATTAATACTTTATGAAACGCATAAAGCGCTGAGAAGACGATTATTCAGTACTAGGGAGCGGATTTTTATGTGCTAAAAATTTTAATATATTAAATTTTTATGTGCTAAAAAGTACGAAAATATTTGCTAAAAATAAAAACATATACTTTTTTAAATAGGCACATGTCAAAATATTAGCTTGAAAAAAAATGTTGCTAGGTACTCACCAACCACACTTAAGTATCAGTTGCTAGTAGTTGGCCGAGAATTGTAGTGAACAACAAAGATCATCTCCAAATTTTCAATCACAAATGTAAGCCGATTATCTCTGAACAACGACTTATACTGTGAAAACGATCTTTCCACATCACAGGACGTCAGATGTGCATATTTAAAGAGAGGAATGTCATAAACATATACACCGTCAATTTCACCTACAGGCACACCCTCCAATACTTGAGCAACTTTACACTTTTTTTTATATCCACTGTTTTTCCCAAACCCATTCTGGAATTTGTCCGTTAGTATTTGTGCTTTTGAACCTGGTAGCGAGTCTAGTTTAATTTTCACGGCACGCACCTCCCTGTTTCAGACAACAGGTTTTTGGATGTTTCGAGTTGTTTTTTTTTGTGGTGTCACACAAAAAGCTTAGATTTGCTAATAGGAAAGCCAAATCCTTTTTTAAACAACCATCTATCAGTATATCTTGAAGGATATCGATTGACGAAGCCCGATAACAGGGAATCACAACAAGCTATATTGTCTTACTTGATGGACATGAGCGACAGGCGAGAGATTTGTTTAAATTAAATAATATTCATACCCGAGATCTTATATGTTGTGTTTCACAAACAAAGCGTTAAATGAAATCATCTTCAGCAACAATAAACATTCCTAATTATGTGTTGCAAGATCTCTCCTCTTTTTCCATGTTAGTTTATTCTCTGATAATAACACTGATATGCTGCCTAGCAGTTCTCAGAACTTGAGACGATACTATTACAAAAATGGATCACGGATACACCACACAGGGCTTAGAAACACGAAGCAACCAAGAATTCTTAAAAAGATAACGTACTTCTGAGTGACATAATTGATTTAGTTTTAAAATGTTTAAAAGTTCTTGTAAAAGATTATTTAAGTAAAAAAACTCCAAGATTTATGTGTTTATAATAGATTTCCTGAAAATGTGTACTTACATAATTTTTTTGTCAAAATATGTGTTTTTATGTGAAATAAAATTCGGATTTTAAACTTGAAACTTCATGTTCGGAATTTTTAACTTTGTTAATTGTAATATAATAATATTGAATTGGGCGAATCGTCTATACTTATCTAGTTTATATTTGGATTAAACATTAACGTTTTCGGCACTTATGTTTAATCCAAATATAAACCAGATAAGTATAGACGGTTCGCCCAATTCAATATTATTATATTACAACGTGCTTATCGGAGAATCATACAAAATGAAAAAAATTTGTTAATTGTGTTTTATCACACGGAAAAATAATATTTAATTACATAGGAATCCGCTCCTTATTCAGTACTGATAACCACATGATTTGAAACTTATAATGATACGAAATAATGGTGCTACACTATGAAACCCTACAATACAAACCAACAAATATTGCAGACTTGATAGCTAACCAGAGGAAGTGCCTAACTAATCCCAGACTTGTCAGACTACTTATGTAGCAAACCAATTTATGAGAAATACGGCAAAGAAGGAATGTGGAAACGGCTGAGACATGTGATATTTAAATATAAATATTTAAGAACAACTCAAGTAGCATTTGGTACGGTCGCAGAGAGTATGGATGTAAACTTTCTGCAATAACAAGACTTCGTTTCTTTGACCATCGTTTCTTCTCCTATTGTTTCATCACTACAACTTTTCTCTCACCACACAGATGGATTATCGGACTATATCACAGACGGTTATAGACATTGGAAGATAGACCTATGCATTATTTATTTATGGAAATAAATACCGTTATAACAGAATGAGCAACATAAAAAAACACATTTTGCTATTCATTCCAAAAATTATTTTTATTTATGTATTAGGTTTCAAACAAAATAAACTCACTTCATTTTTAAAATAATTATATTTTGATGATCTCAGACACGAATATGACAGCATGAAGGCCTTTTTCGTTCCGTGCCGTAGCGCCGTAGTCTTGATCGTTCCCCTCAAAAGGTTTAGTGGCGTAAGGTTAGGAGAACGAACATGCCAACTAACTGATCCACCACGTCTAATCCACCTACCAGGTTATTTTCCGTCCAGAACACGACGAGCTCTTAATGCGTTATGTACTGGACATCCATAATTGTGGTACCACATAACCATTCTGTTCCTCAAAGAATCAAGAAGAATGTTCTTAACAATCTGGCATTTCGTCTGCCTTTTAGGGTAACAATTATGAAAGAAATGTATGTGTATGTATTTATTTACACTGCAATGGGTATATACCCGGTGGCAGTGGTAACTAATTACACTCAATAATGACAATAATAAACTTATTAATTAAAAATTCAATTAATAATAATACTAATAATTAATACTAACAATAATTAACAATAATTAATAATAACAACAACAACAGGGAATATACTAAATTAAATTAAACGATCACTTAAAATAACATTTGAAATATTCTAATTTGTATCTTAAAACTAAGATCGAACTAAAACCCACGAGCATGATATGTTCATATCTGCACAAGTACCTTTCAACATTACACTCATTTCGCTGTCAACTCACTCACTGCACTGGAACTACGACACATTTCACTGATTCTGTCCTGATTTCACTAACACTTCAAAAACATTTCACTGTTCAAATACTTTGCACTGCCACTATAAACTATAAAGCTTCACTGACAGGAACACGTTTCACTTACACAGCACACTTCACTGACACGACATACTTCTTCACTGATACAACACACTTCACTGACACAATATAATTCTTCACTGATACACCATTTCAATAACAACATATCATTTACACCCTTTAAATACTGTGTATAATTACCGTTTATTAGTAAGGTCCTTAAGCCTATTTTCCTTAAGCCTATTTTTAAATGCATTTTTGGTTGTTGGTAAAGCCTTTAGTAAGTCTGCAGGTAAAGCATTCCAGTCCCTGATAGTACGATTGAGAAAAGAAAACTTTCCAGTGGCCCAATAATTGTACTCAGTGCTACAAGCCATCGCCTTACGGATTGAGCGCTGGTTGAGTCCTCGTGGGGAAGGCATTTTCTAACCAAATTTCGACCAGCATATGGAATCGGTGCTCACCCAGCACAGGGACGAATTCGGGGAGCTACAGAGATAGCGAAATTTGGTTTTGTAAACTAACTATACTGGCTGAATGCATCATCGTGCTAACTACACAATATCTCTGTTTTGGTTAGATGATCGTTCATTTCTGCTGAAGCACGTGGACGTGAGGCCAGCAGGCGGCTGGTGGTCCTGGCCCTTAATGGGCTGTCGCGTCAAGGAAGACATGGGCCTACTTCCCATGAAGTTTGATTTTCAATAAAATATTTTATCATCATTTATGTAGTATGTATTTAGGTAGTCTACCATGTAACGCCAAGATGAGAAGGCCATAAAATCTGAAAACCTCCACTGTACATCTTTCGTGAGTATTAACCTTTAAAGCCCCTTTAAGGCTTTAATCACTTAACTTCTCTTCAAAATTTTAAGACATCTTTGATTAAATTTTTTCAGATATAATGCCTGTCACCACGGCGAATAGACCACTTAAATGAATGGAAAACCTATATTACGTTTAATTCTCTAGTCATAGTAAACGCACTAAAAGCATTGGTTGTAGTATGTTTCAGAAGATATAAAGTTATTTTTGTTTTAGTTTTACTATTGATCGAGTTTACTGTTTTTAAGTGTGTCATTATTGTAATATTATAATTCGGGTTTCTAGTGTAAGCAAAAATTACAACCTTGGTAATTTGTGGATACCGAAAGTTTTTTTTTTTCTGCAATTTACGCTTTACAACGTCTGTAGTTTCACGCTGCATGTTGTTTGTTCCTCTTGATGATCCGCAGCTATAATATCTGGATGGTTCACTGTGATCTTCATTTTATACGCCAGAGCCGTCCATTCACAGAGAGATCGAATCAACTCGAATACACGTTAAACCGAATACTGAGGCAGTACGCAAGCAGATGTACTTCGCATACTGCCTATAAAGCCAGGCGTTCAGTAGCGCTATGCAAGTTTGTTCGGCTTTCAACCGGTTTTGCAGGACTCTAATTTCATCATACAGGAAATCTGATGAAATTTTGTAGGCCTAACTACACAAATGGAGTAATAATTGAAGGAAATTTAATTTTCCTAATTAAGAAAAGTGTTAGCTTGAAATTCATTGGAAAATATTTGGGACTAAGAGGGAAGAAGTTACAGGACAATGGAGAAAGTTACACAACGCAGAACTACACGCATTCTATTCTTCACCTGATATAATTAGGAATATTAAATCCAGGCGTTTGAGATGGACAGGGCATGTAGCACGTATGGGCGAATCCAGAAATGCATATAGAGTGTTAGTTGGGAGACCGGAGGGAAAAAAACTTTTGGGGAGGCCAAGAAGTAGATGGGAGGATAATATTAAAATGGATTTGAGGGAGGTGGGATATGATTGTAGAGACTGGATTAATTTTGCACAGGATAGGGAACGATGGCAGGCTTATGTGAGGGCGGCAATGAACATCCGGGTTCCTTAAAAGCCATAAGTAAGTAACTAAGTTAGCTTGAAATAGGATTATAATTGATTGGACACTTTGGTACATTTATCTTCATAACTAATATATAAATCAACTAATGGACACCGGTAACGAAGGAAATAATGCATAGATGAAATCTGACATGTAAACTAATACAAGAATAAAATAAATTACAGTTACTTACAAAATAGAAGAGCAAATATATACTCACTTACTATTGTAATATTCATACTTTAAACTCATAATATATAGCCTATCTCTGAAAGAGTAGTTGTTAATATAGTCTATGTCTTTTAATTATTGTTTATTAATTATTAATTCAAATTGTACTTTATTTTTAAATTTATCATTGTTCCGTATTCTCTCCGCAATCATATTGCATTTTTAATTTAACCTCTGCTTTGTATTCTCGTTCCTAGTGGTCAGCCGTAGATTTCGGCCAGATGTCCCAAATTGTAAAATTTGTTGTGTAAGTGGATGTATTATTATTTCACTAATAAATCATTTTTAAGGAGATAAAAAGTTATTGATAAAAATAAAAGCACTCTTAAGTCTAAACATTGTACCTTCAAGATGCATGCTGTTGCATTACCTGGATCAATCAATCAATCAATCAATCAATCAATGGGAAGAGAGAAGGAAATATCAATCCAAAGTACACGATGAGAATCGCGTCCTTCCAACGATTCTTGGAACTCCTGGATGGCTCAATATTATCTGTCTTTCGTGATCCAGTGCCGTCCAACCGAGTGAGATCGGACATTCGTCAAACCGAATATTGGACTACTCCGCGAGACAAAGAGCTTCGCATACTGTCTATAGCGCCAGGCGTTCAGTAGCAATATGTCTCTTCCTATCTCTTGTAACCGGTTTTGCACGACTCTAGACGGAATGATGTACATGCCTAATTTGGGAAAAAACGGGAGAACCCCGAGAAAAACTCCTACTGCGACTTTGTCTGCCACTTGTGTCACTACGGATTTTTCAATGAAAAATCCCAGACCTGACCGGGACTCGAACCTGAGCTCCCTGCGTGACAGGCAGGAAGATCTGACCACTTAGCCACCGCAGGGGTTGTGTCGGTACAGTAGACGAGGCAAGATCTGTCCTGTGACCTCATCACGTGCCGTGGCTATATCACCAATGGGCATAGAGGGAGAATAGTCTGAGTTGAACTACTGTGTCGATAGATCGTACAATATTAACCATCATGAAGCAAACTATCTTTCTGATAGTTCAGCCTTTCCTCTACAACAGCGGTGGCGAAAATGTAATCGTGCGCCGAGCCACTGTGTAACTTGGAACGTGCATAGCACCTAATGGATGGAGGCGGACGCCCGAAGGTGAAGTTAAGCAACTGTCTGACTTATTAACGGATTTTCATTTTCCTTACGTCAAGCACTTATATATAATTTTATACAGTATACAAGGTTACAAACTAATGTTTAGTACGTGTAACGAAGAAAGAAATGAACAATAAATTAACAATATCACAACCTAAAATTAACTGTCTTCAGAATGTCTCTGCGACAAAGTTTCAAAATCAGGAATTATGTCACTTACTGCCAGTCGTAGTTGATTACGAAGGTATCTGTCTGTCAGTCGTGATCTAAATTTGGTTTTTACTATTTTAATTGTTGAAAATAATTTTCCACAAACGTAAGTTGTAGCGAACATGGCTTCAACAGAGCAAGCGAAAGAACGAAGCTTCGGATATTTATTTTTTTGCAAAGATTTGAAAGTTCAACATTTGTCAAGTTCTTACATCTAGCTTTCATTTGACATCACACAGTAAATCAGTGAGTCCAAATTGAAGAGCTAACCGCATTATTCGTACGTCTGCTAAAAAAGGGTCGACGTACAGAGATGATGATGATGATGATGATGATGACAACAACAATAACACTTAGCCTTTTAATGTTTCATCAGTAACCTGTAGTATAATGCTGTTTTATGTTATACAACCGTTTTCCTCGTAATACTTGTGAACAAACCATACATTTAATATTCTCATCATATTGACAGCAAAAAAATGCGTCCTCCCATCCTACTTGGAAGTTTCGTGCATGGTTTCGAGAGAGACATATGCCACTCGCAGGTCAGAGACAAATAGTCTACAAATGGAACGGAGTTTGACCCCAGTGAGTGAGAGGGTAGGGGTTGGCGGAGGTTAGAAGCAAGCGAAATGCACAGCTATCACTGCGAGCCACAATGTCTCGCGAGTCACGTTCTCGCCACGGCTGCTCTACAACACACCTCACATGACAGGTCTCGTCTTCTCATCTGTACATTGTGATACATTTTTGAACAGGTCTTCAAGAGATTAAATGATTCTTCGAAAAAATACACATTGTGCCATTTGAAGAAATTGTGTAACTGCAAGAAAGGCATATCCATAGTATTAATTGACTATTGTATTTAAGCAACTTTTTATTCAACTTTTCATTTGTAGCCTAGGATTACATTTATTATCAGTAATCAAGATAAATGGAACAACATTATATATAAAATTATATATATACATATAAAATTATATACATATAAAATTATATATAAATTATATATATAATATATATATTTTAGCAGGCTTCGAGACTTTGGACCCAATACAATAAGTTTACTGTGCATGTACTATAGGTTGTTGACTCGCTGCAGTTAGTGGTGAAAGGTAGAGATGTGTTGAGGTAACAACGTTGCTATTTAGAATAGAGTACGGTAGTATGGGGAAACACACACATATGTACTGTACATTCTGAAAGTAAATATACATTACACGATGACAATGTGAAGAGAATATGAAAAGCATTTATTCTCCTATCTTTTATAAGCATTTGTACTTTATTATACACAGTTTTAATGGTGGCAATAAACATATATCAATTTTAATTTCTTCATTTATCATATTGGCCGTCTTTAGGAAGTGCAGTTACAGTACCGAATTGCAATGTAGGCTACAAGATACATTCTCAGTGTCTCAAACGTAAATCTTTTTCGGTTATCTGCCAAACACAATTTGAACTGTGAAAAGCTGCGCTCTACGTCGAATGACCTGATAGGAGCAAAACGAAGAAATCTAATATCATTGCAGTGTCTAAGAGACAGTCCTTTATTCTCGGGTGACTCTATGTCCACTAATTTGCTGTTTATGTTACACAATGCTCCATATCCGTTATTTTTACATAAAATTGATTTTCACTTCTGTTTTACACGTTCAGTAACCGGTGTACTTGATGTCTCATTAATTCTCTGTGTCATTTCCTCAATTAATTTTAGGGCTTCCGGCATCTCTTGCTCCGACTTTTCTAACCGTGTAATAGTTTCAGACTTACTTACTTACCGGCTTTTAAGGAACCCGGAGGTTCATTGCCGCCCTCACATAAGCCCGCCATTGGTCCCTATCCTGAGCAAGATTAATCCAGTCTCTACCATCATATACTACCTCCCTCAAATCAATTTTAATATTATCCTCCCATCTACTTCTCGGCCTCCCAAAAGGTCTTTTTCCCTCCGGCCTCCCAACTAACACTCTATATGTATTTCTGTATTCGCCCATACGTGCTACATGTCCTGCCCATCTCAAACGTCTGGATTTTATGTTCCTAATTATGTCAGGTGACATATACAATGCGTGCAGCTCTGCGTTGTGTAACTTTCTTCATTCTCCTGTAACTTCATCCCTCTTAGCCCCAAATATTTTCCTAAGCACCTTATTCTCAAACACCCTTAATCTCTGTTCCTCTCTCAATGTGAGAGTCCACGTTTCATAACCATAAAGAACAACCGGTAATATAACTGTTTTATAAATTCTAACTTTCAGATTATTTGACAGAAGACTAGATGACAAAAGCTTCTCAACCGAATAATAACAGGCATTTCCCATATTTATTCTGCGTTTAATTTCCTCCCGAGTGTCATTTATATTTGTTACTGTTGAAAACCAAATTATTCGTCAGAACCTTCAAATCCGGAGCGTTTTCCTTTGCGTATTTGTTGGCATTCACCCTACAGTACCCCACCCACTGCAAGCTTTACCACTATACTCAGTACGCCGTTATGCGGATTTCCCACTGAACTGCTCTATTGGGTCCGAAGTCTCGAAGCCTAATAATTAGTCACCAGTACATTAATGTGTTACCGGAGTGAACTTATGTGGCGAAACATTTAATCCAATCCGAAAGAAAGTAATAAAAAGAAACTCTAATTTCGAATGTAAAATGAGAACTGGGTTGTCTTTTGTCTTGAGAGTAGTAACAGCAAATATATTTGTTGGATATAAACCAACATAAACGTTTATGCCTACTACCTTATTCTCTTTGCTTCCAGCATCTGAGAGTTAGCAAGTATATCTTGATATAGTTTTGTAGCTATTGTGCATATAACATGTAGCGTGGAGGTAGAATAGAGATGTAAAGCCCTAGAAATTGTGGTTGACGTAGTGGGAGTTAAAATCAAGAAAAAGCTGGAAGATGAACTGCTATGTTGTAAAAATAAGCGAAAGAAAACTAGATTTGTATGTATAGATGGAACAGATTGGAGGGAGAGGGAACGGAGATACACAGGGAAGCCTTAAGAGATACCTTTATAAAAACATGTTTCATTCCGTCATTTTGTGGAAATGAAAGAGCAGCAGTACGATCGTATATAAAACGGAAGTTCGTTATAATGTTCAAACACGTTTTTCTCTCTTTTTCCAATCTCATATCCTTCTGTATGTCGGACAACGACACAGCCTCGTTTAAATTGTAATAATGTTCCTCGGTCCGTGAAGGGACAATATTCAAACTGCTCTTTGATATTCCGTTCGTTCTAAGTAACCGCATTACGTTGCGAACTCGAAAGAAATTGCGTCAATAAATGTGTTTCCTCTGGAACACAACTCGTGACGAAAGATTGACAGCGAACAGATTTCAGACAACGCACCGTCTTCTCGAAGAGCAAGACCACTTTAAGGTCTATTAGCATTGAATATTCTCACACTATGCTCAACCTTGACTTTGACCACGTTCAGCTTAAAAGAGATTGCATTTATTGACGTATGCCGGAAGAATATTTTGTGTGTGTAGAAACATGAATTTAACATATTCTGAAGGATTTATGGAAAAGAGTTCGAATTAACATTTTCATGATACGGTAGCGAGGCATGGACAATCAGAAAAGCTGATGAGCAAAGGCTAACGACAGCGAAAATGAGGTTCATGAGACGAACAGCGGGATGCTCTTTGCTGGAACACCGTAAAAATGTGGACATATTGCAGGAATTCAAAATGGATCCTATAGTTAACTTTCTTCAACAATATCGACTTCAGTGGAAAAAAACATGTCGAAAGGATGGATCACACTAGATGGCCTAAACAGATTCTTACTTATGTACCAAGAGGAAAGAGGAAATTGGGAAGACCACGAAAGCGCTGCCATGAGACCGTAACAGATCCTGTAGGGTCTAATACGTGACGGATATGATGATGATGATGATGATACTGAATTGTAGTATATTATTCCTTAATATCTAAATAGTATAGGCTAAACATTACGGAAATACGTAGAAATTTTCCGTGTCAATAAAAATTTCGTACGGTATCAGAAATGTGTGACGACACTACTTTGATCAACTCTTATGACTCCCGTTAGTACTCATTGTGAGGTCAGTGTAAATGCTTTACTCGTATTAAAATACTAGCAATATTTTTGGTACAATGGATACCTGTAATACCGATCGGGCTGCATTAATCATATTGGTATAACGGATACCTGTAATACCGATCAGGCCAAGTAAGATGAGATGTAGTTCCGGTTTTTGCCGCCATGTGTCTTGATGTCTCTTCAATAGTGTGTCGAAGGTAATACGGTAATACCACAGTCTACTATATACAGTCGCGAAGCTCAATATGTAGTAAAAATGCAAACATGGGTAGTTGCCCACCACTAGGATCGCTACTATCGCCTCATCATCGCAGCTCTCTCTCCTAACTGACGACAAAATATGTTACACTTTCGTTGCCTTGTTCTTTTGGGAAAAATTAACACCTTCCTTCCATTATTGAAATATTAAATGCATGAAGTTAATTTATTATTTTAATGATGCATATTAAATTCCACCATAAACTCGAAGATACCTGCAAGAAATAAGTTAATATAATTTTTGTTTGTGCAAAACGAACTGAAATTTACTATAATAGCTTCACTCATTCAAGATTATAGCGATAATTAACTATGAAAGCAATAAATATTAATTTGCATTTCCCTTTACAACAATAATAACGGAAATATGAATTACTGGAGTAACTTACGTGTACCGGTACTTGTAGTGTAGGCTTACGTAGTTAACAAAGTGGGATGAGGTTAAGCAATAATAATCACACCAGAATTGGAAATAAAACGTGATCAATAAATTTTATTGTAACAGACTTTTTCTACGTCTCTAGTAAAGCAACAAATAAAAATAACAACAAAATTAACAGCTTTAATAAAAAACATGTCCTTTGAAAAAAAAGTAGGCCTAAGCAATAATAATCCCACCAGAATTGAAAATAAAACGTGATCAATAAATTTCATTAAAAGAAACTTAATTTTTCTACGTTTTTAGTAAAATAACACATAAAAATAATAACAAAATTAATAGCTACAATTAAAAATATATACTCTGAAAAAAAAAAAAGACAACCTTTATTTCTCTGGAAATTTAGCAGCCTAAGTGACAGAACTTTAACCGGTATCTAATGTCCTTTCGGTTAGACTGAAACATTTCATTGTGAAATTTAAGGATGTAACGTATTCTAACAGTCACAAAGAACTTCAAAATTAAGAGTTTTGTTTCTGCACAGCATTCTTGTGGAAACCCAGGAACCTTTCTGAATCTTTCGGAAATCGGAAAAAGGATAACTGGCCTCTTTCTCTTACTGTTGCTACAATTTATAGCACTACAAACGTCTCCTCCTTGTCCCATATTATTATTCCAATTATTATATTTTAGCCATTAACATTTTCATTACAACCAATAACGAACATTTCACAAGCATCAATGTGAAATACGCAACGAGCTAGCACTCGATAGAAATACGACAAGGTCCAAAGTCGACCACGGACAGTCTATTGTTTCTAGTTGCTAACCGCTTGGAGCGCTTTATCACGAGATTTGCAAAAAAACACCTCAAGCTTCGCGACTGTATGTAGTAGACTGTGGTTATACATTGAGTTGAAGGTATTTCTATTTATTTGTCTATGATTGTGATTGTGTGACAATCAAAGGTAAGTGTGTTATTTGATAATTAACTATCCCTGTTTAATTTGAGATACAATTTGTTTCTCTCTTATTGCACTCATTATAGTATTCAGCTAAAATGTAAAAATGAAGCTTGGCGGGGTCAGTTTACTATGCATGTTGAGTCTAAAGCAGGGATGTAAGTGAAGAGAAATAGCGTGACGTATTTCTCCCCTCCTTTCCAGCCTAAAGCGCAGATGTACTTGAGGAATCGCTGAGTGAGGGATTGCGATGCCATCACGCGCACCTAAATTGGAAGGGGGGGGGTAATGAGGGGGAAAACGCTCCGCGAGTGACATTTTTACATCTCTGGTCTGAAAGCTGGGCGGGTGAATTTAGTACACATTTATTTCAATGTAAAAAGACGCTGCTTTTCGCTCCTGAAACTATGCAAAGAAGAGAGGAAGAGACGGGCTTATACAGGTTTTCACATAGAAGATTTTTTTCCAGCATTTTGTGCCTACTATGTGATAAATACTGTTTTTTGTTTTAATATTGTTTCTATTATTTTTGGTGACTTCTATAGAGAAAATGGTTAATTTAAAAATTCGTTACCGAATATTTTTGGAAATTAAGACAATTAAAAAAATAAAGTTCTATTTCTTCCAAAAATTGATTTTTAGGATCTGAAGAAATGTTTCTAATGTTCTTTCATAGAAAAACCAACTTGTACTAAATTGACCCCACTCGATGGATTAACATTAGTACAAACAAAATAATTTGAAACCATTGTATTACATGTACAGGGACATCATTTTATTTTAACTTCAATTATAATTGTACCAGAGTTTTTTAATGTACTTCACTCCCACCCCTTCTATAGTAAACTTTGACTGGTTCTGTGTGGAGGACGATTCGAAGTGCGTATGCAGTCAAAGTGCCTTACGTTGATACTAAACAGTACTGAATGAGTGAGCATAGTACGTTCCAGAAATATATTCGCGTTTTTCAGTGACGAAAGACTTTTCAATATTGAATCATATTTTTGTACAGGTACTGTCGTCCGTTTGCCTACGTCTCATCCCGATTTTCCCCACCTACTTCTGCTCGACCCTCTGTAAAGGTTAATGGCCGGGCTGTCTTAGCTCTTTTCTGAAAACATTAATTTCTGTTAGGAATTGGGCGTCTACGTAATATTATACAACTGTTTAAAATAACTTAAATAAAAGGACCTCCTTCCTTTCTACGACCCTGCGACGTAACTACTTGGATGGAAAGTAGATAGCATGTCCAAGTAATTTTATCTTTTCGGATCGGGCAGAAGTGAAGATTGAATTTACAGTACGTCAGGTAATCTTTTATAGATTAAGTACACAATTATTTCCACATGAGTTACTAGTACGAAGGACGAAACTGGTAATTGGAATTAGGTACAATAGTCTATAGTGCGATAATATAAGTACACAAAAGAAATGAAGCCTGTATCGAAATGAACGGCCACCATTTTCAAAAAAGCGTTTAAATATCCATACTATGATTATTTTTCAAATTAACTTCATTATCTATATTGCACGCTAATGTGCTGTAGACAGTATAATATACACTGCATAATGAATACGTCCGCATGGACAGCTCAGTTCATGAGTAAAAACACTTATTGTTAATACTGTACTGTATTTTGATTAAAGGAAAACCTAATGAAAATTATCAAATTCAAAATCGCGATAATTTCTAGTTTACGTAAATGGATGAACTACTTTTCTTCCCTCCTATACCTAGTAAAGTGATTTGTTTGTATTTTACGCCATTATCATCGAACTCCAGTCGTGGAAGGGGTAGCAAAGGTATAGCCAGGTTAATATTAGAAATGTTAGTAAAAATAAAATGATGTCTCTGTAGAACCCTGCACAACAACTTAAATTTATTATTAAGATCGAAGCTTTCACACACAAAAAAAGAAAATCAAATTGGGGTGAGAAAAAACAGTCTTCTGCAAGTACTGTATACAAATATGTCAAAAGTGTACTAAACTGATCCCATGATCGGCAATATTCTTCACAGCTTTTAGCTTGCAAAGCAGAATATTTAGTAATTGTTACTAAGGATCGAAAGTGTATGCACTGTAATGTAAAGCTGCTACTTCATGAACATTTAACTTAGCCCCATACACGTCTGATGTGATAAATTGACATTAACTATATTTGGGTACATTACGGTCAAGAAAGCGTGGTTTACAACGGTACGAAGTTTAAACCTGCCAGTCTTCATCCAATTATATCTAAAGGAGGCAAGCAGTCCCCTATTGAACCACGTGCCGCCGAGCATATTAAGCGTGCAAGTTGTTATCAAGCGAAGCTGTGCTTAAATGTGTTTTGTCTTCTTTAGAGGCTTTTGAGATTGGACACAACATGCATTGCTCCAGAAATATCTGATGGGCTATTCCATATGAAATCCATCAGTAAAAAACCTCGCATTTTTTTTGTACTCTAATTTTTTTCCCTACTTATACAAGGTGCTGAGGCGAGTGCATTGTCAAAAATATACTATCGAAAGTCAAACGGTTTTCGTATTATTGAGCGACAAATTTAGCGTATTTTATAAAAAACAAGCCTCTTTCAGCGCTCAGAACTCTGCAGAACATTGAACGAGAGCTTATTTTGAAGCTGAAGGTTATGTTAAGAAGTAATTCTTATTTTTATTGTATACAGAGAGACAGATAATCTGATTTTACTTGCTTTTTGGCCATTTGTAAAAATGTAAAAAAATATCGAGAAAAAACCTTGCATTATTAAGAGGGATTCGGTATTGTTTGCTTAGTGGTACGGCGATAAGTTTGGAGGGTATTAAATAGACTATTTTCACACGCCTAGACTTGAACGGTGCAGTACCGCACGCACTGGCCCGATTTAACCGCATAGGGATTTTAGCACAGTTTTTCATATGAAATAAGACGAAGTTTGTAATGTCTTGGTTGCGTCTCATGTTTGAACACTGCAGAGCACTAGTGCACATACTTCGACCCCAACTGTAACATACATATGATGTGTTAGTGTGTGTTACAGATCGTATTGTGCCATAATTATTCTTCTCCTTATTCTCTCAAAAATTCGGGTGCAAATTTTCCCCTCCTGACGCATTGTGAGAATTTCGAAGAAGTAGTAACCATGAAAAATAGCAGGACTTCCTCATCAATGGTCAATAAGGAACAAGATCCCCCTTAAATCAACACAAAACAAAACACAAAACGAGGGATGCACTCGTAAATCCTGTGACAAGAAGATAAATCCCTATTCCTCTGCTGGGATTGGATTCCGGGTCGGCTTGATTTATACCGCAGCGAAGGACAGATGCCATATCCGTAATGTGAGAATTTGTCACTTCTGCGACTCTGCGAAGGTAAAATCGATAGCTTTAGAGTTCAAAGAGACGAGAATATTCTTATCAAACAACTAGCTTCTGCACAGGCTTCTCTCAAAGATCTCCCGTTCTTATTTATAGCATTATGGCGAGCTCTTTTTAATTTGTTATTTACGTCGTGTAAGCCAAGATTATCTGTTAAACCAGTTCTGTATTTTCAGTATTAACATAATGAATATTGCTCATTGAACACTTCAAAGCGTCCACCGAATTAGCTCTGTGGTAGTGCGTCTGTCTCCAGACTAGCCTGTCCGCGTTCGATTCCCGGTGGACTCAGAGATTTTCATGTAAAATTTCGGTACCAGGAGAGATGACGGTGCACAACTTCTAATCACTAGATTGTGCACCAATATGCCTGGGTTAAATCCCAAATCTCTCCGCAGTGCATATGAAGAGAAGACATGTCACTGATGATAATGATTCGTCCGTCGGATGGGGACGTTAAGCCTGGCGGTCCCCTTGTTGTAATTCGACAGGACTGTACACTGCGGTAACTCTCTTCAATTTTCTCTACATGAACGCTTACACTAGCACATGCACTATTCAGTAGATTGTGTATTTCATTTAGTGATCTGGATTTAATATTTTGAGATGCCACTTTCCTCTTGATCTGAGACCATACCATTTCAATTGGATTAAGTATGCAATGATATGGTGGCAGTCTTAGCACTACATGTCCATAGAAAGTGGCCATCTGGTCAACTGCATATTTCTTCTTTTTTCATTTGACGGTAATTGTTCATCTACTACAGTGATGTCAAAGCAAGCGCATTTTTCTGACCATGACGTCGTGCGCGGGCATTAAGCGCTAGGTATGCTAGGAGGAATAAGCAGCCTGTTGGATTAAGAAAACAGTGGTGCACAAACTTCAAACGAAACGGGAAATTTTATGTCGTTATTTTTATATGGCTTCTTTCTGTTTGTTATTTTCTATATTGTCTGTAAAACAAAAGTACTAACACCTATTTCTTAGCCTACTATTGCAGTTGTGTTTTAAACGTTAATAACATAATAAAGAGTAAAGAAGGAATATTCATACAAATTCCATAATAACTACAACTATACTGTACTAAGTGAATTAAACACATCATTCATAAAGAATGTGTTATCCCAAAGAAAGACACTGAATATGGCATGACAGGTTGAAATTGATATTGATGGTATCTTCAGCCTTATAAAAGTAATCAAAACAATATTATAGTACAAAGCTAAGTTGTCTAGGTATATGTTTTAACTGTAACTAATATTACATAATAAAACTCTTATCGCATTATGCTTTTAGGTGATATAGGTGCGCAACTTTCTGTTATCAGAATATTAAATTATCTCGAAATCTGCTGAAGCTATAGAGCTGACGTTTTACCAACACACAGGCACATATATTTTGTTGTGATGTAGCAGTATTCGCTTTGTTAATTCATTTCCTTACAAACATTTTCCATGCGAATATTTTCAAACATTTTAATACACTATCTTCAGTAATAATAATAATAATAATAATAATAATAATAATAATAATAATAATAATAATAATAATGGTTTATTTTAACTCGCAGAGTTAAGGCCATTCGACCTTCTCTTCCACTCAACCAGTATGATAGACAATGACTACATTGCTATGAATATAACATAATTAATACAATACAATTGAAAGCAATACAATACTACAATACAAGGTAATATAATACATAATTAATATAATACAACGACAATTATTTTCTTCTTCACAACACCAATAAAATAATTATATAATAATAATATTAATAATATTATTATTATTAATAATAATAATAATAATAATAATAGTAATGATAGTCATACCTAAATTAAATTATTAAGCTCGATCACAAGTATAACTTCAATTTGACTGCGCCCGTAAGAAATCGTTTAGCCTTTTCTCGAAAGTGGTTTTTACGTATTTACGATATATTGGATTTACGAAAACATTGTTTTAGTACCTGGAAGGCTACTAAACAAACTTATCTGAAAATTTCACTTTTCGGTAAAAAAAAGTTGAGGAAATATTCATTTTGAATAAAAAAGCAAACTTGTGAAAAATGTGTATTAAAATTAAAACTTACATTCTTATAATGCTCTTATACTTCTCAGACGAATTTAAAAATTAACATGGATACAGTTTTAATAAGTTCTCTTCCCTTTATCCATTGAATCAGTGCAGGCCATGCCTGTATATAACTTGACCAAGCGGCATATACTACCTCTTTCGTCTGTCCCTTCCCTTTCCGCTTAAAGCGCTCAGGCTCTCCTGGGCTCTAAAGCGCGCGCTTGCTCCTATGGGTATCAGTTGACATCACTGATCTTCTGTGTCGAGAAGAACTGGTATTATGGGTACTGCTCAGGCAATGTAATATTATGACATTTCATAAATTCTATGCTTGAATCTTTTCTCCAAGAAGTATTTCGTTTTGGATTTAGCACACGACTATGATAACTTGCATTATCACACACAATTACCGACAGTTCTTCTAATCTTTTCAGCACACAGTTTTCAAACCAGCCCTCAAAAATTTCAGAATTCATTGAGTCATGGTAATCGGCAGGAGCATTTTCCATCTTCTGATGAGTCGCAAAGAGAGCTCCGTTACGAACCCAGAACGTCCTCCACAGTGCACAATTACAATTCTGTCGCCTTTCTGATTCGCAACAGATATCGTGCAGTTCTCTGTGTCATCCAACCAGCTCTTCATCTTACACGTATTAGAATCAAACCAAGTTTCGTCCAAATACACATCGTTGTATCCTTATTGTCTATACCTTTTAATATCTTGTAAATATCTGTATCTCCATGCAACTATTTCGTTGGTTTCAGATTTAAGAACTTTTCGTGGAAGTGTTTTATACGAAAATCCCATGCTGCATAATAATATTCTCACTGTTGTAACTCCATAAGGAAATTCAATATCACTGCCTGCTCTTTTCTCACACATTATTTTCGTAAGATTATTTGCTGCTGGCGATATTCCTTTCGCGTACAGTTGACATGCTGTTCGACGAAGTAAATCACGAGTGAAATCGTATGTCTTATCGAATTCTGTTTTAGTTTTGTTTACTTTCTTTTCAGTTGGTGTACCGTAAGTTTGAATATCTATGCCCGATATTTTTTTTTTACCTTAGTAATGCCAACGTCAGTTGCATCTGATGTTAAGTAAGTACAGTGGCGGTGCATCAGTAAGAGCACAAGAGCACGTGAACACCTTCTTTCCATTAATGCACGACTAATTTTATTATTTAATACCGTACTGACGTAGTGGGAATGTATAATATCAGAATCTAGTATTTTAAACTTCCCGCATCTTGCA
The DNA here is from genome assembly GCA_025594305.2 of Periplaneta americana. Taxonomy (NCBI): domain Eukaryota; kingdom Metazoa; phylum Arthropoda; class Insecta; order Blattodea; family Blattidae; genus Periplaneta; species Periplaneta americana. Next base: position 137,797,544 of record JAJSOF020000017.1, on the reverse strand, counting down.
TAAACTTCTTATGTAAACTTGGCAACATCCGTTCACTTACAAACCGTGCTCTTTCCAAGAAGGTTACAGAAATTTCACGCATGCGCGGGAGAAAATTGTCTCTCGCTGGCCGTTTATGACTCGTCAAGAGCACAAAGCGTTAAGTGAAGAGTGAATCTATCCTACAGATGTCAGGTGCATCAATGCTATCGTTCACGTGCTATATCTCGAGGAAGAAATTTAATAGTCTGTATTCTAGCCTGTAGGTGTCAGCATGTCATGTCGGAACGTTTACTTTATGTGGATGTGTGTACAGTGCTGCTACAAGAGTGTAGTTTGTGAATTACTGTACTTCAGTGTCAGCATAATAACATAGTTTGGCTTTCAAACAGGTGCTGGCTGAATGTGGTGGTGGTATGAATTTAAGTATCTGTATGGTAGTGCATAATATTTAAGAATAATATTTACTGACATGTATTTATAGTAATCAATCTATGCGAATGGGATTACAGTACTGGTATAGGCTATAGTGTATCAGTGTGTTGTGAACCAAAATATATTACTGAACACACGCTTTTGTAAATAATGGCATTGTGGTATGTATTCATTTTTAACAAACGTAAACAATGAACTCTGTTCAAGTAATTTGGAACAATAAAGAACTGGGTAAACTGGCTTACCAGGAAAAATTGGAAATAAAAAGACTGGGTTTCATTATTATTATTATTATTATTATTATTATTATTATTATTATTATTATATGTTCTTTTGAATTTATATACTGTTTTTTCGATAGTGAAACATTGGAATCATGACATTTTATATTAGGCTAAACGTACGATTTCAAATTTTATTCGATTTTGGAACACAAAATTGTGAACACACATAATATTTTATCACGAGCCGCTACTGAGTAAGTAAGATGTCTGCTCATTAAACTGCCACCTATGGATAAATTTCCTAACATTACTCACAATTTTAACAGCTTGTTTCCTTAGCTTCGCTCCTCTGCCAATAACATATTCTGTTTTCTTGGACGGTGTCCTTTGGTCTTGTGATGGTCCTGCATCTTCAGGTGAATTAGAAGGCCCTGGCTGCGGATCACCTAGGCTACTCCACCACTCGTTAACCACGGCCGAAAAAAATCAGACATGTCAAAGCGCACAACAGTATAAAACAACACCTCGACTACTACTGTCTTCCTCCGACGAGTTTAGCGCTGGGACCTGAGGTATTCTTGCCGTCGGTGCGGGGGGGTTGCAATAATAGAAGTCAAAAAATATGTGATCTAAATTGAATCCTGAATTGCAGAAATTCCACATTCAGGAGATACAAAACGTTGATTACCGAATATCCATAAAAGCGTTTGGTATTTTAAATACTAATAAGATGCAGTGATTGACAGACATGGAATTCAATGTTTTTCTTTAGCACTCCTTGGAAAAAAATAATTGCCTGTAAATGTGGGATTTCTGCAATTCATGACTGGTAACAGTCATTTTGTTTTCTAAAACAATTTCTAGGCAAAGAAGATGCAGAAGGATATTTTTCGTGTTTTAAACTACTTTAAATGTATATTTAGGCTAAGATTTTGAAGGAAAAAACTACAGAAACATACAAATATAATATATTGCTTTGAAGTTCTGGGGACGCTGTCATAAGAAACATTGCTCTATTCTATATTATAACTCTCTTCCGTTCTGGGTAAATAATAGGAATATGCTAAACCTAGCAAAAAGACATTTTCGGAAATTTGATTAAAGTATTTTCTTCGGCGATTTTTCCAACAAACTAGAGAAATTCTTCGACTTAAAAGCACTCAAAAACCTCACTTACCACTATTATCTGGTTTTTAAACCACCTCGTTATCAACAATAGCTCAACTAACGAAGACTAACATAAGAATAAATAAAACAATAACGTGGACAATGTCACTCGTGCAGTCATATTGACTTGCATTGCTTCGATATTGGCCTCAAATGTAGCCTAAGTAACGTTTCTTTATAATTCCCATACTCTGTTCTACGAAGTAAATCCCGGGAAAAAGAGTCTAGTGGATTTTATCGAAAGACAATTTCCTTTCTTTTTAATGCTTCTACGCTCAGTTTTTAAGAGCTACTGCGTTATTTTCTAAACTGCAGTAAACCCCAACACAGCCTACAACTGTAGTGAATTAATATACATCTTCACTCCCCAAATGAAGACTGCGTACAACTTCTTTCACTTTGTTCTCACAATTTACTCAACTTCAAATTTAATTATCCCTTTTCTTTTCCCCGCTCCGTCAAGGAATGAGATTATGGTCACAGCCTCGGCAGTAGGAACAAAAGAAGGCGGTGCCGACTACAAGGGGCTGCGAGCGAAGTAAAAGAACCAGCCTGCGGACCATGAGGTGAGACGTACGATTAGAAGAAGGCGTTGTGGTGCACAAGAAGCGACGAAAAGTACAGAGCTGCGGATCAAAAGGACGGGCAGCAAATCACAAGAATTAAAAGTTGCGAGTTGCGAACCACATTCTCTGCAATCATTACGTAACCAGAGAGGAAAGATATTAAGCCTTTCTGTACATACCGAACTGTTTTAATATATTCCACGCCTTAATGTAACACCAGATAGGCCACCGGCGTGGCTGAGGCGGTAGCGCGTTTGCCTACTGGTCCGGAGTTACGCTCGGCGTGGGTTCGATTCCCGCTTGAGCTGATTACCCGGTTTCTTTCGAGGTTTTCTCCAACCTTAAGGCGAATGTAAGGTAATGTATGGCTAATTATCGGCCTCATCTCGCCAAATACCATTTCGCTATCACCAATTCCATCGACGCTAAATAACCTGCAGTTGATTCAATTTCGTTAAAAAAGCACGTATAAAAACATCATATAAGTGACCCATCTTACATTCTATAGTGATAAAGTTATCAACGCCACGTTTCTTATGGTTTTCTTAGTGAAGAATCTTTCTATCCTACAAGAAAAATATCATCGAAGCACGTCAAGAATTGTACTATCACTATTATTGTATTTTTAATACATACTTACTAGCTTTTAAGGAACCCGGAGGTTCATTGCCGCCCTCACATAAGCCCGCCATTGGTCCCTATCCTGAGTAAAATTAATCCATTCTCTATCATCATATCCCACCTCCCTCAAATCCATTTTAATGTTATCTTCCCATCTACGTTTTAGCCTCCCTAAAGGTCTTTTTCCCTCCGGCCTCCCAACTAACACCCTATATGCATTTATGGATTCACCCATATGTGCTACATGTCCTGCCCATCTCAAACGTCTGGATTTAATGTTCCTAATGGTCGTGCCAGAGAATCAGTCCCATTCCGAGGCTTATTTGAAGATTCGTAACAAGCTGTTTTTTACGGTGAAGGGTTGCCAGCCCTTCGCCCAACCCCAAGCTGGAGGACCACCCCTCATCGGCTGTCAGCGACTGCTTATTCAATATAGGCCTATTCACAGCTACCCTCCATATCTGGAGGCCGTCTCCTCGATCCGCAACCTGAGGACGCGCCATGCTGTGGTAATAGGGACCCACAATACATGGACTGTATTTTTAATACATTTTATTTTTCCACACTCGCGTGCGAGACCTGAAACGGCAGCAAGTAGCTACAGGCGCTGCCATTCAAGGATACGCATAGATGCTGATAAGACGGTTGTCTGTTATTCAGCGTATTCCGAATCTCACTGGACCGGTGGACAACAATGACGTCACGCTGCAGCGAAATAGGAACAAAACTGCTGGAAGAATCGATGGCTGTCATGGCGACTGTATAAGTTGTTGTCTGTGCTACGCTAGCAAAATTTTGCGAAATTTCCGTACTGCCAACTCGTTCAAAGAAAAGAGAGCATAAACAATTTATTTCTTGAACCGGTAGTAATAACTGGTCCGTTGACATGTTCGCTCATAAGCCATTAACATATTGTTTTTACGTTGTGTTCATTACAAACAATACAGCAGAACACACCGCCATGACACAACACTGCACGATGTCATTCGTCTGCTAATTCCCGCCCTATAAAAGAATCAATCAGATTCACTGATGGCGGCTGATGGAGACTGCCACCACCTCTGCAAGCTGATGGCACCGGTGCGACACCGGTGGAGCATCAGTGACTCTATCAGTGAAATTCGGAACACCATGATGCCATCAGATTACTCACCGCTGAGATTAGGAATACGCTCATTGTAAGCAGTATTTAGTTGAGTTTGAGAGCAGTATATCCGTCATTGTGTGCAGTGTTGAGTTTCATTTCTCTATTCGAGTTTCTTGCTTCAGTCAAGGTTCAGAGGTTTAATACAGAACAAAGATAGCTGTATTTTAAAATAAACTAAGACATAAGGAGCCAAACACACCTCAAAGACGCAGCAGAGACGCCGACAAGCTGAAGAAGAAATGGACAGGACACGCTCCTTACATGAGACCCAAGGATTGGCAAACGCAACGCTGGAAGACAGAAGACAAGGTGGGCGGACGAACTTAAATCAAGATTCGGCCATCTATGGTCAAGAACAGCGAAAAACCGACAACAATGGAAGCTCATCACAAAGTGACTTGCAACTCAAACAGTGACTAGTGACAGTGGACTCCTCAACTATGACATTACAAAAGTGACCATCATTCCCGGAGTGGCTAACCGGAAACTGCTTGACAAGCCACCCTGCATAGTCAGGAGGCCCTTGCCCTTCACGGGATTTCGTGGCTAATTCTAATCTTCTAATCTAAAAAATAAACTAATTATGTGCTCATTGTCGTAAGGAATTTCTAAAACGTCTTCCTGCTGTTTATGCACCTGTAGGGACTACAGTTCACAAAATAGTTAATAAATTTAAAATATATGGAATCTGTAATGGGCAAGAAAAGAGAAAAACATCATGTTTTAACAGATGAAAAGTTGCACGATAGTGATGCTCTATTATAACAATCGGCGCGAAAACTTCTCACGAAATTAGCAGAACAAGCGGATGACAGCCATAAGTGACTACATAATGCTACAAATTTACTGAAATGTAATTCATACATGGTTACAGAGGTGCACGCCTTGAGCACAGGAGAGTACTTTTTGTAAATGAGGAACACTTTCCGGATAGTTATTGAAAGTGTAAGGATTATTTAGGATTTTCACAATTTCATATTTTATAAAACCATCCGTTGTAGTACGGTTTGTCTCGCATGTTCTTGACACATAACCGCTTGTGGGCATCTGCTCTATGCACTGCCGCTCCCACTCTACTTCCACCAGCATGGAAAGGTGAAAGGTATGCACTGTATGAAATAATTATTTTCGGATTCTCAGCGGGTGAGTTGGGTTGTTGATTCCAAGCCTTCGATGACTAACTCCGCCATCTTCTTCAGGGATCAACCCCTAAAGAAGATGGTGAAGCTATCTCTGTAAAAAATAGTCATCGAAAGTTTGGAATCAAAAATCCAACTCACCTGGCTGAGAATTCGAGAAGAATTTATCCTATATCCAACGCCGGGAAATTCTGAAGTCCTACAATGTATCATTTCTTGCCCTATCATTAGACAGGACTCCTATAATGTGAGTCACTACGACTTTGCATGTTCAGTCAAAGCAACAATGGACACTGCATTAGCGAGTAAATACAGAGGATGCCAAAATATGTCTACACTATTTAATAGCTCATAACTAACTCATTTTTAAATATTTTTCTAGTGTGACCGCTTAAAATAATGATTGAAGTCAGACTAAACTTCGAGGAAAGACAATTCATTCTAAACTGCTACTGGAAGACTGAGAACATAGATGAAGTGCAAAGACGGTTTAGAATGGAGTTTAAACGAGATGCACCAACGCGACTCTCAATTGCTCGTTTGCGAGACAAGTTTGAGGATGAAGGAACTGTTCAGAATGTCCATAAGAACAATTCCGGAAGATCACGAACATCCACCAGCCCACAAGGAAAAAAGAGAAGTCATCGAAAAGTTTCAGTAATCTCCTAGAAAATCTGTTCGGCAAGCGGCTCATGATACAAGACTTTCAAAAATCGAGTGTCCATCGCGTTGAAGCGCGCTCAATGGAAAAGTTTTATTCCTAGATTAGTCCACGCTCTCAATGAAGATGATCATGACCGGAGAACTGAATTTTGTGAGTGGTACCAACAAAATGTGCGGAGGACAATTAATTTCCATAAAAGATTGTTTGGAGTGATGGGGCCACGTTTAAGTAAAATGACTCAATCGTCACAATTGCACCTACTGGGCATCCAACAATCCTCATGTAACAGTGGAACACCATGTGAACTTACCACAGCGTGGTGTGGTTTGTCAGCATTTGGTTTAATTGGACCATTCTTTTTTTATGGTACTGTGACTTGTGCAATTTACCTCAACTTGCTACAGGAATCCGCCATGCCATGCATCCAAGAGATGTTTAGGAATGAAGAATGCTACTTCCAGCAGGATGGAGCACCTCCCCACTACCACGCGACGTGAGGGCCTATCTTAACTGCCACCTGCAGAACAGATGGATAGTATCGAGTACTCCCCTCGCTTACCGGATTTGACTCCGATGGATTTTTTTCTGTGGGGACATGTCAAGCACATGTTTATAGCATAAAATCAGCTACAATCGATGAGTTGGAAGCCGTCACTGAAAGAGGATGTGCCCAAATACGAATCGAAATGATTAGGAACGTTTTGGATTCCTTCGGTCAGCGTTATCAGCTGTGCCTGGACCACAATGGGCAATAATTTGAACACTTTCAATAAATGGCTGGTTTCTACATTGGTTCACATTATTTTCAATTTTGAAACTTTTCTGTATCACAATAATTCTTAACGTTATAGTCATTGAAAGAGTGTATACATTTTTTTGGCACCCTTTGTATGTATAACACTGGTCAACAGTCATTTTGCGGCAAGACATAAAACTAACAAATTCTTACCAATTTCGACGTGACTTAAAAAATAACAAACAAAATATTCCATCAGTTCGGTTTTTGAGATGCACAATATAATCACCATTTAATTCGAGAATATGAAGGGAACCAACAAATCATAATACAGACTGTTACGTTTGTTTGACTCCACCAGGACAAGTTATGACATCTAAAAGCAAACATAAAATCTCCTATCCAAACATTCCATCAGCCATCCGACTAGCCCTCAAAGTTTTAAATTGCCTGTGCCAAAATCTACAACTAATTTTGTACATGATTCTTCTTCATCACTCGAAGAAGCTGGCCCTTCTGAAGCCTTCGAATACGAAAGCAGTTCCTCAACAGAGCATATTTACTTCCCTCACTCCCATCTTGACTTTTTTCCCCGAGAATTGTGACGATTTCAATGGTGAGCGGTTTCATCAAGAAATTTCAACAATGAAAAAAATACCAAGGACAGTGGAGTACCAATATGTTAGCAGACTATTGTTGGACTTTAGCTCGTGATGTACTTGATGCTCAGTATAAAAGAAAATGCAGAAAAAGAAAGCTGTAATCTTCTGAACAGTGAGTATTTAACCTTATTGTCATTAGACCTATATAAAGCAGTATTTTGAATAGTTCTAAATTCGAAAATTTCTCAAGAATCGTAACCAGCAAATGTTTTTAATTGTCGTATTCGTATTCAGGAGGTTCAAATTATATAGAAAACATGTACCGGTATCACATGCCCAGCAAAAAAAAAAAAAAAAAAAAAAAAAAAAAAAAAAACAAAAACAAAAAAAAAAAACAAAAAAAAAAGTTAAATTTATTACGCAGTGTAACCTAAGTATGACGCAAATTCAAGACAGTTTCGCTTAACGCTACCGAAAGTCACAATTCAGTTTAATTCTCAAATGACTTAACTGAAACATCACAACGTGTGAATCCAACAAACTTCATTATAAATATAATAATTATCCCCCACAGGCAGACATCTCTTCTGCGACAAAATTTTATTCGCTTGAATAAAACTCTGGATGACACTGGAACGATGAATTCCCAAGCCTGGATGAAATGAGTACAGCATTCTTTGGAATGAAAATGAAGTCGGGAATTACTTGTCTTACTTGTTAGATCTCATCCTGCCTGCAATTGAAAGGCCTCCGGAATATTACAGGTCAGCTGTTGTTCACATTGCCAAATTTTCTCGTTTGCTTACCGATTTCATCCATATTTAATGTCTCGATTAAAACTGCAGATGTATCTGCTGGACAGCACTACATTGTTAACACCACAGAAGTGTTAAAGCTGCAGAAATCAAGAAGAAAATATTGTAGGCACAATAAACCAACAGGCTATGTTGTACCAGGAAGCGGCAAACGAACAATTACTCAAAACAAAATATTTTCCATACATTTACACAGGATATCAATAATCTTAATGTAATATCCCGGTTATAAAGGTATTTCAAATTAGTCAGGAAAAGCAGTCGTGAAAAATGAAAGTTAATTGCACATTTAGTCAAAGATCAACAGATATATATGACATTAACCTAAATCTGTAATACGACAGAAAATATTCACACTCAACTTGCTAGGATGACATTACCGACATAATAGTTTCTCTACTGTAACAATTCCTCATATTCCAATAATATTTCAGATGAATAGATTATGGAACCATTACTGTGTAAGGAGAAAGAGTTAACTGAATTTTGAATATGCTTTCTAAAAGATATTTAGGTAGCAGTCCAGAAACATGACAGCTCATGACATTACTTCCTCTCTTCGAGTGTCTTTTAAATGATACACCCTCAGTAACATTAAGAACGCGACATCTGCTTGTTTTCCATGGCGTTACAGAACACCAGACAGATGTAACTTCGCTCAGAATCTGCACAAGTTGTTTTTGTGAGTGACAATGTGATGGATGAGATTACCATATTTTACATTTAAAAACAATTCGTGAAGATATCTTGTTTCTTAATGCTAAAATGGAGTATACTTTGCTTCTATGAACAAGTGTCCTTTGTGAAATTAATTTGATGTTACATGCATATAGGATTATCATTCTAAAAACAAGCTGATAATCTTAGACATTGTCATCTTTAAACAATTTTATTCAGTATATACAGATATGGAAGATATATACACTTCCTCCTCGCGTCCCATTGCAGTTTCTTTCCCTCTGTAAATTTGCTTCAAAGAAAAGTCGATAGTATTTTCTGAAGACTTAATAAAATCCATGTATTTATTTAAAAGTAAATTCACGCACACACACTATACCATATATATACAGGATGTTTCCGAGGTGGTGTTACAAACTTTCAGGGATGATGGCGAAGGGCACATGTGTCAATTTGAGATAAGGAACCCTGGTCCGGAAATGACTGAGTTGAAAATTATAATCAAAAATAGTTGTGTCGAAATGGAATTGTAATTTGGCACCACGTGCCCCTCCTACCTTTAACATTTGGACAGTCGTGGAAAGATTGTATGGGCCGGATGTCTCCTACGTGGGTACTTAGTCCGATATAATCTGTGAGCTTGTCTACTGTTCCCGTTGGCTCATCCGTATTCGAAAATCAGGTCTGCTTATTCCGCTCTCGTGTACTCCTCCATTTCACTAGGACTGATCGACTGGGCACTGCAACTTGTACACATACACTGCTGTCTACAGACGTGCATATCAGGACCGATCATGTCCGTTACACATTACGCTATCTGCATTGCTTTAGTGTAGTTTCCTGTCCCCACCCCTCAGACAGCGCAATTTAATAAACCCTGATACACAAGGTACTTTTATAAATTAATTTGTTGGTTGATTATATAATTTTGTTAATGAATTTAGGATTTCATTTTGTTTATTATAAATGTTTTCGTGGATTATAATTTCTATATTATTAATTGTTATGTCTATATTAATAATTGCGCACTGAATGGAATACTATAATTAGAGAACGTAAACAATGTCAGCTGAAAACAATATGTGTAAGATGTACAGATAAATACACATAAATAAGGTGTACAGAGGAATAAAATTATTCCATTTCCACACAACTATTTCTGCTTGTAACTTTCGACTCAGTCATTTCCGGACCAGGGTTCCTTATATCAAATTGATACATGAGCCCTTCGCCATCATTCCTGAAAGTTTGTAACACCACCTCGGAAACACTCTGTATATACGGTTTGTCATAAGTAAGGAATAATGTCATTAAAACAAAAATAACACTTTTTAAATGCTTGGACATGTCAAATTTAATAAGTTATTTTGAAAGGAAAATTTTACAAAAAGGAAACAACATTTTCAGCCATTATTGTACAGGGTGTAACATCCTCGACAACATTTTTAAAAGGCAACATTATTTTTTTCTCAAAGGTTGGTACCTTATAGTTTTTTTTTTAGTTTCATTTGCTTCATAGAAAAGTTTTGTCAGAGAATTAAAAAAAATAGTTAATTTCAGTTTTATTTACATTATTTCTTACTTGCGAAAATCCCTGCATATCGAGTATACGGGGTGAACGGGATATAACTACATTAATTTTAAGAACAGAATCTTTAGGTTGTAAGTAACCAAAAAGTCAAATGTCATTTTGGTATTTGAATAACGGTTTAACCGAAAAAAAATTGTGTTTGAAATTTAAATTCCATTTATGGTAAAACTATGGGATATTGGGATGTGTGAGTGGTAAGATGTCAACGCGAAGAACAAGTCGAAAAAATCTTCGAAAAAGCTACATTTGTGTAATAACTGATTAAAAACGAATTTACAGTGTGGCGAAAATTTGATCAGTTAATTTTGTACGTTATACACAAGTGAAACGTTTTTCGAAGAAATAACAAAGTTATATTTTGTCGACTTTTTCTACGCGTTTATATCTTATCATGGTAATTGTTATGAATACTAGGGAAATTTGGAGTCTAGAGATTATGTTTGCCCAACTGAATACAGAAATGACGAGGCACTGTTGCTAATAATTTGTAAAATCGACTCTGTATAGCATGGGAGGTATTTAAAGAGGTTGTGCATGGATTCCTAGGAAATCAAAGAATAATCTTCTAGAAAAATACTATCGATTAAGCTCCTTCATGTCACTCAAAGTCCATTTCCTACATTCTCACCTGAACTTCTTCCTTGACAACTGCGGTGCAGTGACTGATTAGCATGGACAGCGATTCCATCGGTCATTTCGAAAATAAAACGTAGGTTCAGGGAAAGTGGAAAGCTCCTATGATTGAAGACTACTGTTGGACAATAACAAAAGATGCCCAGTACAGTAGTACAAGCGACCAAGAGACTTGTTTAAGCTCTTTTATTTGAAGTCAGTGTATCTATAAAACCAGAGTTAGGCCTATTAAACAAAATCCAATGTCATATTCATTTTTCTCGACCCAAAAATTAAGTTAATTTAACAATTTTAAGAAAGGAAAGAATACTTACTTACTTAATTACTTACTTACTGGCTTTTAAGGAACCCGGAGGTTCATTGCCGCCCTCACATAAGCCAGCCATTGGTCCCTATCCTGAGCAAGATTAATCCATTCTCTACCATCATATCCCACCTCCCACCTACGTCTCGGCCTCCCCAAAGGTCTTTTTCCCTCCGGCCTCCCAACCAACACTCTATATGCATTTCTGGATTCGCCCATATGTGCTACATGCCCTGCCCATCTCAAACGTCTGGATTTAATGTTCCTAATTATGTCTGGTGAAGAATACAATGCGTGCAGTTCTGCGTTGTGTAACTTTCTCCATTCTCCTGTAACTTCATCCCTCTTAGTCCCAAATATTTTCCTAAGCACATTATTCTCAAACACCCTTAACCTATGTTCCTCTCTCAAGGGGAGAGTCCAAGTTTCACAACCACACAGAACAATCGGTAATATAACTGTTTTATAAATTATAACTTTCAGAATTTTTGACAGTAGACTGGATGATAAAAGCTTCCCAACCGAATAATAACAGGCATTTCCCATATTTATTCCCTGTTTAATTTCCCCCCGAGTATAATTTATATTTGTTACTGTTGCTCCAAGATATTTGAATTTTTCCATCTTTTCAAAGGATAAATTTCCAATTTTTATATTTCCATTTCGTACAATATTCTCGTCACGAGACATAATCATATGCTTTGTCTTTTCGGGATTTACTTCCAAACCTATCTCTTTACTTGCTTCCAGTAAAATTCCCATGTTTTCCCTAATCGTTTGTGGATTTTCTCCTAACATATTAACGTCATCCGCATAGACAAGAAACTGATGTAACCCGTTCAATTCCAAACCCTGCCTGTTATCCTGAACTTTCATAATGGCATATTATAGAGCGAAGTTAGAAAGTAAAGGTGATAGTGCATCTCCTTGCTTTAGCCCACAGTGAATTGGAAAAGCATCTGACAGAAACTGACCTATACGAACTCTGCTGTACGTTTCGCTGAGACACATTTTAATTAACTTTACATTAATTTCGTTACTTCACAAAAGTAAAACAATAACCAAAAGTACAGGTTATTTCAAAAGTCAGTTCAACATTAAACCCCTATGAATATTATAATATTTGAGATAGGGGAAAAACAAAAACATCACAGTGATGGGCAAGGAACGGGGTTACTAAACATTGGGAAGATGTCCGTTGTTCTCTTCTTCAACGTACAGCATTGTGTCTGCGACACCATGCACAGCATTTTTCAGACAATGTCTTGGAATATTGCCAATTTCTTGCGAGATGGCATCTTTCAGTTGCAGTAGGGTTGTTGGATGTGTCAGGAAAACTCGTTCTTTAAGGTAACACCACAACCAAAAGTCGGCCGGATTGAAATCTGGATATCGCGGAGGTCACATTGTTTGGAAAGTGTCTAGTGATGACTTTGGTCGGAAAATGAACCTCAATTACGCGTGTTAACTCCACCATTCATTTTTAGTAGGTTATTTTACGACGCTTTATTATATCAGGTTATTTAGCGTCTGAATGAAATGAAGGTGATAATGACGGTGAAATGAGTCCGGGGTCCAGCACCGAAAGTTACCCAGAATTTGTTAATATTGGGATGAAGGAAAACCCCAGAAAAACTTCAATCAGGTAACTTGTCCCGACTGGGAATCGAACCCAGGCCAGACGCGTTAACCGTTACTCCAGAGATGTGGACAATAATGGAATAAGACAGACTTACAGTAAATGGGGAGCGCTATTACAGCATGTTACAGAACTTCGTCATCCCTAGACTGAGGAATTACGATATGGAAAACATAATCTTCTAGCAAGATGGCGCTCCACCCCACATCTTTATCTCTACAAAACAATTAATTACGCAGATGTTTGGCGACCGTGTCTTCAGTGTGTTTAAATGGATTATCACTATTATTATGTGTGTTCTGAAATTGATCTGTGTGTTGAGAATTTGATTAATCACTATTTAACACAACACTTCATCACACGAACGCACCCACACAACAGGCAGCGAAGTTGAGATAGCGCCGAGATCTAGTAGGCTCTGAGGATGGTGTCAAGTAACACCGAAACAGCTGTAAGCCACACATGCTTACATAATTAGCACGAGTAAGATCGCCATTTAATCAATTATTTAAAACCAAATATTTCAGAATTCATTAAAGATTCAGAGGAAGATGCTGACTATTATGCAGTCTTTAAACACACAGTTGATATGGGCATTCTAACCATGAAAAGGCATAAGAGGTACCTTAATTTAGAAGAGATAATCGCACGCTGCATTAAAAATACATGGACAAAAAAAGTGTTGTTTCAGATTACTTGCATCAAGTAAAACATGTTGCATCATTTTAAAAACATCAACTAAAACATGTACCATTTTAGTAGCATATTCAATGTTAATTGCTTATTTCATTTTAATAATTCCAGTAATTTAAAAATGCGAAATTTTCACTTTGTATATTTCATGACAAATCAGCAGTAACAATTTTTAACCACACCATTGGTTTTAAACATCACTGCCAGTCCTAAGTCAGGAAGAAGGAACTTTGTTTATATTGCTATTTTGTAAGTCAGTAATTACACTTCCTAATACTAGTCTGACGTCTACCGCTACAGTTTGTATGAATGGACAAGTGGAATACATATAGAGAAAGTAGTTTCTGTACGTAGGACAAGTTGAGTACATTTTCAGATACAAATCCTCCGTGAGTCAAGTTGAGACAGGATGAAGTGGGAACAATCCATCTATAGCGAAACCTCGGTCTCATCTCGGCAAATAAAATCTCGCTGTCACCAAACCCATCGACGCTTAATAATTCAGTAGTTCATATAGCGTCGTTAAATAACCAAGTAAAAAATAAATGTAAGCCTACGTACATACACGTATGCATAAAGTACAGTATATATCGTTTGCATCTCTTGAAGAGCTTCGACATAATCCCAATATAAGGTATTTTAGGGGCAGGGCATAATTGCGCCCCACGGTCAGGTACGTTGCAGCAGATTAAAAAGGGTCCCTGTTTTGTGGGCATAGTTGCGCCCGTTTCCACCAGGTAGAGAAAAGGGGATGGCATAGTTGCGCCCCGATGAAATAGGTGGACTTGATAATTACTAACAATGCCGACAAAATACTGACGCATGGACAGTTGCCTGCACCAGGACTATCAGGGCATGATATCATTTATCTATCGTTTAATCTGCAGTGTCCTAAATCGACTCCTAGAGTAATTACTTACAGGGATATCAAAAGAATAGATGATATTGCACTGAAAGAAGACGCTGCGCAACTTCCATGGCACATGATCTGGACATTACGAACTGTAGACGAGAAAGTAGACTTATTCAATACGTTAATACTTCAACTTTATGACAAACACGCACCATTAAAGACCAAACGTACCAGAAAGACCCCAGCCCCTTGGATGACGACTGAAATACGTAGCCTGATGTCTGAACGTGACTTAGCTTATAGAAAATACACCCGCAACAAAAACGACGAATATTTTAACTCCTATAAACACCTAAGAAATAGAACGACGCAACTAATAAGAAACGCTAAACTGAAATACTCCTACAAACTTATAGAACCCAACACAACCCCTACCGAATTATGGAAAAATCTGAAGGTTATTGGACTTGGAAGGGCTAGTGAACAAGCAGACATTCCCATCCCACTTGACCGCTTGAACGAACACTTTGTTAAGGACCCGACCTTAAACGACGCAACGAAACAAGACACAGTTTTACCTGACTCAGTTCCCCCAACTCGAGACAAATTCTATTTTACCGACGACACTCCCATTGACGTAATGAAAGCCATCCGACGCATCAAGACAAAAGCCCAAGGGCCAGACAACATTAGCATATTACTCATACAGAAAATACAAGACATAGTAATACCTACAATTGCACACATATTCAATAGTTCCTTAATCACTTCAACTTTCCTAAAATATGGAAGCAAGCTTTCGTTCTTCCTCTTCCAAAAGTAAAAGTTCCCACCGACCCGAACGACTATAGACCAATCAGTATCCTGCCAGCCATATCAAAAGCACTGGAAAGAATCGTACACAGACAAATTACTAACTACATGAACGAACACAAACTATTCGACAAGTATCAGTCAGGTTTCAGAGCTGGACACAACACAAGCACTGCTATACTTAAAGTGACAGAAGACATTCGTGAAGCAATCGACTCTAATAAAGTAACAATACTAACACTTCTTGACCTTAGCAAAGCTTTCAACTCTGTAAATTTCGACCTGCTCACCCATAAATTGAGAAATCTGCATTTGTCAGAGACTGCTGTGAGTTGGTTCGAATCCTACTTACGGGAAAGACAACAATGTGTTGTATCCGGGAATCGAAGCTCTTCCTGGTTTAACATAACATCAGGTATACCACAGGGTTCGGTACTCGGACCATTGTTGTTCACGATATATGTCAGTGATATTACATCTCATGTAAGGCATTGTAACTATCACTTGTATGCTGACGACCTTCAATGCTACATCTCTTCCCGCTTAGATCGAATAAATGACGCTATAGATAAATTGAACAAAGACATTGACTCGATTGTGACATGGACAAAGAAATTCCATCTTAATATCAATCCTGGAAAGACACAAGCAATCATATTAGGACACAAACGGCAAACCGACGCTGTAAAGCACCTCGACATTTCCCCCGTTAAAGTAAGTACAGTGCATATCCCTTTCAGTTCTTCGGTAAAAATCTTGGCATTCACATGGATAATAATCTCAACTGGGACATGCAAATCACAGAAACCTGCAGAAAAGTATATTCTATTATTCATGTGCTAAAAAGGATAAATGTTCATCTTCCCTCTTGCTTAAAAAAATCCCTTGTGCAGACCCTTGTATTTCCCCATTTTGACTATGCTGACATTTTACTGACTGACCTTTCCAGCGACAACAAAATGAAACTTCAACGTGCTCATAATTTGTGTGTACGTTTTGTAAGCAATGTTCGTAAATATGATCATATTACCCCATCCCTGGAAGCAATAGGTTGGCTTAAACTAGATAAGAAAAGAAATTTACATTCACTTCTCTTTCTCTTCGAAATCTTGAACTCTTCTATTCCTTCGTACCTGTCGTCTCGCTTCACTTACCTTTCTTCCCACCACAATCTGAACACACGCTCTCGCCATGAAACAATACTAACAATACCATCCCATCGCACCTCCTCATACTCATCCTCTTTCACAATAGCCCTGCCAAGACTCTGGAATTCGTTACCTGCTAGCATCAGGGACTGTCGAAATAAAATTCAATTCAAACGCAAACTTACTTGGCACTTGGTCAGTAATTGAGACTCGTTCAGACATGGTTTCTTGTAAATAGTTCTTTTAATCTACCACAAAATATCCCAATATCCGGTAATTTCATCACTATAGAATTTTGTTATTGTAGGTTTAATTTGTAATTTAGTAAATACAAAAATATTCTTTGTTCTTAACTTCTATGATAAAATGTCTAGCTTTCATTAATCAGGTATTCTTGTCGTACTTTAATTTTTATTGTAATTGTAATTGTAAATTTAATATTAATTGTAATCTTATTGTTCATGTTATAGTTGTAATCCCCTGGTAGAGGGGCAGAGAAGGCCTGACGGCCTTATCTCTACCAGGTTAAATAAAAAATAAATCTAATAGGTAGAGAAAAAGACACTACGGAAACTCGAGCCTCGTAATCAACCAACCTTATTGATTTCTTATTCGATTTAATATTCATTATCGATACCGTTAAAATCAACACTATGAAGTTGGCAGTACTTTATTAACTGTTTTTCTACTGTTCATGCAGTGATTGTCGATAACCTATCGTTAAAATGAACACCATGAAGTTGGCAGTACTTTATTAATTGTTTTTCTACTGTTTTTATGCAGTGATTATCGATAGCCTACCGTTAAAATGAACACAATGAAGTTGGCAGTACTTTATTAACTGTTCTTCTACTGTTTATGTAGCGATTATCGATATCCTACCGTTAAAATGAACACCATGAAGTTGGCAGTACTTTATTAACTGTTTTTCTACTGTTTATGCAGTGATTGTCGACAGCCTACCGTTAAAATGAACACCATGAAGTTGGCAGTACTTTATTAACTGTTTTTCTACTGTTTATGCAGTGATTGTCGACAGCCTACCGTTAAAATGAACACCATGAAGTTGGCAGTACTTTATCTACTGTTTTTCTACTGTTCATGCAGTGATTATCAATAGCCTACCGTTAAAATGAACACCATGAAGTTGGCAGTACTTTATTAACTGTTTTTCTACTGTTTATGCAGTGACTGTCGACAGCCTACCGTTAAAATGAACACCATGAAGTTGGCAGTACTTTATCAACTGTTTTTCTCCTGTTCATGCAGTGATTATCAATAGCCTATCGTTAAAATGAACACCATGAAGTTGGCAGTACTTTATTAACTGTTTTTCTACTGTTCATGCAGTGATTATCAATAGCCTACCGTTAAAATGAACACCATGAAGTTGGCAGTACTTTATTAACTGTTTTTCTACTGTTCATGCAGTGATTGTGAATAGCCTACCATTAAAATGAACACCACGAAATTGGCAGTACTTTATTAACTGTTTTTCTACTGTTTATGTAGTGATTATCGATAGCCTACCGTTAAAATGAACACCGTGAAGTTGGCCATACTTTACTAACTGACATATTCAAATGTGTGAGCCGTTGGAATATGGGGCCTTAGCAGTCTTGACATTTTATTAGTGATTTTCACACCGTCTGTGGCGTATAGTGAGGTTAATTTAAAATGAATTTTAAGTTTAGTGAAAAGGGTAAAGAGTTAACAATTCACAATGCTTCTAAGTTCCAATTTTCGAAACCCTTGTACCGTAGGGTTAAGATATCGGTGTACAAACAAACAATGCAGTTCATTTATTGTGTGTGATCGATAAAAAAGTGTTAGTTTAAATAGTAAAATTGATCATATGCTAGGCATACCTGATTTCAATGCAGCTACCATTATAATATTTTTAAGTAATTTATTTTGTGTACGGTACTATGTCCATCGGGGCGTAACTATGCCATGTCCATTCTGCTACCCGATTTCTTCGGAGCGCAACTATGCCATGCCTAGGCCTCCCAATTGACCGCGGGGCGCAACTATGCCATACCGGATTTTAGACGGATGCATTCCGGAAGTGTTTAAAAATGAATTCAGAAGAAACCCAGGTAGTTATTTAAGGCAACATGCAGCATAATATTGATAATGTACGAGCATGTATATTGTAAATAGAATTAGTATCCACGTAACATTCATGTAGCTGTTATTGTTAACTCTATTTCATTGCTATAGGCCTATTGGAAGTCGGGTAGTGGTGTCGGCTAAGCGATCCAAATCCCGCAATTAAAAACGAAACCGGAAGCCACCGCTGCCGCAGAGCTGTGTAGCTGTCATCTAATCCCCATTTCTTTTCATGACGTGCATCTCTTCTGTCTGCACACAGAGTCTTGTCGGGAAGATGGATTTGTCACACAAAGCCACTCTCTGATGCCATCAACAGATTACATACAGAGAAATACCTACCTGACCCTGCTCTGTGCAGAGCAATGGTAATGGACTGCCTCACAAAAGGAATTTTAGAAATCATGTCGTACTTCATCCTGTCAGAGTAAATTTGCAGCTTTGGAACTGAGACATATCCCACGTCTCTATTTTAATGTGTCATGTGCAAGACTTGTACTTGTAGGTGGGCGCATATCGCATTTACATAATGTTCCATGATAATTTATGTTTTTAAGATAGTCCGTGGTCCGCATAATCAAGATGCTTTTCAAACGGTATTTTAATCAAGTTTAAATGATCTGTTTTTATCAGCTTCCTGGAATATTTGCTATTTATTTCAGACTTCTGAGGCACCGAGTTTAACACGAATTAGTTCGCAAGTCTTGTATACCTTACTTACAAACTTACAAATGGCTTTTAGAGAACCCATAGGTTCATTGCCGCCCTCACATAAGTCCGCCATCGGTCCCTATCCTGAGCAAGATTAATCCAGTCCCTACCATCATATCCCACCTCCCTCAAATCCATTTTAATATCATCCTCCCTTCTACGTCTCGGCCCCAACAAAAGTCTTTCTTCCTCTGATCTCCCAACTAAACTAGACGGCAGTTCGGAACTCGGTCAGCTGCTATATGCGCCGTAGTATTTCTGCCATGTGACGTCACAAGCTTATACAGTAGAACCAATCGGAATCAGTCTATAACAAGTACTGCTCGTGCCTCACTTCCTGAGCTGTTTCTTTGCGGGGCGAGATGCAGAGGGGGAGAGTGGACGGTACTGAGTACCGCATGTGCCTACTACCCTACGTTCAACACATCGGCCTTTTCAGGATTACTTTCGTCAGCTATGGAGCAATATCAGCCATGGACAAGTGAATGTATAGGCTGTCCCCTCACAAAACAAATTATGTCCTTCTCATCAATTCCTGTAACTAAACACTAATACCAGTGGTAGACTACAGTCTCTACTTGAGATTATCGACCTAATCACGATTACGGTTGTCACTTGTACACATCCGTAAACTCTTTCCTCTATGGCAGTGTTTCTTAAACGTTTTTCCACCGCGAAACCCCTTTTAATCTAAAGTGTAATTGCGGAATCCTTGTAATATTTTATTAGTATTTAATAGTTAACAGACAAGTGAGAGCTAGTATCTCAATAATTCTGTTCAGTGGGACGAATGTATTTGATTCTTAAGCCTGCAATCTGGTTTTATGGCGGAAAGTTGTAGTCTCATTTATGCTATACTTCTGCATTTTGTTTCTTCGGTATTTTGTTTTAGTGGACACATACGCAGAGAATTCAGTGATGAAAGTGATAAGTATTATGGGTATTTTCCGTTTTAGATGTTCATTAGGCCTAAACATATTGTTATTACGCATATTATTGTAATATTATTATTACTCATATTCTTGGATTATTATTATTATTATCATAATCATCATCATCAGTTGTTTCATGTTATTATTGATTCATATTTCCGTAACATTTATATATTTTTATAGTATCCACAAAGTATAAAATAGCCACCGGAGCAGCCCAGTCGGCTAAGGCGCTTGCCTATCGATCCACAGTTGCGCTCGGGCGCGGGTTCGATTGCCTCTTGGGCTGATTACCTGGTTCGATTTTTTCCCCAGGTTTTCTCCAACCGTAAGGCGAATGTCATGTGATCTTTGGCGAATCACCGACCTCATCTCGCCAAGTACCATTTCGCTACCATCAATCCCATCGATGCAAAATAACCTAGTAGTTGATACAATGTCGTTAAATAACCAAGTAAAAAAAGTATAAAATAAAATTTAAAATCATATAGGGCTCACGGAACCCCGGAACAAACTTTGAGAAATGCCGCTCTATGGCAATTCATTGTCCAGACTGAACGAAGAGTGGCCTAGTGTGTTACATCGCCATTACCATCGCCATCAGACATAATAGCGATAGTGGCAACCACGATTAGAGAATCCGGTATTATAAACAGTAAAAACCCCTGTATTGGCATAGGATAATGTTTTCAGCTCATGTAATATGCTGCCGTGCCACACGCTGCAGCTGCCGTGCCGGGCCGAGCAGACCTAAGAGGCGTGGTTATAAGCACTAGGGAGCCCTCGGTTCAGGACGTGAGACACGGGCAGTACTTCCCGACTTCGTATGTTCACGTGTGAGTGTTTCAATACACTGAATAAGTAAAACTAACATTTACTGTGTGTGTGTGTGTGTGTGTGTGTGTGTGTGTGTGTGTGTGTGTGTGTGTGTGTGTGTGTGTGTGTGTGTGTGTGTGTGTGTGTGTGTGTGTGTGTGTGTGTGTGTGTGTGTGTGTGTGTGTGTGTGTGTGTGTGTGTGTGTGTGTGTGTGTGTGTGTGTGTGTGTGTGTGTGTGTGTGTGTGTGTGTGTGTGTGTGTGTGTGTGTGTGTGTGTGTGTGTGTGTGTGTGTGTGTGTGTGTGTGTGTGTGTGTGTGTGTGTGTGTGTGTGTGTGTGTGTGTGTGTGTGTGTGTGTGTGTGTGTGTGTGTGTGTGTGTGTGTGTGTGTGTGTGTGTGTGTGTGTGTGTGTGTGTGTGTGTGTGTGTGTGTGTGTGTGTGTGTGTGTGTGTGTGTGTGTGTGTGTGTGTGTGTGTGTGTGTGTGTGTGTGTGTGTGTGTGTGTGTGTGTGTGTGTGTGTGTGTGTGTGTGTGTGTGTGTGTGTGTGTGTGTGTGTGTGTGTGTGTGTGTGTGTGTGTGTGTGTGTGTGTGTGTGTGTGTGTGTGTGTGTGTGTGTGTGTGTGTGTGTGTGTGTGTGTGTGTGTGTGTGTGTGTGTGTGTGTGTGTGTGTGTGTGTGTGTGTGTGTGTGTGTGTGTGTGTGTGTGTGTGTGTGTGTGTGTGTGTGTGTGTGTGTGTGTGTGTGTGTGTGTGTGTGTGTGTGTGTGTGTGTGTGTGTGTGTGTGTGTGTGTGTGTGTGTGTGTGTGTGTGTGTGTGTGTGTGTGTGTGTGTGTGTGTGTGTGTGTGTGTGTGTGTGTGTGTGTGTGTGTGTGTGTGTGTGTGTGTGTGTGTGTGTGTGTGTGTGTGTGTGTGTGTGTGTGTGTGTGTGTGTGTGTGTGTGTGTGTGTGTGTGTGTGTGTGTGTGTGTGTGTGTGTGTGTGTGTGTGTGTGTGTGTGTGTGTGTGTGTGTGTGTGTGTGTGTGTGTGTGTGTGTGTGTGTGTGTGTGTGTGTGTGTGTGTGTGTGTGTGTGTGTGTGTGTGTGTGTGTGTGTGTGTGTGTGTGTGTGTGTGTGTGTGTGTGTGTGTGTGTGTGTGTGTGTGTGTGTGTGTGTGTGTGTGTGTGTGTGTGTGTGTGTGTGTGTGTGTGTGTGTGTGTGTGTGTGTGTGTGTGTGTGTGTGTGTGTGTGTGTGTGTGTGTGTGTGTGTGTGTGTGTGTGTGTGTGTGTGTGTGTGTGTGTGTGTGTGTGTGTGTGTGTGTGTGTGTGTGTGTGTGTGTGTGTGTGTGTGTGTGTGTGTGTGTGTGTGTGTGTGTGTGTGTGTGTGTGTGTGTGTGTGTGTGTGTGTGTGTGTGTGTGTGTGTGTGTGTGTGTGTGTGTGTGTGTGTGTGTGTGTGTGTGTGTGTGTGTGTGTGTGTGTGTGTGTGTGTGTGTGTGTGTGTGTGTGTGTGGGCGCGCGCGCGCGCGCGTAAGATAAATAAAAAGATTTGTAAAAAGACAAATATTGCACAGACAGGAGCGGAAAATATTGTTTAAGGTGTATAATTATTTTAACTGACGAGCAGAACGCTGCCGGCCATCTTGATGCTGGCTGCAACGTTGCCAACGTGCAAGAAACGACTGAAGAAGCATGTGGTGTGGGATTGAGAACAGTGCAAAGAATATTGTTAGTGAAGGGAACAGGGTTTGTTTGGTGTCATGCTTACAATAATCAACGGCTAAGGTCATTATTGTCTTTTGATAATTTAAATTCTCTCCTGCGCTATTTGTATTGCACGTGCTCGTGAAGTACGATGTGGCAATGTTGTACGCTGCCTTGCTCTCTCTCTATCTGTCTCTCTCGACGCAAACGCTAGCAGACTACCGCCTTCCGAATTGCCGTCGACTCTAACACACTATATGCATTTCTGGATTCACCCATACGGTGTACATTCTCTGCCCATCTCAAACGTCTGAATTTAATGTTTCTAATTATATCTGCGTTGTGTAAATTTCTCCATTCTCCTACGACTTCATCCCTCTTAGCCCCAAATATTTTCCTAATCACCTTATTCTCGAACACCCTTAATCTCTGTTCCTCTCTCAAAGTGAGAGTCCAAGTTTCACAACCATACAGAACAACCGGTAATATAACTGTTTTATAAATTCTAACTTTCAGATTTTTTGACAGCAGATTGGATGATAAAAGCTCCTCAACCGAATAATAAGAGACATTTTTCATATTTATTCTATGTTTAATTTTCTCCCGAGACTTTTTAACATTACCATTATTAAACTTTGTAAGTTTTTGAAAGCTATTCCAAAATCACAGAAAGTGATGTAATTGAGAAAACCCTCATATCCTGTACTTGAGGAGTACAGGGTCTGTATGCTACAAGAATGACTAAACTTGAGGGTTTTCTCCATAAAATGATGTATCGACCCCTAAAGATATTTTATGATAGTTATCTCAATTTTGAAAAAAAAAAATAGACATGAGGGGTTTATCAAATAATCTGTTCATAAGGCAACAGGTTTAAAAATATCGCATGGATAGCAACGCTGCTTCTATATAACAGACACTGCTTCTGTCCGTGACAGTTGCAGTGACATCACTCAAAATGAATTAAAACTACTACCTATCGCGCTGATTTCAAAGCAAAACCTTCCATTGTTGACTTTTCGTAACACTGAATGTACTATAGAAAGCTTCGAAATATAATTACGGAACAGAGCACACAGATGTATCGACCAAGTTTAATAACGTTACTGTCTAACGAAGAGCTGTAGCCATTCGCGAGTTAAGATATACGTCAAGAATGATTGAGCAATGGCGCTTACGACGATAGCATGAGTTTGATGCGAGATGGATGCACGTCAGTTCGTCAGAATGTAGATAAAGCTAAAGAAGCGTGTAGGCGAAATATCTCTCTTTATTTCCCCCCTCCCCACGATTTTGGTGCCTATGCCACTCGTCAGTTGAGCGACGATCTATGAAAAACAGCAATTTATTAAATTCTTTGTAGTTGGTTACTTAACGACGCTGTATTTAACGTCGATAAGATGGGTGATAGCGAGATGTATTTGCCGAGATGACGCCGAGGTTGCGCCATAGATTAGCTCACATTCGCTTTAGGCTGGGGAAAACCTCGGAAAAACCAACCAGGTAATCAGGCCAAGCGGGAATCGAACCCACACCCCATCGGAACTCCGGATCGGCAGCCAAGTGCCTCATTACTTATTTAATTCCTTTAGAATCTATTCCAACACAAAGTTATTGAAAACACGGTTCTAAAAAGTGAAGTTTGACGGAATTCTTCTGTTCTCCGTCAGGGCCGGATTTAGGCGTAGTTTGGCCCCTAGACAGTGCTAAAATTTGCCGTTCTCCAACTCCCACAAACAATCTATGAGTAGCTATTACATAGGTCGTATTATTTAGTTTAAATTAGTTTTATATGAGATGTTACAATTTACAAAACAATAAATTACTGGAATCAAAATACATTCACAGTCCAATACATACAGTCGCGCAACTCCGACACTTTTTTTGTCAACACTCGACAGCCGACGCGACAGTAGCGCTCCAGCGTCAGGCAAGTTAAATGTGTGTAGCGTACTTATGATAACACAGCAGAGAAATGATACTGTGTAGTTTATTTGATATTTTTATGCTATACAGTAACTGAATATCGTCGCTCTTCCTGCAATAACTCCTATGTGACATATTTATCAATTTTCAGATTTTTGCTCTATTAAATAACTTAAATAGTGATACAGTAAATAATAAAATCTTCTATATATAATTATATTTCTTTGTTTCGAAAATGTAAGAATTCACAGTCTCCTATGCACTACTGTCATAGAAGAATAAATGTGTTTTTTCTTCCTACTGAAAAATGTTACATTTTGTACATAGGAGTTTTTGTAGGAACAGCGATGATTTGGTTCTCATTGATTTTATTTTAGAAACGTGCAAGAATTTTACACCCAGTTAATCTGAAAAAAAATTTATAAGTTCGAGAAATTGAGAATAAACTTAAAACCTTCTGCTTCTTACTTCCAAGTGAATCATAGTTTGAGATATATAATTTTTCGAACCTGGATGGCAAATTCAGTTTATTTCTAAGTATATTTATGCATCATTTGAACTCTGTACCTATTTCCTGTGAGAAAAATCATATTATTAGCCTCAAAAACAAGGGCGTTATTTCAGTCTTAGCCTGGGGGACAATATTTTTTTATTGCAGATCTTATCGAGTGGCCTACTCCACACTATTTCCACAGAAATTAACTATTTTCCATACCATAAATTGGGGTAAACTCGACACCTGATATAAACTTGATAATAAAAAGTAGATTTAACCTATACGAGATGCACTGAATATATTTCGAAGTTCACTTTTTTATTTCCTTAAGTACCGGAATTTGTTATTATTTTGAGCCACAATAGGAGTATTATGGTTTTTATGGTAAGTTTACCGCAATTTTCAATACATGTTCAGTTTCCACACGTAAGCCTACTTTTAACTTATCCTACTTATACGATACATTTACATGGTCTTACTGCTAATATGACGTATGTGCGAACAAATGAATATACAGGTTTGATGAAGAAATTTTAATATCAATTAACAAATAAATTGTAACAATAGGTCATAGGATTGCTAACATAGACCAATATTGCTAATGCCAGCATGTTCTTTTGATAAGAACGTGGGTTGTTTATAGCTTTTTAATAATGTCTCTGAATAAAATAAATATATGCAGTGCTGTAACCTGTAGTACCAACTTACTAAAATCTCTTCGAATCTGTAGTTATTCAGATTCCCTAAAGACCAAAAGGGGCCTTAAAGTCATAACTCATAATCAAAACCAACACGATAATATTATGTTCTATAAAACAATATTGCTTATCACTTACCTATTCGTAGAAAGAATATTTTAAATACATGTGGAAAATGACGTAGGCCTACTTGTCACCTTATGTCTTGTATTTTTTTTTCAGGAGTTGAAAACACTGATAAGTTTTAGATTAGATTCAATGAACAAAAGTTTCGATTTTTTTTTGTAGGCCTACAATAATATCGCATTGTATTCACCTCATTTTGAAGAGTGTAGGCCTATTTAATGGATGCTGAAAGCAAGAAACTTGTGTGGAATGTTACACCTACGTCATTTGGCATCCTCATTGCTGAGTGTAAAAGTCTTGTCGGTTTATAAAATAAAATTAATAAGAACCATATACAGGTACTATATGGTATAAAAATTTTAAATACACTACACAGTATCATTTCTCTGCTGTGTTATCATATGTACATAATATGTATGTATATTTAACTTGCCTGCCGCTGGAGCGCTACTGTCATGCCAGTTGTCAAATGTTGTACCATGAAAAAGTAATGGAATATATAATATATAAATAATATATAATATAATATAATATATAATATACTATAATATAATATATAATATAATATATAATATAATATATAATATAATATAATCTATACTAATAATAAATCTGTAGCCGAAATTTTTCTGGTAATTTTCGATTTTCCAAAAATAATTGGTCCTAACATATATAATTAACCACCCTGAAACCGAAAATCGCTTTTCTGAAATTTCTGTTTGTATGTATGTCTGTCTGTATGTTTGTTACCTTTTCACGCGATAATGGCTGAACCGATTTCGATGAAAACTGGAATATAAATTAAGTTCGTTATAACTTAGATTATAGGCTACATGGCATTCAAAATACATTATTTAAAAGGGGGGTTATAAGGAGGCCTGAATTAAATAAATCGAAATATCTCGCTTATTATTGATTTTTGTGAAATATGTTACATAACAAACGTTTCTTTAAAAATGATTTCTGATAAGTTTTATTCTCTGAAACATTTTGATAGGACTGATATTTAATGAGATAAATGAGTTTTAAAATTAAAATAACTGCGGCGGTGTATTGAAACAAAAAACAAATGACTTCGTCTATAAGGGCCTTGGACACAACAATCGATAGCTATGAAACATAGCCTACAGACAATGTTTCTGTGTTTGTATGAAGTAATATCTGAAGCTAAATTAACCGATTTGTATAAAATTATTATTTCATCATTGGAAAGTGTAGTTTCTCTGGATGGACATAATGCTATAATATTATTACAGTAACTTCTGAGTGAATTGAGGACAGGTAAGATTAAAATAGCTTCTTATGCACAGAAAACTTGATAGGTTATTCTGTATATTCATTTCCTGCATTTCTTATAATAATGTTTATGAACATATTCATTTTTATCTCAGAGAATTAACGAACAACGAGAGTGTATTGATTTAGAATGCAGTAATAGTACGTTAGCTTAGCAATCCATTATTTTGTAATTCAAATTTTAACTATGCTCAATTGAATCGTGTTAAAATACATAAAATACATATGCAATAAATGCAATGCAAAAAAATTGGGTAATGACTAATGAGCCAAGCAGATTATGTTGCGCTGTTGTAAAAGTTGTTCCTCCTGAGATTCAAGAGCTCCCACAACAAATTAAAAACTTTCTAATTCAAGTACATCCGTTATCAACACACTTTTTCATAATATAATATAATATAAACATAATAATAAATCTGTAGCCAAAATTTTTCTGTTAATTTTCGCTTTTCCAAAAATAATTGGTAATAACAATTAAGAAACATGTTAAAGGAATTGTCATTGCACCAAATGAGTGGTCTCTGGATCAAAATGATCGCATTTTAATATTTTCAATACAATTTAAATTAAGTAACATATTAAACGATTTATCCTCCTATCAAACACGAATGTTCCCTGGATCAAATGTCCTATTTTAATTATGTAATTACTTTATATTTATTTCTAAAGGGTGCAGCGGAGCGCACGAGTACGGCTAGTATTATATAATATAATATAATATAATATAATATAATATAATATAATATAATATAATATATATGTCAAATGTTGGCATATTTTATACGTATGAGTTGCGCGACTGTATATACAGTATTAGACTGTGATACATTCATCTTACTTGTGAATTATAAAGATTTTCTTCTCACTTTCTTCATCAAAGTCGATCTTATGAAGCACATCAGACTCGATGCAAAGAAACATATTCAAACTTACTCATTGTTGAAACAAAATTGATTTGTAAAAGGCAGGCTGTGGTTTATTTTTAAACAATGGTTTTGTTGGTGGTACAATTATTACGACTATTTATTACTTTGATAGGAAAGTAGATTGAAAAATAAACTCCAAGTAGCCTATTTGCGGAATAAACTTTTCATATTGAATTACTTGTATTGTGTACATGCTGGAAAGTGATTATATAATATTGTTGGCGATAAATTGGAAATGTAACTGAGAGTTGTGGTTACTATTCATAGCGATAAATAATAAACAGACATTCAATTTGATTTTAAACAATGTATTCTTGTTCACAGAAGCTTAAGCTTAAGCAGTTTCATGGTATAATAACATGATACCGGCATTACAATTACCAATAACAGCGGATATCCACGGACTCTGACAATAACTATGAATCTGCACACTTTCCTTTTACTCTCGTCACGACGGCGACAATGCGATAACAAAACAATCTCCAATTTCCACAAAAGTGTTCAAGAACAAACTTCAAAAAAGATTTACCAACAAGTGTTTTAAAAACAAATTTAACTGTAAAATGAAAGTAAAAAAAAGGGAAAAAAGAAAAATGAAAGAGAAAGAGAGAAAATGCCGTCCCTCCCCCCCCCCTGAAAATTGGCGCCCTAGCAACTGCCTAGGTTGTCTAGGCCTAAATCCGGCACTGTTCTCCGTTCGCCGTAGAACGTGTCGAAGTTGAAGGCATATTCCTCAGCTTCTTGAGAATAGATGAATGATCTTCATTTATTTCAGGTATGGCTTCAGCAACGCGTATTTTCGGTTGTTTTCTGTATTGTGAAGTTCCCCGTCGCGGATTGTTTCTTCAGTAAGTTATATTTACTCGAGACATCACCAAATCTTCCGGCGATTTTTAAACGTCATTTAGCGCCATCAATGCATAAATGTTGACGTACTGCCCGTGTCTCGCTTCCTGAGCTGTTTCTTTGCGGGGAGAGACGCAGAGAGGGAAAGTGGGAGGTCCAATGCAGTTAGTAACCTACTACCCTACGTTGAACACATCGGTCTTTTCAGTATTGCTTTCTTCAGCTATGGAGCAAGATCAGCCATGGACAAGCGAATGTAAAGGCTGCCCCTCACAAAACAAATAT
This sequence comes from Periplaneta americana, assembly GCA_025594305.2. NCBI lineage: Eukaryota > Metazoa > Arthropoda > Insecta > Blattodea > Blattidae > Periplaneta > Periplaneta americana. Next base: position 137,768,252 of record JAJSOF020000017.1, on the reverse strand, counting down.
GTCCTACTCATCAATTCCTGTAACTAAATACTATACCAATGGTAATCTTTACTCGAGATTATCGACCTAATGGCGATCACGTCTGTTGTGTGTACACATCCTTAAACTCTTTCCTCTATGACAGTGTTTCTCAAACTGTATCCGCCACGAAACCCCTTTTAACCTAAAGTGTAACTACGTAAACCTTGTAATATTTTATTATATAATAATTAACAGACAAGTGAAAGCTAGTATCCCAATAATTCTGTTCAGTGGGACGAATGTCTTTGCTTTTGACGCCTGCAGTCTGGTTTTATGGCGAAAAGTTGTAGTCTCATTTCTACTTCTGCATTTTGTCTGTTTCGGTATTTTGTTTTAGAGGACACATACTCAGAGAATCCAGTAATGAAAGTGACAAGTATTATTTTCTGTTTTACATGTTCAAAAATAATAGTAATAATAATAATAATAATAATAATATTATTATTATTATTATTATTATTATTATTATTATCGGTGGTTTCATGTTAATATTGGCTCATATTTTCGTAATAGTTATACACTTTTATAGTACCCGCTAAACATGTAAGTACAGTATAAAATAGCCACCGGCGCAGCTCAGTCGGCTAAGGCCCTTGCCTACCGATCCAGAATTGCGCTCGGGCGCGGGTTCGATTCCCGCTTGGTCTGATTACCTGGTTGACTTTTTTCCGAGGATTTCCCCAACAATAAGGCGAATGTCATGTTATCTATGGCCAATCCCCAGCCTCATCTAACCAAATACCATTTCGCTATCACCAATCCCATTGACGCTAAATAACCTAGTAGTTGATACAGTGTCATTAAATAAACAAATAAAAAAGTATGAAATAAAATTTAAAATCATATAGCACTTACGGAATCCCGACAACACACTTTGAGAAACGTTGCTTTGTGGTAATTCAGCAGTTGTCAAGACTGAACGAAGAGTGACCTAATGTGTACATACATTTTCGGAAAAGACCGTCAGAGATAATAGCGATAGTGGTAACCACGATTAGAGTCTGCAGTATTATAAGCAGTAAAGATCCCTGCGATGGCATAGGATAATGTTTTCAGAACATGTAATATGCTGCCGTGCCGCATGCTGCAGCTGCCGTGACGATCCGAGCAGATCAAAGATGCTATAAGCATTAAGGAGTTCTCGGCTCAGGAAGTGAGACACGGGTAGTATGTAGTACCCCTGATATCTCATGTTAAGAAATGGCAACATAAAAGTAAAACAACCACCAGAACTTCCACTATCGAAAATGAATTTTTGGTAATGACAGCTAGATGGCAGTACAGTTGCAAGCTATTTCTCTACGCAATTCCATAAAGGTTATAACGTGACTTCTTTTGGAGTCGCTAGATGGCAGCATAACGTGGTTGTCTTGAAAGTCCATTAGGCTGATCAATGTGTTGTATCACAACCATCTTAAATTAACAAGCAACGCTGTCAAGTGTGGGAAAATGATCGAAGATCGGAGTAGTTTTTAAGGATGGATATTGATTTTAAGAGCTGCATGTTTTTTTTTCTTTTTACTGTATTACGGGAGAAATATAACGGTAAGAATTACTGTAACCGTCTTTTTTATTTATTTTGCTCAACATAATAATTTTGACAATTCATTTTAGACGTACACATTTGTATTGTTAAAGTTTAAGTATTTAGATTTTAGATGACGGCGATGCTATGTTCCCGAATGCAAGGCTAACTACGATACCGCATTAGGATTAGGCACACGTGTAAAAACGTTTTCATTCCCCAATGATGAAAATAGAAGAGAAGCATGGATTCGTTCAGTACTTCGGAAAGATTGGACTTCTACCTATTTATCAACTGTGTGCATCAACCACAAAAGAGATGTGATTCTTTATGACGACTAGAGACAACCTGAATGGCACACATATGAAATTGTTTCTTAGGTACCGGTATCCTAAAATTTGGAACGACGTCGTGCCTCGTAAATTCCAAAATTAATGAAAAACATAAGCCTAATCCAAATTCCAGAAGAGAGAACATAGAAAAACTAAATAAGGAAAAAGAAAAACAGATATTAAAATATGTATAATAAATTATTTTAGTAGCTTTGTGGAAGAATTCCCTGCAAATTTAAGTCTGTGAAAATAGTTCTTAAAACGAAATGATGATTCTGTGTGGCCATACCATAGTACATTATGCAACGAGCCTATAATGGTAGTAATTAAGACGCGAGTATGTTTATGAAACGAGCACAAGCGAGTTTCATAATTTTCATATGAGCGTCTTAATTACCATTATAGTCAAGTTTCATACGACTTTTTATGCTCGACCATGTTTCTAACTTGAAATTATTCATAAATATTCATGTTATTCTTATCTGAATGAGGAGCGGAACTGACCTTGTGCAATACCTCGTAAATTGTGAGATGTGCGCAGACACGAAAGTATTGATTTTTTCCGAGAAACAAATGAGGACATTGACCTTGGTATAATCTAGAGAGTTGTCTTTCGATTGCATATCCGAGAATAATCGATACTTGCGCTTTCATATTGCTACAATGGTATTTTCTGATTGGTGGAACACCTGAACTTTAATGAATAGGTGTACTTTAATGAGGTCCATTAAAGGGCTGCTACCAGGTGTATAATTACTACATTTCGGCATGGTCGAGCATAAAATAAAGTATGTTGTCAGTGAAACGGTAAGTTGATAGTGGCAAAAACGTAGCAAGTAGAATGGTGATTTTATAACAACCTAACTTCAAAAGCAGATTTAAAAAAGGGTGACATTCCTTTAAGTGATCTGAAAGATGTGCTTCTTATTGAATTGACAGAGTTTAGTTTGAAATCCTACAGTGTGTTGGTATATGAACAGTGTGTACGTGGGTAGCAATTTAATGTAATAATTCACCAAATTTTTCTGTTTGCCAGCATAATATTGAACAATTACAGGAAGTGTGTAAATGACACAGTATAACAATCGAAAAATTTTGGCCTGCCTTAGGTTATGACTAGAGTCCTGTGTTTGGTTACATTGAGTACAAGTTAGACGCACATGGATCATACTAGCTTCGCTTGCTAAGGCGGGCTCTGACTCATCTCCCCGCTCGGTTTCGTGTGTTACTCTGCTTGTTCGTATAGGACAGTATAGGCACTGAACAATGAGAATGCTACTCATGTACAAAATATAGGCTACTGTTAGGTGTATTTAATATAAACTAATTATGTATTTAAAGTCATCTTATGGACAACAGAAGACTATTCTCACAAGAAGTGAAACACATCTAGATCCTAGATATGCGTATTTTTTTGTTTCGCAACAAATTGTTCATTATTTTTCTCCTATTCACAGAGTTTTGAATAGTTAAATTACACTTTCAAAACAGATAGATATATTTTATCAAAGTGAAAATGAGTTTAGAAGTAAATAATATGATAATTCATTAAAAGGATTGAAATTTTAATATTCACAATTAAAAATGATTCAATATTGAAATATGTCAGATATATTACGGCACTGATATTTCAACTTTTGTTCATTTAGAAATGTTTGTATGTTGTTTTTGTCTCCATGTATTAGCGTCTCCAATGCCGGAATACAGAAATTAGTTATGAATAGGCATAGACCCTACTTGTTTTACACGTGAACGTTGCAACTGGACACAGCCTGTGTATGTACAATTCTATAAATACTGTAAATAAATAACTAGTGGAAATTACAGTAACACAATAACTCACAGTAAAATCAAAATAAATTACGCTGACTACTTGCTTTACGAATCTTTATACATTACATGAGTGACTGTAAACATTTTAAGTGTTTCCAAAGAAAAATTTCTCCTTCTTTCCTAATGAAGTGCTTGCTACGAAATTCTTCTATTTGAGCACTCATTTCCAACCGTCTAGCTTTGTTTTGTTTTGACATGTTCACTGAACAGCATACCTGAAGTGTGTACGCAGCGCTATACTCCGTACATACCCACACTGTTGCGAGTTCCTTGTAGACTTCAAGTAACCAAACGCAGGATTCTAGTTATTGCCTATTTACTTTTTTAATCCATCAATCTAGTCACTTATATTTAAGCTTAAGATGTTGTAAATTTCAAATTATTGTCTAATACAATTTTCTTTCAAAACCCGTGATCATTGTTATCAGTATAATAATATAGTCCACGTAATTTGGTAGGTCTAATGGTTGACTTTTGGTGCCTACTGATTTTTAAAACGTCAATGTTTTTTTTTTTTTTTAATAAATCAGTTTATATTTTTATGCAAACCTAAGAAAGGAAGATGAACCATTATATCTGTTTAATGTTTTCATTTTATCGTGTATCATGTTATAGAAACAGATTTATTAAATTAAGTCTGTAGTTTGATTATTAATAGCCTACACCGCAAATGCACATAACACAAATACAGATTTTGTGTTTATATCCCCTAATAGTGGAATAAAATGTATACAGGTCATTAATCACTTTCATGTTTAAATCGTTCACAAGCTTTTTCAGTCACCACGATATCATTAAAAATGAAATTTTAAACATATTTCGTAAATGTGTTGTCTGCTATGTTTTCTACAATCAGACAACTATATGCTGGAGTGGGCGTACTCGAATTGCATGCGGGATCGTTACAGGTCCAAAAGTAAACAATGAATTGCATGCGGGATCGTTACAGGTCCAAAAGTAAACAATGAATTGCATGCGGGATCGTTACAGGTCCAAAAGTAAACAATGAATTGCATGCGGGATCGTTACAGGTCCAAAAGTAAACAATGAATTGCATGCGGGATCGTTACAGGTCCAAAAGTAAACAATGAATTGCATGCGGGATCGTTACAGGTCCAAAAGTAAACAATGAATTGCATGCGGGATCGTTAAAGGTCCAAAAGTAAACAATGAATTGCATGCGGGATCGTTAAAGGTCCAAAAGTAAACAATGAATTGCATGCCGGGATTTTTTGAACACACATTTGAACTGCATGCGTGGACGACTTTCATAAGCGAAAGGTCGAATCCCCCGAAAGCTGAACGAAATTAATTTGAAGTAGACTCTCAAACGTAGAGGCCTACAGTAAGTACATGAACACGTAAGCTGCGTCTCTTCAGTAATGCAACACGACAGGGTGAGGAACACAAACTATTTGTTTATAGTTCTAAATGGTATTTATTATAGTAAAAGTACCCATTGAAAACTTCTAATTATATTTAGATGCATTCAACTGAGGGAGATTCAGTCATATAGCCAATTGTTGCTATCATAATGAGTCAACAATAATTAAGAAGTTATTTGTTACTGATGGTAAAATTTTGTTTTAAAAGATACTAATTAATATTATGGGAAGGAGGACGTGTTGAGGGGAACAGAAACTCGTTGAAGGGAAATTGCACTTAATAAAATTATGGTGTTACAAGACAGTGAAATAACACCATTTTAGTTTATCAAAAAGGTATATATCTGCAGTGGGGTTTAACTCAAATGATAGATGTTGGATGCTCATAGATGTTCCTTAGTTTGCCGCATGTGGTCAGGACAGCGCTGGCTATTTTCGATCACAGAGTTTGTAAAATTAGCAGTACAAAACTCTTTGGTTTCGAAAGTTCTTTGGTTATAAGTTTTGCCAATATGACAGTTTTAAACAGATATTATTAATATCCATTACTTACAGAATGTGTCAGTTTTATAACATTCGGATTATTATTAATATTACTATATAGCCAATTTGCATTTTCATTCGAGGACAAAGTAGCCATATTAGTGTACTGTGTATGACCTATTAACCTCATTTGTTCAGTTGATCAATTGTTGGATGTTGGCATTCCTATTCTGTTTAAATCTTGTATGAATTATGGAATGGACGAACATGGCTGCTTAAGGAAGAAATTTGAACAGATCGAGTTAATTTAGAAGTTACTGGTGCTTTCCTGCAACAAGAAATAATTCGCAACGTTAAAGGTATGAAAGAAATACGTTTGAGATTACAAGACTTCATGTCATCTACACGGTTCAACTTTTCTTTCAACTTCACACGTTCAAGCAATATGGCATACCTTGTAGATTAGTGACGGGTCCAACCGGCTCATAGGCGCGAGCTAGCTCGTTGGCTCGCGCTCCCAAGAGAGAGTCGTTCAAAAGAGTCAGTTCGTTCACGGCTGGTTGATAGCACGAGAGACTACAGACAGCACCGGCTCCCCTCTGGGCGCATGCGCTCTGCTTTGTTGATGGGTGGGAGGGAAGAGTCAAATGTATTTTCGCGCGGATTCTGACTAAGTGGTATTTTTGTGCTTGTTTTGCTGTGTTTCTGTTATAACATAAAGTTTTAGTATTTTTATGTTTGTTTTATTATGTATGCTTGCGTTTGTGGTGAAAACTTTGGGTACGGTACAGTAATTTAAATAGTAGAAAGTTTTAGTACCTGTTTTTTGTTTTGATACGTTTGCTTACTATGCTTGCGTTTGTGGTGAAAATTTTGCGTAATTGAGATTTGTTTTATTTCACGTATTGTTATGGTTCCACGCAGATTTTGTTTATATAATATAGTATAAATTATTGGCATTAGGCCTACATATTTTATGTTTCGTTTCGCAGTACATCGTGATTTAATTCTGGTGTTTGTGCAGTTAACTTTATGAGTTTATATTACATATTATGTATTAGGGCCTATAGGTAAGAGGCTCTAGACTAGTGAATTTTTATTATCCGATGCATTGAACATAATTACAATTTAAAAAATGATATAGATATGCGTGTGGAAAGAAGTGAGCTTCTGTATGGAGGCACGTGTTGTATAGGCTTAATAGGGCTATTGTATTTTATCACGCACCGTACCATATCACCACAAAACTAAAGACTAAGAAATCGTGTTGCGAATGATTAGTTCTTTTACATGAACATTTTAAATCCGGCTTTGAAAACTACGGCGTCATTCCAAGGTACGTGCTGTATTTTGTTATTTTAGAAAATAAGCATATTCTAATATGCCTTTAATGACCATTATTCCTATTTTAACATTTACAGTATATATGACGTAAGTTCGATTACAGTAAACATAAACACTAAGATACTGTTAGTACCAAGAATTATTTCATTTGCCACTGCAAAATAGATTTAACTTTAAATATCACTAAATTTATTTCGCTATATGCAAACCTAATACCAAACACCTACTTCCCACAGCATTGCACTTCTGAAACATCTTTCTTCACTCTCTTCCACCAACAAATTGCAAGATTTAAATGCCCGGTAATAAAGCAAACTTTAGTGCGCATGCGCCAGCCAAGAGCCGGTGCTGTCCGTAGAGTCTCGTGTTGATAGCTCCTTCGTTCGCGAGCTGGCTGCCATCTCGTTCGTTCACGAGAAGCTAGACAGCTCGCGAACGACATCGTTCAAAGAGTTGGTTGCGTAACATATCGAAACTGTCAATAATAGTGTAATCTATGACATTAGGAATCAGAAGGATAATAGGGACAATCGTATTATGTTAAACAAAATAGATGAAAAAACAAAGCCTGCAACATAAACATTATACAATGTTATACGTATATTTTTACACACACACACACACACACATCAGCTGATAGAAAGCCGCGTAATATTAGTTCCACATCCGTCCGCTACTGACGTATGGCGCGGGCTCACCTTCTCTGTCTTTCTCAAAAGTAACTGCAGATGTCACGTGATCATGCATTGAAAGCCATTGGCTATTCGAGAGCGGGAGTCGTGAGACGAGCTGTGAGCTGGTTGAGAGTCGCGAGCTGAAGGAGCTGGAAGTGCCTCGAGAACGACCAGCTCTCAACGAGCGAGCTAGCTCGTTACTAGCTCGAAGGACAGAGTCGTTCAAAAGAGTCAGTTCGTTCGCGAACGACCCATCACTATTGTAGATAGAAAATCTTAATGTATATTAATTCAACAAGCGCTTTAAACTTGATTCCTTCAATATTCTTCCCTGACTGCGTGCGTACGAGCATGAAAAACTGAACCGTGTAGATGCAGCTTAACTGTACCATCATGTTTTTTTTTAATTTAAACTGAATTCCTCCATCATACCTTAAACGTTTATTAAACTGAGATCTGTAATTGTTTTAAGGGATAAACTTCAGAACGCGATTACCTTCCTTCTACCACTACCACATGATGAACTGACTTCTGTGTTGAATTACAACAGTGTATTAGGCCTAACTGCAATTACGCCAAGAGCTTTAAAGGTAAGCTAACAGAGTTAATATACACTTTGGGTATGAACGAAAATCTTATTTTTGTACATAGCTAAGTTAAGTTAGTCAGACATCTAAAAATTCGTGGGCAGAATCTGATATGACTAAATATGTTGTTCCCGGTTTAATTCTTTACAGTTGCGTTACCAAAGGATGGCGGCGTACACTAGCTTGGTAACGTAATAGTAAAGAAGTGCCGTTCCCGAAAAGACATATTTTAGAAAATTTGACTTTACAGTTAACAGTAGTACCTTTACTCGAATAATTTTGATAAAATAAAAAGAGTTAAATTGCCGGAGATATTTATTATTTTTATAAACTCGTGGATAGAATTCTTCCAGGAATATTTCACAAACGTTGATTATACTGCAATCCTTCAATTGTTCTATGAAATGTAGTGTTATTAATGCATTATATGATACTAGGCTACTGCTGGTTTGTTTCAGTTAATAGAAAGACAAATGGCGGAGTTTTACACTGTGAATGTGCTGCAGTGTACTGTCAGAAATCGGATAGAAATGAGAAGACCTGGTTATTCCTGTTTCCTGTGCCAAGTAATGCAGCACAGCTTAAAAGGTAAGCAATCCCGTTGGCATAAGCTCAATGCAAAGATATCCTTAGATATCTTCAGTAAATAGTCAGGGTTTGTAAACTGTAGTGATTTTTAAATTTAAGTTAGAATTTTTTTGTCGAAATCAGATTTGTTTATTAAAATGAGTTTTTGCCTTCTTTTGTAATTCATTTAAACTTAATTTGGGCATTAGTTCCTACGTAATTGTGTATTTTTTAATGTGTTATTTTAAGTAATTAATAACATCGCTTCAAAAATAATTTACTATGTTTACACATAGGCCTCATTATTAATACATGAAGAGTTACAGCACTAATAACCTGCACTTAATGATAATAATAATTAGCATAGACTTAGGCAAGATATTATGCTCAGTTTGTTATTCATTAGAAAAGAATTCAACTATTTAGAGAGATTAATATTTACAAATTAATTTATCAGAAGAGCTTAGCATTGTGTGTTTTCAAACTAAATACGTAGTCCATTTGGCATTGTGCAACTTTTACTTTGAATATTGTTATGAGCTACAACTATTCGTTTCAATCCTCAGCATCATACTATGCTTTAATTAGGTGGTGATTCCGAAAGTAGGCTCTACTTGACTACCTGTACCATGTGTTCTGTTGCTCCTTAATTAGGAGTTGGGAAAAGACATATGAGAAGCAAACTTTCAAAACCTGTCCATTCCTTCAGAAAATGCTAGAATTATATGTCTGTAATAAACAAAGATTTTTCTGTGGTGAAATTTTATATGAATTTATAGGAAGAAAAATATATTTCACCATAGAAAATATTTTATTCATTGCAGAGATGCAAGTTTTTGGCATCTGAATTGTATTTTCTAAAAATGGACATATCAAGTTTTGCAAGTTTGCTACTCATATATATTGCTAATAGTTTTAAGAAGCAGCAGAACAGTCATATGTAAAAACGTTTATATTTTTTTCTTCAGGAAGTTAATTTTTCACCTTAACCATGCTAGGTGCATATAATTTTAATCTGTGATTTAAGTAGTAACAATTATCTGATGTAAACAAATTGAAAATTATTTTATTTACATCATGATTAAATCATTAATTTAAATTAATACCAACCCTGGTTTGTGTATTTTTTTAAGATAATAATAGAATTTTGATTGTAACAGGTACCAAATGTGGGCAGCTGTGGCAGAAAATCCTCATCCTTACAGAAGGGCCTATATATGTGCAAGCCGTTTTCGCAGTAATCAGTATAACGGTGACTTCAGATACAACTTACTAAGAGGGGCCATTCCATCAAGAGATGCTTGGTATCCCACTCAGGACCTACGATCCACTTCATCACCAGCCTACTTACATTAACCTTTTTCACCACCTAACATAATTGCTTCATTCATTGCACTTCACTGTGGCATCAATTTGAACCTGCAGCTTTCTCAACTGGCGAGTTTTGGATGCACTATTTACCTATTTTTAGAGAATAAATGTGGCACAATACTCTAGCAATGGGGGCATAACCAGTCCAAAAACTGCCAGTATTGAAGCTCAAAATAAGGAAATTGAAATATCGACTTATCTCTAATAAATTACATTGTACTTTTTCAAATATAGTGGTGCTTTCAATTAGCTGTGCATGAGAACCTTAAAAGTACCACTTTTTTCTTTGTATGTATTTCTTAATGGTGCTTTTGTTGAAAGCCTAAGATTAATTATTATGGTATGCCTGTTGTAGATAAATTGTTTTCTTTGTATTCTTTTTCAGTGAGTGATTCATTCATTGTCTTTATCTTTTAACAAAAAATGTGTTTAATTTTGTTGACGAGTGTATGGTAATGGACTTCATTCATTCATTCATTCATTCATTCATTATTATTATCATTATTATTGTTATCTCATTTCGTTGAAATGTCTTGATTTCTTCAGTTAATTGAAGGAAAATAAGGGGAATTCATCCATCTGAAAAAAAAAGTGGAGTACTTGACTTCTACATCATAAGCAATATAATTTTAGTAATATATAGGGCAATGATAAATTTAACGATCTTTAAGACCCTAAGTTAACATTACATAGTAATATAAATACAAATAATAATTACTAGTACAATGAGCATTTCAGTTGTGTCAGTTATAGGGCATAGGAGGGAGTCCAGTGGCAGCGATACGAATCTGCAGCTTCTGCAACTGGTGAGATTTGGGTGCATTATTTAGAAGTATTAGAGAGTAAATATGTTGATGTTTTCTAATGCCAGGCATTTGACAAAGTCATTTGACCTCTTGCACTCCAGTATTTTTCAAAATTATTGTCATGGTCAGCCACTGAAGCACAGATTTTGAGGTGTTCCAAATCCATTTCTTGGTTTGAGTAGTACAATGGACAGTTAGGAGACCGATATATTCCAATTCTATTCAGCAAAATAGTCCCCCAGTCGGATTTCCGGGCGGGACTACTTTAATGGTACAGAAGCAACTAAATTTCTTATAATGTAATGCTTGTCGTATAACATCAGCTAAGAAGAGAGTAAATATGGTACAATATTTTGTCTCTTCTCACTTTATAGATCTCTTGGATATGGAACAACAAGTTTTGATGGAGAAATCATTGCAATAAGTGAAAGTCTCAGGAATCTTCTATGCCACATCTAAATTTAAAAATACAGTTATATTGTCGGACTCCAAAGCAGCTATTCTATCAATAGTCTCTAAACACACACCTTCATCTCAAACAGCAGAAATAACTAAAATGCTCTCTCAATTAATATCACTCAATAAAAGAATTGTATTTCAATGGATACAATCCCATTGTGGAATCCTGGGAAACGAGAATGCTGATGCTTTAGCAAAGAAGGGCAGCACTGCTACTTACAGACCTGTTACTAAACCTACGTATTACTCTGTGAAAAGATCTATTAAATCTACATACTTAGACTTCAACAAACAAAATTTGATAACACAAGGTCAAGGGAAAAAATGGAACTCTCTGCATCATAATCCACAGTTAATTCCCGATTTACCACGAAAATCGTCTGTAGCTGCATTTAGATTGGCAACAGGCCATGACTGTCTTGCCAAACACCTGCATAGAATTGTAATATATCAGTCCCCTAACTACCCACTGCGCAACTCAAACCAAGAAATGGCTTCGGAACACCTTAAAATCTGTGCTTCAGTGGCTGGCTGGCCATGATAATATCTTCGAAAAATACTGGAGTGCAAGAGGTCAAATGACTTTATTGTCAAACCCCTGGCATTAGAATACAACAACATATTTTGAGCAATGGGGCCACAACATTCTCGGTATCAAAGCTCAAAATTAGGAAATGTTGCGAAGTATAGACTTATCTCTAATAAATTGTATTGCAATTTTTCTAATATGTTCAGTGTTTTGAATCAACTATACATCAGAGAATGAAAAATAATTTTTATTTGTATTTCTTAATGGTGTTTTTATTGAAAATCTAAGTTAATTTTATGTCTGTTTTAGATAAATAGTTTTCTTTGTATTCTTTAACAATGGTGATTATTGATTACTTAGATTTTTAATATCCATATATTAAACTAATGGCAGTTACTTTTAAAAATAGATGTTCAGCTCTGACGGTGTAAAACAAATAAAGTGGTGTTTTATAAATGTTTATGAACGTGCTTTGTACTATGTCACAGCAAAACATCTTATGACTATTTTCAAGCTAATGTTTGACATAAAAAAATTAAGAGCGAATTATAATTATATAACTGACCAATAATAACTTCGAAGCCAATATTCCAAAGTCAATCTTTGTTTTTATCTTCCAATACATGATACATAACATTATTTAAAAATAGTGCTTAAGGTGTTTTGGAGAGAAGTATCCTATCCTATCCTATTCGCATCCTGTATCTCAATTACATATTTTATCTAGAAGATGCAAAAACTTTTTATTAGTCAAATTTGATAAACTAATTTAATAAAAGGGTTAAATGACGGTGTTAAAAGAGGGAGTGTGTTAATGGTTTTCAGTTTCATGTTCAAACATTATATTTATATTCACATGTTAAAAAAAATGTGATATAAATATTGTGGTTGAACATGTTATTTAAACTGATAAACCATTACACACTCCTTTGGGGATATGAAAAATACTAGTATGTGTTGGTATAATAGGTATCTGCAGTTCCGATCGGGCTTTAATGTTGGCATAACGGATACCTGTAATACCGATCGGGCCGTGTAACATGGGATGTAGTTCCGCATTCTGCCGCTATGTGTAACGAGATGTAGTTCCGATGTTTTGCCGCCAAGTGTCTCGATGTCGCGTCAATAGCGTGTCGAAGGTAATGCATTGAGTTGGGAGTCTTTCTATTTATTTGTCTATGTTTATCAGTATCTGCCCAAAGTTCAACGAAGCAAAATACGAGGCGCATCCAGAAAGTAAGTTTCCCTATTAAAAAAAGAGAACACACTTTCAGGAAAACATTTATTGGCAACAGGTACAGCAATGTTTCAGCTATTTTTCAACATAGCTACCATCAGAATTGAGACACTTGTCGTATCGTGGGATCAACTTTTGTATCCCTCTGTAGTAGAACTCTGACGCCTGTGAATGGAATCAGCGTGTGACAGACGTCTTCAGCTCTTCGTCGTTGCCAAAACGCTCACCGGAGGGCAGGAATTTCTTAAGGTGCAAGAAAACGTGAAAATCGCTGGGAGCAAGATCAGGACTGTAGGGTGAATGATCAAACAACTCCCAGCCGAATTCCGTCAAAACAGCTGCTGTGCGCCGAGCCGTGTGTGGACAAGCATTGTCATGGAGGAGCACAACACCTGCAGTAAGCATTCCACGCCTCTTGTTTTGAATGGCACGTCGCAATTTTCGCAGTGTTTCACAGTAACGGTCAGGCGTTCATTGTTTCACCTCTTGGAAGGAAGTCAATGAGCAGAATGCCCTTCCTGTCCCAGAACACCGTGCACATCACTTTCCGTACCGACAGCGTCTGTTTGAATTTCGTCCTGCCCGGAGATTCACTATGCCGCCAATGCATTGACTGCTGCTTGGTTTCCCGGGGTGAAGTGCGAAATCCAAGTCTCATCGCCCGTGACGATCCTGTCGAGGAACTCGTCGCCGTCATCGTGATACCGTTGCAGAAATATCAGTGCTGCTCCTACACGTTGCATTTTGTGTTCGGGTGTCACGTTTTTCGGCACCCACCTGGCACACACTTTTTTTGAACAGCAGGTGCTTAGTGACAATCTCATGCAACAAGGATCGCGATATCTGCGGAAAATGGCTGCTCAGTTCCGTAATCGTGAAGCGACGGTTCTCCATGATGCACTGCCGCACCAGCTCAACACGATCATCATTGATGAGGGACGGTCGCCCACTGCGCTCTTCATCATGGACACTTTGACGACCTTCGGAATACTGCCTAAACCAGCGACGCATCATCTGCTTACTCATGATGTTCGGCCCATAGACCTGACAGAGCTGCCGATGAATTTCAATTGGCGTAATGCTTTGTGCATTAAAGAACTTTATCACCGACCGAACCTCGCAGGCGGCGGGAGAAGGAATAAGAGCTTGAATTTCGGACCACTGCTGCCACGCTACTGGCACCAGGCGGGACCTGTCCGGCTGGCATATGATTGATACGTCATAGATATGTTACGCATGCGCAATTGACACGGCTAATTACTTTTACTTTCAAGGGGAAAAAATCGGGAAACTTACTTTCTGGATGCGCCTCGTATATACAGCTTTTCTTTAACCATATGAACCGAGTCCTCCTCGTCTTCAATGCGTACATTGCACTGTATAAAATGCTTTCGGATTCAGGCTTGAAACGACAAAAAGCAGTCGAATACAAAGTGCAATTACCATTATAATGATGGAATTACAAAACTGTGAAATAACGACATTATATACCAATATATATCATATATATATATATATATATATATATATATATATATATATATATAGTCCACACCTGTGGAATAACTGCTAACGCGTCTGGCCGCGAAACCAGGTGGCCCGGGTTCGATTCCCGGTCGGGGCAAGTTATCTGGTTGAGGGTTTTTCCGGGGTATTCCCTCAACCCAGTTTGAGCAAATGCTGGGTAACTTTCGGTGCTGGACCCTGGACTCATTTTACCGACAGTATCACCTTCAGCTCATTCAGACGCTAAATAACCTGAGATGTTGATACTGCGTCGTAAAATAACCTACTAATTGTATCATTCGCGGTCACCATGCTGGTCATTACATTCTATAAAACTCTGTCTAGACCGACAATTATTTTCTAATCCTTGGCATGACGTTATTCGGGAATATTTATGGCGCTAGAAGAATGTGAATGAGAATTCTCAGGGAAAAATTAATGAACATTTCCTGCCTATAAATTTCCTTGCAGATTTATGAGAAATACACGACCTCTGAGGATGAATAAAGAAGTATTGAAAGAAATGATGTTACGAAATGGACAATAAGTTCCAATTACACACTGTACGCCTTTCAGAATAACCGATTTTCTTTGCTATGGCACAAATTATATTACTGTTTACGGTTTATTTTATCAACAGTAATATCATTATACATAGTTTTAATTTATCTAGAGAAAATCAAAACTATAGTGGGATTTAATTGACTATTACACAATTAGAAGAAAGTATATAAAGATTAGAAAAAATATAATACTCTAGTGCAATAAAATATTACTTTACTTACTAAAATTCTATTTCACTAATGTTAGCTTCACCAAAACGTTTGAACGGAACAGCCATTTTCAGTTGACTATCTATACGGTAAACAAATGACGGTCGCAAAGCATGTTTCATAATACCGGAAAGAATCTGCAGTTTGAAATGTTGGCAAACAAAGAAACAAAATGATGGGAAGGTGATAAACACGGAATAAATTATATAAAGATTATAAGAATTGAAGTACTCTAATACGATAAAATAGATATTAATTGACTTAATACAATTCTATTTCACTAATGTTACCTTCACCAAAACGTTTGAACGGAGCCGCCATTTTCAGTCGACTATCTATGCGGGAAATAAATGACGATCGCAAAGCATAAAGAATTTTCAGTTTGAATGTTGGAAAACAAAGAAACAAATGCTAGGGAAGTGATAAAAACAAACAAATGCTAGGGACGTGATAAAAATAAACAAATGCTAGAAAAATAATAAAATTGTAGCGATAAGCTGTCATGATTGATTGAAAGACGTTCTTTCGTATCGTTTTATTGGTCAAAAGTAGTATGATGTAGTGAAAGCGTAATGGTCTCTAAAATAATTTACTGTTAGATGGCCAACGAACACAGGCAAATATATAGTAGGTGGGAAAAATGATCAATTCCAAGCAATTGATAGAAAGAGATCTTGAGTGCACCCTTTACAAGCTTTAATTTCAGACAACAATGGTGAATAAGGAAGACAAAAACGACCATATACACGCAAAGACTTATTGGAGACATATAGGCCTACAGTATGTATTGACTTACTTCCTGGAGCTACATATGTCTGAATTGGATGATTGTCCATACACCTAGACTCACCTCCTAGACATATAATTCACCAAGAAGTCGGAAGAGGTAATTGAAATCAATTATTTTTCGCAGTGAAATGCGATCAATCAAATAATATTTCTTCATGGTTATAAGTACAGTCTGGGTTATGTTTAATATAAAAATGAGAAATATGTACATAAATATGTAGCTAAATATTGAAAAATATGTAGATAAATATCTAATAAATAGAAAATATGCACCTTAAAATGTAAACTTTATTAGATTTATTTTTGCACACTTACAAATAATTACAGGTGCACATGTGATTGAACCCCATCTATATATTTAATTTTAACTGTGGCGGAAAATTTTATGAAAAGTATACATCCTGTGAAGTTGTGTGATGTCTCTATCGAAAGCTAATAATCAGGGAACGGATTTATATGGACTAAAAATATATGAAATATGTAAATATATATGTAGTTATTTTTACCAAAATATGGAATTAAATATGGATTTTACCAAAATATGGAATTAAATATGGACTTAAAATTATAAAAAAATGACTATGTACGTTAAATATTGGTACATTTTAATCAAACTAAACAAAAATATAATGGACGTACCTTATCTTCCAATGTAGTTTCAACAAAACACAATTTTTATTGTCTGTTACCATAACAATAGGTTACAAACATTTCTTTCAAGTGCTGAAAAGTGAATCTTCTTCTATTGTCTCTGAGGATAGATTTATACTGACTAAAAGAGCGTTCGACGTCACAAGAAGTAACTGGTACATAATTCAATTTCACAATGTCTGCTGGGGATAAGTCCAAGTTAATCTTCACTGTTGATTCACCACTCATCACAGCAACAACCTTTTGTAGTTCTTCATATCCAGGGTTTTTTGAAAGTACAGTGTCCACCTTAGCTCTTACTGCATCTGCAACTTTACCTCTACCACGATTCAGTTGTTCCACAGTACTATTTATAATTTCAAAACTTTCAGATAGTGAAAGGTGCCTATTTTGGAGACTTTTGAGCGTTTTTATGATGCATGAAAATGTATGCTGAATGTGAGCTAAGTCATTCTTCACACTTATGTCACAGGTAACTGTTTTCGCAGTATCAATTGAGACTGCATCTTCAGAGTCCAATGCAAGGAGAACATTGTTAATAGAGTCTATATGTTCGGCATAATATTCAACTGCTTCTAGCCATGTACCCCATCTAGTTAAAATTGGCTTTGGTGGCAATGGAATTTCAGGGTACATTTCTTTCAACACGTTAACTCTACTGGGAGCTTTGAGAAATACTTTTTCACTGATGAAATCAACAAATCTACTTTAGGAAATTGTCTCTGACCACTTCTGCCACACGATGAAATGCATGCGCCACACAAGTAAAATGAGTCAATTTAGGATATACAACAGATAATGCTTGTCCAGCTTTGACCATATAAGGGGCAGCATCGCTAATAAAGAATAACACATTATCGTACATAATACCCTTTGGCCACAGGATACCCATAGCTTCGTTGAACAGTTTAACTATAGTTTTGTTATTGCACTTTTCTAGAACATCACAATGTAAAAGAATTCGTTCAGAATATTGTTCACTTAACAAACCGATAACTACATTACCAACAAGTCTACCTTCTTTGTCGGGAGTCTCATCAATGGAAACCCAAATTGAACTATCTTTAATTTCATCTCTTATCTTCTGTATTGTCTCATCGTAGATGGATGGAGCATACGTCTTCCTAAGTGTTGACTCATCCGGGATTGTATGTTGAGTATATTTTTCAAGGAATTCCTGAAGACCTTATTCTTTAGTTTGTAGAGAGGAATATCAGCAGAGATGAGAGAACGGCACAGGTCGATGTTAAACTCAGATCTTACATTCGATGTTGTTGGTTGTGTTAAAAACAATTGTCTCTGCTTGGAATTTAGTTGTTTGTTGGCCTGATGTTTACTAGTTGTAATGTGTTGTTGCACCAGGAACTTTTGTGTAGATGATACTGCACACTGACACAAATTACAAAATAATATTTTATTGTCAGTTGATAAACCATCTTCTTTAAATTCTGAAATGTAACTTGTTAGTTTTGATTTTAAATTGACTGAATGACGTACTTTTGGCATATTTACCGTCTTTATAGTATGATTTACAAAACTGAACCTATGTGTACTCTGACTGGCATTTAACTGTTGAGCTGCACAACTGAAGTCTGTTAAAAATTTTAAATTAAATTAATACAGTTTTGTAACTTACTTTCCCATTGTTGATAGGACTGCTAATTTTCAAATAACTCTGATGTTAAAGGGATTACTGAACATGTGTTTAAATCTCTATTGTTGAAATGTATTTTTAAAAGTTAATGGAATTTTGTTTTGTTTTATTGTTAAACCTAATATAATATGGACTGTTTTATATGAAATATGGAAAATATATGGAAATTAACGAAAATATGTACTAAACTCTAAAATATGGAAAAATATGGAAAATAAAAGTAGGATTTTTCAACCCTACACATTGTGAAACATAAAGATAATGCAAAATATAAATTATATTAGCTTTATAAGTAAATATGTATTTACATATAAATCCTTTCCCTGCTAATAATATTAATATTGCGGGAAAATCTAAATTGTTTGTAGCGAAGTTCATAAAAAGCTTTACATTTAAAAAATATGTACAACCGTCACAGTAAAGCGTAGGCCTATACCAGGATATCTTGCAATTCGTTTCGTAGTGTTGTGCAGGGGGCCGTGGTTCAAGTAAGTTAATTTATCTTCATTTGAGTTATTAATACAGCTTTTTGAGTTTTTTTGAAGGTCATGAATGGTGTCAGTAATGTGGGGCTTTGTGTATAGGAAAGGCTACGTTTCAAATAATGAAATTTCAAACATCGTGTTTCCTTAAAACGTTCACAAATTGTAGTTATCGAAGCCTTCTGTACATGCGAGGTGTTGACGTCACAATATCATGCTTTTCGAGACCTCGATACCGTATTTGTTTGTTCACCTTTCAACTGTCACGTATTTTTTCGTGCTTCAATATAGTGCGTGTGTTTTTATCTGGCATTAATTAAAAGTAATAGTGTTGTTACGTTGTGAATTTAGTCTGTTCTCCTTTATTAGTTCATTATTATGAGTGTAGCTGGTCGACCAAGAAAATGTGGTAGAAATGCAGTGCATTAAGAACTCATAAACGAGTATGTAGAAAATGATGTTTGTAACAACGTGTCAAGAATTGAAATTAGGCATGAAGACAGTACCACATATTACGATGTAAACAGCAGCAAAAACGTATACATACGACATCTTGCAGTTTATTTCGTAGTGTTGTGCAGAGAGCAGTGCTTCAAGTAATGTACTTCATCTTCATTTGAGTTATTAATACAGCTGTGTTAGGTTTTTTGAAGGTCATGAATGGTGTCAGTGATGTGGGACTTTGTGTATAGGAATTTTATTGTGATTTTCAATCTCTGTCAAGGAGCAGTTGCTGCTACAAGCCACTAGTTTACTTATTATTTGTAAGCCCAATTAATAATTAAATATTATTTCACATTTTCTGCGGTCATCGATGTCTCGTCAACAACAACCCATACGTAGAAACGACCAAGTCCAGCTCTAATCGCTTCCATTGTGTCAGTGTAGCAGGAGTTCAAATAATTTTTCCGGAGTGTTGCTTCATCTGGAATAGGCTATTGCAGTTGCAGTATTTGCTTGAAATTTTGGTACTATACATTTTTTATCCCGAGATTTTTGCAGCAACCATTGCCATGCATAATTCTTTATTAAATTCACGCTAGAAGACGAAAATATTTCCAGCATCACTTGTGTAAGAACATGTTTTTTCGACGAAGCATGTTTTTATTTCTCACTTGATGTTCAGTTTTTAAATGCTGTTTTAATTGTGACTTCATGGAGCATCCAATGCGTTTGTCACACACTTCGAACGGGACGATTTTACCATCACTAGTAAAGCCATCGTCAATTGAAATCTAATCTTTTAACTTGGATGCGACTGGCGCCATAGCAGTAGACTATTAAGGGTACGTTTACCCTGCAGCCTCGCTGCTAGCACATCGCACATGGATGTCTGGCGATTATGAAACAAACTAGTGGTCTTTATGGGTGCATTTATCCTGCAGCAGCGATGCTTACCCGGCTGCTCGCTGCTATCCTAGCCACAACGATGATCACAAACATGTTTGATTTTCTAGTCTCCACCATCGCCAGGCATCTTGAAACCTGCGCTGTGATTGGGTCTTTCAAGGAGCCTTTCTCCACTCTTTATTTACTGCACTATTCATTTCCCGTGTTAGCAAAAGAAAATTCAATTTAACAACTAGTAAATTACTACAGGGACATCATTTTATTTTTACTAACATTTTTAATATTAACTTGCCTTTACCTCTGGATCAACGCCGTTTGCTACCCCCTTCCACGACTGGAGTTCGATGATAATGTCGTAATATACAAACAAATTACTTTGCTAGGTATAGGAGGGAAGAAAAGAAGTTAATCCATTTACGTAAACTAGAAAATATTGCGCTTTTGAGTTTGATAATTTTCATTAGGTTTCTGTTTAATCAAAATACAGCACAGTATTAACAATGCGTGTTTTTACTCATGAACTGAGCTATCCATGTTGACGTATTCATTATGCAGTGTATATTATACTGTCTACAGCACATTAGCGTACAATATAGAGAATGAAGTTAAATTGAAAAGTAATCATAATATGGATATTTATTTTTTTAAATACTTTTTTTAAATTGGTGGCCGTTCATTTCGATACAGGCTTCAGTTCTAATGTGCATATTATTGCACTATAGATTATTGTACCTAATCCCAATTACCAGTTTCGTCCTTCGTATTAGTAACTCACGTTGAAATAATTCTTTACCTACTCTATAAAAAAGACCTTACGTACTGTAAATTCAATCTTCACTTCTGCCCGACCCGAAAAGATAAAATTACTCAGACATGCTATCTACTGTCCGTCCAAGTGGTTATGTCGCAGGGCCGTAGAAAGGGAGGAAATCACGTGACAGTTAATTACTTTTATTTAAGTTATTTTAAACAGTTGTATAATATTACGTAGACGTCCAGTTCCTAACAAAAATTAATGTTCTCAGAAAAGAGCAAAGACAGCCCAGCCACTAGCTGGCGAATAAAAGCTGGTAGGGGAAACCGGGATACGACGTAGGCAAATGGACGACAGTACCTGTGCGAAAATGGTTCAATATTGAAAGCTCTTTCGTCACTGGAAAACGCGAACATATTTTTGGAACGTACTGTTTACTATGACCGTAAGGCTACTATGACAGTATAAGAGGCCTTGGATCTGTGTGGAGGACGGTTGAACTTCATTAGTAGAAGGGGTGGGAGTGAAGTACATTCAAAAAGTCAGATACAATAAAAATTCAAGTAAAAATAAAATGATGTCCCTGTATAATCCACTAGCATATGTAGTAATAGGGAAAAAATGGTTAGGTTTTTCCCTTTGGGTATAAGGTATGAAAACCCAGATTATAAAATAACAATGTGTAATTCGAAAACAGGGAAGAGAATGTTGGGCATACTTAGATATCAATAAAGCAATGGAAGGTTAACGGTTAACATTATTATCATCAATCACAAAGATATGGAAGCAATGGAAGATAATGCATACAAATTAATAAAATGTATATAAATATAGAGTAACAAACAAAAGACTTTTCATTCATTCATTCATTCATTCATTCATTCATTCATTCATTCATTCATTCATTCATGGGTAGGTCTTTCATTGTAAACCTTACATTCTCCAATCTTTGCTATTATTCATCTTCCTATTGTAGTCTTCGCTTATGATCCATATATCTTAATGTCGTCTATCATCTGATATCTTCTTCTGCCACGAACTCTTCTCCCGTTCACCATTCCTTCCAGTGCATCCTTCAGTAGCCAGTTTCTTCTCAGCCAGTGACCAAGCCATTTCCTGTTTCTCTTTCTGATCAGTTTCAATATTATTCTTTCTTCACCCACTGTTTCCAACACAGCTTCATTTCTTTTTCTATCTATCCGTTTCACATGTTCCATTCTTCTCTATATCCACATTTCAAATGTATCTAGTTGCTTCTCTTCATTTCGTTATAATGTCCATGTTTCTGCCCTATACAATTCTACACTCCACACAAAGCACTTCACTAGTCTCTTCGTTCTTTTTTCAAATGTCCGCAGAAGATACTCCTTTTTTCTACCTAGCATTCTTTGCTATTCCTATCCTCATTTGACTTCCTGGCAGCAGCTCATTACACTGCTTATAGTACACCCCAAGTATTTGAAGCTGTCCACTTGTTCTACTGCCTCGTTCAGAATTCTCATGTTTACGTACTTTATTTTTCTTCCGACAACCATGGTTTTCGTCTTGTTTACATTTATCTTCATCCTATACTGCTCACAGTTGTCATTTAGCTCCATTAGTATCATCTCCTCTTCTGCTAACAACGTCATATCATCATAATGTATACTTGTATCAAACTTTAAAATATCAGTCTTTATGACTTATCGTACAATATACATAAAAACAAGTTATATTTAATAACATTTCTTCTAAATTTATTTATAACTTCAAACGTTTTCGTACTTCTACTAACAACGTCATATCATTATAACATATGCTTCTATCAAACTTTAAAATATCAGCCTTTATGACTTCCCATCTATATATAAAAAGCAAGTTATATTTTATAACATTTCTTCTAAATTTATTTATAACTTCAAACGTTTTCGCACTTCTGCTAACAATGTCATATCATTATAATATATGCTTCTATCAAACTTTAAAATATCAGTCTTTATGACTTCCCATACAATATATATAAAAAAACAAGTTATATTTTATAACATTTCTTCTAAATTTATTTCTAAGTTCAAACGTTTTCGCTTTTCTGGGGGATCATCAGGCAATATATAACAATATACGCAGCATCAATTTTTTTATTTTTATTGGGTTATTTTACGACGCTGTATCAACATCTAGGTTATTTAGCGTCTTAATGATATGAAGGTGATAATGCCGGTGAAATGAGTCCGGTGTCCAGCACCGAAAGTTACCCTGCATTCGCTCGTATTGGGTTGAGGGAAAACCCCGGAAAAAACCTCAACCAGGTAACTTTCCCCGACCGGGATTCGAACCCGGGCCACCTGGTTTCTCAGCCAGACGCGCTGACCGTTACTCCACAGGTGTGGACCGCAGCATCAACTCTAATAAGACTGTAGATATTAAATTTTCTTTTAACAGAAATAGCTATTACTGACTTGTCTTCCTCAGTTAAATTCCTAGGCATTCACCTCGAAGCCGGTCTCGGCTGGAGTACACACATAGAATATCTTGTTAATAAAATTAATAAAGGAATTTTCATGTTACGAATCCTCAGACAAACACTATGTTATAATTCTTTACTTACAGTTTATTATGCCCATATTTACAGTCACTTAAGTTACGGGATGCTTTTGTGGGGCAACCATACTTCGGTTTCTAAGTTGTTTATCCTTCAAAAGAGAGCAGTGAGAATTATTTGTGGTGTCTCTTCTATAACTCATTGTAAACCACTTTTTGTACAACTAGGAATACTTACGTTGCCGTCAATGTTTATTCTCGATTTCCTTCTGTATGTTAAGCGTAATGTGCATAATCTTCCTACTTGTTCATCATTCTACCCGTTCCAGACTTGACATATATTTCACCAAGTACAAATATAGTACTACAAGCAATAGTTTTATTTCCATATCTTATAAACTTTATAATTCTTTACCATTGTATATAAGAAACAAGTCATATTTTACTTTCAGAAGGATGGTGAGGAGGACATTGATGGCAAATCTAATCTACAGTGTCAATGATTTTAGCAATATTACGTTTTAGATACAATTTGTTTTAACCTCATGTAATTGACAAATCTGTACATTTTAACCTGATTTTATACTATTTATTTTAAAACTGTTAACCTCTTTTTGTGATTATCCGGTGATTGTATATTTATTTTTGATTTTATTTTTACATTTATTTATTTTGTAGTAACCATGTATTATATATTTCTACTCTGACGTTGTCTATGGCTGTAAATCGCTGAATGACATTAAATTCATCTATCTATCTATTAAATATAACATATTAACATTATGTGCTTGTGAAAATGTGTATTATACAACTGTGAATTTCAAGATAAACTTAAGAATGGCTTATTGTCATCATACCATCAATTATATATTAAAAGTGACTTGCCTATGTGTAAGATAATATTGCATTGAAATGTCAATGAGAATTAATTTTATTAAAATACGCAGACGCTAGAGCAGTGCATATTCGGCAATACTAAAACAATCGAATATAAACACGCTAGTAGATATCATCGCATCACAACCTTTATTATTTTTTAAGTACAGACAAACAAGGCGGATAACATAAAATCTTGCAATATTAACTGCCACAATATCCATAACTTTTACAGATATCAGAATTGAGCATATGGACGTATTCACCATACTACCAATCAATTTACAACGTCATCTTATCTTCTTACGACAAACCTAAGTTCTAACTTAAATGAGACATTGCACCGTGTTCATAATGTATGTATAAGATTCGTCTGTAATATTCGGAAATTTGACCATGTAACACCGTCTCTTGAGCTGCTCTCGTGGGATCGTCTAAAGGAACGAAGAATCATACACGCTCTTTCACTTCTATACAAAATTTTACATAACTCTTCTCCAAATTACTTGTCTTCACGCTTTCAGTTCCTAACTACTTCACGAAATCAGCATCAATCTCTCCTCTCTATTCCTCGTCACAGAACTTCCCTATACTCATCCTCCTCTTATACTGCATCATTGCCTCGCCTCTGGAATTCGTTACCTAGTGACGTCAGGGATGGCCGGACACTGTCACACTTTAAAAGTAAACTAGAAAAGTAGGCTATATTTTATCTCACGAAATCCGTTTCTGGGAAGTTGCTAGATTTACGTCGAAGTTTTTATCTTTAGTACGAGTATTTTGGAAATAATTTTCTTTTGTTACATCAACCCTTTTTCTTTCATTTGTGCCAGGATGCTAGAACAGCTCATTGTCTCTGGTTAATAACAATGATGCTGAGTATTACTGTTATTTTGTGTCTGTATTTGTTGTATATCTATATTTTTACTTCTTCCATCATTTAATGTGTTAGATAAATTTTTTTAATATTTTCAATTTCTACTTGTATGTTCAGTTGTTGTTTTTTATACAGGGACATCATTTTATTTTTACTAACAGTTTTAATATTAATCTGGCTATACCTTTCTATTAACGATGGAAACAGGAAACACCGTTTGCTCCCCCTTCCACGACTGGAGTTCGATGATACTGGCGTAAAATACGAATCACTTTACTAGGTATAGGAGGGAAGAAAAGTAGTTCATCCATTTATGTAAACTAGGAAATATCGCAATTTTGAGTTTGATAATTTTCATTAGGTTTTTGTTTAATCAAAATAGAGTACTGTATTAACACTTAGTGTTTTTACTCACGAATTGAGCTATCCATTCGGACGTATTCATTACGCAATAAATATTGTACTGTATGTTGCACATTAGCGTACAATATAGAGAATGAAGTTAAATTGAAAAATAATCGTAATATGGATATTTAAACACATTTCTGAAAATGGTGCCGTTCATTTCGATACCGGCTTCAGTTCTTTTGTGCATATTATCACACTATAGACTATTGTACCTAATTCCAATTACCAGTTTCGTCCTTCGTACGAGTAACTCATGTTGAAATAATTCTGTACCTACTCTAAAAAAAGAGTACCTTACGTACTGTAAATTCAATCTTCACTTCTGCCCGATCCGAAAAGATAAAATTATTCAGAAATGCTATATACTGTCGGTTCAAGTGGTTTTGTCGCAGAGTCGTAGACGGGAGTGGGGAAGATCACGTGACAGTTAATTACTTAACGAGGCCCTTTTATTTAAATTATTTTAAACAGTTGTATAATATTACGTAGACGTCCAATTCCTAACAGAAATTAATGTTTTCAGAAAAGAGCTAAGACAGCCCAGCTACTAGACTTTACAGAGGGGCGAACAGAAGCTGGTGGGGGAAACCGGGATGCGACGTAGGCAAACGGACGACAGTACCTGTGCGAAAAATATGATTCGATATTGAAAGCTCTTTAGTCACTGGAAAACGCGAACATATTTCTGGAACGTACTATACCCACTAACTCAGTACTGCTTACGCGCCCTCGGCTCTGTGTCGTGAACGGTTGGAAGTTTACTAGTAGAGGGGTGGGAGTGAAATACATTCAAAAACTCAGGTACAATAAAAATTGAAGTAAAAATAAAATGATGACCCTGTATAATATTTATTTTGTCACTCGTTGTTACAGTAGATTAATTGCATCGTAATGTAAAAGTATTCTTGTAGTTGTATTGCATTTCTGGTGGTGTGGAAGAGAAGGCGTCATCGTCTTAACTGCACCAGAATAAATACATTAATTAATACGTGATAAAGTTAAAATGTCTACGGTTGGACTTGACATTTAGAAATACAGTAGATTAGTAAAGTTTTTTTTACAAATATGACATCAATAATCACAATTTATGGTACTAGTTTTATATAATCTTGCTCTCATCATTGCAGGATTTAATGATTTTAAAAAGTTCATTATCGAACATTGTAAAATTTCAAGAAACGGACTTAATATAGATTTTTGTTCAAAAGTGCTAGCTGAGAGCACTGCTGTGTAGGACGCATCTTTATTAATTAAATTACGAAGGCCACCTTCAAACATTTATTTCGCACAAGTCAACAGTTAACACTAATTAAAATCTGGCACGTGCTGGATCTCAACGGCACAAGAAAGAGCGAGTGTTTTCTGTTACTATCTCAACGAGAGTACCCTCGGCCCCTATTCTGGATGATCGCTACTGCTCCATGTTCCATATGTTGACAACTTAGAATTTCGTTTACCAGCAACTCTTAACTTATACAGGGACATCATTTTATTTTTACTAACATTTTTAATATTAACCTGGCTATACCTTTAGAGAAACGGAAACACAGATTGCTCCCCTTCCACGACTGTAGTTCGATGACACTTGCGTAACACACAAACAAATCACTTTACTAGGTATAGGAGGGAAGAAAAGTAGTTCATCCATTTACGTAAATTAGGAAATATCGCGATTTTGAGTTCGATAATTTTCATTAGGTTTTTGTTTAATCTTAATACAGTACTGTGTTAAGAATAAGTGTTTTTACTCACGAACTGAGTTAGCCATTCGAACGTATTCATTATGCAGTGTACAGTATATTACTGTATACTGTCTACAGCACATTAGCGTACAATATAGAGAATGAAGTTAAATTGAAAAATAATCATAATATGGTTATTTAAAAACATTTTTGAAAATGGTGACCGTTCATTTCGAGACAGGCTTCAGTTCTTTTGTGCATATTATCACACTATAGACTATTGCATCTAATTCCAATTGCGAGTTTCGTCCTTCGTACTAGTAACTCATGTTGAAATAATTCTGTACTTACTCTATAAAAGAGTACCTTACGTACTGTAAATTCAATCTTCACTTCTGCCCGACTGCACAGATAAAATTACTCAGACATGCTATCTACTGTCCGTCCAAGTGGTTATGTCGTAGGATCGTAGAAAGGGGGAAAATCACGTGACAGTGAATTACTTAACGAGGCACTTTTATTTAAGTTATTTTAAACAGTTGTATAATATTACGTAAACGTCCAATTCCTAACAGAAATTAATGTTTTCAGAAAAGAGCTAAGACAGCCCTGCTTTTGCAGAGGGGCGAACAGAAGCAGGTGGGGGAAATCAGAATGCGACGTAGGCAAACGGACAGTACCTGTGCGAAAATATGATTCAATATTGAAAGTTCTTTCGTCACTGGAAAACGCGAACATATTTCTGGAACGTACTATACTCACTCAGCGCTCTTTACTATATGCGGTCTTGGATCTGTGTGTAGAGGGGAACTTCATTAGTAGAAGGGGTGGGAGTGAAGTACATTCAAAAACGCAGGTACAATAAAAATTGAAGTAAAAATAACATGATGTCCCTGTACTATAAAAGCATCCCCCTATCATCTCTTCACCCAGAGACGTGTATAAGAGTCACTCTGTCCCCATAAGAAATACGTTTGTTTACTTCGGCGATGAGGCTACTGCAAACGATTCGCGCGATCGTCTAGAGCAAACTAGTCGTATTGTTATGATTAGTACAGGGTTCCGAACTGAGGCTTTTTCGGTGCTCGAGACTACGAGAATCAGATTCGAGGCTCTCTCGGGAGCCGCGTACCGAAAGATGAGGGGTCTTATACTTGGGAAGGTCTAGGTTTGCAGAGCTACCTGATGTCTTGGGAAGGGTCAGGGAGGGTGAGTTGAACTAATCCTGGGACACAGACACTTGTATAACAGTATTTCCTCGTTTTTTTTTCCTCCCTCTCCCTCCCCAAACCAGTCCATCTGGAGACGTTGTCAGTGGTGAATGTTATTACAACCGTGCGTTAATAACATTTTTTCAGTGTAGTTTGAGAAGGTGCCTATAATCATTTTATAATTAAAATGTTACAAGTATCGTGCTTTATATTAGGTCTACTTGTCCTAGTGTTTGTGATTCTTGGTGTAGGAACAAGAGGAAAGAAACTGCAGTCTGACGCCAGGGATATAGTGTGCAATGTACATAAGTTTTTCGTGGAGGAGTACGATGCCTTGAAAGTCGGAAATCCTACAATAAGCGTGGCGAACTGCTGCTGCGTGTGGAGTATCTGAACGCACTGTTTACCGTATCCTAAATGAAAAAGAGAAGCAGATGTATCAGGATGAAAAGTGTCAACTCCGGGCAAAAAGCGGCCGCAAAGAACTCCCACGAAAACCAATATAGACTCATTCACTGCGGCCGCCATCAAGAGGCAGATTTACTCCTTGTATAAGGCTGATTTCATTCCGAGTGTGGAAGATATTCGTGATGCTCTCGATAAGTCTGGGTTATTTTCTGGCAGTAAATGGTCGGTCCGGGAATTATTAAAAAAACTTAATTTCCGTTACGCTAAGGATAACTTCGGACGGAAGCTTCTGCTACAGAAACCCGACATAATTTCTAAGCGATTCCATTTCTTAAGGAGGATGCGCGACTTAAGAATAACCGGCCGCCCTATCGTTTACCTAGACCAAACATGGATAAACATTAATCACACGAAGAGCAACATTTGGGTTTGTGACGATGGTGACATTCCTCTGAACGTGCCCTTAGGAAAAGGAGGAGGATTTATTATTGTGCATGCTAGATCTTCCTCTGGATTTATACCAGGAGCCTATCACAGTTTTAAGTCAAAATCTACCAACGATCCCCATGAGGAAATGAACACCGTTAATTTCAAACATTGGTTCGAAAACAAACTCCTTCCGAACATTCCACAAAACAGCATTATAGTAATGGACAACGCCTCTTACCATTCTGTACATTTAAATAAAGCTCCCGCTTCTGCATCTTCTAAATCAGACATGCAGTCTTGGTTACGTCAGAACAACATAGAGTACGACCCAAAGGCGACAAAAATCGTACTGTACGACATAATAAAATTGAAAAAGGAAAAATTGTAAGGTACGAACTGGATACATTAGCTCAAAGTGAACCACACCGGCATACCGTAGTACGACTGTCACTATACCACTGCAATTTTAGTGCCATTGAGTTCATCTGGGCTCAAGTGAAAAATGATGTCGCTAAACATAATGTATCTTTCAAATCCAGTGATGTTATAAAATTATTTGAAGAAGCGTTGTCCAAGGTTACGCCAGAGAATTGGAGAAATGCGTGTGAACATGTTAAAAAGGAAGAGGATTTTTATTGGGAAAGGGATGGAATGATTGACAAAGCGGTGAATCGTTTCGTAATAAGTTTTGACTCTGATAGTGACGTCGATGACGGTGACGGCAACATGGAAGTAGAAGTAGAAGAATCCGCCACTGCACATACAAATAGTTTCATGGAGGGTGTCTGTCTCTTGCCACCACCCCCCCGCAGAGTTCCGGTCAGCCACTGAGTGAGTGAGAGCTAAGAACTTAAATGGGAAACTTTGGAAAACAGACGTAGGAAAACTAGAATAACATCATTGTATAGAGCACATCTAGGTCAGAAAGCATGGGTAGACATAACGGCTCGGTTAGAAAAGCCAACGTACTATGGTAGGAACGATCATGATTTTAAAATCAAATGTAGGAAACAGAAAACGGATGTAGGTAAATTCTCATTTTTAAATAGAACTATAAATGATTGGAATGACCTACCTGCAGCAGTCTTTGAGGGCTGTCCTTCCTTAAGGAGATTCAAGAATAATTTAAAGAGTTGTGTATAAAGTGAAAATTAAAATTAAGGTGACATTCAACATTTAATTTTTTAAGGTGACATGTATTTATCTAGCCTGACGAGTTTACTTCCTTGGTTTGAATTGTAAATTATTTAAAAATAGCGTGTAAGAGGGCCTTAGATAGAAATGTTTAGTTTAAATGTAGTTCTGTTTATAAGTATGCATAAGAATGCAATTGTTTGACTTATTTGAACTGTTGTATCAGTGAAGCGAGGTGAGTCAGTGAAGTTATAGTTTTACAGTGCAGTGAACAGTTCCGATCAGTGATAATTTATAGCGTCAATGAAATGTGTTCTATAGTGTCAGTGAAATGTGTTACAGAGTGTCAGTGAAATGTGTGCTAAAGTGTCAGTGAAATGCGTCATAGTGCCACTACAGGGAATGAGATGAGAGTAAAGTGAAAGACTATTGAAACTTATGTAGGACCTATACATAATTATGTAGGTTGTGTTGTAAAATTAGGTGTTTTATTTTATGTTTTATTATTATTGTGTTAAATTGTATTGTGTATTCTTATTGTATTGTGTATAAAATTGTATATGTGTTGCAAATTGTATTATGTATTGTAAATTTTATTGTGTATAGCTTATCATTTTAACTGTGTATTATTAATATTGTATATACCACTGCCACCGGGTACTTGCCCACTTGCAGTATAAATAAATACATACAAATATATCTTTCTCTGTCTAAATTTCTCTGCCTACTAAAGAATTCTATACTATAGGTTATTCTAGCGAACAGAGCGCGGGCCATGTAAATACGAGACGTTGGCGAGATTTGCTGACTTTAGAGAAGAAATTGAAATATTTTAAAGGAGAAAAATTTGACGTACTACCTGAATTTGAAGATGACATTTGGTGGCAAGGCCTTGGATTCCTGTCCGACATATCTACCAAATTAAATTACCTTAACGTAAGTCTTCAGGGAAACGTTTCGCTGGTAGGCTACCACATTTACATGACAGAGTCAAAAACTTTTAGTCTTAACTGTCCTTGTTTGGTACGCACTTAGTGCAAGTAATTTAGAGCAGCGGTGACCAAAACTCGAACGGCAGTGATTACACGTGAGTGGGAGTCTATGAAGTAAAGGGACGGGGGAGAGGTACTTGGCATGAAAACTACAACCAGTGGTGGTTCGTGCACTGACATTGAGTTCTTCATCAAGCCGCTAATAAAAATAGCAAGCTTTGCTGTATCAGTAATGTCACTACTGTCATCAAGAGTCAATAATACATATAATGTATGTACTTATACATTTCTTGCTTTTTTTTTTTTTTAATATTCCTCATGAACACAATCAGAAATCTCCTGAATTCTGTTCTGGATATTTAGTAGAGAATGCGCAGTTTTTGAAAATTAACAACATTCATTGGACAAATCACTTCAGCCATCTTGATCATTACGCTTCTAAAAAATCTCCTCCGTTGGAAGGCTTAAGAGAACGAGCTATGTCGGTCGCCACTAGATAGTTGGCTTGCTTACATTTTATTTCTCTTATCTTTCTCTTCATGCCGATGATTTATGGCTGATTTCAATTCTTGGAGTTTAATAGCTCGTTTCATTACTACACTAGCACGTAATATTCAATCAGTTTCTCTATATTAAGTTATTATTATTATTATTATTATTATTATTATTATTATTATTTACTGCTGCTGGGTTTGGAATTGAACGGGTTACATCAGCTTCTTGTCTATGCGGATGACGTGAATATGTTAGGAGAAAATCCACAAACGATTAGGAAAACACGGAAATTTTACTTGAAGCAAGTAAAGCGATCGGTTTGGAAGTAAATCCCGAAAAGACAAAGTATATGATTATGTCTCGTGACCAGAATATTGTACGAAATGGAAATATAAAAATTGGAAATTTATCCTTCGAAGGGGTGGAAAAATTCAAATATCTTGGAGCAACACTAACAAATATAAATGACACTCGGGAGGAAATTAAACGCAGAATAAATATGGGAAATGCCTGTTATTATTCGGTTGAGAAGCTTTTGTCATCTAGTCTGCTGTCAAAAAATCTGAAAGTTAGAATTTATAAAACAGTTATATTACCGGTTGTTCTGTATGGTTGTGAAACTTGGACTCTCACTCTGAGAGAGGAACATAGGTTAAGGGTGTTTGAGAATAAGGTGCTTAGGAAAATATTTGGGGCTAAGCGGGATGAAGTTACAGGAGAATGGAGAAAGTTACACAACACAGAACTGCACGCATTGTATTCTTCACCTGACATAATTAGGAACATTAAATCCAGACGTTTGAGATGGGCAGGGCATGTAGCACGTATGGGCGAATCCAGAAATGCATATAGAGTGTTAGTTGGGAGACCGGAGGGAAAAAGACCTTTGGGGAGGCCGAGACGTAGATGGGAGGATAATATTAAAATGGATTTGAGGGAGGTGGGATATGATGATAGAGATTGGTTTAATCTTGCACAGGATAGGGACCGATGGCGGGCTTATGTGAGGGCGGGAATGAACCTTCGAGTTCCTTAAAAGCCATTTGTAAGTAAGTATTATTACTGCTGCTACTGGTAATATTATTATTATTATTATTATTATTATTATTAAATCAATAACTAGTAAATAACTGATAATAGTCATTTGGGATGCTATGTATAGACATTTCGCTAGCCCGCGCTACGAGCGTGCTAAACTAACCCCGGCTATCGACTGATTATTTGTACAGGATTGATATCATATCATATCGCTAACACTGGTTTATGAATACGAAAAACGTTAGTTCGCTGATCATCCACCGGAAGCCCGGGCTAAGAATGTCTATGAATATGGCTCCTAAAGATTAAAAAAATTAAAATGTAGATATAGCGTAGTGTAGTAATTATTTCATACTTCAAGGGAATATGTAGGCCTATACATTCAGGCACGTAGATAAAAGTTATGGTAACACTTGCTGATAAAGAATAAGAATAATAATAATAATATCTATTATGCTTGTGTATTCAGCGTAATGCTCTGTAATGTCGCTTCTATATACTACTACTAATTGAACCGTTGAGCAAAGCAACATATTACATTTTCTCCGACAGAACAGCGAATAAATTCCTCTTCCCATTCTGTACGAAACCTTCTGTTCCTGCTCTTAGAGACAGAGGGTTTGTAGAGCGACATGGTACCGACACTGCTTACCTTCAGTACGTGAGCGAGACAGAGAGCAATGTAGTTGGGGAAACTTAAAAGACATTACAATTGGAGATTATAATTTTGAAAGAGTTACGAATTTTAAATATCTTGGATCCATAATTACTGAAGACAATAATACCTCTGAGGAGATAAAAGAGAGATTGAAAGAAGGGAATAGATGTTATTGAGCACTTCTCCAATTAATGAGTCGAAGACAGGAAAAATAAAGCTATACAGAACGGTGTTGAGACCAATTGTCACCTATGCATCGGAAACCTGGTCTATGCTTAAGGAAGACGAAAATAGAATTGTTATTTGGGAGAGAAAAATTTTAAGGAGAATATATGGACCAAAGTTTGTAAACGGAAAATGGAGATTGCAATACAATAGTGAGTTGTACGAGTTGTATGGTAAACCTTCAATATTGGGGGAGATAAAAAGCTCAAGATTAAAATGGCTGGGCCATGTAGAAAGAAGAGAAGAGAACTCATTACTACACAGGATATATAGAGGAAATCCAGGAGGAAGAAGACGCACAGGGAGACCTAGAAAGACATGGATGAAAGATGTGGAGGAGGATATGAAGGAGAGCTGGGGATCCGAACGTGGAAGAGGCGACAGGAATGATTGGGCTTCACTTGTTAGGCAGGCTTTAGTCCTACAAGGGCTGTAATGCCACAGATGATGATGAATGACAGCTAAGAAAATTAAGGCAAACACTCATGGACTTGTGAAGAGAACGCGTTGTCAGCTTTGCAGGAAAGCAGTTTGTTCCTGCAAAATGTAACATGTAAGTAAATCTATTTGACGCAAATAAAAGTACTTCATTATTCCAATAAGCATCGGCAAACACTCATTGCATTTCGTCAATAAATTCATTCCTGAAGAAAACAAAAAAGAGCGCTTGTTCATACAGAGCTGACTAGTCTTTCTATATCGCGCGCTCGCAGGCTTCCCCTACCCTCGCGCTGGTGAGAACCATTCGGCTTCCTTCGGTCAAAGCAGCTACGTCCTTGACAGCAACTGCAACATCAACGGCTCTGCTGGAAGCCTCAGTTCGGCAGACAGAAGTAAATTATTTCCACTTTTATTTTAAGGGGAGAGGATGGTATTTTATAAAACTTTTTTCCTATTTCGTGTAAAATATTAATTTTTTTGTATGTAGAGAGCTCATAGCTGTGGCAACTCAACAAAATAAAAAATATTTTGAAAAAAAATATATTCGGTGGCCCAAAATATACCCAATGCAGGATTGTACTAAATCCGATATATCTAAACCGTTTTTAAAGATAGATTCAAACAATTTTTTGCAATGTATTTGCAAAAGTATGTTCTACAAACTGTCTGTAACAGAATTTTGATGTTGGTCCCTATGTTTGTAAAATAAACAATTATAATTTAATAACAATTTTCTAATTTCCTTTCTTGCAAACAAACGGACGTATTTTTAAAATGAAGTCAATTAACAAAATTCTGTTACAGAGAAAAGTTTCCTAATACGTAGTCTCCAGAATGTGTGTTCTAAATTTCATGCATGTATCTTTAATAGTTCAGAAATTATATCCATTTTTGTCTGGCAATGTAACAAAATAATGAAGTTACTGGAAACCGATAAAAGTGGGCGCGTGTGATTTAAAAATCCAGAACGCAGGAAGTTTAAAAATGACGTCTCAACATCCGACAAGGGCACAAATACCCACAAAATGTTATGCTGTGCATTCCACACATATCAAAGAGTATTTTGAAGAAAAAAAATTTTTCAATTTAATTTACCGGAAAAAACAATAAAAGTGGGCGAGTGATTTAAAAATCCAGAACGCAGGAAGTTTAAAAATGACGTCTCAACATTCGATAAGGGCACAAATACCCACAAAATGTTATGCTATGCATTGCACACATATCAAAGGAGTATTTTGAAGAAAAAGAAATTTTCAATTTAATTTACCGGAAAAAGACAATATAAGTGGGCGAGTGATTTAAAAATCCAGAACGCAGGAAGTTTAAAAATGGCGACTCAACATCCGATAAAGGCACAAATACCCACAAAATGTTATGCTATGCATTCAACACATATCATAGAGTATTTTAAAGAATTTTTTTTTTAATTTGCTAATTTTTCACCACAAATACCATCCTCTCCCCTTAAACAGTTCATGGCTTTAAATATATTTGGTTGTAGCACAAGGATGATGATGATAGTGAAATTTGAAGGGCGCGTCAGTATCAATGGCTATTTGCACCCATGCCTATAGTTTTTCTTTAGGTGTGGTGAAATTAAATTGTTATTGCATAACTAAAATTCACACCGACTAAAAACGTTGACACATTAAAACACACTATTATTGGACGAACAAGGTGACTCCTGATATAAAATAACATTAAAACGAACACGTAGTAGTCCCAAGATAATGTGAGACAATCATATAATAATAAAACAATCACTGCCACAAGAAATATGTGGCAGTGTTACATAACAACAATCAGTAAAAATCGGATGCATAAGGTCCGATTAATAAAGTGTAATTAAAAGAAAGGTAACTAAAATAATCTCCAGATGTAAAGGGTCTGGAGAAGAAATAACAATGGGCTTAAAGGACAAGGGTCGATTTCTAAAACACGGAAGAAATCGTGATTCCGAACCTCGGCTTTTAAACCGCGATAGAGGTCTGAATCCTTATGCGCTTTCTAAAACGAAGTCGAGACGCGGATTGAGAAGAAACCGAGGTTCGTGGGTTTTATATATGGCAACGCAGCTTAGAATCGATTTTTATTCTTGTAAACAGTCGATATTGGAAAGGAATGAACATCGGGATTAATATTTATATTGAATTGCACAAAGTCACATTCTTTTGTTCTCAGCTAACGTATTGTTATATTTACTAATTTACAGAATATATGTGCGTTTAAAATACCAGTATTACTTAATATTTAATAGGGAACGGATTTTTAGGTACCAGAATGATTTTGCCCAAATAATTAGCATAAATTGAGTGTTTATATTGTAGTTTATCATTTGTTCATAACTACTACCAACATTAACTACCTGAAAACCCGGTTCTAAGGAATTAATTACCTAAATATTAAATGGATTAAAATTTCAATTGAAACTAAAATGTAGCATGGTTCTGTTTTCACATGTACTAGGCTAGTACTACGTGGAAAGCCCCAGTAGCATAAAACTTAAAATAACAAGATAAAATCACGTTTGCTTTATATTTTTATAGGCCCACATCAATTTCGAGTATTACATAAAATGTCCAAAATTACTGTAAAAACTACGAATTAAGTTAAATAGTCTTATGGGCATTAATTTATAATATAAAATATTAGATCTTACTTCCCTGAAATCAACAAGAAGGTGTATAAAAATTGTCAACTCGCCGCCTCTTGCACTTCGTTGCAGATTGTAATTATTTAGCGTTCCTGCTCAATTTTGTGTTGATTCTTTCGAAAATCGAAATATTCGTCTGAAATGACCGTTGTTATATAGTTACAAAGGATTATTCCTGTCACTCATCACTCTAATCCGGGGATTTAATATCCATACAGACAAATTTTCCTTTGGTAATCATCCAGCTGATCTACTGCCTCCATCTTGTATACATGAAGCCGTGGTTTTAAACCTACCCCAGCCGTGGCCTCTGCTTCAGACCATGGCACAGTGGTCTAGAATGCAAATTTAGCGGGACATGTTAATAACTTTTCAGCTGTCTAACAGATTTTTATGAAATTTTACACAGTAGTTACTGGTAGCATATATGTTTTGTATACAAGCTCTGATTACGTTGGTATAAGGGGAACTACTCCTTATAGGGGGGCGCATTTAGACAAAATTAGAAACTTTTCTCCTATCTGACAGATTTTTATGACATTTTACAGAGCAGTTACAAGTAGCATATATGTTTTGTATACAAGCTCTGATTACGTTGGTATAAGGGGAACTACCCCTTATAGGGGGGCGCATTTAGACAAAATTA
This sequence comes from Periplaneta americana, assembly GCA_025594305.2. Taxonomy (NCBI): domain Eukaryota; kingdom Metazoa; phylum Arthropoda; class Insecta; order Blattodea; family Blattidae; genus Periplaneta; species Periplaneta americana. Next base: position 137,730,447 of record JAJSOF020000017.1, on the reverse strand, counting down.
GAAACTTTTCTCCTATCTGACAGATTTTTATGAAATTTTACAAAGCAGTTACAAGTAACATATATGTTTTGTATACAAGCTCTGATTACGTTGGTATAAGGGGAACTACTCCTTATAGGGGGGCGCATTTAGACAAAATTAGAAACTTTTCTCCTATCTGACAGATTTTTATGAAATTTTACAGAGCAGTTACAAGTAGCATATATGTTTTGTATACAAGCTCTGATTACGTTGGTATAAGGGGAACTACTCCTTATAGGGGGGCGCATTTAGACAAAATTAGAAACTTTTCTCCTATCTGACAGATTTTTATGAAATTTTACAAAGCAGTTACAAGTAACATATATGTTTTGTATACAAGCTCTGATTACGTTGGTATAAGGGGAACTACCCCTTATAGGGGGGCGCATTTAGACAAAATTAGAAACTTTTCTCCTATCTGACAGATTTTTATGAAATTTTACAAAGCAGTTACAAGTAACATATATGTTTTGTATACAAGCTCTGATTACGTTGGTATAAGGGGAACTACTCCTTATAGGGGGGCGCATTTAGACAAAATTAGAAACTTTTCTCCTATCTGACAGATTTTTATGAAATTTTACAGAGCAGTTACAAGTAGCATATATGTTTTGTATACAAGCTCTGATTACGTTGGTATAAGGGGAACTACCCCTTATAGGGGGGCGCATTTAGACAAAATTAGAAACTTTTCTCCTATCTGACAGATTTTTATGAAATTTTACAGAGCAGTTACAAGTAGCATATATGTTTTGTATACAAGCTCTGATTACGTTGGTATAAGGGGAACTACCCCTTATAGGGGGGCGCATTTAGACAAAATTAGAAACTTTTCTCCTATCTGACAGATTTTTATGAAATTTTACAAAGCAGTTACAAGTAACATATATGTTTTGTATACAAGCTCTGATTACGTTGGTATAAGGGGAACTACCCCTTATAGGGGGCGCATTTAGACAAAATTAGAAACTTTTCTCCTATCTGACAGATTTTTATGAAATTTTACAAAGCAGTTACAAGTAGCATATATGTTTTGTATACAAGCTCTGATTACGTTGGTATAAGGGGAACTACCCCTTATAGGGGGCGCAATTAGACAAAATTAGTAACTTTTCTCCTATTTAACAGATTTTTATGAAATTTTACACAGTAGTTACAAGTAGCATATATGTTTTGTATACAAGCTCTGATTACGTTGGTATAAGGGGAACTACCCCTTATAGGGGGCGCAATTAGACAAAATTAGTAACTTTTCTCCTATTTAACAGATTTTTATGAAATTTTACAGAGCAGTTACAAGTTACATATATGTTTTGTATACAAGCTCTGATTACGTTGGTATAAGGGGAACTACCCCTTATAGGGGGGCGCATTTAGACAAAATTAGAAACTTTTCTCCTATCTGACAGATTTTTATGAAATTTTACAAAGCAGTTACAAGTACCATATATGTTTTGTATACAAGCTCTCATTACGTTGGTATAAGGGGAACTACCCCTTATAGGGGGGCGCATTTAGACAAAATTAGTAACTTTTCTCCTATTTAACAGATTTTTATGAAATTTTACAGAGCAGTTACAAGTAACATATATGTTTTGTATACAAGCTCTGATTACGTTCGTATAAGGGGAAGTACCCCTTATAGGGGGCGCAATTAGACAAAATTAGTAACTTTTCTCCTATTTAACAGATTTTTATGAAATTTTAGAAAGTAGTTACAGATAGCATGTATGTTTTGTATACAAGCTCTCGTTACGTTGGTATAAGGGGAACTACCCCTTATAGAGGGGCGCAATTAAACAAAATTAGTAACTTTTGTCCTATTTAACAGATTTTTATGAAATTTTATACAGTAGTTACACTTAGTACATTTTTTTTTGTGTACAAACTCTGTTTACGTTGGTATGAGCAGAAGTGCCCCTTATAGGGGGATGCATTTAGACAAAACCTTATGGGGGAAGTAACATTTTAGGTACTATTGCACCTTTTGGACACTCGGAAAGCTTATTTGGTTCATAATTAACATGCTGTCGTCTTGAATTCTCTCAATTATACTGTGGAAGCAGATTCGGTTCACAGATATTGAAATAACTGTAACCGAGAAAAATTGCACTACTGCACCTCGAAAGAATAGTGCTCATAATTATTACTTCCTCAAATCTGCGCACCTTAAGACTAGATTTAAAATAGAGGTAAATAGTAGAGGAAGTGAAAAAAAAAAATTCATTTTTGGACGAATCAAAGGGTTTTTTTTTTCTCTACCTTAGCAAAGTCTGCACTCAATGGTTATATTTATATTTTGTCCCGTGTCCATTCATGCTAATTTGACATGCTATAATAACATTAAATGTAATACAAACAAACAGTGTTACATACTACTTGACATGTTGGTACCAAATATGAATGGAATCGACCACTTACAACAGAGTTACAGCACAAGGAAAACGGCAGACTCACGGCGCTTGCTGAGTAAGAATGCTGGGTGGCGAAATGTGGCATGTTACCGGCTTCTTATCTCGCTATGCAGCCACCTCCGCTGATTAAGATTATCAATTCAGTGTTACTCAGTTATATAGGAAAAATAATTTAAGGGTTTTATTTCATTTTTTTACATGTCATTTTTCTCCATTTGTCCTCCTAAATATGGATTTTAGACCACTGTGCATGGTTTCGAGCCATGACTCAGAAAAATGAAGAAGACCTCGTTTCATAAATCCAAACGCAGTTTAAAGCCATGGTCGTGGTCTAGACCTCGTTTTAGAAATCGATCCTAAAAGTTATGTAGCACAAGGAGCCACTGCATACTTAGTAATTGACTAGCTCGCTCACCGTGATGGGCAGCATCAGCTCGTGCGTCTCGTTGCCGCGCCACAGCCTGGACTCCGTCGGCAGCGGCGGGATGTCGCAGGACAGCGACTCCAGCTTCTCCTCCAGCCTGGAGGGGATGCGGTGGACGGAAGGCAGCTGTGGGCGCGCGGTCGTGGGGGTCAGCGCCGCCGTGCTCGTCGAAGGCTCCTCCGAGCTGGGGGTCACGCTCGTCCGAGACGTTTGGAAGTCGGCGTCGGCCACGGAGGTGAGCGTCTGCAAGCTCGTGGGCGGCGTCGTGTCGGGCGTCGCGGTCGCCCTCAGCGTGGTCAGCAGCTTGGACGTCGTGGGGCCCAAAATGGCGGCACTGCTTAGCGCGAGCGCGACCAGCAGCTGCAGCACGAGCGCGCTCTGCATTCTGCTCCGAGAGTCTGACGAGTCGCTACTTGATCGCGGTCCTTCAGCCGGTCATCACTCTGCGAGCGAACTTCGCCTCTGCTGTGCTCTGCTCTCCACGGCACTGTGGAAAACAAACAGGGTACATTAAGAAGCTACAACGGCAAGTCTTTAATTACAAAACAAGCAGTGGCGGCTGGTGGTTTGAAAATATGGTGGTGCACAATGGATATCGGAGAGGAGTTAAACATACTTTACTTTAAAGTTTAAAACTGTGTATACCTGAGGGCTATACATATAAAGCTTATTTATATGCAATTAATAAGTAAAATGACTAAATATAAGCATACTTATTTATACAGAAAGTCCAAAAGTGGACGGGGTAGTGGATGGAGCTCTCTATATTACGATTTAACCTCATGAAAAACATTTGAGCACAGAATCGTCATCAGAATGCTACCAAGTACCAAGTCCAACGTTTTCGTTCATAAAATTCAAACGCAGCTTTCGTAGGCTGTCGGGAGATAGCAACACTTATTGTCAGAACGACAACTCTTACAACTTTAAAGCAAAATACAAGCTTCTTTATGTAGTGTGCCGTTTGTGTGCATGCAGATTGAGAAAGTAATGTGCGAAATATGCGACTGTTCGTTGCACAAGCTGAATGAATATATTTTTCATGCTTATTACTTCGGACAAATGTCTAGTTGAAACTGATACTTTCCCAGTGAATTTAGTTTCTTCTGCACTGACGTTGGTGTCCATGTCGGGGAGTGCGACAAACCGTTCTCAATGAGAAAGCAGTAGACCACGCCTCTAACCCCCTGACCCCGCATTAGCCGAACATCTCTATAAACTACCTTCCCTAGGTTTTCAACATCTTTGCAAACCAAGAGGCTCGAAGGCTCCTGCAGACGTACAAAACAAGACGCCAGCTGCAGATAGTCATGAATGAAAATTGTAAAAAAGAAATATATATATTCTTAATAGTATCAAAGCCGGGAGATTAGGAACATTACTGGGGGGTGTACAAACCTGCAAACCCCTTGAGAAGCCGCCACTGAAAACAAGCAAATGGTAGAAGGATCCACCTAACGCCTAACCCATCATTAAATTTACGCCAGGTCCTCCATTGTATTTCAAGCTTTCCAGATATAAATCTAGCGAATTCGATAAATTCTCGTTAGAAAACAGAAATTTACCTTTCTCTATAAACAAATGTATTTCTCGCCTTGTAAAATATGTGGAGTTTCACAAAGACAAAATTGTGTCACTAGTTTATTATATTCGTGTGGTTTTACTTTGTTTATAGTTTGACTTTATTTATTTATTTAAATATTTATTTATTTATTTATTCATTTATTTATATATTTATTTAATTATTTATTTATTCTGGTATAGTTAAGGCCATCAGGCCTTCTCTCCCACACCACCAGACTTTATGTATTATTGTAATTATATTTCTAGTGATGTGGAAGGGAATGCCTGATTGCTTTAACTACAGCAGAATAAATAAATAAAAATATAAATAAAAATAAATAAGTGAATGAATAAATAAATAAGTAAATGATTAAATAAATGAATTAATAAGTGAATAAATAAACGAATAAATAAATGAATAAATGAATAATTAAATAAATGAATGAATGAATAAATAAATGAATGAATAAATGGATGAATGAATAAATGAATGGATAAATAAGTAAATAAATAATTAAATAATTAAATAAATAAGTGAATAAATAATTAAATAAATAAGTAAATAAGTAAATGAATAAGTAAATAAATAAATATATGAGATTTAATTTCTTCATATTTCGAAAGTACCGGTACTTGAATATTCCCATCTCAGGGTTGTACAGCTTCAGATATTGACTAGTACAGGGCCCGACAGAGGAAGGAATGAATACAGACAGTTATTGGCTCAAGATTCTATTATTTTCGAAATGGCATACATGAGAGCAATAAATACATAAGCCTGTAATTTAATTCATGAAGAGGACATTCTTGAAGTGACCATAATTCATTCACGTACACCAGTCATGTCAAATGATGCCCATAAGAGCAAGCGCGCGCTTTAGAGCTCAGGAGTGCCTGAGCGCTGTACAGCGAAAAGGAAAGAGACAGACGAAAGAGGTAGTACATGCCGCTTGGTCGAGCTTATTCAGGGATGGCCAGCACTGATTCAATGGATAAAGGGAAGAGAACTTATTAAAACTCTATCCATGTTAATTTTTAGATTTGTCTGAGAAGTCTAAGTGCATCATAAGAATGTAAGTTTTAATTGTAATGTTCATTTTTCACAAGTTTGATTTTTTTTTTATTCAAAAGAAATATTTTTCTCAACTTTTTTTTACAGAAAAGTGAAATTTTCAGATATATGCCTATTTATTTAGTAGCATTACAGAATGTTTTCGTAAATCTAATATACCATAAATACGTATTACTGAAGATAGTGCATTGAAAATTTTGAAAATATTCGCATGGAAATTATTTGTAAGGAAATGAATTAACAAAGCAACTACTGTTACATCATAAGCAAAAGATACGTGCCCATGTGTTGTAAAAATGTCAGCTCTGTAGCTTCAGCAGATTTCGAGAAAATAATTTAATATTCTGATGATAGGAAGTTGCTCATCAATATCACCTTAAAAGCATAATGCGATAAGAGTTTTGTTATGTAATATTAGTTACACTTAAAACATATACAGCACCTAGGTAACTTTGCTTTATACTATAATATTGTTTTGATTAGATTATTGATTACTTTTATAAGGCTAATATCAAAATCAATTCCAACTTATCATCTCATACTCAATCTCTTTTTTTGGGATATCACCAGCGAATAGGGATTATAAAGAATGGACACTCAGCGAATTTTCCTGTGTTTTGTTTCTCTGTGCGCCAGCGGCAAGTTCCACTTTCAAGCGCTAGAGGTAGTGTAATCGAGCATACGCTGAGATAATAATTGAAAATAGAGTTAAGGCACAGGATCCAAACATCGCCTACCTTATTGCATAATCCAGTAACGCTTTGCTTCAAATAAATTCAAGTTAACAGCTTTTCCTTATTTCTCAGTGACAAACTAGTTGTAATAATAAAATTTTATATTTCAGATATAATACATTATATTATAAAATAATATAATATATTATAAAATTAGGTATCGAATTCGTTTAATACTTGTATAATAATATAGGTACATGGTTTTAATTCTCGTAAGAGTTTTGTTTTTTCATTTTCAGCGCTATCAAATCATTACATATTTTAATTGTTGTTGGGGTCAACGTCTGAACTCTCATTATAAAGGAACTCTAGAGTCTAGACATTGCAGTTAATGAAGGTTTTATTATTCTATGGATCCAATTTATTTTATTTGAGTACATAATGTACCCAGATGTATTAATTATGTTATATTTCCGCTGTATCGACTGCTAGCTGGTGTGATGTCAGCGCCAACTCTAGGGAGAAAGCAGAATCTGACGCTTTAGCTGGCTTGAAGGTCATTGAAATCAGTCCAGCTACATCAAAGGCACCGATGCGAAGTGTCCATTCTTTATAATCCCTATTCGCTGATATCACTTTCTTTATGAATGATGTGTTTCATTCATTTAGTACAGTATAGTTGGACTACTATGGAATTTATGTGAATATTCCTTCTTAACTCTTTATTATGTTATTAACTTTTAAAACACAACTGAAATATTAAGAAACTGGTATTAGTACTTTTGTTTTACAGACAATATAGATAATATGAAACAGAAAGAAGCCATATAAAAATAACGACATAAAATTTCACGTTCCGTCTGAAGTTTGTGCACCACTGCTTTCTTAATCCAACAGGCTGCTTATTCATATACACAACCCTTCCTCTTTCTATACTTAGCGCTTGATGCCCGCGCACGACGTCAAGGTGAGAAAAATGCGCTTGGTTTGACATCACTGAAGTACACTACTGCTGCTGAGCGCGTTGGACACCTGGTGGCAGCAAACCAAAGTGCATCAATATTGTCTGGAGCACACACATTCCTTCTCCTCCTGGAGAATTTTGCTTGAATATCAAACCACTCTTCTCGAAGATGGTAACCCATGTTTCAATCGCATAAGCAGATCGGGCGAAATCATTGAGCTGTAAATTACAATCACGATGAAGTTCACACCTAGCTTCCTTGTTATTGTAAAAACTTGTAATTGAAAGAGCATGTGTGAACAGCTCGACTTCTCCATGCTGACTAAATGACTTTGTATTGGCAACAAAATGCGCGCGAAGTTTACTACTATAATTATTGTGCTATAAGAGATACACGTTTCTCAAAATCACCCGTCCCTGTGCCGGACTCTGCAGGCCTATATTTCGATATAAGTGTGGTAAGTGCGTTATTAGAAGACGTAAGAAGTTAGTATTAGTATTATTCATTCATTCACTCATTCATTAATTCATTTAATTATTTATTTATTTATTTATTTAATCTGACAGGATTGAGAGTCAGGGAATGTATATCAAATATGAGGGGTCTTATATACAATAAAAGTGAATTAATACAGTTATATGAACACTTTTTAATGATTAAATAAAATTAATAAAATCGGCTAGAAACCATACTTGTTTCGGAGGAATGCTCCTCCATCTTCAGTGATAGTACCACGACGCTGGTATGGATGTTCGACCGCGTAACGTAGCTTAAGGAAGGCTTTAATAAAATCGGTTAGAAACCCTACATGTTTCGGAGGAATGCTCCTCCATCTTCAGTGGTAGTACCACGACGCTGGTATGGATGTTCGACCGCGTAACTTAGCTTAAGGAAGACTAATAAAATCGGTTAGAAACCATACATGTTTCGGAGGAATGCTATGGAGGAGCATTCCTCCGAAACATGTATGGTTTCTAACCGATTTTATTAAAAGAGTCGTCCTTAAGCTACGTTACGCGGTCGAACATCCATACCAGCGTCGTGGTACTACCACTGAAGATGGAGGAGCATTCCTCCCAAACATGTATGGTTTCTAACCGATTTTATTAATTTTATTCAATCATTAAAAAGTGTTCATATAACTGTATTAAATCACTTTTATTGTATATAACTATCCTACTCATGAACACTGTTGTATCTGACCTAACTTATGTAATTTAATCATGAGGGGTCTTGTTTTGTTTTTTTATTGTTAACTACAATAGGTTATGCCATCTATACTAATAATAAATCTGTAGCCGAAATTTTTCTAGTAATTTTCGATTTTCCAAAAATAATTGGTCCTAACATATATAATTAACCACCCTTAAACCGAAAATCGCTTTCTTGAAATTTTTGTCTTCTGCCTGTCTGGATGTTTGTTACCTTTTCACACGATAATGGCTGAACGGATTTAGATGAAAATTGGAATATAAATTAACTTCGTTGTAACTTAGATTTTAGGCTATATAACATTCAAAATACGTTATTTAAAGGGGGGTTATAAGGGGACCTGAATTAAATAAATCAAAATATCTCGCTTATTATTGATTTCTTGAAAAATGTTACATAACAAAAGTCCTTTCCGATAAGTTTTATTCTTTGACAAATTTTGGTAGGACTGATATTTAATGAGATATATGAGTTTTAAAATTAAAATAACTGCCATCTAAGGCGGTGTAATGAAATAAAAAACAACTGTTTTCGTCTATAAGGGGCCTGGACAACAACAATCGAAAGCTATGAATCATAGCCTACAGAGAACGTTTCTGTGTTTGTATGGAATAATATCGGAAGCTAAATTAACCGATTTGTATAATTAATTATTATTTCACCACTGGAGAGTGTAGTTTCTCTAGATGGACATAATGCTATAATGTTATTACAGTAACTTCTGAGTGAATTGAGGGCAGGTAAGATTAAAATAGCTTCTTATGCACAGAAAACTGATAGGCTATTCTGTATATTCATTTCCTGTATTTTTAAAATAATGTTTATGTACACACTCTTTTTAATCTCAGAGAATTAACGAACAACGAGAGTGGATTGATTTAGTATGCAGTAACGGTATGTTAGCTTAGCAATCCATTATTTTATAATTCAAATTTTAACTATGCTCAATTGAATCGTGTTAAAATACATAAAATACATATTATTAAATGCAAAAAGTTGGGTAATGAGCCAAGCAGATTATGTTGCGCTGTTGTAAAAGTTGTTCCTCCTGAGATTCAAGAGCCCCCATAACAAATTAAAAACTTACTTATCGGCGTACATCCGTTATCAACACACTTTTATATAATACAGGGACATCATTTTATTTTTACTTCAATTTTTACTGTACCTGAGTTTTTTAATGTACTTCACTCCCACCCCTTCTACTAATGAAGTTCCAACTGTTTTCCAGATAGGATCAAGGCAGCTTATAGTAAACAGCACTGAGTTACTGAGTATAGTACGTTCCAGAAATATGTTCGCTTTTACCAGTGACGAAAGAACTTTTAATATTGATTCATATTTTCGCACAGGTACTGTCCGTTTGCCTACGTCGCATCCCGATTTCCCCCACCTGCTTCTGCACGGCCCTCTGTAAAAGCTGGGCTGTCTTAGCTCTTTTCTGAAAACATTAATTTGTTAGGAATTGGACGTTTACGTAATGTTATACAACTGTTTAAAATAACTTAAATAAAAGGGCCTCGTTAAGTAATTAACTGTCACGTGATTTCCCTCCTTTCTACGATCCTGCGACATAACCACTTGGACGGACAGTAGATAGTATGTCTGAGTAATTTTATCTATGCGGGTCGGGCAGAAATGAAGATTGAATTTACATTACATAAGGTACTCTTTTATAGAGTAGGTACAGAATTATTTCAACATGAGTTACTAGTACGAAGGACGAAACTGGTAATTGGAATTAGATGCAATAGTCTATAGTGCGATAATATGCACAAAAGAACTGAAGCCTGTAGGCTATCGAAATGAATGGCTACCATCTTCAAAAATGTGTTTAAATATCCATATTATGATTATTTTTCAATTTAACGTCTTTCTCTATATTGTACGCTAATGTGCTGTAGCCAGTATAATATACACTGCATAATGAATACGTTCGCATGGATAGCTCAGTTCGTGAGTAAAAACACTTATTCTTAATACAGTACTGCATTTTGATTAAATAAAAATCCTAATGAAAATTATCGAACTCAAAATCGCGATATTTCCTTGTTTACGTAAATGGATGAACTACTTTTCTTCCCTCCTATACCTAGTCAAGTGATTTGTTTGTGTTTTACGCCAGTATCATCGAACTCCAGTTGTGGAAGGGGGCAGCGAACGGGTTTTCCGGTTCTATAAAGGTATAACCAGGTTAATATTAAAAATGTTATTAAAAATAAAATGATGTCCCTGCATAATATAATATAATATAATATAATATAATATAATATAATATAATATAATATAATATAATATAATAATATAATATAATATGTAATATTATATAATATAATTTAAGTTATTTGAAGGGTTCAGAAGCATAGTGGGCGAAGCGCCATTTACTGAAGACGTAGAAAACAAGGGTTAACATTAAGTTATTACCATAATTCAATGGAAACATAAAGGAAGTATTATAAAGTATACACATTAAATCTAAATGATGTCAGTCTTCATTAACCTATGGTTGCACGTAATAAAAATTAAGAAACATTTTAAAGGAATTGTCATTGCACCAAATGAGTGGTCTCTGGTCCAAAATGATCGCATTTTAATTATTTAAATTCAATTTAAATTAAGTAACATATTAAACGATTTATCCTTCTATCAAACACGAATGTTCTATGGATCAAATGTCCTATTTTAATTATGTAATTAGTTTATATTTATTTCTAACGGGCGCAGCGGAGCGCACGGGTACAGCTAGTGGATAAATAAATACTTTTCTGTTTTGCTTCATGGTCAATCTAAACTTGCATTCGGTGTGCATTTAGTGGGCCATGCGTCAGGGAAATAACAACAATGTCTTAAGCTTCATTGCTGATGTTTCTGTGGATATCAAGGATGTCTGTCTTAGTACTTATAACAAACATGAAAAAAAAACCGAATTATAATCATATCGCATACAAAAATTCAATCGAATGAAATCTGAAAGGTATGAATTGGATTTAAAATAGGCCTATTATTATTACATAATTATGCCTTAACTATATTACATGTCTGATTTGATAGGCTAATAAATGTTGCATTAATATTTTTATACAATGTGGTGAATCTGAGCACTTGATGTGCTCGCTTCGCTTCTCCTTTACCGGCCTTGACAATTCATTTTGATCCCTGTGTTAAAACTGTAATCGAGAAAATATGAAATTCCCGCCAGATGGCACTGACTCCCAAGGTTCACTGAGGAATGTGTGTATGGTTGCTTGTACGATTGTAATTAGTAATATTGAGCTTCTTTCTACTGGTATGTGAGTTTATTGTGATATGATTCAAAATGACGTATTTTTGTGTACTATTGTGTACTTCGAATAGAAAAAAAAAAAAGAGTGAAGGAGCAATATCATTCCACGAATTTCCGAGTGACAGGGAAAGATGATTGTATTTCGTGACCATAATATTGTACGAAATGGAAATGTAAAAATTGGAGTTGTATCCTTCGAAGAGGTGGAAAAATTCAAATATTTTATTTTACTTTAGTAGGTTATTTTACGACGCGTAGGTTATTTAGCGTCTGAATGAGATGAAGGTGATAATGCCGGTGAAGTGAGTCCAAGGCCCAACACCGAAAGTTACCCAGCATTTGCTCATATAGGGATGAGGGAAAACCCCGGAAAAAAACCTCAACTAGGTAACTTGCCCCGACCGGGAATCGAACACAGGCCACCTGGCTTCGCGGATAGACGCGCTAACCGTTACTCCACAGGTGTGGACAAAAATTCAAATATCTTGGAGCAACAGTGACAAATATAAATGACACTCGGGAGAAAATTAAACGTAGAATAAATATGGGAATGCCTCTTATCATTCGGTTGAGAAGCTTTTGTCATCTAGTCTGCTGTCAAAAAAATAGGAAAGTTAGAATCTATAAAAACAGTTATATACCGGTTGTTCTGTATGGTTGTGAAATTTGGACTCTCATTTTGAGAGAGGAACAGACATTACGGGTGTTTCAGAATAAGGTTCTTAGAAAAATATTTGGGGCTAAGAGCGATGGAATTAGAGGAGAATGGAGGAAGTTACATAACGCAGAACTGCACGCATTGTATTCTTCACCTGTCATAATTAGGAACATTAAATCCAGACGTTTGAGATGGACAGGGCATGTAGTAGCCTATGTATGAGAGCATTCAGATATGCATATAGAGTGTTAGTTGGAAGGCCAAAGGAAATAAGACCTTTGGAGAGGCCGAGACGTAGATGGGAGGATAATATTAAAATGGATTTGAGAGCAGTGGAATATGATGATAGGGACTGGATTAATCTTGCACAGGATAGGGACCAATGGCGGGCTCATGTGAGGGCGGCAATAGGGAAGAAGATTATTCTAATAATGGGAAATTTTGACTATTAAAACCAAATGCTGTGCCAACAATATTCCCTCATTATCCTAGTTATAAGTAACATATCAGAAGACCGTGACGAACAGTTACTAAAACTGATCTCCCTCCACCCAAGAAACGCAAATCTTTGAGTAATATTGGTTTTTCACTATTCGAACAAGATGTTCCGAGTGGCTCAGCATCAGTTAATGACATTCCCTTCTTGCCAGTTGAAAATTACCATAAAGCGACGCAAACAGACGTTGTCAACTTTGTGGAGCTAAAAAGAAATAATTAACAGATTGCATGTGAAAATTACACAACTTAATCAGGTGTTACAAGAGAAGCAAGATGAGATAACGAAAACAACAGAAAAACTCCAACTAATTGAAAGAGATCCATTACATAAAGAACAAGAAAATATATGGAAAGAGGCCGATGAAGGCAGTATTCATGCAAAATTGATTCTAGATCAGTTGCTTAATCATCGAAAGAGAATATCAAACAAGAATATAATAGAAAATTTGTGTTTAGAAATTGAGCCGTTACTGTGTAGATGCCCTCTCTTGCAATGCCAATTTGTGATGAAGACGGCCAAAACGGACTTGCTAATATCATTACTGTAAAATTTGTTAGTCCGCTTCTAGATAACATTGCAGCATCTTTAACTGAAAAGCTTGTTCCTTCGAAGAATGCGGCTTATAATCCACTATGATTCTTGAATCTGCAATATCAAGTGGAATGTATCAGTGCAGTGAGTGAAATTATAAAACTCAGTAGAAGTTATGGTAAATAATTACCCAAGTGATTACTTTGGAACATCGCAGTTTAGCCTAGGGGTGCTACTCAGCGAATGAACTACAAAATTACGCCTCTGCCATCATGTTACTTAAACTGAACAGGTTACTATGTGGTACCTTCCCTGCTTTTAAACTCACGCTTTTACCATAATTAACAGAACTAAACATAATACTTATTATTTTCTTATTTATTATTTATAAGTGTTATTATTACTCTTTAATCATTTATTTTAATTCATATTGAGTATTTCTTCTGTGGACACCAGAGCTGGCAGACAGCGTCTCGTGGTGGAATTGAAAAATATTCAATTTCAAGAAAATATTACTATTGTCAAGGCCGTATACAAAAAAGCGAAGGGAACATCAAGTCGGCCGTGATCTGAACATCTCAAATTAAAAACCAACTTCGATGATAGAGAAGGCCATGACTGATGTTCATACTTACCTGTGTGATTACCTGAATTATTAGTTCATTACTCTTCAACTGCTGGACTTTCGGATATTGAAGTGTTTTATTATTGTGAATTAGTGGCTGCTTCATCTACGATTATGTTAGTAAGGTAAACTTTTGCGTACTTCCTATGAAATCCTTGAATTCATCATCTCGTTCTTGTGTTAGAGAAAATTTTTTTGGGATGTAACAACATTAACGTTCTTGTCAATTATATAAAATGTCTTACTACTTATTATTATTTTGTGTGATTTTCATCGCCAGTAAGTACTGATTTGCTTGTTTTCGTGTAAATTCTGTGAAGTGATGGCAAAATGTGTGTATAATTTCGTCAAGATTTCCAGTCTTTCCGTAACTAAGGTAAACAATCCAAGTTTAGTACACGTTACATACATACGAAGAGGAGCTTTTACCATCAAGCAATAACGTTTTGCTTATTATTTTCATTTTCTTTAATGTCTTCTGAAGCTAAGCCATCAACATCATCAGTTTCTTCGCCTATATTTGTTGAATGTCAATTAGGCCTATGTGGAAAACTTCTACTTCTAGAGGCATTAATATTCACTTGGCCCGCAGTCACGATACTATGCAAGAATCGCTAAATAATATTAATGAAGTCATATTATGCGAACCAGATCAGAAGAGCGAAGACCCAGCGAATTCACAGATTAATTATAGCTCTAATTTAACCAAAATTAATCACCTTATTGGCGATATTGATAATAATAAATCCTCAACACCCAATGTAATTCAACACCATACGGAGATGAATGATATTTGCTCTTCCTCTACCACTTCAACTCCTTGCCTGGTTTCAACAGCTCTATGTAAGGCATGTGGCAAATCTTTTTCTCAACGGGTTATCAATCTTCATATTACCCGATGTCATGAATCTTTGAATCATAATCCGACAGTATCGTCTGACATTTCTGTTAATAATTCTCATGTTTTGATCAATTCAAGTCTTTCTTCCAATAATATTTCGGAAGGATTCTTTCCATGCCCTATTTGTCCTTCTACAGATGCCAAGACTTTCGTATCTGCTAGAGGATTAAAGATTCATTGTTCTCGAGTTCATTCTCGATCTTTTCCTCCGGATTTTCTTACACCTAATTCTATAGATTATTTCTACTCTACACTTAGTTTTTACAAGCCAAATGTTAATGTATTACGCCGAATACCTAAAGGTGCTAGATCCTCAGCGGCCAGTCGTTTAAGTCAACAAATTGATTTTTGTTTATCGCACAATACTACTACCGCCTGGCAAGATTTATTTCTATTCGCATATTTAGCTCTTCGAGTTCCTGATCGTTCTGGTAATAAATCTCTAATATCTAAAATTAAAGACAATGTGACAAACTTCCCATCCAATCCTCCTCATGTCAGAATTCGTTCATATAAAGGGGATTCTCCTTCCAATCAAATCCGTCGTGTAGAACAGAAAGTTTCGGAAGGAGATATCAGTGGCGCTATTTGCTTCTTATCTTCGGATATGGGAGTTGCAGATCCAACAAGTGCTACATATAATGTTTTAAAATCGAAACATCCACCTCCTTCTAGACCTTCCTCCTTCCCTGACATTCCTGATCCTACAGCACCCAGCCTATCAGTCACCAACGAAGACGTCTTGAAATCTCTACAGAACTTTCCACAAGGTTCCGCAGCTGGTTTACGACCTCAACACCTTAAGGATCTGGTTTCTGTATCTGCAGGTGATTCCAGTAAAAGGCTTCTTTCTTCATTAACCCACCTTTGCAATTTTTTGTTACATGGCGACTTAGATCCTGGAATTTGTCCTGTATTGTACGGTGCTGTCCTTATTGCGATCAATAAGAAGGATGGTGGCATCAGACCTATTGCCATTGGGAACACTTTCCGAAGATTGGTATCCAAAATGGCTTGTGTTAGTGTTAAAGAAGAAATCAGTGCATATTTTAGACCGAATCAATTTGGTTTCGGTTCTCCTCAGGGCTGTGAAAGTATTATTCACTCATTGCGCCCATTCACTTCTGCCAATTCTCACTCTGATAAAATCGTTCTTAAGTTAGATTTCAGAAATGCCTTCAATTGTATTGAAAGAGATAACATGTTGCAAGCTGTCAAACTTAAAATTCCACAACTTTTTTCCTATTTCTGGCAATCATACAGACACTCTTCTACTTCATTTTTTGGTTCTGATACAATTATGTCTCAATCAGGTTGCAACAAGGGGATCCGGCTGGCCCTTTACTTTTTAGTCTAACAATTCATCCCCTTATTAAGGATCTTATTAGTGATCTCAACCTTTTTTACTTAGATGATGGTTGCTTAAGTGGGGCCCCTTCTGATGTTTTACAAGACCTTAGTAAAATCATTCAACTCGGTTCAACTATAGGGTTAGAACTTAATCCTGATAAATGTGAAGTTTATTTTTGTTCTAAGTTTAATCAATCTGTTTTCTCTTCTTTTCAAAAACTTGCTCCGGTTATTTTACTAATGTCAAAGTCCACTTTAACAATTCTTGGATCTCCCGTCTTTTTGGAAGCTGCCGATCACATCGCTGAACAAAAACTAATTTGTTTGTAATATTTCATCGATCTTTTAAAACCAATACATCATATTTCTTAAAATTGTTTTCTAATCCCCAAGATGACTTACTTTATGCGTACTACTCCTTTATGGCTTCTTCCATCTTTCCTACATAAAACTGATGCTCTTTTTCGATCCAGTTTGGAAATGATCCTAAATATATGTTTTACCGATACTAGTTGGACTCAAGCCTCTCTCCCAATTAAATTTGGTGGTGTGGGCATTCGGAAACTTTCTGACGTTTGTATACCCGCTTTTCTTTCTTCTGCCTTTGGAGTTTTCCGTTGCATCAAATCGCTCTTTCCTTTATACAGTGATGCAACTGAAATCTGCCATGTGCGTGATGCTCTTACTAGTTGGTATACTTCCTCACAAACCACTCATCCTCCTGCCCATCCTGAATTTCAAAAGCAGTGGGACGTTATCTGTTCTCAAAAAATTTTAGATAAACTCCTTTCTCCTTTCAAATCCGAACAAGACATTGCACGTCTCCTAGCTCTTCAAGAGAGTGAGTCTTTTTCCCTCCGGTCTCCCAACTAACACTCTATATGCATTTCTGGATTCGCCCATACGTGCTACATGCTCTGCCCATCTCAAACGTCTGGATTTTAAGTTCCTAATTATGTCAGGTGAAGAATACAATGCGTGCAGTTTTGTGTTGCGTAACTTTCTCCATTCTCCTGTAACTTCATCCCGCTTACCCTAAATATTTTCCTAAGCACATTATTCTCAAACACCCTTAACCTATGTTCCTCTCTCAGAGTGAGAGTCCAAGTTTCACAACCATACAGAAGAACCGGTAATATAAATGTTTTATAAATTCTAACTTTCAGGTTTTTGGACAGCAGACTGGATGATAAGAGCTTCTCAACCGAATAATAACACGCATTTCCCATATTTATTCTGCATTTAATTTCCTCCCGAGTGCCATTTATATTTGTTACTGTTGCTCCAAGATATTTGAATTTTTCCACCCCTTCGAAGGATAAATCTCCAATTTTTATTTTTCCATTTCGTACAATATTCTCGTCACGAGACAATCATATACTTTATCTTTTCGAGATTTACTTCCAAACCGATCGCTTTACTTGCTTCAAGTAAAATTTCCGTGTTTTCCCTAACCGTTTGTGTATTTTCTCCTAACATATTCACGTTATCTGCATAGACAATAAGCTGATGTAACCCGTTCAATTCCAAACCCTGCCTGTTATCCTGAACTTTCCTAATGGCATATTCTAGAGCGAAGTTAAAAAGTAAAGGTGATATGCATCTCCCTGCTTTAGCCCGCAGTGAATTGGAAAAGGATCAGATAGAAATTAAGAATACAATTACAATTATAATTACAATTAATATTAAATTTACAAGTACAATAAATATCAAAGTACTAAAAGATTAACTGACAAATAATAGCTAGACAGTTTATTGCAAAAGTTAAGAAGAGAGAAAAATTTTTTTTTATTAATTAATTAAAAAGTAGACCTACTCTACGCAGTAAGAAAATGCTTAATAAGTTTGCTTTTGAACGCTACTAAATTCCGACAGTCTCTGATGTCACTGGGTATTCCACAAGCGCGAGAGCGAGGTTGTGTATGATGATGAATACGATGATGTCTTATGTTTTAGTAAGGCTAGTATGTGTCATTTTTGAGTCGAAGAGCTTTCTAACTGATGATCAATAACGAGAATGAATTGGCAAATAATAGAAAGTAATTCTTTAATTTTTATAAATCATTGGATCTATTTTTCATCAATTCTCTTATTAAATTGTTAAATACTTGACTGGAGTGTCTAATATTGACATCGGGTTACAGATTAGAAAATTTTAGACAAGGAAATGATACAATTATCTCTGATTTAAATGCATATAAACTCAGTAAGAGACAAACAGTTCTAACTCATCGTATAAATGTACGATATTTTTATATTTTCCTTGAAGAAAATATTGAAGTCTTTTAGACTCCTTTTTATGTCAAACAGAAAAGCCATATCAATGACCCAACTCTGGTCTGTTTATTCATTTGTTGTTTCACCCAGAAAAGAAATACATTACGATAATATTATTATTGTTATTATTATTACTATTATTATTATTATTATTATTATTATTATTATCATTATCATTACTCGTTTTCAGGCTACATCAGTTTCAGTTACATTACCGAAATATAAACTGTACATGTTTCTTAAACAGGTCACACACGGTGATCCACAGATCAAAAAATGTTTAACATTTTCCCACGACTGAACCATCTCACTTGCGTGTAGTATGCCGTCACCCACATCTTTCAGTAATTGTGTGAATTGTCTGTTTCAATGACTTTTATTTTATTTACTAGCCGTACCCGTGCGCTCCACTGCACCCGTTAGAAATAAATATAAAGTAATTACATAATTAAAATAGGACATTTGATCCAGGGAACATTTGTGTTTGATAGAAGGATAAATCGTTTAATATGTTACTTAATTTAAATTGCATCCACATAATTAAAATGCGATCATTTTGGTCCAGAGACCACTCATTGGTGCAATGACAATTCCTTTAACATGTTTCTAATTTTTATTACATGCAACCATAAGTTAATGAACATTGACATCATTTAGATTTAATGTGTATAATTTATTTTACTTGTTTTAGGTTTCCATTGAATTATGATAATAACTTAATTTTAACCCTTGCTTTCTACGTATTCAGTAAATGGCGTTTGGCCCACTATGGTTCTGAACCCTTCAAATAACTTAAACTATATTATATAATATTACATTATATTATATTATATTACATTATATTATATTACATTATATTATATCAGAAGTTACTGTAATAACATTATAGCATTATGTCCATCTAGAGAAACTACACTTTCCAATGGTGAAATAAAACATTCTCTGTAGGCTATCATTCATAGCTTTCGATTTTTGCAGTCCAAGGCCCCTTATAGACGAAGTCATTTGTTTTTTATTTCATTATACGGCCTTAGATGGCAGTTATTTTAATTTTAAAACTCATTTATCTCATTAAATATCAGTCCTATCAAAATTTTTCTAGGAATAAAACTTATCGCAAATTATGTTTAAAGAAACGTTTGTTATGTAACATGTTTCACAAAAATCAATAATAAGCGAGATATTTCGATTTATTTAATTCAGGCCCCCTTATAACCCCCCTTTTAAACAATGTATTTTGAATGCCATATAGCCTAAAATCTAAGTTACAACGAACTTAATTTATATTCCAATTTTCATCGAAATCCGTTCATCCATTATCGCGTGCAAAGGTAACAAACATACAGACAGACAGACAAAAATTTCAAAAAAGCGATTTTCGGTTTCAGGGTGGTTAATTATATATGTTAGGACCAATTATTTTTGGAAAATCGAAAACTACCAGAAAAAATTCGGCTACAGATTTATTATTAGTATAGATAACGTTTTCACTGCAACGCTCATAACACTTTCGAATTTATGAATTTTCCAGCTTTTTATGTACGAGTATTATACAGTGAAAAATGTAAATAGTATCAGATATTTGTCTCTACCAAATCGCTTATATAGCCTATTTACTCGGAAGCGCACACGGCCTGCAGCACTCTCCACTGTGATCTAATGATATGTTCTGTGGGATAATGAAGGATAAACTAATAGAATAATATTTAAATACGTTCCGACTTGTCATTCCATTTACTATATTTTGTGCTCAATTTTACTTCTTTCTCATATTCAAAATGATGTTTAAATGAAAATTCATTGTACATTTTTCATTTTGTACACTACATGAAACTTGAATAAATATTTTTATGCTGGACCATGCCGAAATGTACTAATTATACACCTAGTAGCAGTCCTTTAATGCATGTCATTAAAGTACACCTACTCATTAAAGTACAGGTTTCAGCCAATGAGAACTCAGCTTACATGTGTTCAGCCAATGAGAAGTCAGCTTTGTACCGTTATAAAACCGCAAGTATCGATTATTCTCGGATATGCAATCGAAAGAGAATTAGCGAAAAGTCGCGGAGGCTGGAAATCAATACTGTCGCAGAAGGTTATGTTCTGTTACTATAATAATTAGCGTTAATTGTAAATAATATTCAAATAAATTCAATTTGTCATCTCGTTTTTCAATGTCGAATTCAATAATCAAGGTTATAATCAGGGAAAGGATTTATATGTAAATACATATTTACTTATAAAGCTAATATAATTTATATTTTGCATTATCTTTATGTTTCACAATGTGTAGGGTTGAAAAATCCTACTTTTATTTTCCATATTTTTCCATATTTTAGAGTTTAGTACATATTTTCGTTAATTTCCATATATTTTCCATATTTCATATAAAACAGTCCATATTATATTAGGTTTAACAATAAAACAAAACAAAATTCCATTAACTTTTAAAAATACATTTCAACAATAGAGATTTAAACACATGTTCAGTAATCCCTTTAACATCAGAGTTATTTGAAAATTAGCAGTCCTATCAACAATGGGAAAGTAAGTTACAAAACTGTATTAATTTAATTTAAAATTTTTAACAGACTTCAGTTGTGCAGCTCAACAGTTAAATGCCAGTCAGAGTACACATAGGTTCAGTTTTGTAAATCATACTATAAAGACGGTAAATATGCCAAAAGTACGTCATTCAGTCAATTTAAAATCAAAACTAACAAGTTACATTTCAGAATTTAAAGAAGATGGTTTATCAACTGACAATAAAATATTATTTTGTAATTTGTGTCAGTGTGCAGTATCATCTACACAAAAGTTCCTGGTGCAACAACACATTACAACTAGTAAACATCAGGCCAACAAACAACTAAATTCCAAGCAGAGACAATTGTTTTTAACACAACCAACAACATCGAATGTAAGATCTGAGTTTAACATCGACCTGTGCCGTTCTCTCATCTCTGCTGATATTCCTCTCTACAAACTAAAGAATAAGGTCTTCAGGGAATTCCTTGAAAAATATACTCAACATACAATCCCGGATGAGTCAACACTTAGGAAGACGTATGCTCCATCCATCTACGATGAGACAATACAGAAGATAAGAGATGAAATTAAAGATAGTTCAATTTGGGTTTCCATTGATGAGACTCCCGACAAAGAAGGTAGACTTGTTGGTAATGTAGTTATCGGTTTGTTAAGTGAACAATATTCTGAACGAATTCTTTTACATTGTGATGTTCTAGAAAAGTGCAATAACAAAACTATAGTTAAACTGTTCAACGAAGCTATGGGTATCCTGTGGCCAAAGGGTATTATGTACGATAATGTGTTATTCTTTATTAGCGATGCTGCCCCTTATATGGTCAAAGCTGTACAAGCATTATCTGTTGTATATCCTAAATTGACTCATTTTACTTGTGTGGCGCATGCATTTCATCGTGTGGCAGAAGTGGTCAGAGACAATTTCCTAAAGTAGATTTGTTGATTTCATCAGTGAAAAAGTATTTCTCAAAGCTCCCAGTAGAGTTAACGTGTTGAAAGAAATGTACCCTGAAATTCCATTGCCACCAAAGCCAATTTTAACTAGATGGGGTACATGGCTAGAAGCAGTTGAATATTATGCCGAACATATAGACTCTATTAACAATGTTCTCCTTGCATTGGACTCTGAAGATGCAGTCTCAATTGATACTGCGAAAACAGTTACCTGTGACATAAGTGTGAAGAATGACTTAGCTCACATTCAGCATACATTTTCATGCATCATAAAAACGCTCAAAAGTCTCCAAAATAGGCACCTTTCACTATCTGAAAGTTTTGAAATTATAAATAGTACTGTGGAACAACTGAATCGTGGTAGAGGTAAAGTTGCAGATGCAGTAAGAGCTAAGGTGGACACTGTACTTTCAAAAAACCCTGGATATGAAGAACTACAAAAAGGTTGTTGCTGTGATGAGTGGTGAATCAACAGTGAAGATTAACTTGGACTTATCCCCAGCAGACATTGTGAAATTGAATTATGTACCAGTTACTTCTTGTGACGTCGAACGCTCTTTTAGTCAGTATAAATCTATCCTCAGAGACAATAGAAGAAGATTCACTTTTCAGCACTTGAAAGAAATGTTTGTAACCTATTGTTATGGTAACAGACAATAAAAATTGTGTTTTGTTGAAACTACATTGGAAGATAAGGTACGTCCATTATATTTTTGTTTAGTTTGATTAAAATGTACCAATATTTAACGTACATAGTCATTTTTTTATAATTTTAAGTCCATATTTAATTCCATATTTTGGTAAAAATCCATATTTAATTCCATATTTTGGTAAAAATAACTACATATATATTTACATATTTCATATATTTTTAGTCCATATAAATCCGTTCCCTGGTTATAATATTATAATATTATCAAGTTTAACGGGATTATACATCAAGGTCAGTGACATTATTGTTCCTCGGAAAAAATCAATACTTTCGCGTCTGCGCAAATCTCACAATTCACGACCTAGAACAAGGTCACTTCCGATCTTGTCAGATACAAATAAAATGTATACATCTGAATACCGGTAATTTCAAGTTAGAAATATGGTCGAGCATAAAAAGTCGTATGAAACTCGCCTATAATGGTAATTAAGAAGCTCGTATGAAAATTATGAAACTCGCTTGCGCTCGTTTCATAAACATCCATACTCGCTTCTTAATTACTATCATTATAGGCTCGTTGCATAATGTACTATTATCCATGACCATAACGAAAAACATGCCTTTATCAAATACTTTTGCGTTTGTAAAGTAGGCTTTTATTCAACATTCCTTTATTTCACTAGTGAGATAAAGACAGTGCTTAAATCTCTCCACTCGCGCAATAAAGATGCACTTACGTCACAAGTACCATAAATAACTATTTCCGTTGTTTTGCTCCAGTAGCTTCCTTAGAGACATCTTGTAGTGAGATCCACCGCTGACTGCCAGTACATCACCTGATCGGACTGGTACTGGTATAGAAAACATCTAGGGGTGGAGGGGATGGGAGATCACGTGACTTCGACTCCGTGAAAAATGTTCCACTAATGCCGATTGAATTAGACGATTGAAGAATTTTCTACCCTTTTCCATGAAAAAAATGTTAGTGCAAACACTCGTGATGCCCCACTTCGATTACTGTGATATTCTGCTTACTGACCTAAGCGTTACTTCGGCGCAGAGACTACAACGTGTTCATAATATGTGCGTCCGTTTCGTCTGCAATATTCGCCGGGCTGATCACGTAACACCATCCCTCGAAATGTTGTGGCTCCGTCTAGAAAATCGTAGGAAAATCCACCGTCTTTCCCTTCTCTTTCACATATTGCATTTCTCCACTCCTGTCTATCTTGCGTCTCGTTTTCAAAATTTATCCACCCATCATAACCTAGACACACGATCACAACACTCCTCAATATTATCCATTCCCTCCCACCGAACATTCTCATATTAATCTTCTTTCACTGTGGCTGTTCCTCGACTTTGGAATTCACTACCGAGTAATGTCAGGGACTGTCAGACATCAAACCAATTTAAGAATAGACTAACGAGATATTTTTCTAACAATTCTTGTTAACAATAATAGCTGTTTCAGGTTTCTCAATGTTTAATGGTTATATATATATATATATATATATATATATATATATATATATATATATATACATATATATCACAGATAAATATCTAAATTATCTCATTATTATTATTATTTTTATTATTATTACTATTACTATTATTATTATTATTATTATTACTATTATTATTACCATTATTATTATTATAACTATTTCTTACCAGTGTTTATTATTGTCACACTAACATTAGTTATCCAATTTTCATTATTTACTTTCATGTTGTTTTATGATCTAGATATTAATGTAATAACTATGTAAGCAAATGTATTTAATTAGAATTAGAGTCTGGCTGGGCGGAAGAGATGGCCTACTGGCCTCAGCTCTGCCAGATTAAATAAATATATTATTATTATCATTATTATGTCCGGCTAAAGCATTGTAAGTTATAAAATTAGATTTAACGATTGAGGGATCGAAGCAACATTGTGTTATACCATATTTTTAATATTCCTGCGACAAATACTGTATAGACTACCTATTTAAAGTTAAAATATAATATAGCATATTTTGGTATTTTTCCACTATATTTGTTATAAGTTACATTGTTTTAATCATTATTTAATGATGCTGTATGAAATGGTTTATTTACTGTTGATGAAATTGGTAAACGTGAGTTGGTGTTTGGCGAGATGAGACCGAGGATTTGCCTTGTTATTACCTGACATTCGTCTTGTGGTTAGGAAAAACTCAGTAAAAACCCAACCAGGCCATCAGCCCAAGGCTGTATCAAATGGTTTATTTACTGTTGATGGAATTTGTAAACGTGAGATGGTATTTGGCGAGATGAGACCGAGTTTTTGCCTTAGTATTACCTGACATTCGTCTTTTAGTTAGGAAAACCCAGTAAAAACCCAACCAGGTCATCAGCCCTAGTGGGAATCACTTATTTAACGATGCTGTATCAAATGGTTTATTTACTGTTGATGGAATTGTAAACATGAGATGGTATTTGGCGAGATGAGATCGAGGATTTGCCTTGGTATTACCTGACATTCGTCTTGTAGTTAGGAAAAACTCAGTAAAAACCCAACCAGGTCATCAGCCCAAGTGGGAATCACTTATTTAACGATGCTGTACCAAATGGTTTATTTACTGTTGATGGAATTGTAAACGTGAGATGGTATTTGGCGAGATGAGACCGAGGATTTGCCTTGGTATTACCTGACATTCGTCTTGTAGTTAGGAAAACCCAGTAAAAACCCAACCAGGTCATCAGCCCAAGTGGGAATCACTTATTTAACGATGCTGTATCAAATGGTTTATTTACTGTTGATGGAATTGGTAAACGTGAGATGGTATTTGGCGAGATGAGACCGAGGATTTGCCTTGGTATTACCTGACGTTCGTCTTGTAGTTAGGAAAAACTCAGTAAAAACGCAACCAAGTCATCAGCCCAAGTGGGAATCACTCATTTAACGTGCTGTATCAAATGGTTTATTTACTGTTGATGGAATTGTAAACGTGAGATGGTATTTGGCGAGATGAGACCGAGGATTTGCCTTGGTATTACCTGACATTCGTCTTGTAGTTAGGAAAACCCAGTAAAAACCCAACCAGGTCATCAGCCCAAGTGGGAATCACTTATTTAACGATGCTGTATCAAATGGTTTATTTACTGTTGATGGAATTGTAAACGTGAGATGGTATTTGGCGAGATGAGACCGAGGATTTGCCTTGGTATTACCTGACATTCGTCTTCTAGTTAGGAAAACCCAGTAAAAACAGTAAAAACCCAACCAGGTCATCAGCCCAAGTGGGAATCACTTATTTAACGATGCTGTATCAAATGGTTTATTTACTGTTGATGGAATTGTAAACGTGAGATGGTATTTGGCGAGATGAGATCGAGGATTTGCCTTGGTATTACCTGACATTCGTCTTGTAGTTAGGAAAACCCAGTAAAAACCCAACCAGGTCATCAGCCCAAGTGGGAATCACTTATTTAACGATGCTGTATCAAATGGTTTATTTACTGTTGATGGAATTGGTAAACGTGAGATGGTATTTGGCGAGATGAGACCGAGGATTTGCCTTGGTATTACCTGACATTCGTCTTGTAGTTAGGAAAAACTCAGTAAAAACCCAACCAGGTCATCAGCCCAAGTGGGAATCACTTATTTAACGATGCTGTATCAAATGGTTTATTTACTGTTGATGGAATTGTAAACGTGAGATGGTATTTGGCGAGATGAGACCGAGGATTTGCCTTGGTATTACCTGACATTCGTCTTGTAGTTAGGAAAAACTCAGTAAAAACCCAACCAGGCCATCAGCCCAAGTGGGAATCACTTATTTAACGATGCTGTATCAAATGGTTTATTTACTGTTGATGGAATTGTAAACATGGTATTTGGCGAGATGGTTTATTTTATTTTATTGTTATTTTACGACGCTGTATCAACATCTAGGTTATTTAGCGTCTGAATGATGAAGGTGATAATGCCGGTGAAATGAGTCCGGGGTCCAGCACCGAAAGTTACCTGCATTTGCTCGTATTGGGTTGAGGAAAACCCCGGAAAAAAATCCTCAACCAGATAACTTGCCCCGACCGGGATTCGAACCCGGGCCACCTGGTTTCGCGGTCCAGACGCGCTGACCGTTACTCCACAGGTGTGGAAACATGAGATGGTATTTGGCGAGATGAGACCGAGGATTTGCCTTGGTATTACCTGACATTCGTCTTGTAGTTAGGAAAAACTCAGTAAAAACCCAACCAGGCCATCAGCCCAAGTGGGAATCACTTATTTAACGATGCTGTATCAAATGGTTTATTTACTGTTGATGGAATTTGTAAACGTGAGATGGTATTTGGCGAGATGAGATCGAGGATTTGCCTTGGTATTACCTGACATTCGTCTTCTAGTTAGGAAAACCCAGTAAAAACCCAACCAGGTCATCAGCCCATGTGGGAATCACTTATTTAACGATGCTGTATCAAATGGTTTATTTACTGTTGATGGAATTGTAAACATGAGATGGTATTTGGCGAGATGAGATCGAGGATTTGCCTTGGTATTACCTGACATTCGTCTTGTAGTTAGGAAAACTCAGTAAAAACACAACCAGGTCATCAGCCCAAGTGGGAATAACTTATTTAACGATGCTGTACCAAATGGTTTATTTACTGTTGATGGAATTATAAACGTGAGATGGTATTAGGCCAGATGAGACCAAGGATTTGCATTGGTATTACCTGACATTCGTCTTGTAGTTAGGAAAACCCAGCAAAAACCCAACCAGGTTATCAGCCCAAGTGGGAATCACTTATTTAACGATGCTGTATCAAATGGTTTATTGACTGTTGATGGAATTGTAAACGTGAGATGGTATTTGGCGAGATGAGACCGAGGATTTGCCTGGGTATTACCTGACATTCGTCTTGTAGTTAGGAAAAACTCAGTAAAAACCCAACCAGGTCATCAGCCCAAGTGGGAATCACTTATTTAACGATGCTGTATCAAATGGTTTATTTACTGTTGATGGAATTTGTAAACGTGAGATGGTATTTGGCGAGATGAGACCGAGGATTTGGCTTGGTATTACCTGACATTCGTCTTGTAGTTAGGAAAATCTCAGTAAAAACCCAACCAGGCCATCAGCCCAAGACGGAATCACTTATTTAACGACGCTGTATCAAATGGTTTATTTACTGTTGATGGAATTGTAAACCTGAGATGGTTTATTTTATTTTATTGGGTTATTTTACAACGCTGTATCAACATCTAGATTATTTAGCGTCTGAATGATATGAAGGTGATAATGCCGGTGAAATGAGGTGATAATGCCGGTGAAATGAGTCCGGGGTCCAGCACCGAAAGTTACCCAGCATTTGCTCGTATTGGGTTGAGGAAAACCCCGGAAAAACCTCAACCAGATAACTTGCCCCGACCGGGATTCGAACCCGGGCCACCTGGTTTCGCGGCCAGACGCGCTGACCGTTACTCCACAGGTGTGGACACATGAGATGGTATTTGGCGAGATGAGACCGAGGATTTGCCTTGGTATTACCTGACATTCGTCTTGTAGTTAGGAAAAACTCAGTAAAAACCCAACCAGGCCATCAGCCCAAGTCGGAATCACTTATTTAACGATGCTGTATCAAATGGTTTATTTACTGTTGATGGAATTTGTAAACGTGAGATGGTATTTGGCGAGATGAGACCGAGGATTTGCCTTGGTATTACCTGACATTCGTCTTCTAGTTAGGAAAACCCAGTAAAAACCCAACCAGGTCATCAGCCCAAGTCGGAATCACTTATTTAACGATGCTGTATCAAATGGTTTATTTACTGTTGATGGAATTGTAAACATGAGATGGTATTTGGCGAGATGAGATCGAGGATTTGCCTTGGTATTACCTGACATTCGTCTTGTAGTTAGGAAAACTCAGTAAAAACCCAACCAGGTCATCAGCCCAAGTGGGAATCACTTATTTAACGATGCTGTACCAAATGGTTTATTTACTGTTGATGGAATTGTAAACGTGAGATGGTATTTGGCGAGATGAGACCGAGGATTTGCCTTGGTATTACCTGACATTCGTCTTGTAGTTAGGAAAACCCAGTAAAAACCAACCAGGTCATCAGCCCAAGTGGGAATCACTTATTTAACGATGCTGTATCAAATGGTTTATTTACTGTTGATGGAATTGTAAACGTGAGATGGTATTTGGCGAGATGAGACCGAGGATTTGCCTTGGTATTACCTGACATTCGTCTTGTAGTTAGGAAAACCCAGTAAAAACCCAACCAGGTCATCAGCCCAAGTGGGAATCACTTATTTAACGATGCTGTATCAAATGGTTTATTTACTGTTGATGGAATTGTAAACGTGAGATGGTATTTGGCGAGATGAGATCGAGGATTTGCCTTGGTATCACCTGACATTCGTCTTGTAGTTAGGAAAAACTCAGTAAAAACCCAAACAAGTCATCAGCCCAAGTGGGAATCACTTATTTAAAGATGCTGTATCAAAAATGGTTTATTTACTGTTGATGGAATTGTAAACATCTGATGGTTTATTTTATTTTATTGGGTTATTTTACGACGCTGTATCAACATCTAGGTTATTTAGCGTATGAATGATATGAAGGTGATAATGCCGGTGAAATGAGTCCGGGGTCCAGCACCGAAAGTTACCCAGCATTTGCTCGTATTGGGTTGAGGAAAACCCCGGAAAAAACCTCAACCAGATAACTTGCCCCGACCGGGATTCGAACCCGGGCCACCTGGTTTCGCGGCCAGACGCGCTGACCGTTACTCCACAGGTGTGGACACATGAGATGGTTTTTGGCGAGATGAGACCGAGGATTTGCCTTGGTATTACCTGACATTCGTCTTGTAGTTAGGAAAAACTCAGTAAAAACCCAACCAGGCCATCAGCCCAAGTCGGAATCACTTATTTAACGATGCTGTATCAAATGGTTTATTTACTGTTGATGGAATTTGTAAACGTGAGATGGTATTTGGCGAGATGAGACCGAGGATTTGCCTTGGTATTACCTGACATTCGTCTTCTAGTTAGGAAAACCCAGTAAAAACCCAACCAGGCCATCAGCCCAAGTCGGAATCACTTATTTAACGATGCTGTATCAAATGGTTTATTTACTGTTGATGGAATTTGTAAACGTGAGATGGTATTTGGCGAGATGAGACCGAGGATTTGCCTTGGTATTACCTGACATTCGTCTTCTAGTTAGGAAAACCCAGTAAAAACCCAACCAGGTCATCAGCCCAAGTGGGAATCACTTATTTAACGATGCTGTATCAAATGGTTTATTTACTGTTGATGGAATTGTAAACATGAATGGTATTTGGCGAGATGATGAGATCGAGGATTTGCCTTGGTATTACCTGACATTCGTCTTGTAGTTAGGAAAACTCAGTAAAAACCCAACCAGGTCATCAGCCCAAGTGGGAATCACTTATTTAACGATGCTGTATCAAATGGTTTATTTACTGTTGATGGAATTGTAAACGTGAGATGGTATTTGGCGAGATGAGACCGAGGATTTGCCTTGGTATTACCTGACATTCGTCTTGTAGTTAGGAAAAACTCAGTAAAAACTCAACCAGGTCATCAGCCCAAGTGGGAATCACTTATTTAACGATGCTGTATCAAATGGTTTATTTACTGTTGATGGAATTGGTAAACGTGAGATGGTATTTGGCGAGATGAGACCGAGGATTTGCCTTGGTATTACCTGACATTCGTCTTCTAGTTAGGAAAACCCAGTAAAAACCCAACCAGGTCATCAGCCCAAGTGGGAATCACTTATTTAACGATGCTGTATCAAATGGTTTATTTACTGTTGATGGAATTGTAAACGTGAGATGGTATTTGGCGAGATGAGACCGAGGATTTGCCTTGGTATTACCTGACATTCGTCTTGTAGTTAGGAAAAACTCAGTAAAAACCCAACCAGGCCATCGGCCCAAGTCGGAATCACTTATTTAACGATGCTGTATCAAATGGTTTATTTACTGTTGATGGAATTGTAAACATGAGATGGTTTATTTTATTTTATTGGGTTATTTTACGACGCTGTATCAACATCTAGGTTATTTAGCGTCTGAATGATATGAAGGTGATAATGCCGGTGAAATGAGTCCGGGGTCCAGCACCGAAAGTTACCCAGCATTTGCTCGTATTGGGTTGTGGGAAAACCCCGGAAAAAACCTCAACCAGATAACTTGCCCCGACTGGGATTCGAAACCGGGCCACCTGGTTTCGCGGCCAGACGCGCTGACCGTTACTCCACAGGTGTGGACACATGAGATGGTATTTGGCGAGATGAGACCGAGGATTTGCCTTGGTATTACCTGACATTCGTCTTGTAGTTAGGAAAAACTCAGTAAAAACCAACCAGGCCATCAGACCAAGTCGGAATCACTTATTTAACGATGCTGTATCAAATGGTTTATTTACTGTTGATGGAATTTGTAAACGTCAGATGGTATTTGGCGAGATGAGATCGAGGATTTGCCTTGGTATTACCTGACATTCGTCTTCTAGTTAGGAAAACCCAGTAAAAACCCAACCAGGTCATCAGCCCAAGTGGGAATCACTTATTTAACGATGCTGTATCAAATGGTTTATTTACTGTTGATGGAATTGTAAACATGAGATGGTATTTGGCGAGATGAGATCGAGGATTTGCCTTTGTATTACCTGACATTCGTCTTGTAGTTAGGAAAACTCAGTAAAAACCCAACCAGGTCATCAGCCCAAGTGGGAATCACTTATTTAACGATGCTGTACCAAATGGTTTATTTACTGTTGATGGAATTGTAAACGTGAGATGGTATTTGGCGAGATGAGACCGAGGATTTGCCTTGGTATTACCTGACATTCGTCTTGTAGTTAGGAAAACCCAGCAAAAACCCAACCAGGTTATCAGCCCAAGTGGGAATCACTTATTTAACGATGCTGTATCAAATGGTTTATTTACTGTTGATGGAATTGGTAAACGTGATGTGGTATTTGGCGAGATGAGACCGAGGATTTGCCTTGGTATTACCTGACATTCGTCTTCTAGTTAGGAAAACCCAGTAAAAACGCAACCAAGTCATCAGCCCAAGTGGGAATCACTTATTTAACGATGCCGTATCAAATGGTTTATTTACTGTTGATGGAATTGTAAACGTGAGATGGTATTTGGCGAGATGAGACCGAGGATTTGCCTGGGTATTACCTGACATTCGTCTTGTAGTTAGGAAAAACTCAGTAAAAACCCAACCAGGTCATCAGCCCAAGTGGGAATCACTTATTTAACGATGCTGTAACAAATGGTTAATTACTGTTGATGGAATTGTAAACATGAGATGGTTTATTTTATTTTATTGGGTTATTTTACGACGCTGTATCAACATCTAGGTTATTTAGCGTCTGAATGATATGAAGGTGATAATGCCGGTGAAATGAGTCCGGGGTCCAGCACCGAAAGTTACCCAGCATTTGCTCGTATTGGGTTGAGGGAAAACCCCGGAAAAATCCTCAACCAGATAACTTGCCCCGACCGGGATTCGAACCCGGGCCACCTGGTTTCGCGGCCAGACGCGCTGACCGTTACTCCACAGGTGTGGACACATGAGATGGTATTTGGCGAGATGAGACTGAGGATTTGCCTTGGTATTACCTGACATTCGTCTTGTAGTTAGGAAAAACTCAGTAAAAACCCAACCAGGCCATCAGCCCAAGTCGGAATCACTTATTTAACGATGCTGTATCAAATGGTTTATTTACTGTTGATGGAATTTGTAAACGTGAGATGGTATTTGGCGAGATGAGACCGAGGATTTGCCTTGGTATTACCTGACATTCGTCTTCTAGTTAGGAAAACCCAGTAAAAACCCAACCAGGTCATCAGCCCAAGTGGGAATCACTTATTTAACGATGCTGTATCAAATGGTTTATTTACTGTTGATGGAATTGTAAACGTGAGATGGTATTTGGCGAGATGAGATCGAGGATTTGCCTTGGTATTACCTGACATTCGTCTTGTAGTTAGGAAAAACTCTGTAAAAACCCAACCAGGTCATCAGCCCAAGTGGGAAACACTTATTTAACGATGCTGTACCAAATGGTTTA
This sequence comes from Periplaneta americana, assembly GCA_025594305.2. Classification (NCBI taxonomy): domain Eukaryota; kingdom Metazoa; phylum Arthropoda; class Insecta; order Blattodea; family Blattidae; genus Periplaneta; species Periplaneta americana. Next base: position 137,697,716 of record JAJSOF020000017.1, on the reverse strand, counting down.
TTTACTGTTGATGGAATTGTAAACGTGAGATGGTATTTGGCGAAATGAGACCGAGGATTTGCCTTGGTATTACCTGACATTCGTCTTGTAGTTAGGAAAACACAGTAAAAACTCAACCAGGTCATCAGCCCAAGTGGGAATCACTTATTTAACGATGCTGTATCAAATGGTTTATTTACTGTTGATGGAATTGGTAAACGTGAGATGGTATTTGGCGAGATGAGACCGAGGATTTGCCTTGGTATTACCTGACATTCGTCTTCTAGTTAGGAAAACCCAGTAAAAACCCAACCAGGTCATCAGCCCAAGTGGGAATCACTTATTTAACGATGCTGTATCAAATGGTTTATTTACTGTTGATGGAATTGTAAACATGAGATGGTATTTGGCGAGATGAGATCGAGGATTTGCCTTGGTATCACCTGACATTCGTCTTGTAGTTAGGAAAAACTCAGTAAAAACCCAAACAAGTCATCAGCCCAAGTGGGAATCACTTATTTAAAGATGCTGTATCAAAAATGGTTTATTTACTGTTGATGGAATTGTAAACA